>OZ023339.1:3223296-3466403 GCA_964007535.1 Brachyptera risi
AGAGATAGAGAGAGAGAGAGAATTACTCCTATAATACTGAATAATTCCGAATATTTCCAATTTCAGAAAAACTGAAACTGACTGCTTCCTCCCCATTATCCTTCCCATTACCTATGTAACCTTCATCTCATCATCCCATCATCTCATCAATCATTCATTCGACGCCAATAGATCTTGGTGATCATTACAGTGCGTTGTTAAACCCAATTTTTTTAAAAAATAGAGAGATAATGAAATAATATGGCGAAAGATGGCGTGAGACAATGAATGTTGACGACCTTGAAGTTTCACAAAACTCGCCCAGTTCGATCTCTTGTGTGGACCAGGAAATGCTCTCTTGAAATACCTTTTCTCCCCTCCCATCCCCTCCCCTCCCCTCCCCTTGCCTCTCCTGGGGGGAGACAATTGTTCGAACACCGCCTCGCTTGCCAGTCCATCGCTGCTTGTAAGCGGTGTATTGTGCGAGGGTCGAAGTGGGACGTGCACCTGGCTTGGTACTGGGCGGCCGCTCGCTTGACTAGGTCAGGGTTCTTGGAGTGGACCTACCGTCACGTGACAGAATACTGCATGTCTCGTGCTTGTAATCATCAAGCCAGTAGATCTCGACGAATATTCATTTCACACATTTGCGAGGAAACTAGAAGCTATGATTTCACTTCCAGACACCATGAGTGACGTCGCAATTTGATAGACACGATTTGCCCTCCGACTTGTCTACATCTCGTGTGAGTGAAACAAGCAGAGAGAGAGAGAGAGAGAGAGAGAGAGAGAGAGAGAGAGAGAGAGAGAGAGAGAGAGAGAGAGAGAGAGAGAGAGAGAGAGAGAGAGAGAGAGAGAGAGAGAGAGAGAGAGAGAGAGAGATAGAGAGAGAGAGAGAGAGAGAGAGAGAGAGAGAGAGAGAGTCGCACGGAGGTCTCTTGAAACTCATCCGACTCAGAACACGCAGAACTAAGGCGTTGTCCCCTCCCTGCAATGTGGCATTCGATTGTTACTCTGTCCGTGTGATTGTATGCATTGTGCATGAGGGGTGTTTTCACCCTCGTTTCTACCTGCTGCTCTAACCACTGGACCTGCTGCTCTAACCACTGGACCTGCGGCTCTAACCACTGGACCTGCGGCTCTAACCACTGGACCTGCTGCTCTAACCACTGGACCTGCGGCTCTAACCACTGGACCTCCTGCTCTAACCACTGGACCTGCGGCTCTAACCACTGGACCTGCTGCTCTAACCACTGGACCTGCTGCTCTAACCACTGGACCTGCTGCTTTAACCACTGGACCTGCGGCTCTAACCACTGGACCTGCTGCTCTAACCACTGGACCTGCTGCTCTCACCACTGGACCTGCGGCTCTAACCACTGGACCTGCTGCTCTAACCACTGGACCTGCGGCTCTAACCACTGGACCTGCGGCTCTAACCACTGGACCTATACGGCTCCAGTTTTTTGCATGGTGACCCTCTGTCGTCCCTCCCTCAGCCATATATTATTTTTGAACCCTTTTTTTCATATAATTTTAAGGTGAATTTTTGAACGAACTTATATTTTTTTTAAATTTGAATTTGAACCTTTACAGCAAAGCCACGAAAACAAACTTTGAACTTTCTGAAAGATCAATTTATTTGACATGAACTGAATTTTTTAAAAGTTCCTTTTTTATATCTGAGTTTTGACGACGTACTGTACTGATGGCTACGATCTATTGGCGTCGGTGGATGATGAATGGGATGATGGGATGATAAGATGGAAGGTTATTTTATCAGGTGTTTTTGGATGGTGGGAAGGAGTCGGTCGTGGCCTGTTGTTAAGGAACCATCCCAGTATCAACCTGAACGACAGAGGAAAACCACGATGCACCCCTGTCAGGATGGTCGACCATGGCGGGAATCGAACCCCTGTCTCCCGAATGACGGTTCAGTGTGTTACCACTTCCCCACCACTAAACCAAGCCAAGTCCTTGTCTCTTGGAGCTAGCCAGGCCTGGCACTCATCCCACAGGAAGATTCCCGCTCCACTTGTCCTGCCAACTCGCTGACGGATTAATCCCCTCCCAGGAGTCCCTCAGGATGACCTCATGTTGCCCCTCGGGAGTCGAACAGGCGTGCCAAACGACGCTGTTCATCACACTGGGCAGCTGACGGGTCGACCGGGGGTGTCAGCGCATGCTGCACTGTTGACGGGCAGGTGTTCCGAGCAGTTTATCGCTCTGGGTGATGAACTTTCAGACGTCGAGAGATAAATACCTTCTTTACGAGAGAATTGGTTCTTTCGTCTGACGCGGTTTCTCGTGGTTTCCCACAGTCCTCGGAGCCAGTGCTTGGATGAAGTACTAATTGGCCACGACCTTCAATTAGTGGAATGGTAGGCCTAATTTTACCAAGCTAGGCGTATTACTCATTTTTTGTAATGGGTAATGATAAACTTCACATCTCTTGTTAGAGGAAAGGAGTGATCATTGCCCAAGAGACTTGGTTCAAAGTGGAAGATATCAACATTCGTGTGTTTTGTTTACTCTTATACCAATGGTGGTAATGTCCGGATATATGTCACAGAAACGGTTTTTACTTATACCGGTAGTGTGTTCCGGACTTGGATGTTTGAATACTAGGAAAACGCAGGATGCGCGTTGTGAGATGAGCTTAGAAGTATGGCAATCCAGAATGAAAAATAACTTGTCTGCTCAATTTACATCTACAAACCTTGACTTACTTCAAACGTTCAAAAACCTCACCTGCAACTTGTTGATATTTATAGTAACCTGCAACCTGTCGCATAAACACTTTGCAAAACCAATTGATCCAAATATTCAATAAAATGTACACGTTTATTGCGTTTTCTTCAATATTTCTCATTCGATTGTTGTAAAAATCTCTGAAAAGGTGTATAATAGTATTTTTCATATTCTGTGAGAATTTGAGAGCTTTTGAAAAATTCTTGTTTTTCAAGTATTTTTCCTCCGGGTTATTCTTATGAGGATTTTCCAACTTTCCGATTATTTTCCGGAAAAACCTTCCGACCGATTCCTCTGAATAACAATCCCAACCTATTCTGGTATGACACCAACGTTCAGAAAAAGTTTCGAGTTGATTGATTCATTTCTCTGACCTGTATGCCGCGTACATAATTACAAAAAAAAAAAAAACATAAAAACGAAGCCCATTTTTTTTCAGGGTGTGAAATGGAAAGCTTCGCTACGCTCATCTAAAAAATACTAGGCCTATAACCCAGTGTCAGACTCACTCACGACTGCCTGACCTATGAAACGCCAGGCAGTCGACCAAAAAACGAACTAAAACGGCAATAATAATAATCACAATGTATGATCAATGAAACAAAATATGACAGAACAGCAAAAAACAACAAAACTAAACTAAGAATGAAACGACGGCGAAGTGACTTACATCACAAGAAAGGGAAGAAAAGAAGAAATAAGAAAATTAAATAATAATGAAAGAAAAATGTATATTAATACACGAAATTAATTAATCCGACTTCGGAATGTGGATGAGATGACGAAAAACTAATAATATTGCACTGTATACAATAGTATAGATATTACCTGTCCTATGTTGACACAGGTGAAACCAGTCTATCGCAGAATAGCACGGTATGCGGGAGCGAACGAAAAACACGTCCTACCCCGACGAGAGCTCGTGTGTGTGTGTGTGTGTGTGTGTGTGTGTGTGTGTGTGGGTGTGTGTGTGTGTGTTTTTTTTTTTTTTTCTGAAAATAATAATAGCGTATTCGTAAACAAAACAGGCAGACTGGAACAGAACATAATGACGTTTGTAACGTAAAAACACAATTTAAACACATCTCAATCTCGCACATTAATTGACAAGATTAGAGAAGAAAATAAAATAAACCAAGGATTCAAAAAATAAAGTAAAACAGTTGGGTGCTACACGCACATCACCACAATTAGTGGAGGGCAAAACAAGTACGATTTAATTCAATCGAAAGGAAAAGAAAAACAATGTTTACGGAAAGAAAAACGAGAAAGAAAAGAAAAGATGTCTTAGCCGGTGAGGAGAGCGGGGCTGAAAATGAGCTCCCTGCCCCTCAAGGAACAAAGAGCTTCATTAACGCACCACTTTTCCTTGAAGGAGTCGAAATCACCTCGCCCTAGATGCCACGCATACTCCTTCATTATGCGTGACTTGATGCGTGCTTTGAGCACCACATCATAGGGCGAGGGGACGCGGTCGTCTTTGAAATAAGCTACAAGCAGGCGATAGATTGTGCTCTTGGCCAACACCAGAAGGTAGTTGGCCAAATCGGTCTGGAGGGCTGTGAACGTGTCGGGCCTGAACCCGACATACACCTCCCGGAGCACCAGTCTATGCCGCTGGCCTAGAAGCTTTTTCAGAAGGATGTCTACGAGCTGCCACATGGACGTGGCGCGGCGACAGACCACTGTCATGTGCCATGCCGTCCCCTCTGCGTGACACCAGGGACACAGCTGTGAAGCGGACAATCCCGCAATGTGAAGGAAAATTGGGTCTGCCAAACGGTTTTTCGTGAAGCGCCACGCTACTTCGGCATCCAGGCCGAGTGAGGGAGCGTGAAATAAGGCGGACCAGTAAACGGGGGCATCAAACCAGTGGCCTTTCATCGGACCATCTAGATTGAGCACCGATGCCATTATGTCTATAAGAATTGCACGCCTTTCCGACTTAGGTTCGAGAGTAACAACCTTATCCTCAAGAGCCCGATAGTACTCGCAAGGAGGAGGCCACGGTTCAGGACCATACACCTCCTTTACGTCACGAAAACGCAAGTGACAATATGCTTGGATGTGCTTGTAGTTGATAGCAAGCGCTTGTCTGAGTCGCGGTGGGAGGTTTGCAAAACCCTCTATTTCCTCCAACAGCCGCCACTCGCTTCCATCGAGAAGGTCACCAATGGTCTTGCATTGCAGTGAAAACCAAGAGGGAATGAAAGGGGAGGCTGAAGATGGAATGAGTAAGGTTGATGTCAAGGGTATATCACGAAGTCCGCATACGGATGATGCGTACGACTGTGGACGAGGGTGAAGAGACGCCCATGCACGCAGCACTGTATGGAGGAAATCCGTAGTTTGGCGAGTTGCGGGACCACTGATCCGTGGGCAGAAAAACACTTGCCAGTCTAGACCAAGGCCTCTAAAACTTCTCAAAAAATGCCTGGTCATGACATGGCCTGGATGATCCTCTAAGCCCGTTATGAAGCGTTGTGCAAATATGATTCGAAATAGGTTCACTTTGGATGCCAGATGAACAAGGCCCAAGCCGCCAAGATGGAGCGGAGCACAGAGGTCACGAAGTCGTGTCCAATGTCTCCGACCAGCCCATACAAAGTTTGCCATTTTTCCTTGAAGTTTTGTCATTAGTGCTGGTGGTGGAGGTAAGATTTGAAAGGTGTACCATAGGCGTGGAGCGACATATTGATTTACAATCAGTATACGTCCACGTAACGACATTGCCGACGATCGAAGCCGCCAATGAGTGAGGATGTTGGTTACCTTTTCTTCCAACTTTGAAAAACCTTGTCTCTGGGTTTCTGGACCATTACCCAGCATCACACCAAGATATTTGCCCCCTTCGGAAGACCAAGTAAAACTGAGTGGTGTATCGTTTCGACCAATCCAACTGCCTGACCATAGTCCTGTCGACTTGAGTGGGTTCATTTTAGCCCCAGACTGTTCAGCATAGATTGTGTATGATTCCTGAAGTCGATTGAAGTCATCGTCTTGATGAACAAAAATTGATACATCGTCCGCATAGGCGGATACAACTAGTTTTCGCTCTTGAACAGAAGGTAGAGGGAAACCAGTTAGTCGTGTACGACATAGCCTGAGGAATGGCTCAATAGACAGAGAGAAGAGTTGGCCAGACATAGGGCAACCTTGTCTTATGCCCCGTCCTAGCCTAATTGGTGCTGTCAAGAAAGAACCAACTCTAACAAAACTGGTCGCAGAAGCATACATTGTTCTTAAAGTTGATAAGAACCAGTCACCAAATCCATATAATTTTAGAACATGGAAGAGATATTCATGGCTAACCCTATCGAAAGCACTTTTTTGGTCCAGGGATAGTAACGCCAGGGATGTATTCTCTTTATTGGCATAGTCGATGATATCCCGGTGAAGATGGAGGTTATCAACTATGGTGCGTCCGGGTACGCAGTATGCTTGGTCAGGATGCACTAATCCGGCCATTATACTACTCAGGCGCGAAGCAAGTGCTCTCGTCAAGATCTTATAATCAGTTGTAAGTAGGGAAATTGGTCGCCAGTTGTTGATATCAAGTCTATTTCCTGATTTTGGCAGTAAAGTGAGCACTGCTTTCGTTACTGATTTTGGCAGACTGCCTCTCTGTAATGCTTCATCAAAAACACTACAATAATAGTTTTTGAGTTCAGGCCAAAATTTGAGATAGAACTCGGGTGTTAAACCATCAATTCCGGGAGCTTTTCCCTTATTCAGTAATTTGAGAGCGTTCAGAAAATCAACTTGAGTAAGTGGTATATCCAAACGCTCACGATCTAGTGTGGAGAGTGTGGGCAAATCTTCGTATAGTGAAGAGTTCTCCAGAATGAGCGCGTGTTCTGCCGAATAGACTTCGAGAAAATGATTTCTTGTGATACTACACAAAGACTGTGCATCAGAGAAGATGGTACCATTCGACTGTAGCTTGGACAAGGGCTTGAAAGATAGCGCTGCTTCTTGTGCCATTAAGTTGCTAGCAGGACGATCTAAAGTTAGAAGATGATCGTGTCGTGCTTTTGAAAGTATTTGTTCACTACGACGAGAATATGCATCTCGGGCGTGTTCATTTGCAGCAGAGAGGTCGCTCATATTTCTGCCTTCGATACGAGTTTCGGCCACAAGCTTCTCAACCCGAATTTCTAGTCTACGAAAAGCCACATCTGACTCTTGCTTCCTATACTGAACAAAACGTTTACATGTGATTTGAATCTCGAGCTTCAGAGCGTCCCACCACATGCTCAAGGAGTCGTACATTTGTTGTTCGTCGTCAAACGAAGCTAGCATTTCTCGAATGGTGTCCATAAAAGACGGGTCAAGAAGAAGTGTGTTGTCAAAACGCCAGTAGGGTGGATGTGTTCTGGGTGAACTTGTTGTAAGTGTCGTTATTAGCCCTAGGTGGTCAGAAAAAGAGGGTAAAACTCTCACGCTTTTCACTGCTGCTGAAAATTGTGGTGAGGAGTAAAACCGGTCAAGTCGTGATGCTGTGTAATAAGGGGCATTGCTTACAAATGTGTAGCCAGGTTCTCCAGGGTGAAAATCACGCCATAGGTCTGATAAGTTGTATCGTGTGACAATGCGTTGCAGAAGGTGAGCGACACGTGGATATCGTTCATCTCCGCTTGATCTGTCGTTCTTGGGGTCGAGTGTTGTATTGAAGTCACCTCCAATCAGAAACTGCAGGTTGTGGGCTCCCCCCGACAACTTGAGCGTGGCTATACGTGATTCCAACTGTGTGAGGATGTTCATTGCTTCGTCGAGTATGTGTGGTAAATAAATAGAATATACATATAGAATCTGATTAGTAGTGGATCGTTCTAGGCGGATCTCCTGCAAGTAACCAGGAACGATGCTGTTCTGATCGCCAAGGCTCAATATAGAAGATTTTCGTAGGCCAATAATGGTTCCCGTACAAGCTTGCACTGGAGGATTGAAATGGAATATATATTGTGAATATTGAAAGGGGAAAGGTGTCTGGTGGGCATTTGTCTCCTGTAGTATAACTACATCAGGGAAATGTCTTTCCAGCAACGAAACCAACTGCATCCACTTGAACTCGCTTCTGACACTCTTAGTGTTGAGTGTCAGAAACGATAATTCAACACTCATTCTCGCTTACTTTGTTATACGAGCTGACTCGAGGACAGGCTCTCGTTAGAGAGAGAGCGTGTCAACGAGGCAGCGTCATCACCGGTCGCGATATAATACTCAAACGATTTTCTCAATTTCCCGATCAGTCGCCTGATACGGGCTCTCAGAGCTCGATCACTTTGAATCGTTGGCTGAATCAAGTCCAGCATGTTGATGATGCCGGGTATATCATCAGAGAAACGTTGGGCTACACGAAGAGGGCGATCATTACACTTAACATCATTCAGGAATTGAATGAAAGTGGTGATGGATATGGGATTTGTCTCTGCTTCTTGGAGCAGCTTAATGGCAGCTTCTGGTAGTACGTCAGACTCCAACCCAACGAGTGGACTCTCATCCTCAGAAGTCTTCTTTCTTTTTAAAGGAGGTTTGCTTTTCCTAATACCAGTACTACTTGGAATAGGGAGGGAGAGATCTCTAGTGGTGTCAACCACTAAATTGTCAAGGATGTCACTCTCTGTCGACTCTTCTACATCCATGTTAGAAGATACTTCGTCTTCCACAATAGCTGTGGCATTCTCTCCATTGCTATCTACCGTCGAGTTGGGTGCTTTTCTCTTCTGAACCAAGAGATGGAACTCTTCACTCTCTGTCGAGATAGAGTTCTGTTTTTGTTGTTGTTGACGTACATCGGTTGCTTTCGGACATGCTCGTGCCACATGTCCCGAAGCCTTGCATTTGAAACATTTAATGTCATCGAAAGAGAGAAATACTCTATATGACTCATTTTCGAAAGGGATTAGGATTGAATCCGGTAGTGATCTAGTCTCCTCCCGTACAACGTAAAGTTGCCTGCGGAAACTCATAACATGATCCAGACCGTTGCCCTTAATTCCCAATGAGATGAAATTAACCGGTGATACAACTTTCAAAAAAGTCGCAAGTTGCTGAACGATCGCTTCATGTGGAATACTGGGACACACATTAGATAGAACTAAACGTTCTGCTTTTGTGACCAAGCGCCTAGCGCTGAGGAATAGGTCATTGATCACAATACCACCGTGGTCGAGGATGAAACTGTCCACTAAAGCCTTACTGGTGAAATAAAATGCCACTCTACCTTGTGACATTCGCGATGCAAACATTACATTCTTCGGTTCCACTATCTGAGCTACAGCACCCAAATACTGAGCGATAGTTACGCCTTCTATTGAATCTATAACAATAGCTTGATCCTTCGCAGGAAACGCTGGAGATGGGCGGTCACGAGATGTAACCGAATGTTGCGTTTTGTGATTAGACCCGAGGACTTGCGCCATCGTTCTAGGCCTATCACCTTGATGGGTCAAAATGCGATGTGTAGGCTTATTATTCTCAGTTAAAACTGGTTCAAGCTGAACCATGTCTGGTTTCGAGATGTTATTCTCAGTTGAAACAGATTTTCTTGGGATGTTATACGATTCGGTGGGGTTGATACGTAATTCGTCATTTGACGAAGCGCGTCTCAATCCTGCTCTCAAAGGCAAAACTGTGACATTGTTATTCGGTTCGGTCAAAAACCTGTGGCTAATGTTTTTAGGGATGGGTACAAAACGGCTGAGCGAAGACGAACCAGCCATTTCAAAGTTTCAAAATAATAATATTTGTGGATGCTTATAAATAATATTTGGGTGCAACAATAGGACTAGCCTACTGCTGCGTGACGACTGCCTGACATCCGAACAATGTCAGGCAGTGAAATAATGGAAATAAAGCAATCAGAAGACACTGTGATTGTTTAACGGAAGAATAGACAATATATTAGGTGGCTGGGCAGAACAGCGAAGAACACCAATTTTACCCAAAATATATAAAACTTACATATTATGAACGAAAAATAAACAATATATTATCAGGTGGCTGGGCAGAACAGCGAACACCTAAAAACCGACAAAAAACGACGAAACAATAATACCACAAAATTGTGGTCTACATCAAAAGAAAGGTAATAATTATTCCAATAATAAAAAGAAATAATAATTGTGAAAAGTTGACAACTTAAACACGAAACCGAATTTCGAATGCACGGAATGTGGATGAGCTGTGCTTGTCACTGTATCACGACTGTATACTCGCGGGTTTAACCTTGCAGGAGCTAAACGAAAACACGTCCTCTCGCTACGAGATCTAGAGAGTGTGTGTGTGTGTGTGTGTGTGTGTGTGTGTGTGTGTGTGTGTGTGAAGGAGAAGCTGTGATGTTGCTCGCACTCACATGTCCATGTAGTTTAAAACACATTCGAGCCAATCAAGTAGCACTTGGCGCAATTAGACCCGTTCACAGAGATGCTCAATTGACTGGACCAGGAGGCCAAGTCTCAAGTCTTGAATCCTAGCGATTTCAAGTCGCTAGTGGTTTCACATCGTAACCGCCAGAAATGGCGCGTAAGCAAGTCTTGGATTCAGAAACACAAACCACTAGGGGATTGAAGTCGCGTTTTTCTAGCGGATGAAATCACGAGCTTTTTCGTCGTGGTTTCAGCTTTTGAGCGTTCTCAAAAAGGTGATTTGGAATAACTCACCACTTTTGTAGGTTATGAAAGGAATTGTGTTAATTAATTATACGAATTTATTCCTTCTTCCTCCCAAATTCCCTAATTCCAAAGAGTGAGAGTGAGAGTGAGAGTGAGAGTGAGAGTGAGAGTGAGAGCGAGTGAGAGAGTGAGTGTGAGAGAGAGAGAGTGAGAGTGAGAGCGAGAGCGAGAGCGAGAGTGAGAGTGTGAGAGAGAGAGAGAGAGAGAGAGAGAGAGAGAGTGAGAGAGAGTGAGAGAGAGCGTGATGAGCCAATGAATTATGAGATGATGTTTATTGTAAGAATGAAGAAACAAATAAAGAAGAAGAAAAGTAGTTGAAAGAAAGAGCTTGAGACCAACAAAACAAACACCTTGGGCCAGCTAATTATCCACCCTGACTTGGTTTCTCGTGGTTTCCCACAGTCCTCGCAGCGAATGCTTGGATGAAGTACTAATTGGCCACGACCTTTAATTACTATCTAGAGTGATTCCTAATTACCAGGCAAACGCGTTATGTGTTTCCGCGTTGATGGATGAGCTGGAACATATCAACTTATCTTTGGATTGGTTATTATATATATATACACCTTGAGATCCAAACCATTACATCACTGCCATCTTATTTTCCATAATAATTTATATGATAATAAAGAAGGCTTTGTTTTAATCGTTTACAATCAAGTGGTGACACTTGTTGCTTTGATTTAATAGGTATCTTAATAGCTTTGAATAATTAACACAAATAACATTATATATTTTTTTACATCGAAACGGCTGATCCGATTTGAGTAAAAGTTCGGAATAATGTGTATCATTATTAGATTGAAATTCCCTGAGAATTTGAATCCTCTCAGATGAAATATTTTTCACGAATGTTTTCCTCTGGGTTATTCTAAGGGGATTTTTGAAAACTTTGGAATGAGTTTTCTCAGAAGTGGTTTAACCGATCGCGCCTCAAAACTATACAGCATCAAGTCAGATAGGGGTTCATGTGTGTGCCAAGTTTCAACTGATTTTGAATTTTCGTCCGACCTGTGGAGCGCAAAAAAAAAAAAAAAAACAGGCACTTTTTTTTCGGTATAGTGAAATTGAGTCTTCGCTTCGCTCATCCAATAAGAGTTTAGGCCTGGCCTATCACTCATTTTTTTCTTTGTCCATTTTGTATTATGATGAACACATCTGCTGTTAATGGAGAGATTGTCTAAGAGACTTGGTTCAAAGTGGAAGATATCAACATTCGTGTGTTTTGTTTACTCCTAATACCAATGCTGGTAATGTCAGGATATATCACAGAAACGGTCATAATGTGTCCCGGACTTTCGGAAACTGAAATACTTTTATCCAAGGCGGAAAATTATGGTCACAGACAGCGCAGTCCTGGTGTTGAAGTTCATTAGTTTCAAATAATCAAAATGGGGTGGTAAGATCGCACTTGTGGTGCCCCGTCCAAACGATCCTACCTTTCATCCATAGCCTTAATTGGGGAACAATGATTTTGTATCAAGTTTCGATGTTATTGAAGAAGAAAAAAACGAATTGCATAACAGCCATATAATATTATAGATGTCAAAATCTACAAAGGTTGAGAATTTCAAGAAGTAAAGATGTATCAGGACAAATAAATAACAATAAATGAGAGTAAATAACAATAAAGGAGAGTAAATAACAAAAAATGAGAGTAAATAACAATAAATGAGAGTAAATAACAATGAATGAGAGTAAATAACAATAAATGAGAGTAAATAACAATGAATGAGAGTAAATAACAATTAATGAGAGTAAATAACAATAAATGAGAGTAAATAACAATGAATGAGAGTAAATAACAATGAATGAGAGTAAATAACAATGAATGAGAGTAAATAACAATAAATGAGAGTAAATAACAATGAATGAGAGTAAATAACAATAAATGAGAGTAAATAACAATAAATGAGAGTAAATAACAATGAATGAGAGTAAATAACAATGAATGAGAGTAAATAACAATGAATGAGAGTAAATAACAATGAATGAGAGTAAATAACAATGAATGAGAGTAAATAACAATGAATGAGAGTAAATAACAATGAATGAGAGTAAATAACAATAAATGAGAGTAAATAACAATAAATGAGAGTAAATAACAATAAATGAGAGTAAATAACAATAAATGAGAGTAAATAACAATGAATGAGAGTAAATAACAATGAATGAGAGTAAATAACAATAAATGAGAGTAAATAACAATGAATGAGAGTAAATAACAATAAATGAGAGTAAATAACAATGAATGAGAGTAAATAACAATAAATGAGAGTAAATAACAATAAATGAGAGTAAATAACAATAAATGAGAGTAAATAACAATAAATGAGAGTAAATAACAATGAATGAGAGTAAATAACAAAGAATGAGAGTAAATAACAATAAATGAGAGTAAATAACAATAAATGAGAGTAAATAACAATAAATGAGAGTAAATAACAATAAATGAGAGTAAATAACAATGAATGAGAGTAAATAACAATGAATGAGAGTAAATAACAATAAATGAGAGTAAATAACAATGAATGAGAATAAATAACAATAAATGAGAGTAAATAACAATAAATGAGAGTAAATAACAATAAATGAGAGTAAATAACAATGAATGAGAGTAAATAACAATGAATGAGAGTAAATAACAATAAATGAGAGTAAATAACAATGAATGAGAGTAAATAACAATGAATGAGAGTAAATAACAATAAATGAGAGTAAATAACAATGAATGAGAGTAAATAACAATGAATGAGAGTAAATAACAATAAATGAGAGTAAATAACAATGAATGAGAGTAAATAACAATGAATGAGAGTAAATAACAATGAATGAGAATGTGCATGCCTAAAACTCGGAAGTTGGAAAGGAAGAAAAAGGAAGACAAAAACTATTTTAATTCGTAAGAAAGAAATATCACTTTCATTTTGTCAAGGTCTAACCAAAGACCTTAGTATGTAACTAATGTAACTACGAAGTTAGATACTAAGGTCTTTGGTCTAGTTAGTTGGCGATTGGGGCAACTGTAATCGTTCGTGTGTACCGTGCTTAAGAAATCCATAGTTTATTAATTTTACACCCAGGAACACAACAATATTTCACGGCGAATAAATGCAAAGAAACGTAGTCAAAATACTATGATATCGTGTTTATAAGTACACTGAATGCCCCGATTGCCGCTAGATTGAGTTGTCAGCTGACGCCGCGTGACGTCAGATGGGCGGGTAAACCCAAGTCGTCAATTGCTCTCTCTCTCTCTCTCTCTCTCTCTCTCTCTCTCTCTCTCTCTCTCTCTCTCTCTCTCTCTCTCTCTCTCTCTCTCTCTCTCTCTCTCTCTCTCTCTCTCTCTCTCTCTCTCTCTCTCTCTCTCTCTCTCTCTCTCTCTCTCTCTCGGTCGTGCGTGCAGGACAGGGGCTCAAATCGAATGCTTGAATTAATTTCTCAGTATTAACAAGAAAACACGATGCGTTGAAAAAGCCATAAAAACAGTCTCGCCAAAATACGTGCTTGAAGGTTGCTTGAGGTCATTCCAAGTCATTATCGCCTGCTTTGTTATTGTATTTCTCTCTCTCTCTCTCTCTCTCTCTCTCTCACACACACACGCACACACCTGCTAGCTCGAGCTGCATTTATATATATATATATATATATATATATATATATATATATATATATATATATATATATATATATATATATATATATATATATATATATGTGTATATATATATATATATATATATATATATATATATATATATATATATATATATATATATATATATATATATATATATATATAAAATATATATATATATATATATATATATATATATATATATATATATATATATATATATATATATATATATATATATATATATATATATATATATATATATATATATAAAATATATATATATATATATGTCTATATATATGAATATATATATATATATATATATATATATATATATATATATATATATATATATATTTATATATATATATATATTTGTTTGAAACTTTCACGAATTATAATTGATGAATCCATTATAGTTTTAGGGTATAATTGTGTTAAATGAGTACAAAGTTGTGAGGCATTGTGCATGGCACTCGAGAAGGCTGTGCATCACTGATACTTGGATAATTAACTAGGGAAGGCAGTGACTATTCGTTGACATATCGTGCATGGGGAGCCTAGATACTTGAAGAAGAGAGCGGACATTTTGAAGACTGTTCTCTATAGCATTAACCACAATTCTATTTTTAGACACATTCGGACAAGAAAATGTCCGAAAACAGTCTTCTTGATTACAATACGTCATTAAAATTCACATTGAAGAATCTTAAAATTCAATGTGGCTCTGATATTTGACGTCACCAATTGGGTAATTGTGGTTAATGCTATTGGCATCGGCTACTGAAATATCTCTCGCATGGACGTCAACATTCTTTGTCCAGAAGGTGTGCTAGACTGCATTACATCGGTTAGGAACAACTTCAGTTGGAAGTTCTGGGCCCAGAATAACAAAGAATTTTATCTATTATAGCTATGACTATCAATAACGTAACGGGATAAGCAACATGGCGCTTTCCTTTCGCACCATGCGTATATCAAAGGGATGCCGCCTCACAAATGTTATGATGATTTGCTGGTATTATTGTGTGTTGATCTACACAAGTAATAGATGTAATGCAATCTGTGAATCCGGCTCTTCCCAACTGCATTAAACAATATTGGGATAAATTTAATTTGAATTAGCCAATCTAAATTTAAAATACGTCTGTAAAAGCATTTAGTTCCCTAGTCAAGAGTCCTACTGCTATATTTACCATTTGATAACTGGATAATTACTCATCATCTACGAGAAAGATTAAAATCAATGCAATTGTACAACTATGTACCATATATTGAAATACGAGCCTAATACGTACGATTTGATTTGAAATTGCGAATCTCACAAATGAACACGAAAGCGCTGATTCCATCATGGTGAAAACGGCCTAATGTTAAAAGGATAGGACTTACGCCATGTTGCTTATCGCGTTACGTTACTGATAGTCATAGATTATATTCATTCATTTTGACTCTGAATATTATCTAGTTAGGAAACAAGTAATTGATGTCCATATCGCGTTACTTCAAACTAATTGACATGCCGCTCTTTGCTCACATTGGTTGTCAGTCTCTATGGCGTCTTATTTACTAACTGGTAAGTTGCCAGCACTTTTTGACAAGAAATGGCGCCCTCCATGCGCGGGAGTTGTCCGCTCTCTTCTTCAAGTATCTAGGCTCTCTAATCGTGCATGGCACTCGAGAAGGCTCTGCATCACTGCCACTAGGATAGTTAACTAGGGAAGGCAGTGACTATTCGTTGACATATCGTGCCCAATAGGGGGTTCGCACGTAACAAACGACCAACAATCGTTACTGTAGCAATACAGCGAACTGGTAGACTACCAAACATTCTGATTGGTCAATTCCAACTGGTGCACATTGTTGTCGGTCTCTTTCAACAATGGGTGACGTCAGTTGAGAGTACCCTATCGACCATTGTAGATCGTCCGCCCTCGTGATGTCACACAATATAAAACCAATCAAGTGGACAGTGAAACAGGGGAAATGGCTGGAAATAACCAATCAAGGTATCTAAGATTTTCCCTGCTTCGTATAAGTCACGCTCATCTACAATGGTCAAGTGACGACTAGTGATTGACCCGCCTACAAACGTCACAAAACAAAACATATAATCAAATGGGCTTTGTTATGTGGGAAAATTGACATTGCCTATCAGAGTATCTCTGAATGCCCACATGAAGATCTAGGTGGCCTGCCGATAAGCCACGCCTATCACTAGTGGTCAATTGACAGCCTATCAGAGTATCTCTAAATGCCCACATGAAGTATAGATCTAGGTGGCCTGCCGATAAGCCACGCCTATCACTAGTGGTCAATTGACATAGCCTATCAGAGTATCTCTAAATGCCCACATGAAGATCTAGGTGGCCTGCCGATAAGCCACGCCTATCACTAGTGGTCAATTGACATAGCCTATCAGAGTATCTCTAAATGCCCACATGAAGTATAGACCTAGGTGGCCTGCCGATAAGCCACGCCCATCACTAGTGGTCAATTGACATAGCCTATCAGAGTATCTCTGAATGCCCACATGAAGTATAGATCTAGGTGGCCTGCCGATAAGCCACGCCTATCACCCTAGTGGTCAATTTCCTCAATGTAGAATCAATAAAAAAAAAAAAACTTCATAACTTACTTCCAGCCGAAATTAAAAATATCAAATCTTCAAATCTATTTTCTCTTCAGACCAGAAAATGGCTGAATTCCACACCACTAAATTTCATGGATCACATCATAAACCCTCCGTGATGTCACAACTCTCTCTTGTACTACAGTACCGACTAACGATAATAATAATAATAGTGAATAAACAAGTAATGAATAAATCCCCAACATCATTAAATCGTACACATATCAGACATAGATCAACGAAGTATCTTACTTGCATAGATTCATATGTTAACCTGTTACTGTTGATCTGCCAATGTGTTAATCTACTAGATCTGTTAAGAGGCCGCAGGCGCTCTACACGGGCTCGTTGTTCGCTCGCTTCAGACAAGAGTTTAACATGCATCGTGTGCTAGGCGCAGCCCATAGACTAGCCCGCCGAACTCATATTCTCGTAAACGCCGTTAATTCCCTTGCTCACACTTCTGATTTATTTCACAGTCCATATTATTTTTCGGTATTCAAAAATATATATCTAGGTTTCCGTAAACTAGAAATTTTTTCATTTTCCATTTGAAGAATTTGAAAAATTACAAATTTGTTGTTCAAAATTCTGTCAATGCGATAACCTCCCTCTTTCAATTATCAACAGAATGCAAAAACAATCATATTGATATCTCAAAAATTACGGCCGTGAGAGTTTGCGGCGTGAAATACGAGCGCCTGCGGCCTCTTAATGTTAATATTTATCTGTTAACTTCATACTGTTAATCATCATCACATTTTAGTTCTAGTTTTAGTTTTAGTTTGATATTTAGGTTTAGTACCTTCGGTTTTAAAAAAAAAATTACATCGTTATACTATACTGTAAATTTAATCGGGTATCAACCGTATCATAGTTTAACAACTAAACATTTATATACTTTCCATTATTTCATAATCAATTCATGTCTGAATTTACTTTATGTCAATTACCCCAGCACAAGATAGGATTCACCCCCTAATCTTAATGGGGTATAAACAGCAATGTACAACATTTATGTATTTTAACTTGACTCAATAAAGAAACTATGACTATAAAATTTCAAAATTACTTTTTGGCTCTGCTGGGCAGGCCCCCCACATTATTCCCTGGGCCTCGTTGCTAGAAGTCATGATGGGCCCCCCTCTTACTATCAAAAAAAGAAATGTTGGCCTTTTTTACAATATACATTTTTTAACCTTTATTACAATTATTTTTCATCAAACACGCATTTAAACTAGTTTTAAGAGTTTAGACAGTGTTTAGATTGTCATCGTAAATTTATTTTAAATACTGGTAAATACATACTGGTAGAGTTATATAACTCTGATGTAATATTTCATTGAATCATTGATACACATAAATCTAGTCCTAGCGATATATTTAATTATTGTTTTCTTTCTATGATTTATTTAAAATGTTCTACTTTATGATTTTTTCCCCGCCCTTGCGGGCCCCTTGGCCCACGGGCCCCGTTGCCGTAGCAACGGTAGCACCGGGCATGTGGGGGCCCTGCTGCTGGGACCGAACGAAGCACTCCGACCTTGTACATGTGTGTGTGTTGTGTTGTTGCAGGCGATTGCGAGTTCCCAACGCAGTGGGCCGGCCACTGGTTCCAGTCGGGCGTGGGGCTCGTGCACATCAACAGCACGGCCATAGAGAAGAAGGGCGCATGCGTGGAGAACAGCGGCGACAGATTCATCATGGAGGACAAGTGAGTCGTCGAGACTCATTCAAGTTCTTCAGGAACACATTAGACAAATTCGAACTCGATTTAAGAGTCCACGGGAGTCGATTTGGAGAAATATCATTTTTTTGGTGATAACTTTTGAACGGTATGAGATATCGAAATTCCAATAAGCGAGAAACACAGGTAATTATAATAGCTTCAAGATGATATAAGTTATGACTATTTAAGTCATGTCGCATAACTGTGAAGCGTCGACAGCTAAAAAAACACATTTTTCAGCTGTCGACGCTTCACAGTTATGCGACATGACTTTAATAGTCATAACTTATATCATCTTGAAGCTATTATAATTACCTGTGTTTCTCGCTTATTGGAATTTCGATATCTCATACCGTTCAAAAGTTATCACCAAGAAACTGATATTTCGCTAAATCGACTCCCGTGGACTCTTAAGGAATATCTGATCAAATCGAACCTTCTCTAATAATTTTTTTTCTCTGAATTGTTCTCCAAATACTGTTTCTTTTTCTTTTTCCTTTACACGATTTTTTTTTCTCTGAAATCTGATTTTTTGATAATTTTCTTTCAATCGAGAATGTGTAAATTCCAACGTTTTCCAACTTTTTAAATAATTCATCATCCGGACAATCATTTGGTCATGTAAATTGTGAAAGAAGTTGAGTTTTTCAACAATTTGAGTTTCATAAAAAAAGAAATGAGCAGTAGTAAAAAAGAATCCCCGTCAATGAATGATAATTTCCAAACAACTACTCGCACACGTCTCACCGTCCATTCAACGATCAGCTAAACAGTACGTCATGTGATGCGCCGCCCCTGGCCTGCTCGACTGCCAGCGGTGCGGCAGTGCACCACAAGTTGCCAACCGAAAGGCGAGTGCAGTTGTAGCGGCGCGGCGTCAAGTTGGCAGCTTGTGATGCAGCGCCCCTGGCCTGCTCGACTGCCAGCGGTGCGGCAGTGCACCACAAGTTGCCAACCTAAAGGCGTGTGCGGTTGTTGCGGCGCGGCGTCAAGTTGGCAGCTTGTGATGCAGCGCCCCTGGCCTGCTCGACTGCCAGCGGTGCGGCAGTGCACCACAAGTTGCCAACCTAAAGGCGAGTGCAGTTGTAGCGGCGCGGCGTCAAGTTGGCAACTTGTGATACAGCGCCCCTGGCCTGCTCGACTGCCAGCGGTGCGGCAGTGCACCACAAGTTGCCGACCTAAAGGCGAGTGCAGTTGTAGCGGCGCGGCGTCAAGTTGGCAGCTTGTGATGCAGCGCCCCTGGCCTGCTCGACTGCCAGCGGTGCGGCAGTGCACCACAAGTTGCCAACCTGAAGGCGAGTGCAGTTGTAGCGGCGCGGCGTCAAGTTGGCAGCTTCTGATGCAGCGCTCCTGGCCTGCTCGACTGCCAGCGGTGCGGCAGTGCACCACAAGTTGCCAACCTAAAGGCGAGTGCAGTTGTAGCGGCGCGGCGTCAAGTTGGCAACTTGTGATGCGCCGCCCCTGGCCTGCTCGACTGCCAGCGGTGCGGCAGTGCACCACAAGTTGCCAACCTAAAGGCGAGTGCAGTTGTAGCGGCGCGGCGTCAAGTTGGCAGCTTGTGATGCAGCGCCCCTGGCCTGCTCGACTGCCAGCGGTGCGGCAGTGCACCACAAGTTGCCAACCTAAAGGCGAGTGCAGTTGTAGCGGCGCGGCGTCAAGTTGGCAGCTTGTGATGCAGCGCCCCTGGCCTGCTCGACTGCCAGCGGTGCGGCAGTGCACCACAAGTTGCCGACCTAAAGGCGAGTGCAGTTGTAGCGGCGCGGCGTCAAGTTGGCAACTTATGATGCGCCGCCCCTGGCCTGCTCGACTGCCAGCGGTGCGGCAGTGCACCACAAGTTGCCGACCTAAAGGCGAGTGCAGTTGTAGCGGCGCGGCGTCAAGTTGGCAGCTTGTGATGCAGCGCCCCTGGCCTGCTCGACTGCCAGCGGTGCGGCAGTGCACCACAAGTTGCCAACCTAAAGGCGAGTGCAGTTGTAGCGGCGCGGCGTCAAGTTGGCAACTTGTGATGCAGCGCCCCTGGCCTGCTCGACTGCCAGCGGTGCGGCAGTGCACCACAAGTTGCCAACCTAAAGGCGAGTGCAGTTGTAGCGGCGCGGCGTCAAGTTGGCAACGTGTGGTGCACTGCCTCGAACAATCAGCTTCCGTCCGTTGTGCTTTGCAAGAGTAGTTTCATCTCTGAACGGGTCCATTTAGTCGGCAAACTGTTGTGGTAAATGCTAAGCTATCCCGGTGTTATGGTGGTGGCTATTCTGACTGAATAGATCGTAGTCAATATGGGGACGTCCATAAATTATGTCATACTTTTTTGGGCCACTTTGAATCCCCCCTCCCTCCCATGTCCACAAAACCTATCCCCCCCCCCCTTGAATACGTCACAAATTATCATCCCCCCTCCCACTTCAACAAATTAAATTAAATCAACAGGTGGCAAAGGTACAATAAAGTAATCAAATCAAAATATTCACTTCTTTATATTTGCTTTTTGAGTAGTCAAACTTAATAATTATTTGAAATGCATCTGCTGTTTCTAGGGTGGGTATAAATATAAGAATCTATAAGAATGGCGCCAAATACATGGAACAAAAATGGTACGTCACCCAGTTGCCCCCCCCCCCCCCCCCTTGTAACAACGTGTCACAAATCTTGACAACCCCCCCCCCCCTCCCCCCCTAAGCTGTGACGTGATTCATGGACGTCCCCTATGTGTACACAAGCAGCTGTGTCTGGTATGGTCAGTGTTGTGTGGCGTAAGAACAGACAGAACAGCTGTTTAACGCGATGTGTCTTGTGTCCGGCAGGGCGGAGAGCTGCTATCGCTGCATCTTCATCACGGAGAACCACCAGAATGTCCTGCAGTACAAAGAGAGTGAGTCACGCGTGCACAACCCTGCTGCACACTTCTAAAGCTAGGGCCGAATTGACAAAAGGTCATGGCTTTGATCGGGATCAAAGTTGCTACTAAGATATTACCGATCAACTTTGATACTGTCTCAAAGATAATATTAATAATAGATTGATAGAGAGAAAAACAACTTTATTGTCGGCTGTTCACATTGCGTGATTGACCACGGGGATCCAGCTTGATAATCCATATAAAATACAATTCGGTTACAAAAATTACTTATAGAAAATGATCAACTTATATCTAGATAGAAAATTCAATATATTAGATTCAATTGAAAACTGAGATTACCAAATGAAAAACAATAGATGAAGATATGGCAATATCTCTAGGATTTGTCGTAACTTTGAGCCGGACCGAAGTTATTAGATTTTGTGAATTCGGCCCCTGATATAAGCCGAACTTTCATCCCATTCATCCCTCGTTCACCAACCCCAACAGATCGTGTGGTTACCAGTAGACCCACACTGTGTCGGTTACTCCAATGTTCATATTCATATTATGTATACACTAGGCAAACGCGTTATGTGTTGCCGCGTTGATGGATGAGCTGGAACATATCAACTTATCTTTGGGTTGGTTATTATATATACATACACCTTGAGATCCAAACAATTACATCACTGCCATCTTATTTTCCATCAATAATTTATATGATAATAAAGAAGGCTTTGTTTTAATCATTTACAATCAAGTGGTGACACTTGTTGCTTTGATTTAATAGGTATCTTAATAGCTTTGAATAATTAACACAAATAACATTATATATTTTTTTACATCGAAACGGCTGATCCGATTTGAGTGAAAGTTCGGAATAATGTGTATCATTATCAGATTGAAATTCTCTGAGAATTTGAATCCTCTCAGATGAGATATTTTTCACGAATGTTTTCCTCTGGGTTATTCTAATGGGATTTTTGAAAACTTTGGAATGAGTTTTCTCAGAAGTGGTTCAACCGATCGCGCCTCAAAACTATACAGCATCAAGTCAGATAGGGGTTCATGTGTGTGCCAAGTTTCATCATGATCTGAATTTCTGTTTGACCTGTAGAACGCGAACAAAAAAAAAAAAAAAAAAAAAAAAAACTCACATTCGATTTTTCAAGTACAGTGTAATTGAGTCTTCGCTACGCTCATCCAATAATCGGTGATCATTTTGCTGCATTTTGGAAACACGTTTTTCTCATATTTTCATCACACAAGAATTACTAAAACTTGGATTTGAAAAAAATCAACCTTAGGTTTTCAAATTTGAAACTGAGGTTTTTAAAATAAGACCAGGGGCCGAATTGTTAAAAGGTCATTGCTTTGATCGGGGTTTTGAAAGCTGCCACAAAGATATCACCAATCAACTTTGATACTGTCTCAAAGATAATAATAATAGATTGATGATAATAATAGGTTCAAGTGAAAATTGAAAATAATAGATCAAATATGGTATTATATTACTATTATCTCTAGAAATTGTCGTAACTCTGAGCCAGATCAAAGTTACGACCTTTTGTGGATTCGGTCCCAGTTGAACAAGTTTTTTCAATCAAGTTTAAAAGATATATATGATGCTAGTTTAATGAAATACATAGGCCTATATGAATATATGATATACATAATAATATGATATAATTAAACATGAATATTCATAAATCATAATACTGCCCAACTCGGAAAGAACACAGTATCTGCAAAATATCGGTTCTGAGATATTCAATGAACAGTATTATGGTTTGTTACCATTGTATACTTGGATAAAACACTGCATCTACCACTTCATGCTGCACATATGGAGATTTATCCAAGTATTGGTAGATAGGCCTACTGTGTTTTGGTTTGAAGTCAGTGTATACTTGGATAAAACACTGCATCTACCACTTCATGCTGCACATATGGAGATTTATCCAAGTATTGGTAGATAGGCCTACTGTGTTTTGGTTTGAAGTCAGTGTATACTTGGATAAAACACTGCATCTACCACTTCATGCTGCACATATGGAGATTTATCCAAGTATTGGTAGATAGGCCTACTGTGTTTTGGTTTGAAGTCAGTGTATACTTGGATAAAACACTGCATCTACCACTTCATGCTGCACATATGGAGATTTATCCAAGTATTGGTAGATAAGCCTACTGTGTTTTGGTTTGAAGTCAGTGTATACTTGGATAAAACACTGCATCTACCACTTCATGCTGCACTTATGGAGATTTATCCAAGTATTGGCAGATAGGCCTACTGTGTTTTGGTTTGAAGTCAGTGTATACTTGGATAAAACACTGCATCTACCACTTCATGCTGCACATATGGAGATTTATCCAAGTATTGGTAGATAGGCCTACTGTGTTTTGGTTTGAAGTCAGTGTATACTTGGATAAAACACTGCATCTACCACTTCATGCTGCACATATGGAGATTTATCCAAGTATTGGTAGATAGGCCTACTGTGTTTTGGTTTGAAGTCGGTGTATACTTGGATAAAACACTGCATCTACCACTTCATGCTGCACATATGGAGATTTATCCAAGTATTGGTAGATAGGCCTACTGTGTTTTGGTTTGAAGTCAGTGTATACTTGGATAAAACACTGCATCTACCACTTCATGCTGCACTTATGGAGATTTATCCAAGTATTGGCAGATAGGCCTACTGTGTTTTGGTTTGAAGTCAGTGTATACTTGGATAAAACACTGCATCTACCACTTCATGCTGCACTTATGGAGATTTATCCAAGTATTGGTAGATAGGCCTACTGTGTTTTGGTTTGAAGTCAGTGTATACTTGGATAAAACACTGCATCTACCACTTCATGCTGCACTTTTGGAGATTTATCCAAGTATTGGTAGATAGGCCTACTGTGTTTTGGTTTGAAGTCAGTGTATACTTGGATAAAACACTGCATCTACCACTTCATGCTGCACATATGGAGATTTATCCAAGTATTGGTAGATAGGCCTACTGTGTTTTGGTTTGAAGTCAGTGTATACTTGGATAAAACACTGCATCTACCACTTCATGCTGCACATATGGAGATTTATCCAAGTATTGGTAGATAGGCCTACTGTGTTTTGGTTTGAAGTCAGTGTATACTTGGATAAAACACTGCATCTACCACTTCATGCTGCACATATGGAGATTTATCCAAGTATTGGTAGATAGGCCTACTGTGTTTTGGTTTGAAGTCAGTGTATACTTGGATAAAACACTTCATCTACCACTTCATGCTGCACATATGGAGATTTATCCAAGTATTGGTAGATAGGCCTACTGTGTTTTGGTTTGAAGTCAGTGTATACTTGGATAAAACACTTCATCTACCACTTCATGCTGCACATATGGAGATTTATTCAAGTATTGGTAGATAGGCCTACTGTGTTTTGGTTTGAAGTCAGTGTATACTTGGATAAAACACTGCATCTACCACTTCATGCTGTACATACGGAGATTTATCCAAGTATTGGTAGATAGGCCTACTGTGTTTTATGTACTTATACCCTCACTGGTTCTGCATATATACGGTGATTAGGCTTATTGCTTTGACCCAATAGATAGTAGATACGGTGTTCTCACTACGTGGGATGGAAAGCTGAGAAAAAACGAGTCGTGAAAATGTATATAACTCAAAAACGTAAAAAAATGCAGATACGGTGTTCTTTTTTTATTTATACATATCGGGTTTTAACGACGCACTATACTGATATCTACGATCTATTGGCGTCGGGGGATGATGATTGAGATGATGGGATGATGAGATGTAAGGTTATTTCATTAGGTATTCCAGTAACAACCTGAACGACAGGGAAACCACGAAAAACCCCTGTCAGGATGGTCAACCATGGCGGGAATCGAACCCCGGTCTCCCGAATGATGGTTCAGTGTGTTAACCACTCGGCCACGCGTCTCGGTACGGTGTTCTATTCAAGTGTGGCAGTCATTTATTATTATATTATATTATATATTATTACATTATATATTATTATATTATATATATATTAAGATGGAAAATAACTTCATAGCTTATATATATATTTTTTTTTAATAGCATCGAAACTTGATACAAAATCATTGTTCCCCAATTAAGACTTATATGTCGTAATTCTGTTAGGCTTGAACTAAAATCATAGACTTTGTAACCATTTAGAACTAATGCCAACATGAGTCATGGACAAGAAATTTACCATTGTAGATGGGCGTGACTTATACGAAGCAGGGGAAATTTGAGATACCTTGATTGGTTATTTCCCTATTTCCCCGTGCTTCACTGTCCACTTGATTGGTTTTTATATTTTGTGACATGACGAGGGCGGACGATCTGCAATGGTCAATTACCTTCATATTTTTGTGAGAGTTATTTTTCAATTCCTCAGGCTTGTGATGTGCCTACTCAGTATTGATTGCTTGCCGTGCTTGTTTTCAGCGTACTGCGCGGACGCCGACGAGTACGAAACACTCGACGGGTTGTGCAACCTGATCTCCGGCGACGCCTCTCTCTACCTGCTGTTCCGAGACCGTCCCGTCGGCGGTCCGGAGCCGTGCCCGTTCAAGGGCGCTCCGTTCACCTTCACGTACAACCGCGGCACGGGCGACTGCGGTACGCCCGCGTCGCGCATCGACTCGTGCATACAGGACTCGCGGCTACGGATACACTACCAGGCATGTCCGGATATTCACGGCACCGAGAGCGCAGGTACGGACACGGTCGTTGCTAGGATACTGGGCCCGTACCTAATAATCCACTTGAAATAACGTGCTATGGCTAGCTAGCTACAAGAGGCTATGACTTTGATTGGTTCAAGTTTACTAAAAATAGCTACCAACAATGACAATATATCATAAATAATAAATTCACTGTGTCTTGAATGGAATAATTCATCACATTTGATAAAAATGATGCCATCATGACGTCCATCTCATTAGCAGGGCTAGAATTTTGTGCTATCACCAATGGAAATACACAGAGACCAGACATGTTATCATAACAGGTAGCTCTCCTAGTGAACATTAACCAATCAAAGTCCTAGCCTCGTGAAGCTAGCTAGCACTAGCACGACATTCATTTCATTTCATTTATTTTCTTCCGAATAAAATATTATAAAACATGTTGAAAACAATCTATAAAATGTAATATATATGGAAAGTCAGACCCTTACCTGATACATTGAAATAATTTCGGAAAAAATAGCATCTATAATAGCATCTATAATGCTTGTATTCCCAATATAGTGTCTATATTGCAAATACATTGAAACGTAGCGGATTCAGATGTTTGTAGCGCTTTGTCGTCTTTTCAAAAACATGATGGAACAACATTGAACGTATTGAACATTGAACATTAAACAGTACGTATTCAGCACATTAGTGCACAGCTGACGTTCCCCATTAACATGGAAACGAACATTTTCGTTAACATGGAAAATTGTAAAAAAAAAAAAATGGATTAATTTTTTTTATTTTTATTCGAATATTTTTCATGCATAAAGAAAACAAATAATTTATGTTTCCGAAATATATGTCTACTTTGAGGAGGTTCAAAGATGGCATATTACCTGGGGTGGCATATGCATTCATTCACAAACATGTCATTTCCACAGTATAATAAATTTGAACCATCAATGTACCTTTTCTCAGAAACTACTGGTGCAAATTGGTTGAAATTTTGAAGAAGATTCTGTTGAGCATATAGCTTCGTTCCAATGAACCACAAATGAGATATGATGCAAATTCATCCTATGGATACAGTTTGTGTATTTCTTTTTTCTATAAAGTGAATAATTCTCCTAGAAAAATTGTAATTGGATGAATATTACAATGACAAAATTTGTTTTTCATTGCTTTGTAACTACATATGTTATGAACATTCACAGCAAAAATGGTGTTGATTGCATGTATATTTCTCTCAAAAAGGTACTTTGAGTAAATCTATGGGTTTTATTATTTTGGTTATTCAAAAGGTCATAAGTCAACGATGACTAAAATTTTTGTATCATTTTTTTTTATAAATAATCCCCATATATTGTTCTCAAAGCATGTGAACTTTCAACAATTAGAAGGATCATTTGCGTTCATGAGGAATAAATTCAACTGACAATGGCAGAAAGTCAAGGCAACATGTTAACGCCCCCTTAAACAGTACGTATTCAGCACATTAGTGCCCAGCTGACATTCCTCATTAATAAATCATTGATGACTGGTATTTTTCCAAGTAAATTAAAAACAGCTGAAATTGTTCCATTGCATAAAAGTGGTAGTAAGCAACTTCTAGACTGGTAAAACGCGAAATATGCGTTGTAAGATGAGCGAGATATCTGAATAAGGTATGAAAGTTCTTGAAGTAGTTTTACTCTTGCTACTTTATCGACTCTGGTATTCTACACACCTTGATATCTGAATAAGCTATAAAAGTCGTCAAAGTAGTTCTACTCTTGCCACTTCATTGACTCTGGTATTCTACACACCTTGACGCATATAAAAAATACTTTATTGTTGGTCAACTCTTGAATCTAGAAAGCAGTGAATCTCAACAACTTAATTCTGTCACAATTTGTATGATATATTTGATGAATATTATCAGTCATTTTTATTTTTTTCTTCAAAACGACTGATCAGAATTGCTTACAAAATCGTAATAATGTGTAAAATCCATGTATACACATTTAGAGAAAATTTTATCCCATTTGGAGAGATTTTATTTTTCAACATTTTCCGCCCAGCCGAATCTTATGGGGTTTTTAGAAACTTTGAGATGATTTTTCTCAAAACCGGTCTGACCGATTCATTCCAAAAACTATACAGTTCTAAGTTGGATGAGTTTGCGTGTACAAAAAAAGTTTCATGTTGATCAGTCAACCCTTGCGACCTGTGGAGTGCTTACAAAAAAAAAAAAAAAAAAAACACACAGACAAAGCCCTATAAGAGTGGGATGGAGACTTCGCTACGCTCATCAATAAATGACCTGCCCCAAAATGTAAGTTGTCCCCCTGTCGATGTACGTAGTACTATTGGCTGATGATACAAATGCCATTGTGAAGGCCAATTCAATTGAGGACTTGGAAAACAAAGCAAACAACACGGTGATACTACTTTCCAATTGGTTTACAACCTTTGCTTTTCCTGGATCGGAAAAAAACGAACCTTATACATTTCAACTCGGAAAATTCAAATTCAAAATTCAAATTCAACATTGTTTTTTATTCTTATTTCATAAAGTACATACAATATAATGATCTAAACAAACGTAAAATAATATAATGTTAACAAAAGAAAGTACAAGTGACGCTGCGATTGAATAATAAAAAATGAAATAAGAAGCCCGCATGAGAACGAATTCTTGTGCGCGGGCGACATAACTAATGATAACATTTACAGTAGTTGGCAAAAGCATAAATGGAGTGAATAAAACTGAAACAAATTTTTATCCGTTGTGAAAACAAAATTGAAACCATGAATAAATGCGAGGAAAATAAGGAATTGGAATGGATAACAATAATACGAGTGTTGATAGTATTACTGTAGTGAGAAAAAATATAAAACAATAACCATAACAAAAAATGGAAAATAATATAATAAATTGAAGATCGAAAACACAAATGTAATGCAAATACAAACTAATAACGAAATAATTCCCTTCTCAGTCAGTACGAAATTTTTAGGGCTTCAAATAGGCAGTAAAATAAAATGGAACGAGCAATATGTCAACTCGAAACTCAGCTCAGCTTGTTTTATGCTTAGAAATCCATCAAAGACATCAAATCTTGATACACCCTAAATGGTTTATTTTGCATATCCTCATTCAGTCATGAGCTATGGTATTGAGTTCTAGGGTAATGCTAGTAATGTGAACGATACTTTTAAGAGGCCGCAGGCGTGCTACACGCGCTCGTTGTTCGCTCGCTTCAGACTCGAGTTTAACATGCATCGCGTGCTAGGCGCAGCCCATAGACTAGCCCGCCGAACTCATATTCTCGTAAACGCCGTCAATTCCCTTACTCACACTTCTGATTTATTTCACAGTCCATATTATTTTTCGGTATTCAAAAATACATATCTAGGTTTCCGTAAACTAGAAATTTTTTCATTTTCCATTTGAAGAATTTGAAAAATTACAAATTTGTTGTTCAAAATTCCGTAAATGCGATAACCTCCTTCTTTCAATTATCAACAGAATGCAAAAACAATCATATTGATATCTCAAAAATTACGGCCGTGAGAGTTTGCGGCGTGAAATACGAGCGCCTGCGGCCTCTTAAGCTGCAAAAGACAGCAATTAGAATAATTATGAAATCCAATTGGAGGTCTATTTCTTCATCTGTACCAATAATGCCAAGTTGTAAACCACTATTTTACGAGTTACAAATTATGACATTGCCGTGCACACATATATATTTAAGGTACTAACATTTGTCGAAGCTAATATCCATAAATTCCCCCCCCCCCCCCCCCCCTTGAACACAGTCACATCAATACTCTACACAAGAATCTTAATAAACTAGACAAGCACTATAGAACTATTAAACAGAGAGGCTTGCATCATTGTGGGTCAAAATTGTTCAATATACTAGTCAAACGCGAAATATGCGTTGTAAGATGAGCGAGAGATCCGAATAAGCTATAAAAGTCGTTGAAGTAGTTTTACCCTTGCTACTTTATCGACTCTGGTATTCTACACACCTTGATATCTGAATAAGCTATTAAAGTCGTTAAAGTAGTTCTACTCTTGCCACTTCATTGACTCTGGTATTCTACACACCTTGACGCATATAAAAAATACTTCATTGTTGGTCAACTCTTGAATCTAGAAAGCAGTGAATCTCGACAACTTAATTCTGTCACAATTTTTATGATATATTTGATGAATATTATCAGTCATTTAATTTTTTTCTTCAAAACGACTGATCAGAATTGCTTAAAAAATCGTAATAATGTGTGAAATCCATGTATACACATTCAGAGAGAATTTCATCCCATTTGGAGAGATTTTATTTTTCAACATTTTCCACCCGGCCAAATCTTATGGGGTTTTTAGAAACTTTGAGATGATGATTCTCAAAATCGGTCCGACCGATTCATCCCCAAAACTATACAGTTCTAAGTTGGATGAGTTTGCGTGTATAAAAAAAGTTTCATGTTGATCAGTCAACCCTTGCGACCTATGGAGTGCTTACAAACAAAAAAAAAAAAAAAAAACACACAGACAAAGCCCTATAAGAGTGGGATGGAGACTTCGCCACGCTCATCAATTACCAACAATCGTCAAAGAAATGCCTTTCAAAGAATTCAAATCAACTATTAAAATGCATCTTCTGAAGAACACTTTCTACTCCGTTGAGGATTTCATGGACACTGGCTTTATCTACAAAATTTGAATCAATATTCAAAATAACTTGAAAATAGAATTAATTAGAACTAAAATTATTGCAGAACTGTGATCATCTTAAGAATTGAAATTGATTGAAACAATCAGAATTTCTGATAGTTCCAATCAGAACCAATTTTAAAATGAAATGTATTTCCAAATTGAACTTCACAATTGAACAAACATCAGCTATTGAAATCTGATATCACCTGAAATTTGTAGTTCAAAATTAAAGAACCTATTTTTATTTATTGGGATTATTTTGAATATTAATTCAAATATTATTATCATTATCATTTTAAATATTACTATCATCATCATTATTGTTAATTATCAATGGATTTACTTGATATCATGTAATGTTATAAGCCACATTTATAAGTTAGTAAGCTGATAATTGTAAGCTGATAATTGTAAGCTGATAATTGTAAGCTGATGATTGTGAGCTGATAATTGTAAACTGATAATTGTAAGCTGATAATTGTAAGCTGATAATTGTAAGCTGATGGTTGTAAGCTGATAATTGTAAACTGATAATTGTAAGCTGATAATTGTAAGCTGATAATTGTAAGCTGATAATTGTGAGCTGATAATTGTAAGCTGATAATTGTAAGCTGATAATTGTAAGCTGGTAATTGTAAGCTGATAATTGTAAGCTGATAATTGTAAGCTGATAATTGTAAACTGATAATTGTAAGCTGATAATTGTAAGCTGATAATTGTGAGCTGATAATTGTAAGCTGATAATTGTAAGCTGATAATTGTAAGCTGATGATTGTAAGCTGATAATTGTAAGCTGATAATTGTCAGCTGGTAATTGTGAGCTGATGATTGTGAGCTGATAATTGTAAGCTGATAATTGTAAGCTGATAATCGTAAGCTGATGATTGTGAGCTGATAATTGTAAGCTGATAATTGTAAGCTGATAATTGTAAGCTGATAATTGTAAGCTGATAATTGTGAGCTGATAATTGTAAGCTGATAATTGTAAGCTGATAATTGTAAGCTGATAATTGTAAGCTGATAATTGTCAGCTGATAATTGTAAGCTGATAATTGTAAGCTGATAATTGTAAGCTGATAATTGTAAGCTGATAATTGTAAGCTGATAATTGTAAGCTGATAATTGTAAGCTGATAATTGTGAGCTGATAATTGTAAGCTGATAATTGTAAGCTGATAATTGTAAGCTGATAATTGTAAGCTGATAATTGTAAGCTGATAATTGTAAGCTGATAATTGTAAGCTGATAATTGTAAGCTGATAATTGTAAGCTGATTATTGTAAGCTGATAATTGTAAGCTGATAATTGTAAGCTGATAATTGTGAGCTGATAATTGTAAGCTGATAATTGTAAGCTGATAATTGTAAGCTGATAATTGTAAGCTGATAATTGTAAGCTGATAATTGTCAGCTGATAATTGTAAGCTGATAATTGTAAGCTGATAATTGTAAGCTGATAATTGTAAGCTGATGATTGTAAGCTGATAATTGTAAGCTGATAATTGTAAGCTGATTATTGTAAGCTGATAATTGTAAGCTGATAATTGTAGGCTGATGATTGTAAGCTGATAATTGTAAGCTGATAATTGTAAGCTGATAATTGTAAGCTGATAATTGTAAGCTGATAATTGTAAGCTGATAATTGTAAGCTGATAATTGTAAGCTGGTAATTGTAAGCTGATAATTGTGAGCTGATAATTGTAAGCTGATGATTGTAAGCTGATAATTGTAAGCTGATAATTGTAAGCTGATAATTGTAAGCTGATAGTTGTAAGCTGATAATTGTAAGCTGATAGTTGTAAGCTGATAATTGTAAGCTGGTAATTGTGAGCTGATGATTGTGAGCTGATAATTGTAAGCTGATAATTGTAAGCTGATAATCGTAAGCTGATGATTGTGAGCTGATAATTGTAAGCTGATAATTGTAAGCTGATAATTGTAAGCTGATAATTGTAAGCTGATAATTGTAAGCTGATAATTGTGAGCTGATAATTATTGTAAGCTGATAATTGTAAGCTGATAATTGTAAGCTGATAATTGTAAGCTGATAATTGTAAGCTGATAATTGTAAGCTGATAATTGTAAGCTGATAATTGTAAGCTGATAATTGTAAGCTGATGATTGTAAGCTGATAATTGTAAGCTGATAATTGTAAGCTGATTATTGTAAGCTGATAATTGTAAGCTGATAATTGTAGGCTGATGATTGTAAGCTGATAATTGTAAGCTGATAATTGTAAGCTGATAATTGTAAGCTGATAATTGTAAGCTGATAATTGTAAGCTGATAATTGTAAGCTGATAATTGTAAGCTGGTAATTGTAAGCTGATAATTGTGAGCTGATAATTGTAAGCTGATGATTGTAAGCTGATAATTGTAAGCTGATAATTGTAAGCTGATAATTGTAAGCTGATAGTTGTAAGCTGATAATTGTAAGCTGATAATTGTAAGCTGATAATTGTAAGCTGATTATTGTAAGCTGATAATTGTAAGCTGATAATTGTAAGCTGATAATTGTAAGCTGATAATTGTAAGCTGATAATTGTAAGCTGATAATTGTAAGCTGATAATTGTAAGCTGATAATTGTAAGCTGATGATTGTAAGCTGATGATTGTAAGCTGATGATTGTAAGCTGATAATTGTAAGCTGATAATTGTAAGCTGATGATTGTAAGCTGATAATTGTAAGCTGCTGACCATTCCGATTTCCTCGGAAGAGAGTTGAAGGAGTTATTGAATGAATAAATAAATAAATTGAAACATGGAGAAATATCAGAAAAACATATAAAAAAGAACTTTTAGATATCATCGCTTTTATAGCGATTGCTATTTTTACATATGTCTGTAATGTGATGTTGGTGTTTCTCCACGCATTGTGACCAGCGACGACGTTAGGGTTCGTGTTTTGGGGGGGCCCATAAGTTACATGAATAAAACTAGGCAAACGCGTTATGTGTTTCCGCGTTGATGGATGAGCTGGAACATATCAACTTATCTTTGGATTGGTTATTATATATATATACACCTTGAGATCCAAACCATTACATCACTGTCATCTTATTTTTCATTGATAATTCATATGATAATAAAGAAGGCTTTGTTTTAATCGTTTACAATCAAGTGGTGACACTTGTTGCTTTGATTTAATAGGTATCTTAATAGCTTCGAATAATTAACACAAATAACATTATATATTTTTTTACATCGAAACGGCTGATCCGATTTGAGTGAAAGTTCGGAATAATGTGTATCATTATCAGATTGAAATTCTCTGAGAATTTGAATCCTCTCAGATGAAATATTTTTCACGAATGTTTTCTTCTGGGTTATTAAAATGGGATTTTTGAAAACTTTGGAATGAGTTTTCTCAGAAGTGGTTCAACCGATTGCGCCTCAAAACTATACAGCATCAAGTCAGATAGGGGTTCATGTGTGTGCCATGTTTCAACTTATTTTTAATTTTCGTCTGACCTGTGGAGCGCAAACAAAAAAACAAAAAAAAAAACAAAAAAAAACAGGCACTTTTTTTTCGGTATAGTGAAATTGAGTCTTGAGATTTTTGCGAGTCACGAGTGCTTTTGGAGTCTTATAATTGCATCATCATGGACATTTTCGACGCCATACTTTTGTGATTTCTCCCAACAAAGCCCCGCAGGGAATTTTTGGAAATAGACCCATGACATGTTTTGAGTGATTTTTGATATTTACAAGCAGTTTGGAGTCCAATGATTGAATCACTGTGAACATTTCCAAAGTTATTTTCAATAGTATAATCATTATGGACATTTTCGAAGCTATTTTCGCGATTTTTCCCGGCAAAACTCCCAGCAGTGATTTTAAAAAATATGGTCATTTTTCAAGTGATTGTTGCGATTCACGAGCAGTCTCGGAATCTGATAATTGAATCATCATCGAAAAGTAAAAAGGAAGTGTAAAGTAGTGAAGTGTATACTGATACAATTCATATTGATAAGTCATCAACTCATCATATATTATTTTTTTTTTTTAATAACATCGAAACTTGATACAAAATCATTGTTCCCAATTAAGGCTGTGGATGAAAGATAGGATCGTTTGGACGGGGCACCACAAGGGCGATCTTACCACCCCATTTTGATTATTTAAAACTAATGGTCTTCAACACCAGGACTGCGCTGTCTGTGACCATAATTTTTCGCAGTAGATAAAAGTCTTTCAGTATAAACACACGAATGTTGATATCTTCCACTTTGAACTAAGTCTCTTGGGCAATGATTACTTCTTTCCCTTGACAGCAGATGTAAAATTGATCATTATACAAGAAGCACAAATTAAATTAGTGATAGGCCTATAATGTTATAATTAGGCCTATCGCTCTACTAATTAATGGTCGTGGCCAATTAGTACTTCATCCAAGCATTTGCTTCGAGGACTGTGGGAAACCACGAAAAACCACGTCAGGATGGATAAAAAAAGGTGTTTGTTGGTCTTGAGCTATATTATTTGATATATTATTTATATATTATTTGAGCATATATTATTGTGTGTTTATTCGTAGGTCAACATTATATATTTTTAAAGGAGGAAAAGTTATTGAGGGGGCGCCCCCCCCCCCCCCCCCCCCCCCTGAGACCCCCTAACGACGACCCTGATTGTGACGAGATGTCGTGTTGCAGTGGAGGAGCTGGTGTGCATGGCGGCGTGGAAGGAGGGCTCGGTGAGATACCTGATTGTGACGAGATGTTGTGTTGCAGTGGAGGAGCTGGTGTGCATGGCGGCGTGGAAGGAGGGCTCGGTGAGATACCTGATTGTGACGAGATGTCGTGTTGCAGTGGAGGAGCTGGTGTGCATGGCGGCGTGGAAGGAGGGCTCGGTGAGATACCTGATTGTGACGAGATGTTGTGTTGCAGTGGAGGAGCTGGTGTGCATGGCGGCGTGGAAGGAGGGCTCGGTGAGATACCTGATTGTGACGAGATGTCGTGTGTTGCAGTGGAGGAGCTGGTGTGCATGGCGGCGTGGAAGGAGGGCTCGGTGAGATACCTGATTGTGACGAGATGTCGTGTGTTGCAGTGGAGGAGCTGGTGTGCATGGCGGCGTGGAAGGAGGGCTCGGTGAGATACCTGATTGTGACGAGATGTCGTGTGTTGCAGTGGAGGAGCTGGTGTGCATGGCGGCGTGGAAGGAGGGCTCGGTGAGATACCTGATTGTGACGAGATGTCGTGTGTTGCAGTGGAGGAGCTGGTGTGCATGGCGGCGTGGAAGGAGGGCTCGGTGAGATACCTGATTGTGACGAGATGTCGTGTGTTGCAGTGGAGGAGCTGGTGTGCATGGCGGCGTGGAAGGAGGGCTCGGTGAGATACCTGATTGTGACGAGATGTTGTGTTGCAGTGGAGGAGCTGGTGTGCATGGCGGCGTGGAAGGAGGGCTCGGTGAGATACCTGATTGTGACGAGATGTTGTGTTGCAGTGGAGGAGCTGGTGTGCATGGCGGCGTGGAAGGAGGGCTCGGTGAGATACCTGATTGTGACGAGATGTCGTGTGTTGCAGTGGAGGAGCTGGTGTGCATGGCGGCGTGGAAGGAGGGCTCGGTGAGATACCTGATTGTGACGAGATGTTGTGTTGCAGTGGAGGAGCTGGTGTGCATGGCGGCGTGGAAGGAGGGCTCGGTGAGATACCTGATTGTGACGAGATGTTGTGTTGCAGTGGAGGAGCTGGTGTGCATGGCGGCGTGGAAGGAGGGCTCGGTGAGATACCTGATTGTGACGAGATGTTGTGTTGCAGTGGAGGAGCTGGTGTGCATGGCGGCGTGGAAGGAGGGCTCGGTGAGATACCTGATTGTGACGAGATGTTGTGTTGCAGTGGAGGAGCTGGTGTGCATGGCGGCGTGGAAGGAGGGCTCGGTGAGATACCTGATTGTGACGAGATGTTGTGTTGCAGTGGAGGAGCTGGTGTGCATGGCGGCGTGGAAGGAGGGCTCGGTGAGATACCTGATTGTGACGAGATGTCGTGTGTTGCAGTGGAGGAGCTGGTGTGCATGGCGGCGTGGAAGGAGGGCTCGGTGAGATACCTGATTGTGACGAGATGTCGTGTTGCAGTGGAGGAGCTGGTGTGCATGGCGGCGTGGAAGGAGGGCTCGGTGAGATACCTGATTGTGACGAGATGTTGTGTTGCAGTGGAGGAGCTGGTGTGCATGGCGGCGTGGAAGGAGGGCTCGGTGAGATACCTGATTGTGACGAGATGTTGTGTTGCAGTGGAGGAGCTGGTGTGCATGGCGGCGTGGAAGGAGGGCTCGGTGAGATACCTGATTGTGACGAGATGTCGTGTTGCAGTGGAGGAGCTGGTGTGCATGGCGGCGTGGAAGGAGGGCTCGGTGAGATACCTGATTGTGACGAGATGTTGTGTTGCAGTGGAGGAGCTGGTGTGCATGGCGGCGTGGAAGGAGGGCTCGGTGAGATACCTGATTGTGACGAGATGTTGTGTTGCAGTGGAGGAGCTGGTGTGCATGGCGGCGTGGAAGGAGGGCTCGGTGAGATACCTGATTGTGACGAGATGTCGTGTGTTGCAGTGGAGGAGCTGGTGTGCATGGCGGCGTGGAAGGAGGGCTCGGTGAGATACCTGATTGTGACGAGATGTCGTGTGTTGCAGTGGAGGAGCTGGTGTGCATGGCGGCGTGGAAGGAGGGCTCGGTGAGATACCTGATTGTGACGAGATGTTGTGTTGCAGTGGAGGAGCTGGTGTGCATGGCGGCGTGGAAGGAGGGCTCGGTGAGATACCTGATTGTGACGAGATGTCGTGTTGCAGTGGAGGAGCTGGTGTGCATGGCGGCGTGGAAGGAGGGCTCGGTGAGATACCTGATTGTGACGAGATGTCGTGTTGCAGTGGAGGAGCTGGTGTGCATGGCGGCGTGGAAGGAGGGCTCGGTGAGATACCTGATTGTGACGAGATGTCGTGTGTTGCAGTGGAGGAGCTGGTGTGCATGGCGGCGTGGAAGGAGGGCTCGGTGAGATACCTGATTGTGACGAGATGTCGTGTGTTGCAGTGGAGGAGCTGGTGTGCATGGCGGCGTGGAAGGAGGGCTCGGTGAGATACCTGATTGTGACGAGATGTTGTGTTGCAGTGGAGGAGCTGGTGTGCATGGCGGCGTGGAAGGAGGGCTCGGTGAGATACCTGATTGTGACGAGATGTCGTGTGTTGCAGTGGAGGAGCTGGTGTGCATGGCGGCGTGGAAGGAGGGCTCGGTGAGATACCTGATTGTGACGAGATGTTGTGTTGCAGTGGAGGAGCTGGTGTGCATGGCGGCGTGGAAGGAGGGCTCGGTGAGATACCTGATTGTGACGAGATGTCGTGTGTTGCAGTGGAGGAGCTGGTGTGCATGGCGGCGTGGAAGGAGGGCTCGGTGAGATACCTGATTGTGACGAGATGTTGTGTTGCAGTGGAGGAGCTGGTGTGCATGGCGGCGTGGAAGGAGGGCTCGGTGAGATACCTGATTGTGACGAGATGTTGTGTTGCAGTGGAGGAGCTGGTGTGCATGGCGGCGTGGAAGGAGGGCTCGGTGAGATACCTGATTGTGACGAGATGTCGTGTTGCAGTGGAGGAGCTGGTGTGCATGGCGGCGTGGAAGGAGGGCTCGGTGAGATACCTGATTGTGACGAGATGTCGTGTGTTGCAGTGGAGGAGCTGGTGTGCATGGCGGCGTGGAAGGAGGGCTCGGTGAGATACCTGATTGTGACGAGATGTCGTGTGTTGCAGTGGAGGAGCTGGTGTGCATGGCGGCGTGGAAGGAGGGCTCGGTGAGATACCTGATTGTGACGAGATGTTGTGTTGCAGTGGAGGAGCTGGTGTGCATGGCGGCGTGGAAGGAGGGCTCGGTGAGATACCTGATTGTGACGAGATGTTGTGTTGCAGTGGAGGAGCTGGTGTGCATGGCGGCGTGGAAGGAGGGCTCGGTGAGATACCTGATTGTGACGAGATGTCGTGTGTTGCAGTGGAGGAGCTGGTGTGCATGGCGGCGTGGAAGGAGGGCTCGGTGAGATACCTGATTGTGACGAGATGTTGTGTTGCAGTGGAGGAGCTGGTGTGCATGGCGGCGTGGAAGGAGGGCTCGGTGAGATACCTGATTGTGACGAGATGTTGTGTTGCAGTGGAGGAGCTGGTGTGCATGGCGGCGTGGAAGGAGGGCTCGGTGAGATACCTGATTGTGACGAGATGTCGTGTTGCAGTGGAGGAGCTGGTGTGCATGGCGGCGTGGAAGGAGGGCTCGGTGAGATACCTGATTGTGACGAGATGTCGTGTGTTGCAGTGGAGGAGCTGGTGTGCATGGCGGCGTGGAAGGAGGGCTCGGTGAGATACCTGATTGTGACGAGATGTCGTGTGTTGCAGTGGAGGAGCTGGTGTGCATGGCGGCGTGGAAGGAGGGCTCGGTGAGATACCTGATTGTGACGAGATGTTGTGTTGCAGTGGAGGAGCTGGTGTGCATGGCGGCGTGGAAGGAGGGCTCGGTGAGATACCTGATTGTGACGAGATGTCGTGTGTTGCAGTGGAGGAGCTGGTGTGCATGGCGGCGTGGAAGGAGGGCTCGGTGAGATACCTGATTGTGACGAGATGTTGTGTTGCAGTGGAGGAGCTGGTGTGCATGGCGGCGTGGAAGGAGGGCTCGGTGAGATACCTGATTGTGACGAGATGTTGTGTTGCAGTGGAGGAGCTGGTGTGCATGGCGGCGTGGAAGGAGGGCTCGGTGAGATACCTGATTGTGACGAGATGTCGTGTTGCAGTGGAGGAGCTGGTGTGCATGGCGGCGTGGAAGGAGGGCTCGGTGAGATACCTGATTGTGACGAGATGTCGTGTGTTGCAGTGGAGGAGCTGGTGTGCATGGCGGCGTGGAAGGAGGGCTCGGTGAGATACCTGATTGTGACGAGATGTTGTGTTGCAGTGGAGGAGCTGGTGTGCATGGCGGCGTGGAAGGAGGGCTCGGTGAGATACCTGATTGTGACGAGATGTCGTGTGTTGCAGTGGAGGAGCTGGTGTGCATGGCGGCGTGGAAGGAGGGCTCGGTGAGATACCTGATTGTGACGAGATGTCGTGTGTTGCAGTGGAGGAGCTGGTGTGCATGGCGGCGTGGAAGGAGGGCTCGGTGAGATACCTGATTGTGACGAGATGTTGTGTTGCAGTGGAGGAGCTGGTGTGCATGGCGGCGTGGAAGGAGGGCTCGGTGAGATACCTGATTGTGACGAGATGTCGTGTGTTGCAGTGGAGGAGCTGGTGTGCATGGCGGCGTGGAAGGAGGGCTCGGTGAGATACCTGATTGTGACGAGATGTTGTGTTGCAGTGGAGGAGCTGGTGTGCATGGCGGCGTGGAAGGAGGGCTCGGTGAGATACCTGATTGTGACGAGATGTCGTGTGTTGCAGTGGAGGAGCTGGTGTGCATGGCGGCGTGGAAGGAGGGCTCGGTGAGATACCTGATTGTGACGAGATGTCGTGTGTTGCAGTGGAGGAGCTGGTGTGCATGGCGGCGTGGAAGGAGGGCTCGGTGAGATACCTGATTGTGACGAGATGTTGTGTTGCAGTGGAGGAGCTGGTGTGCATGGCGGCGTGGAAGGAGGGCTCGGTGAGATACCTGATTGTGACGAGATGTCGTGTGTTGCAGTGGAGGAGCTGGTGTGCATGGCGGCGTGGAAGGAGGGCTCGGTGAGATACCTGATTGTGACGAGATGTTGTGTTGCAGTGGAGGAGCTGGTGTGCATGGCGGCGTGGAAGGAGGGCTCGGTGAGATACCTGATTGTGACGAGATGTCGTGTGTTGCAGTGGAGGAGCTGGTGTGCATGGCGGCGTGGAAGGAGGGCTCGGTGAGATACCTGATTGTGACGAGATGTTGTGTTGCAGTGGAGGAGCTGGTGTGCATGGCGGCGTGGAAGGAGGGCTCGGTGAGATACCTGATTGTGACGAGATGTTGTGTTGCAGTGGAGGAGCTGGTGTGCATGGCGGCGTGGAAGGAGGGCTCGGTGAGATACCTGATTGTGACGAGATGTCGTGTGTTGCAGTGGAGGAGCTGGTGTGCATGGCGGCGTGGAAGGAGGGCTCGGTGAGATACCTGATTGTGACGAGATGTCGTGTGTTGCAGTGGAGGAGCTGGTGTGCATGGCGGCGTGGAAGGAGGGCTCGGTGAGATACCTGATTGTGACGAGATGTCGTGTGTTGCAGTGGAGGAGCTGGTGTGCATGGCGGCGTGGAAGGAGGGCTCGGTGAGATACCTGATTGTGACGAGATGTTGTGTTGCAGTGGAGGAGCTGGTGTGCATGGCGGCGTGGAAGGAGGGCTCGGTGAGATACCTGATTGTGACGAGATGTTGTGTTGCAGTGGAGGAGCTGGTGTGCATGGCGGCGTGGAAGGAGGGCTCGGTGAGATACCTGATTGTGACGAGATGTCGTGTGTTGCAGTGGAGGAGCTGGTGTGCATGGCGGCGTGGAAGGAGGGCTCGGTGAGATACCTGATTGTGACGAGATGTTGTGTTGCAGTGGAGGAGCTGGTGTGCATGGCGGCGTGGAAGGAGGGCTCGGTGAGATACCTGATTGTGACGAGATGTCGTGTGTTGCAGTGGAGGAGCTGGTGTGCATGGCGGCGTGGAAGGAGGGCTCGGTGAGATACCTGATTGTGACGAGATGTCGTGTGTTGCAGTGGAGGAGCTGGTGTGCATGGCGGCGTGGAAGGAGGGCTCGGTGAGATACCTGATTGTGACGAGATGTTGTGTTGCAGTGGAGGAGCTGGTGTGCATGGCGGCGTGGAAGGAGGGCTCGGTGAGATACCTGATTGTGACGAGATGTTGTGTTGCAGTGGAGGAGCTGGTGTGCATGGCGGCGTGGAAGGAGGGCTAGGTGAGATACCTGATTGTGACGAGATGTCGTGTGTTGCAGTGGAGGAGCTGGTGTGCATGGCGGCGTGGAAGGAGGGCTCGGTGAGATACCTGATTGTGACGAGATGTTGTGTTGCAGTGGAGGAGCTGGTGTGCATGGCGGCGTGGAAGGAGGGCTCGGTGAGATACCTGATTGTGACGAGATGTTGTGTTGCAGTGGAGGAGCTGGTGTGCATGGCGGCGTGGAAGGAGGGCTCGGTGAGATACCTGATTGTGACGAGATGTCGTGTGTTGCAGTGGAGGAGCTGGTGTGCATGGCGGCGTGGAAGGAGGGCTCGGTGAGATACCTGATTGTGACGAGATGTCGTGTGTTGCAGTGGAGGAGCTGGTGTGCATGGCGGCGTGGAAGGAGGGCTCGGTGAGATACCTGATTGTGACGAGATGTTGTGTTGCAGTGGAGGAGCTGGTGTGCATGGCGGCGTGGAAGGAGGGCTCGGTGAGATACCTGATTGTGACGAGATGTCGTGTTGCAGTGGAGGAGCTGGTGTGCATGGCGGCGTGGAAGGAGGGCTCGGTGAGATACCTGATTGTGACGAGATGTCGTGTGTTGCAGTGGAGGAGCTGGTGTGCATGGCGGCGTGGAAGGAGGGCTCGGTGAGATACCTGATTGTGACGAGATGTCGTGTTGCAGTGGAGGAGCTGGTGTGCATGGCGGCGTGGAAGGAGGGCTCGGTGAGATACCTGATTGTGACGAGATGTCGTGTTGCAGTGGAGGAGCTGGTGTGCATGGCGGCGTGGAAGGAGGGCTCGGTGAGATACCTGATTGTGACGAGATGTTGTGTTGCAGTGGAGGAGCTGGTGTGCATGGCGGCGTGGAAGGAGGGCTCGGTGAGATACCTGATTGTGACGAGATGTCGTGTTGCAGTGGAGGAGCTGGTGTGCATGGCGGCGTGGAAGGAGGGCTCGGTGAGATACCTGATTGTGACGAGATGTCGTGTTGCAGTGGAGGAGCTGGTGTGCATGGCGGCGTGGAAGGAGGGCTCGGTGAGATACCTGATTGTGACGAGATGTCGTGTGTTGCAGTGGAGGAGCTGGTGTGCATGGCGGCGTGGAAGGAGGGCTCGGTGAGATACCTGATTGTGACGAGATGTCGTGTTGCAGTGGAGGAGCTGGTGTGCATGGCGGCGTGGAAGGAGGGCTCGGTGAGATACCTGATTGTGACGAGATGTTGTGTTGCAGTGGAGGAGCTGGTGTGCATGGCGGCGTGGAAGGAGGGCTCGGTGAGATACCTGATTGTGACGAGATGTCGTGTGTTGCAGTGGAGGAGCTGGTGTGCATGGCGGCGTGGAAGGAGGGCTCGGTGAGATACCTGATTGTGACGAGATGTTGTGTTGCAGTGGAGGAGCTGGTGTGCATGGCGGCGTGGAAGGAGGGCTCGGTGAGATACCTGATTGTGACGAGATGTCGTGTGTTGCAGTGGAGGAGCTGGTGTGCATGGCGGCGTGGAAGGAGGGCTCGGTGAGATACCTGATTGTGACGAGATGTTGTGTTGCAGTGGAGGAGCTGGTGTGCATGGCGGCGTGGAAGGAGGGCTCGGTGAGATACCTGATTGTGACGAGATGTCGTGTGTTGCAGTGGAGGAGCTGGTGTGCATGGCGGCGTGGAAGGAGGGCTCGGTGAGATACCTGATTGTGACGAGATGTTGTGTTGCAGTGGAGGAGCTGGTGTGCATGGCGGCGTGGAAGGAGGGCTCGGTGAGATACCTGATTGTGACGAGATGTTGTGTTGCAGTGGAGGAGCTGGTGTGCATGGCGGCGTGGAAGGAGGGCTCGGTGAGATACCTGATTGTGACGAGATGTCGTGTTGCAGTGGAGGAGCTGGTGTGCATGGCGGCGTGGAAGGAGGGCTCGGTGAGATACCTGATTGTGACGAGATGTCGTGTGTTGCAGTGGAGGAGCTGGTGTGCATGGCGGCGTGGAAGGAGGGCTCGGTGAGATACCTGATTGTGACGAGATGTCGTGTGTTGCAGTGGAGGAGCTGGTGTGCATGGCGGCGTGGAAGGAGGGCTCGGTGAGATACCTGATTGTGACGAGATGTTGTGTTGCAGTGGAGGAGCTGGTGTGCATGGCGGCGTGGAAGGAGGGCTCGGTGAGATACCTGATTGTGACGAGATGTCGTGTGTTGCAGTGGAGGAGCTGGTGTGCATGGCGGCGTGGAAGGAGGGCTCGGTGAGATACCTGATTGTGACGAGATGTTGTGTTGCAGTGGAGGAGCTGGTGTGCATGGCGGCGTGGAAGGAGGGCTCGGTGAGATACCTGATTGTGACGAGATGTCGTGTTGCAGTGGAGGAGCTGGTGTGCATGGCGGCGTGGAAGGAGGGCTCGGTGAGATACCTGATTGTGACGAGATGTCGTGTGTTGCAGTGGAGGAGCTGGTGTGCATGGCGGCGTGGAAGGAGGGCTCGGTGAGATACCTGATTGTGACGAGATGTCGTGTTGCAGTGGAGGAGCTGGTGTGCATGGCGGCGTGGAAGGAGGGCTCGGTGAGATACCTGATTGTGACGAGATGTCGTGTGTTGCAGTGGAGGAGCTGGTGTGCATGGCGGCGTGGAAGGAGGGCTCGGTGAGATACCTGATTGTGACGAGATGTCGTGTGTTGCAGTGGAGGAGCTGGTGTGCATGGCGGCGTGGAAGGAGGGCTCGGTGAGATACCTGATTGTGACGAGATGTTGTGTTGCAGTGGAGGAGCTGGTGTGCATGGCGGCGTGGAAGGAGGGCTCGGTGAGATACCTGATTGTGACGAGATGTCGTGTGTTGCAGTGGAGGAGCTGGTGTGCATGGCGGCGTGGAAGGAGGGCTCGGTGAGATACCTGATTGTGACGAGATGTTGTGTTGCAGTGGAGGAGCTGGTGTGCATGGCGGCGTGGAAGGAGGGCTCGGTGAGATACCTGATTGTGACGAGATGTTGTGTTGCAGTGGAGGAGCTGGTGTGCATGGCGGCGTGGAAGGAGGGCTCGGTGAGATACCTGATTGTGACGAGATGTCGTGTTGCAGTGGAGGAGCTGGTGTGCATGGCGGCGTGGAAGGAGGGCTCGGTGAGATACCTGATTGTGACGAGATGTCGTGTGTTGCAGTGGAGGAGCTGGTGTGCATGGCGGCGTGGAAGGAGGGCTCGGTGAGATACCTGATTGTGACGAGATGTTGTGTTGCAGTGGAGGAGCTGGTGTGCATGGCGGCGTGGAAGGAGGGCTCGGTGAGATACCTGATTGTGACGAGATGTCGTGTGTTGCAGTGGAGGAGCTGGTGTGCATGGCGGCGTGGAAGGAGGGCTCGGTGAGATACCTGATTGTGACGAGATGTCGTGTGTTGCAGTGGAGGAGCTGGTGTGCATGGCGGCGTGGAAGGAGGGCTCGGTGAGATACCTGATTGTGACGAGATGTTGTGTTGCAGTGGAGGAGCTGGTGTGCATGGCGGCGTGGAAGGAGGGCTCGGTGAGATACCTGATTGTGACGAGATGTCGTGTGTTGCAGTGGAGGAGCTGGTGTGCATGGCGGCGTGGAAGGAGGGCTCGGTGAGATACCTGATTGTGACGAGATGTTGTGTTGCAGTGGAGGAGCTGGTGTGCATGGCGGCGTGGAAGGAGGGCTCGGTGAGATACCTGATTGTGACGAGATGTCGTGTGTTGCAGTGGAGGAGCTGGTGTGCATGGCGGCGTGGAAGGAGGGCTCGGTGAGATACCTGATTGTGACGAGATGTCGTGTGTTGCAGTGGAGGAGCTGGTGTGCATGGCGGCGTGGAAGGAGGGCTCGGTGAGATACCTGATTGTGACGAGATGTTGTGTTGCAGTGGAGGAGCTGGTGTGCATGGCGGCGTGGAAGGAGGGCTCGGTGAGATACCTGATTGTGACGAGATGTCGTGTGTTGCAGTGGAGGAGCTGGTGTGCATGGCGGCGTGGAAGGAGGGCTCGGTGAGATACCTGATTGTGACGAGATGTTGTGTTGCAGTGGAGGAGCTGGTGTGCATGGCGGCGTGGAAGGAGGGCTCGGTGAGATACCTGATTGTGACGAGATGTCGTGTGTTGCAGTGGAGGAGCTGGTGTGCATGGCGGCGTGGAAGGAGGGCTCGGTGAGATACCTGATTGTGACGAGATGTTGTGTTGCAGTGGAGGAGCTGGTGTGCATGGCGGCGTGGAAGGAGGGCTCGGTGAGATACCTGATTGTGACGAGATGTTGTGTTGCAGTGGAGGAGCTGGTGTGCATGGCGGCGTGGAAGGAGGGCTCGGTGAGATACCTGATTGTGACGAGATGTCGTGTGTTGCAGTGGAGGAGCTGGTGTGCATGGCGGCGTGGAAGGAGGGCTCGGTGAGATACCTGATTGTGACGAGATGTCGTGTGTTGCAGTGGAGGAGCTGGTGTGCATGGCGGCGTGGAAGGAGGGCTCGGTGAGATACCTGATTGTGACGAGATGTCGTGTGTTGCAGTGGAGGAGCTGGTGTGCATGGCGGCGTGGAAGGAGGGCTCGGTGAGATACCTGATTGTGACGAGATGTTGTGTTGCAGTGGAGGAGCTGGTGTGCATGGCGGCGTGGAAGGAGGGCTCGGTGAGATACCTGATTGTGACGAGATGTTGTGTTGCAGTGGAGGAGCTGGTGTGCATGGCGGCGTGGAAGGAGGGCTCGGTGAGATACCTGATTGTGACGAGATGTCGTGTGTTGCAGTGGAGGAGCTGGTGTGCATGGCGGCGTGGAAGGAGGGCTCGGTGAGATACCTGATTGTGACGAGATGTTGTGTTGCAGTGGAGGAGCTGGTGTGCATGGCGGCGTGGAAGGAGGGCTCGGTGAGATACCTGATTGTGACGAGATGTCGTGTGTTGCAGTGGAGGAGCTGGTGTGCATGGCGGCGTGGAAGGAGGGCTAGGTGAGATACCTGATTGTGACGAGATGTTGTGTTGCAGTGGAGGAGCTGGTGTGCATGGCGGCGTGGAAGGAGGGCTCGGTGAGATACCTGATTGTGACGAGATGTCGTGTTGCAGTGGAGGAGCTGGTGTGCATGGCGGCGTGGAAGGAGGGCTCGGTGAGATACCTGATTGTGACGAGATGTCGTGTGTTGCAGTGGAGGAGCTGGTGTGCATGGCGGCGTGGAAGGAGGGCTAGGTGAGATACCTGATTGTGACGAGATGTCGTGTGTTGCAGTGGAGGAGCTGGTGTGCATGGCGGCGTGGAAGGAGGGCTCGGTGAGATACCTGATTGTGACGAGATGTTGTGTTGCAGTGGAGGAGCTGGTGTGCATGGCGGCGTGGAAGGAGGGCTCGGTGAGATACCTGATTGTGACGAGATGTTGTGTTGCAGTGGAGGAGCTGGTGTGCATGGCGGCGTGGAAGGAGGGCTCGGTGAGATACCTGATTGTGACGAGATGTCGTGTGTTGCAGTGGAGGAGCTGGTGTGCATGGCGGCGTGGAAGGAGGGCTCGGTGAGATACCTGATTGTGACGAGATGTCGTGTGTTGCAGTGGAGGAGCTGGTGTGCATGGCGGCGTGGAAGGAGGGCTCGGTGAGATACCTGATTGTGACGAGATGTTGTGTTGCAGTGGAGGAGCTGGTGTGCATGGCGGCGTGGAAGGAGGGCTCGGTGAGATACCTGATTGTGACGAGATGTCGTGTTGCAGTGGAGGAGCTGGTGTGCATGGCGGCGTGGAAGGAGGGCTCGGTGAGATACCTGATTGTGACGAGATGTCGTGTGTTGCAGTGGAGGAGCTGGTGTGCATGGCGGCGTGGAAGGAGGGCTCGGTGAGATACCTGATTGTGACGAGATGTCGTGTTGCAGTGGAGGAGCTGGTGTGCATGGCGGCGTGGAAGGAGGGCTCGGTGAGATACCTGATTGTGACGAGATGTCGTGTTGCAGTGGAGGAGCTGGTGTGCATGGCGGCGTGGAAGGAGGGCTCGGTGAGATACCTGATTGTGACGAGATGTTGTGTTGCAGTGGAGGAGCTGGTGTGCATGGCGGCGTGGAAGGAGGGCTCGGTGAGATACCTGATTGTGACGAGATGTCGTGTTGCAGTGGAGGAGCTGGTGTGCATGGCGGCGTGGAAGGAGGGCTCGGTGAGATACCTGATTGGCAAGATCAGTCGCAAGTCGAGCGCGTCAGACGAGGACCGGTACCGCTGCTTCGTGTACGAACGCAGCCAGCGCGGCGGCCGCGTAGCATACGATGTGGCACAGTCAGGGGACGCCACGTGCAGCGGGTTGCAGTCGCCCCTGGAGGGATCCAAGACCATGAAGCTCACCAAAGGTACGGCCAGTTGTTGATTTGTACCGGAATGCACCGAAACGGCGTTCCGGTTCGTTTTTTGAAACCGAACGGCGTTCTGGTTCCTTTTTGAAACCGGGACGTGTGTTCCGTTTTTTTTAAATGATAAAAAAATCAATGATTAGGCGGATTTCTTTTCATTTATCAATACTTTCAACATGCAATATAATTTTTACAAACCAATAAATATTTTCTCTTTCTGAGAATATTTTTTTCTCATTTCTATAAAAAATAGTATACTCGACAGTATGGAACGTAAGTTGGATTGCGATCTATCGAAGATGACAAAATAATTCACAACATATTTTCTTGAATAGCCTACAGTTCGAGGATAAAAATATTTTTCAATTTATTGTATTTTTTCAATGACATTTTTTTCGAGGTTGTGGTGGTGGGGGGGGGGGGGGGGGGGGGGGGGTAGAAGGCATTGTATACTTCGAGGTGTGTTCCGGTTCCTTTTTATTCACAAATCGAGCCCTGGGTACGGCCAAAGGTTTGGTGAGAACGGGGCATAGCTTTGTCACGACGCAGTGATACCAACCTATTCTAACATAATACGAAGAAGGTGCTTCAACTCACATACTGATAACATGGAAGATATTTGTGGTTTCTTGCGGTCAGTTCAGAGCCAAAGGTTCCGATTGCCTGTCGCGATTTAGCGGATCCCCTTGTGAACTAGATGTAAATAAGAGTGGGTACGGTACCGGTGGCATTGTTGAACTAACAAGATCTATAATTCTCGTGATCTACTGGGCCGTGTATAGCATTGTTGAGCATTGTTGTTTTAAATAGTTTGATATAAAACTGATAGTTGCGCTACAGGCAATTGGGACACTGGACTCAGATTCTGACCCTGGAAATATTTCACTTTCAAGACCCGAGTTAGGTCACCTTCTTTATATTATGATAAAGTAGGTTTGGTTTCACTACGTCCTGGTTTTGATGAGTGTTTGGACTCTATTGCTTGGTCGGGACTTAGATTCTTAGCAGCACTTGACCTAGATCCAGAATTGGTGAACATATATGCCATGGAAGAGTGTATTTGTGGCAAAAACACGGCCACCACTTTTGTAACGTCCAGCCTTTCATGTACAGGCAGGTTCATGTGTTACTCACGATGGATTTCTAATTTGTTCAATTTTGAACTGATCATAAGCGATCAAAATGAGTAATAATTTAGTAATACAGTCGAACCCACATATAACGAGCTCGGTTTTAACGAAATTTCGGTTTTTACGAATTAATTACCATCCCCCTTCAAATCTCCTATCCTTACAATGTTAAATAAAGACCTATAACGAAGTGATTTATATTTCAAAATTTGGTTATTACGAATTTTTTGTCACTTTACAGCATATTTTGCTCATTATTTTCAGCTATTTCCAACAAAATATTCGAAAATCGGAGCATTTTGCGTGAATTTATTTTCAGGTTACATTTATTTTGAACGGACTGTAGGCTACATCGTAGCAGCTGGTGACGCGTAGAGCACGTGGTCATAACTCTTGCTGCACCCACCTCCCTCCCCGTCCCGCAGACAGTGGAACGGACCATACCAAAACATTCGCTCAACGCGCGCTAAATAATAACGTGCTGGTGACATCTTCAATGACTTTGTTTATCTATTTTTTGTTTACATTCCTTCATTTCCATTCGTGATAGTGTCCTGTAACCTAGGAAATAAAACACGAGAAGTGGGGAGTTGTGGTGTCATGTGATAGCAGATGATAAGTTCTTTATGAAAGGACATTGTTGTTTTCTATTACTTTCTACAAACATACTAAGTGATGATACGATGCGATGATAATATGTCACCTAATACAGTACCTACTATACTAGGGCCTAAGTCGTAAATGTAGGCCTATCTTTATAAATCTCTAAAATTCAAGTGCTGTTATGAAAAAAAGCAATAAATCTCTATAACGAAATTCTGTTTTTACGAACAGATTTTCATTCCCCTTGAAATTATACATTCGGGTCAGACCGTAAAATAGTCAATCTCATTCAGAATTTGAACAGGGAAGTACGGACAGGGAAGTACGGACAGGGAAGTACGGACAGGGAAGTACGGACAGGGAAGTACGGACTAAAATTATGAACTTCCAAATGAAAATATTATTCCGTTGAAGATCACTGAAAAATCGAACGTGAATAAAGTTCAAGATCGTCGACTGTGAATGTAATGCGTTCATTGAAAAGTTCAGAAAATACTAACGCGTTCGCGCGAACGCGTTCATTTCGAAAGTTAATTTACTAATTCTTTTTCAATCCAATACTTCTTTTTAACGTTATTTTATAGAACAAGGTTAGGTGGTAGAGCTGTCGACAGACCGATCCTCGCCTTTTTAGTGTTTTCATTAAATAAAGAAGTTGACAACAACAACAACACTGCTACTGACATGTGTTCCAGTTGACGCCGAGCACACGCGATGCCGCTACCCGGTCTGGGTTACGGACCACCACACGTGGCACAGCCTGGACGCGTCCACGTCTTACCACTTCTCCCAGAAGAACGCCACGCTGCGGGTATCACGGGACGCGGATCAGGCCGCAGAGACGCGGATAGTCTGCCACGGCATCGAGAGCAACGGGGAGGGCGAGGTGCGGCTCGTGGCGCACGCAACCAAGGCCTGGTCAGTATGCAACCGTCTACACACGTCTAATACGTCTACAACGTCGAAAACTAACGATGGCCGTGCGCGTAGGAGTGCACCCGCATGACGGTCAAAGCTTAATGTTGCAACATCTGTTTTGCGATGATGCCAAGCGATACCTAGCAAGCAGCTAGCAAGTTTCTTGAGAACACGGCCACTGTGGGAATTCCGATGCAACTATCTCTCTCTTTCATTCGCTTGGCGACATCGCAATTACAGCATGTTTTTCATCATCCAATTGTTTAAATTTACCAGGCGTTAGATACAATGTATGTGTATCATCGTAAAGATAACAGTTTACTGAACATTGTAGGCTAACTGGTTTAGCCGTAGTGTTAGTAGTTTGGAAGTTATGACAGTTTTAAAATCATGTACGTGCTATTACCCATAAGAATGAACCTACATTAGAACCCTATCCTTCCGCGCCACAGCCTACTTTGCTGCCCTATAGAAAATTCTGTCTAGGCGGCCATTTCCAATCGATTTGCATTGTTGTGATTATCGATCACTCGAATTGAACGTACTGTTCTCCTACTGGTCAGTCATGTATAAACCAACATGATAGGATTGGATTATTGAGCTCCTGTCTACCCGAAATACAACGTGATTCAGGCACGCAGTGTTGACCTTGACGCGTTGACACGGGGCGTTTCATTGCTCGACAACGTAGGATTGGCACGATCGTGCCTCGTCTGAACAGGCCATCAGGCACGCAGTGTTGACCTTGACGCGTGACACGGGGCGTTTCATTGCTCGACAACGTAGGATTGGCACGATCGTGCCTCGTCTGAACAGGCCATCAGGCACGCAGTGTTGACCTTGACGCGTGACACGGGGCGTTTCATTGCTCGACAACGTAGGATTGGCACGGTCGTGCCTCGTCTGAACAGGCCATCAGGCACGCAGTGTTGACCTTGACGCGTGACACGGGGCGTTTCATTGCTCGACAACGTAGGATTGGCACGATCGTGCCTCGTCTGAACAGGCCATCAGGCACGCAGTGTTGACCTTGACGCGTGACACGGGGCGTTTCATTGCTCGACAACGTAGGATTGGCACGATCGTGCCTCGTCTGAACAGGCCATCAGGCACGCAGTGTTGACCTTGACGCGTTCACACGGGGCGTTTCATTGCTCGACAACGTAGGATTGGCACGATCGTGCCTCGTCTGAACAGGCCATCAGGCACGCAGTGTTGACCTTGACGCGTTCACACGGGGCGTTTCATTGCTCGACAACGTAGGATTGGCACGATCGTGCCTCGTCTGAACAGGCCATCAGGCACGCAGTGTTGACCTTGATGCGTTGCCACGGGGCGTTTCATTGCTCGACAACGTAGGATTGGCACGATCGTGCCTCGTCTGAACAGGCCATCAGGCACGCAGTGTTGACCTTGACGCGTTGACACGGGGCGTTTCATTGCTCGACAACGTAGGATTGGCACGATCGTGCCTCGTCTGAACAGGCCATCAGGCACGCAGTGTTGACCTTGACGCGTTCACACGGGGCGTTTCATTGCTCGACAACGTAGGATTGGCACGATCGTGCCTCGTCTGAACAGGCCATCAGGCACGCAGTGTTGACCTTGACGCGTTCACACGGGGCGTTTCATTGCTCGACAACGTAGGATTGGCACGATCGTGCCTCGTCTGAACAGGCCATCAGGCACGCAGTGTTGACCTTGATGCGTTGCCACGGGGCGTTTCATTGCTCGACAACGTAGGATTGGCACGATCGTGCCTCGTCTGAACAGGCCATCAGGCACGCAGTGTTGACCTTGACGCGTTGACACGGGGCGTTTCATTGCTCGACAACGTAGGATTGGCACGATCGTGCCTCGTCTGAACAGGCCATCAGGCACGCAGTGTTGACCTTGACGCGTTGACACGGGGCGTTTCATTGCTCGACAACGTAGGATTGGCACGATCGTGCCTCGTCTGAACAGGCCATCAGGCACGCAGTGTTGACCTTGACGCGTTGACACGGGGCGTTTCATTGCTCGACAACGTAGGATTGGCACGATCGTGCCTCGTCTGAACAGGCCATCAGGCACGCAGTGTTGACCTTGATGCGTTGCCACGGGGCGTTTCATTGCTCGACAACGTAGGATTGGCACGATCGTGCCTCGTCTGAACAGGCCATCAGGCACGCAGTGTTGACATTGACGCGTTGACACGGGGCGTTTCATTGCTCGACAACGTAGGATTGGCACGATCGTGCCTCGTCTGAACAGGCCATTACAATATTCATCTCTAGCATACTCGATCTGTAACATTCTGCCACTGTGTAGTGATACCAACCTATTTCTTCGTAATATAAAGAAGGTGACTCAACTCACATATACTCAAGTGTTGGGGAGTGAACTTGCAAAATGAACGCGTTCACGGGAACGCGTTCATTTTTTGATGAACTTTTATATGAACGCGTTCGTTTTTCACATAATGAACGTGAACTTGGTAAAAGTTCCTTTTCGGTCACGAACTTTTTCAAAAGTTCGAAAGTTCGCCGGTGAGACGTTTTTTTCAAACGAGTAGTACATTTTTCCATGACGTTTGTACTTGAGTGAGAGAGAGGGAGATAGACGCGGTTTTCTGACCAGTTAGCCCTACCAATATTAGCTATATAATACTGTCGGTGGTCCAAATTGACGTTAAAAGCAAAAAAAAAACGCGAAATGAACTTTCACGTGAACGTATGTACTTTTCACACGAACTTGAACTTTTCAGAATAAAATATAGAAATGTAACTTGAACTTTTGAAAAGTTCATTCTCACAGTAATGAACTGAACTTTTGTAAAGTTCTTTTTAAAAAGGAACTTCCCCAACACTGCATATACTGATAACATGAACGGTAATTGTGATTTCTTGCGGTCAGTTCAGAGCCAATTGCTTCAATTGACAACTAGTGATTGACCCGCCTACAAACGTTACAAAACAAAACATCCAATCAAATGGGCTTTGTTATGTGGGAAATTTGACATTCACCTATCAGAGTATCTCTAAATTCCCACATGAGGTATAGATCAAGGTGGCCTGGCGATTAGCCACGCCCATCACTAGTGGTCAATTGCCTGTCGCGATTTAGCAGATTCCCTTGTGAACTAGATGTAGTTAAGAGTGACTATCGTACCGGTGGCATTGTTGAACTAACAAAATCTATAATTCTCGTAATCTACTGGGCCGTGTATAGCATTGTTGAGCATTGTTGTTTTAAATAGTTTGATATAAAAGCCATAGTTGCGCTACAGGCAATCGGGACAATGGACTCAAAACCTGACCCCGGAAATATTTCATTTTCAAGGCCCGAGTTGAGTCACCTCCTTTTCTTTTAAGGGGACATTGTAAGCCAAAAATTGTTTTTCCCACTTTTTTTTTTTTATATTTTAAAATAATTTGGTCCATTCTCAACTGATCATAGAAAGATTCGTTTTGAAAACTTAAATAGTTTGATTACAATTAAATATTTAGTAATGCATGAAAACATCTCAATATCATAGCATGCCGGATTTTATTGTTGTTTCGACTGTTTTGGAATAAATTTAAGAAACATAATTTTCAAGTGCATTCAACTTGGAATTCAATATTTTCTCACTAATGTACCTTTTTCTCAAAAACTGTTGGAGCTAGACCCTTGAAATTTTTTCTGTATGTTTGTACATATGTACTACATATGTGGACAGGATTTTTTAACTCTGCAACAAATACATGGTATTGAAAACAATTAAAACAAGTTGAAAAATGTAGCAAATTTTGGAGCATTGTTGAAAATTGCATTGTTGTCAGCATTGTTACAATATGTTTATAAAATCCTGTCAGTGTGTACAAATACTATCAAGGTGCATGTATACAAAAAATGAGTATCCTAGGTGAAGTAGTTTCTGAGATAAAGGTACATAAAATTTGTTTTTTTAACATGGAAGGGATAGGGCTTACAATGTTCCCTTAAAGCTCCAATATCAGCTGGAATAAATACCTATGTTCAACACCTTATCAAATTCGCTGAAGTCCAAATTTGGAACATCTTCATTCAAGACTAGCCTTGAAGATTATCTCTTCATTAAATGTTTTTATTCTGTCATCAGAATAGTTTATATAGGGCAGCAAAGTAGGCTGTGGCGCGGAAGGATAGGGTTCTAATGTAGGTTCATTCTCATGGGTAATAGCACGCACATGATTTTAAAACTGTCATAACTTTTAAACTAGTAATACTACGGCTAAACCAGTTAGCCTACAATGTTCAGTAGACTGTTATCTTTACGATGAGACACATACATTGTATCAAACGCCTGGTAAATTTAAACAATTGGATGATAAAAGACATGCTGTAATTGCAACGTCGAAAACTAACAATAGCCGTGCGCGTAGGAGTGCACCCGCATGACGGTCTAAGCTTAATGTTGCAACATCTGTTTTGCGATGATGCCAAGCGATACCTAGCAAGCAGCTAGCAAGTTTCTTGAGAACACGGCCACTGTGAGAATTCCGATGCAACTATCTCTCTCTTTCATTCGCTTGGCGACGTTGCAATTACAGCGTGTTTTTTATCATCCAATTGTTCAAATTTACCAGGCGTTAGATACAATGTATGTGTATCATCGTAAAGATAACAGTTTACTGAACATTGTAGGCTAACTGGTTTAGCTGTAGTATTAATAGTTTAGAAGTTATGACAGTTTTAAAATCATGTACGTGCTATTACCCATAAGAATGAACCTACACTAGAACCCTATCCTTCCGCGCCACAGCCTACTTTACTGCCCTATTGATAATTGTAGTCCAATCTGTATATTTTCAACCATATATGATTGTATCATGTTGTCTTGTCTTATAACAACTTGTTGTTCAATCAAGATGAAATGAAGATACAGTATTATTACTAGTCAAACGCGAAATATGCGCTGTAAGATGAGCGAGATATGCGAATAAGGTATAAAAGTCGTTGAAGTAGTTCTACCCTTGCTACTTTATCGACTCTGGTATTCTACACACCTTGACGCATATAAAAAATACTTCATTGTTGGCCAACTCTTGAATCTAGAAAGCAGTGAATCTCGACAATTTAATTCTGTCACAATTTTTATGATATATTTTATGAATATAATCAGTCATTTTATTCTTCTTCTTCAAAACGACTGATCAGAATTGCTTCCAAAATCGTAATAATGTGTAAAATCCATGTACACATTTAGAGAGAATTTCATTCCATTTGGAGAGATTTTATTTTTCAACATTTTCCGCCCAGCCAAATCTTACGGGGTTTTTAGAAACTTTGAGATGATGATTCTCAAAATCGGTCCGACCGATTCATCCCAAAAACTATACAGTTCTAAGTTGGATGAGTTTGCGTGTACAAAAAAAGTTTCATGTTGATCAGTCAACCCTTGCGACCTGTGGAGTGCTTACAAAAAAAAAAAAAAAAAAAAAAAAAAACACACACAGACAAAGCCCTATAAGAGTGGGATGGAGACTTTGCTACGCTCATCAATTATTCTGATGATAAAATAGGTTGGTATGACTACATCGTAACAGAACCATTGACCAGCTGGGTTCCATATTCACCAAGTATTATCTGATATGAGTCAAGGTGTGTAGAGTTTCCGATTATACCGTATCGTCCCGAATAGAAGCCGACCCCCCGAACTTTTAGATCGGTAATTGAAAAAAAGAGTTTCTCTCCTTTTCCACGTAAATCATCAGTCTTCGTGGGTGGAATTTAGTCAATTTCGTATTGCGCGCCAAAGAAAGCTATGCCACCGGCCGAAACGACTTGTGAGAAATCGGTGAGAGTTGTCTCGAGTGATTGTTATACGGATCGTTAGTATTGGCGCTCGGCTGTCTCGAGTCGGACGAACGAGTGTTTTTCACGCTAAACAGTCTCGTGCTCGTCAAGGTCAGACCGCACGTAGTAGGATAACACACACCATGCAGCTAACAGCTCAACGTGCTCGTGTTTATTATTGAGCATCAAATTGTTAATCTGTTACTGTTAAGGTCTAACCTCCATTACCTCAAGGTCATGAAAAAAACATGATTTTTTGTCAGTCGATTCGTTTTGATGTGCTCGATAATAATATCCAAACAGATGATAGGCTAACCGAGATAAATTTTGAGATATATTGATTCAAATACTGAATGTTTCCCTATCATTTAACACACAACCTTCAAATTGTATGCGTTTTTATTATTCAACAGATCATTAAAATATACTAAAAGAAATGACATTCAATCAAAAAACTTGTTTTATTGTAGATGAAGATGTTACGAATAGAATTATGCAGAAATAAATATAGGTACCCGTTCTCATTTATGAATCACACTCATTTTAAGAGGAAAAATAGTTGATTTTTCACCAAAATGAAGTCAAAATAGCAACTTAATATTTCATTAAAGCGCTGTAACTTCGGCCAAAAAAATATGACAGTGTTTCTGATGTGATTTTAATTCAAGAATACACATGCTCAATAAAGCTTTACTCAAAGTTCCCCAATGTAGAATAATTTCAAAATTACTTTTTGACTCTGCTGACCAAACGGCTGTTAGACTTTAATCTACTAGATCTGTTAATGTTAATATTTATCTGTCAACTTCATACTGTTAATCATCATCACATTTTAGTTCTAGTTTTAGTTTTAATTTGATATTTAGGTTTGGTGACTTCGGTTTTGAAAAAAAAATTACATCGTTATACTATACTGTAAATTTAATCAGGTATCAACCGTATCACAGTTTAACAACTAAACATTTATATACTTTCCATTATTTCATAATCAATTCATGTCTGAATTTACTTTAAGTCAATTACCCCAGCACAAGATAGGATTCACCCCCTAATCTTAATGGGGTATAAACAGCAATGTATAACATTTATGTATTTTAACTTGACTCAATAAAGAAACTATAACTATAACTTAAATAAAAATGATGGAAATTGAGAAAATAATGCTTCTTCATGATGAAACATTTATTAAACGTGTTTTTAATGAAATATCTTGAAGTTTCTAGTTGATTCTGTTGTTATTAGTGTGCAGATGTAGTATGCCCAATCTATGACTATCAATAACGTTACGGGATGAGCAACATGGCGGTTTCCTTTCGCATCATGCGTATATCAAAGGGATGCCGCCTCACAAATGTTATGATGATTTGCTGGTATTGTTGTTAGTTGATCTATACAAGTAATAGATGTAATGCAATCTGTGAATCCAGCTCTTTCCAACTGCATTAAACAATATCGGGATAAATTTCATTTGAATTAGCCAATCTAAATTTTAAATACGTCTGTAAAAGCATTTAGACCCCTAGTCAAGAGACCTACTGCTATATTTACCATTTGATAACTGGATAATTACTCATCATCTACAAGAAAGATTAAAATCAATGCAATTGTACAACTATGTACTATATATTGAAATACGAGCCTAATACGTACGAATTGATTTGAAATTGCGAATCTCACAAATGTACACGAAAGCGCGCTGATTCCATCATGGTGAAAACGGCCTAATGTTAAAAGGATAGGACTTATGCCGTGTTGCTTATCCCGTTACGTTATCGATAGTCATAGGCCCAATTGACTACTAGTGATAGGCGTGGCTAATTGCCACGCCACCTGGATCTATACTTCATGTGGGCATTTAGAGATACTCTGATAGGTAAATGTCAAATTTCCCACATATCAAAGCCCATTTGATTGGATGTTCTGTTTTGTGACATTTGTGGGCGGGGCAATCACTAGTGGTCAATTGAAATGGGGAAACAAATATTTCTGACCGATTATAGGCCAAGATTCACATATAAGCCGAGAATGACTTTTGGGCTTGAAATTTCGAGAAAAACCCTCAGCTTATATTTGGGACAATACGGTATAGGCTATCAATATCTTGCTCATCTTACAATGCATGTGCTGCGTTCAGTCAGTTCCTTGCGTCGCCACCAGAGTACTAACAATCGGTGAATCGTTTTTTTTTTCGTTTTTTTTTTTTCTAACAACATCGGAACTTGATACAAAATCATTGTTCCCCAATTAAGGCTAAGGATGAAAGATAGGATCGTTTGGACGGGGCACCAAAAGGGCGATCTTACCACCCCATTTTAAATGTTTATAACCAATGAGCTTCAACACCAGGACTGTGTTGTCGGTGACCATAAATTTCCGCCGCAGATAACAGTCTTTCAGTTTACGAAAGTCCGGAACACATTATAAGTCAAAACCGTTTCTGTGATATATATCCGGACATTACAAGCATTGGTATTAGGAGTAAACAAAACACACGAATGTTGATATCTTCCACTTTGAAATAAGTCACTTTGAATCGTACTGACTCAAATGTTTCTTGTGTTCCAGCCACAGCGGCTACGTCTGCATGGTGTTCTATCGCCGTGACAACCACGTCATAGAGCTGCAGCTGTCGAGTGAGTAACACGGAGAGAGAGAGAGAGAGAGATTGTATTGTAAAGTTGGATTTCCATGCATGCGACTCATATCGCGCGTCAAAATCGCGAGTAGCGGACATTTTGAAAGTCGCTTGGCGATTCGAGAGTATGGACATCTAGCGACAAAAGCTTGAACTACTATTGGCGGCAATTATTTTGTTCAGCTGTCAAAACAACTCATGGTCAGCTGAGATTGAGTTGGAGGTCAACCACCAACTGGGGTGGACGAGACAAGGTGGTGATCGACTGGTAGTGAACTCGATCGTATATATCGCGACTAATCCAAGTCGATCATCGATAAGTCGCCGGATGCGAAACTGTGTACTTCCGCCAATGTCGCGAGCTCGTACCGCTCGAATGTTGAGCAACTCTACTTTCGTGACGCGATTCGCGACTTGTCGCTGATTGGTCAGTGAAGGAAAATGTCTGCCGCCTCGCGACTTTGAGCCGCCATGACGCGCGACATGGTATCGCGCGATATGAGAATCGCGTGCATGGAAATCCAGCTTTAGACTTCATTCAACCTCTTGACAGCCACTAGCGTGTACACGCGTCCTGACACATTCCAAAACGTTACATTTCATATCTCGACAAAATGACGTGATAGTGACATGGGACTTGTACTGACATCTGGGAGATAGACGGAGAAATAATTTTTTTGGGGCCGATGGAATATGCTTATGTATCCGAAATGATATAATTCAGTCAGCTGTTATTTCAAAACATCGTTCCAGGCTATACATGTCAAATTGTCAAGCCTCTGAACGGTGAATGAAAGTGATGTCAGCAAATTTCTAGTTTCACATATCAAGTATAACAATACATCAACGCAATAAAACCATCTGTTTCTGCAATGAATGTAATGAAATGCTAAGTGCTGACGTCTGTGCTTGCTTGTTTGTGCTCTCGTCTGTGCTTGTTTGTGCTGACGTCTGTGCTTGCTTGTTTGTGCTCTCGTCTGTGCTTGTTTGTGCTGACGTCTGTGTTTGTTTGTGCTCTCGTCTGTGCTTGTTTGTGCTGACGTCTGTGCTTGTTTGTTTCAGACGTGACCGTCCAGGTGGCCGAAGAGGCGTGCAGTCCGAACGTGTTCGATCAAGCCAGCACGCCACACGCGACGCTTGTCAGTGAGTACCGTCCCGTTCTCATTGCATTCGTTCCATTCTCGTCCTGCTTGTCTTGTTTCCATCGCCCACTCTTCACTCAACTAGATCACCTAGATAGACCTGTGAATTGGATGGAATCACGAAACTACAAGCCAGTTTTCCAGACCGATGATTATTCAATTGAGCAAGGATTACCAAACGTATGATTTTCTCATATTTTGATCATTGATCACATGTTTCTCAATAATCAGTCCATAAAATCGTCTCTGAATACTACAACATGGGCTTTTCTTCCCTACATATTCATTAAAGAGGTAATGAAGCTATAACAGGTGGAGTGATTACACACAACAGTCACATAAATAATGAATAGATAATGTCAAGAATAAGGTCCCTGGATGATAGAGAGTTATGCCCCCTAAAGAGGCCCCTCACGACCTGTCCGTCTCGTCACGAATAAGGTTCTAGGGTGATAGAGAGTTATGCCCCCTAAAGAGGCCCCTCACGACCTGTCCGTCTCGTCACGAATAAGGTTCTAGGGTGATAGAGAGTTATGCCCCCTAAAGAGGCCCCTCACGACCTGTCCGTCTCGTCACGAATAAGGTTCTAGGGTGATAGAGAGTTCTGCCCCCTAAAGAGGCCCCTCACCACCTGTCCGTCTCGTCACAAATAAGGTCCTAGGATGATGAAGAGTTATGCCCCCTAAAGAGGCCCCTCACGACCTGTCCGTCTCGTCACGAATAAGGTTCTAGGGTGATAGAGAGTTATGCCCCCTAAAGAGGCCCCTCACGACCTGTCCGTCTCGTCACGAATAAGGTTCTAGGGTGATAGAGAGTTATGCCCCCTAAAGAGGCCCCTCACCACCTGTCCGTCTCGTCACGAATAAGGTCCCAGGATGATGAAGAGTTCTGCCCCCTAAAGAGGCCCCTCACCACCTGTCCGTCTCGTCACGAATAAGGTTCTAGGGTGATAGAGAGTTATGCCCCCTAAAGAGGCCCCTCACGACCTGTCCGTCTCGTCACGAATAAGGTTCTAGGGTGATGAAGAGTTCTGCCCCCTAAAGAGGCCCCTCACCACCTGTCCGTCTCGTCACAAATAAGGTCCTAGGATGATGAAGAGTTATGCCCCCTAAAGAGGCCCCTCACGACCTGTCCGTCTCGTCACGAATAAGGTTCTAGGGTGATGAAGAGTTCTGCCCCCTAAAGAGGCCCCTCACAACCTGTCCGTCTCGTCACGAATAAGGTCCTAGGATGATGAAGAGTTATGCCCCCTAAAGAGGCCCCTCACGACCTGTCCGTCTCGTCACAAATAAGGTCCTAGGATGATGAAGAGTTCTGCCCCCTAAAGAGGCCCCTCACCACCTGTCCGTCTCGTCACGAATAAGGTCCTAGGATGATGAAGAGTTCTGCCCCCTAAAGAGGCCCCTCACCACCTGTCCGTCTCGTCACGAATAAGGTCCTAGGATGATGAAGAGTTCTGCCCCCTAAAGAGGCCCCTCACCACCTGTCCGTCTTGTCACAAATAAGGTCCCAGGATGATGAAGAGTTCTGCCCCCTAAAGAGGCCCCTCACCACCTGTCCGTCTTGTCACAAATAAGGTCCCAGGATGATGAAGAGTTCTGCCCCCTAAAGAGGCCCCTCACCACCTGTCCGTCTCGTCACGAATAAGGTCCTAGGATGATGAAGAGTTCTGCCCCCTAAAGAGGCCCCTCACAACCTGTCCGTCTCGTCACGAATAAGGTCCTAGGATGATGAAGAGTTCTGCCCCCTAAAGAGGCCCCTCACCACCTGTCCGTCTCGTCACGAATAAGGTCCTAGGATGATGAAGAGTTCTGCCCCCTAAAGAGGCCCCTCACCACCTGTCCGTCTCGTCACGAATAAGGTTCTAGGGTGATAGAGAGTTCTGCCCCCTAAAGAGGCCCCTCACCACCTGTCCGTCTCGTCACGAATAAGGTTCTAGGGTGATAGAGAGTTCTGCCCCCTAAAGAGGCCCCTCACCACCTGTCCGTCTCGTTACTGATCTCTCTGTGTGTTGCTCAGCCACGTCTCTACGACCGCGCAAGTGCCCGCACGCCGGCCGGTACGTGGTGCGGGGAGGTGCGGTGCGGGTGCGGCGCGAGGACGATCTGGTGGACGGTGCGGAGTGCGGCGCGGGGCGCTACCAGAGCCTGGCGGTTGGGTGTTCCCACCACCAGGAGGACACCATGGAGTTCCAGGCCGGCTGTAGCGATAAGCCAGACGGTACGACGTCAAACACTTGGATTAATAAACATCTCAAGTCAAATTAATCAATAAATGAACAAATATATGAATGAAAGAATGAAAAATATGAGGGGAAGGATTAATGAGTAAATGTTTGAATAAATGAATAGTAAAAAACGAATGGAACTATGTGAAGTATGATGAGGCAAACGGACTCCAAATTATTTTGATTTTTTCTCATGTTCATGCAGCTTATTATTATTATTATTCATTCAGTTTTGGTTTATTTTATTTTATTAAAAGAAATGTATTCTTCACTCCTATTTCTATTATTATTATTATTATTGTCATTAACCATAATCAATATATGTTTATGTTTGCCTGCTGAAATTAGTTTTCTATATTATTTGTCTATTAGTTAGCCCGCACACAAGGTATTATCCTCACGCGGGCTTCACACTATTACTATTTATTACTATTATTTATTACTTTTTATTTATTACCATTTTGTATTTTCATTTCTGTATTATGTTTTTCTACGCGTTATGTGTGTGTGTGTGAATAAAATACATATCAAATTGAATTGATTGAATTGAATCTATAAATATGAAAGAATAACTTGATGAATGAATAAGTATTTGAATTGATAAATTAGTCAATAAATGAATGGATACATGGAGGAATTGATGAACAGATGAATAGGGAATGAATAATCAATTAGATGAATAGATAAAAATGAATGAATGATCCAATAGAAGAATTGATAGATGAATGGTGGTATGAATGAAAATGATTATATGAACAACTCGATGGCCCGCAGGTTACTCGTGCCACGCCAGCTGGGAGGCTAACGGCACGTCGTACTTGATTGCCAGCCCGGTGAGCCGCAGCTCGGTAGGCGCCCGGCGCTACTGCTTCGTCTACACGGCGCGGCCAGGCGCCAGGGTAGCGCTCGCGGCACTCACAGAGAGCTGCCATCGCGGCGCGCAGGAGTCGCGCGCGGGGCTGTTCAACTTCAACCTCACGCTCAGCGGTCAGTCTCTATCTCGTCACTATCTCATATCTTGTCTCTATCTCATATCTCGTCTTTATCTCATATCTCATCTGTATCTCATATCTCGTCCGTATCTCATATCTCGTCTCTATCTCATATCTTGTCTCTATCTCATATCTCATCTGTATCTCATATCTTGTCTCTATCTCATATCTCGTCTCTATCTCATATCTCGTCTCTATCTCATATCTCATCTGTATCTCATATCTTGTCTCTATCTCATATCTCGTCTCTATCTCATATCTCGTCTCTATCTCATATCTCATCTGTATCTCATATCTTGTCTCTATCTCATATCTCGTCCGTATCTCATATCTCGTCTGTATCTCTATAGGGTCATTCCATGAGCAACCACTCAATGGTGGTTGCTCATGGAATTTGGATTTTAAAAATATTTTGACGGAGACGCGTGGCTGAGTGGTAAAACACTGAACCGTCATTCAGGAGACCGGGGTTCGATTCCCGCCATGGTCGACCATCCTGACCAGGGTTTTTCGTGGATTCTCTCCGTCGTTCAGGTTGATACTGGGATGGTTCCTTAACAACAGGCCACGACCGACTCCTACCCACCATCAAAAAACACCTAATAAAATAACCTTTCATCTCATCATCCCATCATCTCATTCATCATCCACCGACGCCAATAGATCGCAGCCATCAGTATAGTGCGTCGTTAAAACCCAATATACAAAAAATTAAAAAATTAATGAAATTTTGTATCCTTATTGACACTCATGTCCTGAGCTCAAAAACACTTATCTCAAAAATTTTGTCCGCACCGTTTCCCAAATATTGGGCGTCAAAGTTTGTCTCGGAGCCAAAATTTAGCTCCGTTAAGCATCTGCGGTAACTGTTGGTGTTTCTATACTGTTCGAGATATCATAGTTGAAAAAAAATTGCAAACAAGTAAAGATTTTCCATTCTTTCTAATATACTCTTCTGTGCAATCATCCTTGTCAATTTCTCATCTCTGTGGGAGGTCAAATGTCAAGGTCAATAATTGCTTTTTTGGCAATTTTGACACATTTTCACCAAGAAAGGATAGAGATAAAACGGAAAAGTAACATGACTGCTCGAAGCTAAACCCATGTGTTAACATTGATCAATTATTACTCCTGTTTTTTTGTCTCCCTCATGCTGAAAAAAATCAACAATATCAGAAAAAGTCAAATTTTGTCATTTTTGACCCCACTTTTCTAAAACATGAAAGTACCCAATTTGTAACAAGTAATATTTGATCTTCAAATGCTCCAAGTTTCTCTTTTTTATTTTCATTGGTGAAGAAAATAAAAATGTCAATGTAATTAGAATTTACCAACATTTTTCATATCAATCAACATCCATATAGGTAAGGTATCTTTCTTGCATTATTTCTACGAGGAAAACGCGGGATGCGCGTTGTGAGATGAGCTTAGAAGTATGGCAATCTAGAATGGAAAATAACTTGTCAGCTCAATTCACATCTACAAACCTTGACTTTCTTCAAACGTTCAAAAACCTCACCTGCAACTTGTTGATATTTATAGTAACCGGCAACCTGTCGCATAAACACTTTGCAAAACCAATTGATCCAAATAATCAATAAAATGTACACGTTTATTGCGTTTTCTTCATTATTTCTCATTCGATTGTTGTAAAAATCTCTGAAAAGGTGTATAATAGTATTTTTCATATTCTGTGAGAATTTGAAAGCTTTTGAAAAATTCTTGTTTTTCAAGTATTTTTCCTCCGGGTTATTCTTATGAGGATTTTCCAAACTTTCCGATTATTTTCCGGAAAAACCTTCCAACCGATTCCTCTGAATAACAATCCCAACCTATTCTGGTATGACACCAACGTTCAGAAGAAGTTTCAAGTTGATTGATTCATTTCTCTGACCTGTATGCCGCGTAAATAATTACAAAAAAAAAAAAAAAAAAAAAAAAACAACATGAAAACAAAGCCCATTTTTTTTCAGGGTGTGAAATGGAAAGCTTCGCTACGCTCATCTAACAATGTAATTGCTCAACAACTTACCTGGTTGTTGTTGTTTCCTACCCAATAAGTGATTGATTTCCACCCTGCTTTCTTCGTTAATGTTATATGTACGGCCTGTTGCTGTGGTGAAAGAACACGTCAATGTGCTTTAGCCGCACACCGTCATCTCTGGAAAGATTGTGGAAGATGAAGACACATTATGGATGGTTAAAGGAATGCATGTTGTAGTCTAGATTCACCGCCAACTCTTCCAGTACTATTCCCACGCACCATTTCTCATCGAACTGCGTAGTCATTCATCTTCATACATCGCACATCTGCCGTTCGTGATTTCACTTTAGAAATCAATATCTCTTGAAAGATGTAAGAACTTGATGTTCTAGAGATCTTGATGGAGTTCACATCCAAAGGTATGAAACGGTGGTTCTCTTTTTTTGATGAGCGTAGCGAAGTCTCCATCCCACTCTTATAGAGCTTTGTCTGTGTTTTTTTTTTTTTTTTGTAAGCACTCCACAGGTCGCAAGGGCTGACTGATCGACATGAAACTTTTTTTGTACACGCAAACTCATCCAACTTAGAACTGTATAGTTTTTGGGATGAATCGGTCGGACCGATTTTGAGAATCATCATCTCAAAGTTTCTAAAAACTCCATAAGATTTGGCTGGGCGGAAAATGTTGGAAAATAAAATCTCTCCAAATGGAATGAAATTCTCTCTAAATGTGTATACATGGATTTTACACATTATTACGATTTTTCAAGCAATTCTGATCAGTCGTTTTGAAGAAAAAAAATTAAATGACTGATAATATTCATAAAATATATCATAAAAATTGTGACAGAATTAAGTTGTCGAGATTCACTGCTTTCTAGATTCAAGAGTTGACCAACAATGAAGTATTTTTTATATGCGTCAAGGTGTGTAGAATACCAGAGCCAATGAAGTGACAAGAGTAGAACTACTTTAACGACTTTTATAGCTTATTCAGATATCAAGGTGTGTAGAAGATAAAGTAGCAAGGGTGGAACTACTTCAACGACTTTTATACCTTATTCGCATATCTCGCTCATCTTACAACGCATATTTCGCGTTTGACTAGTTATATACATTGGGTTTTAACGACGCACTGTAATGATTACTAAGATCTATTGGCGTCGGATGAATGATTAATGAAATGATGGGATGGTGAGACGAAGGTTTTTATGGGTAATGGGAAGGAAGCGGTCGTGGCCCATATTGTGGGAACCATCTCGGCATTAGCCTAGACTGGACAAGGAAACCACAAAAAAGCCCTGTAAAGATGGATGGTGGCGGGGATCGAACCGGGTCCGATATGCCCACTGCCTCCCGGGGCACATGAAGCGAGTGCGTTAACCACTAATCTGCATGTGCCGGTAGTGATTCTCTCCCGTGTTGACAATGGTAGACGCATTTTCGTAACGTGCAGTACGTGAGCGTTCATAACCACTGTTTAATCACTGCAACTTATATGCAAGTGAACACGGTGTGTCACCGAGACGCGTGGCTGAGTGGTAACACACTGAACGGTCATTCGGGAGACCGGGGTTCGATTCCCGCCATGGTCGACCATCCTGACCAGGGTTTTTCGTGGATTCTCTCCGTCGTTCAGGTTGATACTGGGATGGTTCCTTAACAACAGGCCGCGACCGTCTCCTACCCACCATCAAAAAACACCTAATAAAATAACCTTTCATCTCATCATCCCATCATCTCATTCATCATCCCATCATCTCATTCATCAACCGCCTACGCCAATAGATCGTAGCCATCAGCATAGTGTGTCGTTAAAACCCAATACAATTTAAAAAAAAAAAAAAACGGTGTGTTGTTCTTTCTTCAAGTTCACATTAAATGCTATTTTGACTTCTGTGTTTCTTTGATTGCTGCTCGCATCCCAAACCATTGTCAATGGGTTCTAACGACGCACTATACTAATAGCGATCTATTGGCGTCGGTGGATGATGAATGAGATGACGGGATGATCAGATGAAAGGTTATTCTATCAGGTGTTTTGGATGGTGGGAAGAAGTCCGATAGCTCGGTCAGCTGAGGCACCGCTTCAGAAACTGAAGTCACCGTTGGGCGTGGGTTCGAGTCCCGCACGAGTGAATGTCCTCTCACTAATCATCACTTCATGGTTTCATAATCACCAGCTCATTCGTACCCCCGTACAACCTAGCTGTTGGTGGGGTCGTTGAGCTCATTCGTACCCCCGTACAACCTAGCTGTTGGTGGCGTCGTTAAGCTCATTCGTACCCCCGTATAACCTAGCTGTTGGTGGGGTCGTTAAGCTCATTCGTACCCCCGTATAACCTAGCTGTTGGTGGGGTCGTTAAGCTCATTCGTACCCCCGTATAACCTAGCTGTTGGTGGGGTCGTTAAGCTCATTCGTACCCCCGTATAACCTAGCTGTTGGTGGGGTCGTTAAGCTCATTCGTACCCCCGTATAACCTAGCTGTTGGTGGGGTCGTTAAGCTCATTCGTACCCCCGTATAACCTTGCTGTTGGTGGGGTCGTTAAGCTCATTCGTACCCCCGTATAACCTTGCTGTTGGTGGGGTCGTTAAGCTCATTCCTACCCCTGTATAACCTAGCTGTTGGTGGGGTCGTTAAGCTCATTCCTACCCCTGTATAACCTAGCTGTTGGTGGGGTTGTTAAGCTCATTCCTACCCCTGTATAACCTAGCTGTTGGTGGGGTTGTTAAGCTCATTCCTACCCCCGTATAACCTAGCTGTTGGTGGGGTTGTTAAGCTCATTCCTACCCCTGTATAACCTAGCTGTTGGTGGGGTTGTTAAGCTCATTCCTACCCCTGTATAACCTAGCTGTTGGTGGGGTCGTTAAGCTCATTCGTACCCCCGTATAACCTGGCTGTTGGTGGGGTCGTTAAGCTCATTCGTACCCCCGTACAACCTAGCTGTTGGTGGGGTCGTTAAGCTCATTCGTACCCCCGTATAACCTAGCTGTTGGTGGGGTCGTTAAGCTCATTCGTACCCCTGTATAACCTTGCTGTTGGTGGGGTCGTTAAGCTCATTCGTACCCCCGTATAACCTAGCTGTTGGTGGGGTCGTTAAGCTCATTCGTACCCCTGTATAACCTTGCTGTTGGTGGGGTCGTTAAGCTCATTCGTACCCCCGTATAACCTTGCTGTTGGTGGGGTCGTTGAGCAAACAATAATCATCATCATCAGAAGTCGGTCGTGGTCTGTTGTTAAGGAACCATCCCAGTATCAACCTGAACGACAGAGGGAAACCACGAAAAACCCCTGTCAGGATGGTCGACCATGGCGGGAATCGAACCCCAGTCTCCCGAATGACAGTTCAGTGTGTTACCACTCGGCCACCTGTCTCGGTTCTTCCATCTCTTCTGATATTCGCTGTTTTCCGTTCCTCCCGCATCTTCCCACACACCGTCTGTTCTCCTCACCTAACTGGTCTTCCTGCCCGACACGCTGCTAGAAGTGAGAGACTTGAGAGATAACTAACGCTGGTCGATGTTTCCGCAGGTGAGTGTGAACAGATGACCATGGGCGCCGTGTCGGCCACCGCCCTCCTCCTGCCCTCCGCCTTCTTCGTGGCGGCGCTGATCGGCGCGATGGCGCACCTGAGATGATGTCGTCACGCGGCGGCCGCTTCTGGGCGGCGCTCAAAGCGTGACACCGCCGCGGCCGCACTCACCAGCTACGGCTACTTCTAGTGGTGCTCAAACCAACGCCTGAACGGAATTATTCTCGGCGCTAACGGCTCAATTCACGTCGTACGTCGACGATATTCCGACTGCCGTTTGGCTACGGCTACTTCTAGTGGCGCTCGACCAACGCCTGAACGGAATTATTCTCGGCGCCAAGGGCTCAATTCACGTCGTGCGTCGACGATATTCCGACTGCCGTTTGGCTACAGCTACTTATGGTGGCGCTTCAACGAGTTAATTCTCGGCACTTCAGCTCGAAGCACGTCGTACTTCGATGACTTTCGAACTCTTGTTGTGCTACGGTTCGAAACGTTTATTATTGATATTTTTACCATCATCGTTGGCCAATTCAACAGATCCAACGGTTGACATTCATAGTGCGTCGTTGCAACCGAATTTCATCATCTCACTGATTTGTAAAGGAACAGGCAACCATCTTTACATTTCACTAGAGGTCTATTATTTTTTAATTTTATTTCTGAGAGGAAATAGTTATATTCCAATTCAGGCAAGGAAGAGTGATCAGCAATTTTTTATATATAGGCCTACTCTGATTGAACAGTGGTTATCAAAAATGTTCGTTCGGGCCTAGTTCGTCATCGTTCAGTCAAACATCGATGATGTACACTTCGGATGTGTTGAGATGCGACGTGAGATCGAGCCCGTGGCCGGCGGTGAGTGTCCATGCTCGGTGAGTGAAGCGTGCGCGCGGGAATACCGGGACGATTGTCGCGGCGATGAACTTTGACCCAAAGTCTCGGCCGCGAAGTGCGAGTGTCGCGGACGGTTCTACGACAGCCGTCGAAGATGACGCGTGACGGCAGCTCGAAGAAGACTGAACGGGCGCGTGTTCGATGTGAAGTGTTGTGCGGAAGTGTTCGAACATGGTATTTATCGGGCGGAAAACGGAAATTTGGAGTCTTTAAATTTTTCGGTTCTCACGAGTCGTGTGTAACGGCGATACTGAATGAACAGAAGAAGTCGATTTTTTATCTTCGAACAGAAAATATCTCTCATTTCTTCACAATTCAATCAAATTAGTTTCCTTTTGTAATTATTGATTTTTTTTAGAAAATGTGAATAGTCTATGTAGGGTCCAGACCTTTCAGGCTCACATATTTTTGATTGAATAATTTATTTGTGAGAAATAATTTCAGTTTCTCTTCCGACAACGCAACGACTCTGAAATCTCCGTCACCGACCGACTCGACCGTTCAAAACTCTCCCCCGGTGGTTTTTCGCCGAGCATTTCGGCAACAATAGGACGAATAGGAGGAATTTAGAAAAATATACCGAGTCAATTAATTGACTACGTACTGATCTGTGATTCAACGACTCGCGTCGGATTACGCTGACGTGACTGACAGCCGAACGATGGTTGATATACGATAAGTTGGAACAATCGTGTGTAAATATATTAGACGAGTAGAGAACTTACGATTTCTATATTATATATATGAATTGTCATTGAACAATTACTACTCTAAGAGAGACGCACAAATTCAATTGATCAACGTTCATAATCCGCGATTTTCACGTCAAAAAATTCAACCAAGTGAATTTAGCAAAATTGTATAATTTAGTATCAGTAATATTTGTATACTTGTTTGAACGGTAGAAAAAGGCCTGAATATCCTCGTTCTAACGAGAAGAACAACACAATCCTGAGGCCAGACTTGACTGAATAGTGACAATATCTACAATTTCAGAGAGCAATAGACATTGAGAGCTCCCGCAGGCGCTCGTATTTCACGCCGCAAACTCTCACGGTCCGTAATTTTATAGATATTAATATGATTGTGTTTGCAATCTGTTAATAATTGAAAAAGGAAGGTAATCGCATTTGCAGAATTTTGAACCAAAAATGTGTGATTTTTCAAATTCTTCAAATGAAAAATGAATGAAAAATTGTGTTGGCGAAAACCTAGGCACATATTTTCAAATTTACCGAGAAAAAAAAATGTGAAATACCGGTATATCGAAAGTGTGAGCTAGGTAATTAACGGCGTTTATGTGAATATGAGTTGGGCGGGCTAGTCTACGGGTTGCGCCTAGCACACGATGCATGATAAACTCGAGTCTGAAGCGAGCGGACAACGAGCGCGTGTAGTGCGCCTGCGGCCTCTTGAAATTAATTGGTAATCTTTAATCAAGTACCGGTTCCTAGCCTCATAATAAGGAATGAATGAACGAATAATGTTTGCGTAACAACCCCACTAACAGCCAGGTTATACGGGGGTACAAACGAGGTGATTATGGAACTGTTGAAGAGATGATGAGTGAAAAAACGTTGACAAAAACCATGCCTTTTAAAAGCGGGACTACCGGCACAGTAGCTGAGTGGTTAACGCACTTGCTTCGTGTGATCCGGGAGGTGAAGGGACATATCGGACCCGGTTCGATCCCCGCCACCGTCCATCTTTACAGGGGTGCATCGTGGTTTCCCTCTGTAGTCTAGGCTAATGCCGGGATGGTTCCCACAATATAGGCCACGACCGCTTCCTTCCCACAATCCTTCTCATTACCCATAAAAACCTTCATCTCATCATCCCATCATCTCATTAATCATTCATCCGACGACAATAGATCTTAGTAATCATTACAGTGCGTCGTTAAAACCCAATAAAAAAAAAAAAGCGGGACTCGAACGAATGCCTAATGGTGAGCTCAGTCGGTTGAAGCGGTGCCTCAGCCGACTGAGCTACAGCGGGCGGCTGAATAACAACTGTTGATGCTCCCACAGAGAGTTGGTAATGCTTACATCATGACTCATGGTCTCTGGAGGACAAATAAATTGATTTTAATTTCTGAAATTGAGATTATTTCAATTTTTTTCCGGAATCAGTTGAAGGGAGAGCATCATTATTTATTCGATTAGTCTTCAGCGTTGTCACGTCCTTGAAAAATTTGGAAAACCAAGTCCAGTTCTTCATCGTAATCTTCTCCCTCGAACCCTCGTTAATCCAAACTCAGTTAATCCAAAATTTGACATATTTCGAACTTGAAGCTGGTCCCCGGCTGAAGGTATAGGCATTTGAATGGTAATGAATTTGGTTAACCCAAATTTCAGCTAATCCGTAATTCAAACGAATATTTCGACCCCTCAATTGCTTTAGTCCTCCTTTCGAATTGGACAATCCGGAATAGTTTGAGTAATAGTTCCATCCTGACGTGGTTTCCCACAGTCCTCGAAGCAAATGCTTGGATGAAGTACTAATTGGCTACAACTATTAATTAGTAGAGCGATAGGCCTAATTATAACATTATAGGCCTATCACTAATTTAATTTGTGCATTTTGTATAATGATCAATTTTACATATTCTGCTGTCAAGGGAAAGAAGTAATCATTGCCCAAGAGACTTAGTTCAAAGTGGAGGATATCAACATTCGTGTGTTTATACTGAAAGACTTTTATCTACTGCGAAAAATTATGGTCACAGACAGCGCAGTCCTGGTGTTGAAGACCATTAGTTTTAAATAATCAAAATGGGGTGGTAAGATCGCCCTTGTGATGCCCCGTCCAAACGATCCTATCTTTCATCCATAGCCTTAATTGGGGAACAATGTATCAAGTTTCGATGTTATTAAAAAAAAATAGTTCAAGTGAATTCCTTGAATTGATAATTATTTTCTCGAATTCCATCCTTCTCATTTGACGCGTAACAATGGATCGAAACCAGCTCAGCTGTTCGCTGCCTTGAGCGCGTGTTGGACTCCGAGTGCGCTCGCCGCTTTGTCCTTGACGAGCGGTAAGCTCGGAACACTCGTTCATCAGTCATACTCGGGACGGCCGAGCGCCAATAAAAGCGGGCCATTTAGGCCTAACGATTGTGCGTTGTCGTAGATAGCCAAGTAAACACGATTAGTGACGCGGTTCCTCGCACATGTGGTATAGCTTTCTCTCGTGCGTAATACGAAATTGCTTTGATTCTAACCAGGAAGTGTGATGATTTCCATGGAAAATGAATTTTTCGGTTAATCCAAATTCGTATAAATCGATTTCATTTTTGGGGTGCCCCGTCCAAACGATCCCACCTTTCATCCACAGCCTTAATTGGGGAACAATGATTTTTTGTATCAAGTTTCGATGTTATTAAAAAAAATGTATATATATTTTTGGGGGTCCCTTGCATCTTGGATTAACGAGGGTTTACTGTACCCTCGAAATCTCAGCCACGTGGATATAACAGGGATATTTGGGCTTGTTATGTTTGTGAACGACCGTCTCTCGTGGGTACATTTCTTAAAGGCCTACTTGTTTTCCAAGGTTTTCCGTACGATGTGAACGTTGTTGGTTGATTTGCGTGTCTCTTGTTTTTAGTACTTAATGTTCATATTTTATATAAAAACAACAAGATGATAAAGAACCTCTCTTTTTGATGTTCATTTCTCGTTGTTTTCTTTCTTGTACGAAGGAGTGGTTTTCTTGTACCTTCTTGCCGTGGCTGTCTCTGTTGCCCCGGCAAGCTGTGGGGCCACCACTGACCGACCTGGCTCTCGGGTCGAGCAGAGTGGGGTAAGTCGTGGCAAGCCTATGAACTACAATCATGTAAATTTTACTCTCCTGAAAATCCACGAATAATAAGTTGAAGTTACGACAGTTGGGTCAAGTTTTCACTTACAACAGTCACAAAGTACAGTAACGAGGCCCCAGATCGGCCTGAGAGCCAAGTCAACGAGGCCCCAGGTCAGCCTGAGAGCCAGGTCAACGAGACTCCAGGTTAGCCTCACAGCCAGGTCAACGAGACTCCAGGTCAGCCTGAGAGCCAGGTCAACGAGACTCCAGGTCAGCCTGAGAGCCAGGTCAACGAGACTCCAGGTCAGCCTGAGAGCCAAGTCAACGAGGCCCCAGGTCAGCCTGACAGCCAGGTCAACGAGACCCTTGATTGAAGGACATCACACACCTGAAGCTAGATGTGAATGAATGATGACAAGATTCATTTCCCCAATTTTAGAGAAGAGTAGAAATTGTCATCGCAATTCCAGAGACTATATTTATTCCATTTGTCCTCGAAGACCCGACCTTTTGTTCGAGTCGTGACCCGACCTTTTGTTCGAGTCGTGACCCGACCTTTTGTTCGAGTCGTGACGTGGACATCACATGATTCTGTGCATATTTCCATACAGAATCGGTAATGGTGATTTTTCTAGTCTTCTCGAAATCCAGTCAAATAGATATTGTCATTATTCCCTGAGATCTGGTTTCAGCGTTGGTATGTCCTCCCAGTTGATCCCGTCGTGATGGGACGGACGCGACGGCTCGGACCCGCTCGCGTCGTGTCCTCTCGTCCTCGAGGTCGTGTGAAGGAAACTGTCGGCTGGATGATCTGGTCCGGTTACTTGTATCCACGAGAGAATCTCCGGGACAAAAGAAATCATTATCAATACTTCGGTAGTAACATCGCACGCTGCAGATCCTGGAGCTAAATTGAATTACACCCCTAATAACGCTCTTTTATGTATGCCTAGGTGTTTATTTTTCAAAAGAATCAGACTCCCCTCCCCCCCCCCCCCCCTCTGGGACCCGCTCCCTTTTCCGAGTCATGACGTTTTGACCTCACCTGATTCTGTATGTTTGTTTCCATACCGAATCGGTGATGCCTGCGTCGCGACTCAAACTCTCTGTTCTTCTGTTTCTCCAAAGAGTAGGGAAATAAATGCTGTCATTGTCCGGTAGTATCTATGACTATCAATAACGTAACGGGATAAGCAACATGGCGCTTTCCTTTCACACCATGCGTATATCAAAGAGATGCCGCCTCACAAATGTTATGATGATTTGCTGGTATTATTGTGTGTTGATCTATACAAGTAATAGATGTTATGCAATTTGTGAATTCAGCTCTTTCCAACTGCATTAAGCAATATTGGAATAAATTTCATTTGAATTGGCCAATCTAAATTTAAAATGCGTCTGTAAAAGCATTTAGTCCCCTAGTCAAGAGCCCTACTGCTATATTCACCATTTGATAACTGGATGATTACTCATCATCTTCGAGAAAGATTAAAATCAATGCAATTGTACAACTATGTACTATATATTGAAATACGAGCCTAATACGCACGATTTGATTTGAAATTGCGAATCTCACAAATGTACACGAAAGCGCGCTGATTCCATCATGGTGAAAACGGCCTAATGTTAAAAGTATGGGACTCATGCCATGTTGCTTATCCCGTTACGTTATTGATAGTCATAGGTAGTATCTAGCTTCAGAATTGTGATGCCCTCGAAAGCTTCACGGCGTTCTACCCGGTTCTACGTAGTCTTGTCCCGACGAATCCTCACTTGTACCTAGGACTATATAGCTATCTACGATGAATACGTAACTGAGCTCAACGTGGTTCTGGATCTACGAAACCGATTTCATAAGCCACCAAGATCAACTAGAGAGGCTGTATTTGGGAGAGAGCGGCCAACTACGCGCACGGACGCCATTAATCGTCCAAACGGCTGTCTGTCACTATGGCATCTGAAGGCTGAATCTGAGCTTTTGAACGGCAAAATGAAAATTTACAATGAGCAAACCGTTTTTAAATTTTCATTTTGCCGTTCAAAATACAGATTCAGCCTTCAGATGCCATAGTGACAGACAGCTGTTTGGACGATTAATGGCGTCCGTGCGCGTAGTTGGCCGCTCTCTCCCAAATACAGCCTCTCTAAGATCAACTACTCAGGCCATCAGCTAATTTGTAGGTGATTTTGTAGCTTATTTACTGATTCTTTGTAGATTATCTCTCGGACAAATGAAAAAACAAAAACATCTCGTGATCAAATCGATCTAGTGGATAACAGTAATCCAAATAACAATATGATTTGAGCTTTATCTATCGTGGACAACCGAAACTATTTATGCGCTGCAAATTATTGCTCAATTTAACGTCCATCTTGATTGTACATCGATTATTGGCCATCAGAGCCCTGTAGAGACTGTAACTATCTTATATAAGAGATCTAGGTGGCGTCGTTGGCGTATCTAGGTGGCGTCGTTGGCCTATCTAGGTGGCGTCGTTGGCCTATCTAGGTGGCGTCGTTGGCCTATCTAGGTGGCGTCGAAAAGTTTCTTAGCACCCGAGATGATCGTCAGCTGGGAGTCTATAGTATCGTTTACTGACTCGCGTTGGGCGCGATACGTGACGAGCGGCACCAATCACAGCGCTCGTGGCTCGCGACAGACAACGTGGCACGAGGCCTTCGCATGCCACTTCCATGTTGAACTCAGTCCAACATTTTACCTCGGTCGCGTCTGATCGCGCGCGTTACTGTCCCACAATGCACTCTGTTCAATCGTCAGCGCTGCGAATTTTACGGGACTTTCGTAAAGATTGGACGTATTCTAACCTCATCGGCGTCTTTGGATTTTGTTGCCGTGATGGACAGGACAGGATACGTTATTTAATTCAATTTATTTCATTTTCATAATTATATAATATAATAATAATATTGCTTTACTCGGTAATTATACAAATCAATAGCATCCATCTCGCATTAACTGACATTCAGTAACCAGTCAGTGGGCGCGACTGCGCGAGTCAGTAAACACTACGTGCGGGGAGCAACACGCGTTTCGCCCGTCGCTTGACGCGTCCAACGCGAGTCAGTAAACACTACGTGCGGGGAGCAACACGCGTTTCGCCCGTAGCTCGACGTGTCCAACGCGAGTCAGTAAACACTACGTGCGGGGAGCAACACGCGTTTCGCCCGTCGCTCGACGCGTCCAACGTGAGTCAGTAAACGGTACGTGCGGGGAGCAACACGCGTTTCGCCCGTAGCTCGACGTGTCCAACGCGAGTCAGTAAACACTACGTGCGGGGAGCAACACGCGTTTCGCCCGTCGCGTCCAACGCGAGTCAGTAAACGGTACGTGCGGGGAGCAACACGCGTTTCGCCCGTAGCTCGACGTGTCCAATGCGAGTCAGTAAACACTACGTGCGGGGAGCAACACGCGTTTCGCCCGTCGCGTCCAATGTGAGTCAGTAAACGAAACTTATAAGAGAAGTCAAAGTTGCATATCCATCATAAATAGCTATTGTCCCAGCTTGTACAAATATAACAGTGCTATTTGTGTTGCTGTGTTAGTCTCCCATGGATACAAGTGAACAAGACTGGATACATTATTCGCGATTAAAAGCAAAGTGGCTGACATCTGGGGATGTTTTAGTGAACTGGGCGGAGGCAGATACTTTCAAATTATATACAAATCAATTAATGCGTAATTACAATATAAAATACAAAATTGAAATTACTAAAATTATTAATTATCAAAATTACAATATTAATTACAAATATAATGTGTGTAAGCATACAACAACACGATATCTTGGCCTAACTGCCTCCCGACGGCCAATCGCCCACTTCGACAGTGCTGCCACCTGGTTAGCTTTTAATCACGAATAACCAACAGGCTCAAATAATAAACCATAGATTAATTATCGTTCATTTAAAATTGTGTTTTTAACGATGCCTCGTAACATTATCAATTAGCTGGAGGAATTGAAAGAATTGTTGTTTCTCTTGCAAAAATTATATATTTTTCGTGTGATTCTATTTCGGAAGCGATGAATGCGTATTTTTATTCATTTGAATTTTCTTTATTGTATTCTGTGGGTAGTGATGGGCAAATTTCGGAAATTTATGTTTGATTAAACTTTCGTTGAAAGTTTCGTGAAACTTATGAAATTTACGGAAATTTTTTGATAAAAACTTGATAAAAACATTAAAAATCAAAATCTTAAATAAAAATCTTAAATTAAATAAAATGATAAAAATCTTGGTAAAACAGAAACAAGTGATAGAGTGGCATCAGCTCAGTCCATCAAAGGAAGTTGGGCATTTTATTCGAAAGTTTAAAAAATGTCAGAAATTTATGACATGCCGTGAAAAGTTTCCGAAACTTTCGGAAATTTAAGAAACTTTCAAAATTGAAAGTTTCGCTGCCCATCACTATCTGTGGGGCAAATAAGTTTCTTTCTGTTGTGTTGTAGTCAAACGAAAGTGCAGTATTTGAACTTGTACTGAAGACTTTGTAATTACTTCTTGTTTATCAACCGTGATGCAATCGTTGTCCGTAGAGACAGTGATGAGGAGGAACTTGGTTAATCACGAGGCACGCATTATAGCTGTCTGAACAAACAGTGATAAAAACCATAACCATTACGACTCATTGAAGATGAAACATAACCTCAAAATCATGATGAATTGGAACTTGTACGTAATTTTATAACATTCACCATTTGAACGAGGTGTAATTACGCAAGAAAACTGGGAGTGTGATGAGGTAATGATGGGAAGGAGTCCTTATACTCACTCATTCAATGAAAAAATCTGTTTCAATAAGGTTCAGAGTTCATTCACTGCATTTTTATTTCACTACTTTATTATATTGTTGTATTTTTGTTAAAAATGTTGTTTTCTGATTTTTATGTTGATACTACTGTATGTTCCTATTTCTCCAGTTCATCAACAAACAGGGCAGCATCGTGAAGTAAGCGTTTTTTTTGTTTCACAAAGTTGCCAGTCCTTATGCAGCTATCTTGCCATCGCGGTGGTATTAATATTTACTTTTCACATGATATTTAATAATAATGTCTGAAGCAATTTTGTTTGATTGCAAAACCATATGTATTTGTTAATTGAGAATAAATAAGAATGCCATCTATTCTACAATAATTATACACAAATTCTTTGAAGTACAGTAACATGGTCGTTCAATTTTATTTTCAGCATCCATATTTTGTTGACTGACCATTGTTTACTAGACAACCACACCAATGTCTAGGTTATTTGGGAGCATGTGTGGATGATATAAGATTTTTCTAATTGAATCTTGTTCTCACTCAGATTTTTTCTAGTTGTCTAAAACATTTTTTGGACGACGCTCGGTCACTGATTTCCACCGCCATTCACTGACTGCGTGAATTCAAGCAAATGAGGCATGCCTTTGGAGTCCCGCCTGGATGTAAAAAGGAGTGTTTCAGGCAAGTTCTAGGCGAGTGAGGCGTGAATTTGCCATGCCCCAGGCATGCTTCATTTGCCTTGGAAGAAAGCTTTTGGTATGCCCAAGGAATGCCTCATGTTTGTAGGGTTATTATGTTGTTGGGATGTAGGCCTACGTACTCCAAAAATATTAATGAGACCTTACCCAATTTACGTGAGCTTTGACCCACTAAAATCGATGAACACTTACCTTATTTAATTGGGCCCATGTAGCAGTGATGGCGATGAATACATACGGAATCAATTTTTTTGAATTTGGGAGCTGGGAAATTCATTGTTTACTTGTCTCGTCTGAAACGGTTGCAATCGTTGCATGCGCGTGTTGAGACTTGCGTGTGGTGGAGCGCGTGCCCTGACGTCATCAAGTGTTCTGCTTGGTTGAAGGGTTTTTAAATGTACTCGTCGACAAAACGTCTTTATTTGATTTTGTTCAAACACAGTGTCCGATTTATTCTCCATAATTATGACTAATTAAAGCTGACTAAATTAAAACTTGACATAAAATGAAAATAGATGAAATAAAAGAGTGTTGGAATTGAGTTGACCATAAAACTAATGGTAATAATAATGGTAATAATGGTCGACCTTGGCGGGAATCGAACCCCGGTCTCCCGAATGACGATTCAGTGTGTACCACTCGGCCACGCGTCTCGGTCATCCTCATAGAGGTTTTTCGTGGTTTCCCTCTATCGTTCAGGTTGATACTGGGATGGTTCCTTAACAACAGGCCACGACCGACTCCTTCCCACCATTCAAAACTCCTAATAAAATAACCTTTCATATCATCATCCCATCATCTCATTCATCATTCACCTACGCCAATAGATCGTAGTCATCAATATATAGTGTGTCGTTAAAACCCAATATGAATGAGGTGATATTGGTATGCATAATATCTTTGCTGATGAACAAATTTTTCAGTCGGTTTTTAGTTGTTTCACTCATGTTTCGGAAATTAATCATTATCAATATGGAGTACAAAATGTTGTCTACATAGAATTAGTTTCAAGTTAATAAAGTGATTTCCTCACCAAGAAGAGTAGTCGGTGTGCGAAGTGAAATACAAATTCAGAGATAATGAAGTCGGGGTTCATTAGCCACCAAGGCAGCTGTCTCAAAGGCTCAAAGCAAGTCAGAGAGGCATGTTTCAGGCATGCCTGGGAGGCATTTTACAAGCATGTCTGATTGTGAGAAAGACAAGATTGCTGTATGTTTACTACGGGCATGTTCTAGGCAGGCACGATCATAGAGCACGTCTGTCAAGCATGCCTAAAGCTTGCTTCAAGCTTGCCTAGTGGAGACGCCTAATCCTTGCCTCACTGGCAGATTTAATGCATATGCCTCAGGCATGCCAGTGTTTGTAGGGTGTTGAACTCGGAAGAAAGATGAATGTGTGTAGAATTTGCCATGCATCAGGTAAACAGAAGATAGAATGGTATGTATGTTATTGGTTCAAGCTACAAACTACATTAGTGGTGAAAAGAATGGCCTTCAGATGGATTGATGAGAATTGTGCCACGTTTAAACATTGACGATTGGGAGCTTCGCTTTGGACATCTTACAACGATTGAAGTGTGTTTAGGACCTGAACACAAAACTGCTTAGTTGTCAGTAACATTCCTTATACCTCGTTCACACTAGGATAATTAACTGCAGTTAAGCTAACTGCAGTGAGCATCATGGATGACACCGTTCTTAACTGAGTTTAAGTGTTCACACTGACTGCAATCAAAGACCTTAATATCTAACTTCGTTAGAAGACGTAAAACAGATCTTATTTACGATGTAATGCTTGGCGACATTGCCCACTAGTGCTACCTGTCTCAGTGGAGTGAATTAGAAGAGAGATATCTGCTTTATCACCAATATGTTCAATGCGTATAACATCGAACTGACGGGATTATCGTGTTGTGAATCATTCATAGGAATATTCCCAATAAGTTTAAATAGTATGGATATGTACGAATGAACAGATATTTCAATTATTGGTCAAGCCCACTTACATTCCCGTTTCTCCCCGAATCTGAAGAATTACTTCACTTTTGCCTTGATTACATAATTAAAACACTAGGCGATATAACAGATAGCGTTGTCTCGCCCACTCATGATGGAACTATAGGCCTAGGCATATTGATGAATCATGAAATAAACTAGTTCTGAAAGAAACATTAGTTGGATAATTATGTGGATCCAAGAAGGTGTGAGAAAAAATCATTCTGGTAATCATTCCAACTGGCCCGCCTAGAGAATAATTCACTCCACTACGATACGTGCGCTAGCATCGCTCTGTCGCCGCTTAGAAGGCTTAGTTTTAGGTCTTCTAACGAAGTTAGATACTAAGGTCTTTGAGTTGAGCTAACTGAGTTCAAGGAACTTAGTTAAGACATAACTAGAGTTAACTACTAACCAGGTTCCGTTCATAGTATGACTTAACTAACGTTATCTACTTAACTGTAGTTAAATTCTGTGATGTGAACGAGGTATTACCGGTGATATTCAACTGTAGACATGCAAACTGTTTGTTCATGTGTGTGGAAAGAACTTGCTAGTAATTATTTTCATTCGTATTTATTGCCGTTTCTTCTAAAGCACAATTCGAGAATTGTATAAATATTGTCAGGTATAATTTTAAGTAGATTGAAATCACTGAGTGAAATCATTCAAGTCAGAAAAGTACATCTAGATAGAGAAAAACAAGTCCATTGAATAATCTTGTCAATCATTAAGATAATCCTCTATGCAGTAGGGATGTCGGCGGGTAGCAATATTTGGAGTCGGTTACCCGTCATCATTACCCGAGCATTACCCGGGTAATACATTTTTTTTGAATCCCTACTATGCTCATCTACTTTTCATTTAAATGTATTTTATCGTCTTAAAATCTTTAGGTTACCATTATTAATGTTGCAACTATAAGCAGTCTGCTCATATCTTATCACTGACCCTCTCAGCACAACATAATCTACCCAAACACATTGGTTGAGTCAAGTTGAGTAAATGTGGCATGTCCCTCTTTTTTGTGAACAAAGAGCCATGTGTTTAAGCGGTGTTTGAGTGGTATGCAGAAGTGTTAGAACTGTGGTTGCTACCGAGTGCCAGAGTGTTGATGGGGAGGGGGGGGGGAGTGGTTATTCGTCTCTCATCATAAGGTCAGTTAAAAGATAATATGGATGATAATAGATGATATCTATGGTCTAGAGAGTAGTAGAGGAGATCTAAATTCTTTCGTTTTCCCCCACACAAGCGCGCTTTGTTTAAAAGTTATCTGTCAGTGAAAATGAAGAACAAAAGCTCGCGTCGTAAGAAGTGGCGGGGTAAGGGATATTGGAGTCAGGTAGTGGTGTACCCGTACCCGACCCAGGTACCCGCCGACACCCCTACTATGCAGTATAACTGATTTGTCTTGAGAAATTCCATTGTTTTTGTTTTGAACTCGAGCCTGCTGTTTGCATCTTTGATCAGAAGAGATGGTTTATTAAACAGTCATCTCCCTGATTGCACAGCCTCTTTGACCGTCAATTCAAGTCAGCCGTAGCTGTGAGCAGGACAATTTGACCCTCTTATGTTGTGGCAATGATCGAATTTCCCAAATAGCTTTGGAAATTATCCCACATGAACAAACAAGCACCCAATATAGCAGAAGCACATTCAGATCTCGAAAACCCTGCCTGCAAGTCTCTCTAGATTTCAAGGATAACACTGAGCAGACTATCCTCTTCTGAGGACGTGTCCGAATTACCCAGTTTGTGCGTACTTCTATACTTGAACTTGTTAAAAGTACGGAAGTGACGTCATTTCGAACGTCTGAATTGACAAGTGCACAAGTCCAAGTATGGAAGTTCGCAAGTACGAGTGGCATGCGTTCTTGCGTACTTTACTTGTATATTTTGGCTGCCACTCGCATGAATCCGTATTACATTTATGATAACGATTTGAAACAGTGACCATCAAACTTTTGTACGTTGTATTCAACAATAAAGTGGCGGATTTGAATTGGTGTGCTTATTTTTGCTTCTTCTGTTAAATGTCCCTGTTTTAATGTAATAAACCTTGAAAAGTGAGGTTATACATCATCGCCATTTCCGCGCCAATTCATTCGCACGGGTTTTCATTCGCAAGTTCAAAAGTTTGCCACCCGGTGGCGTGATGGTACAGACCTGTCTGAATTCGCCAAAACTATTGGCGCCAAGTTTGCAAGTAAAGTTTGCTAGTACAAGTCCAAGTCAACAAGTTCATATAACATGTAATTCGGACACGCCCTGAGCTTAGAATACTTTGTCGTTATTGATTGCTGAGCCAATTAAACAAGACCATATTGCAGGAGCAATTGAACCTGGGCATAATCTACGACTATCAGTAGCCTAACGGGATGAGCAACATGGCATTTTCCTTTCGCACCATCAAAGGGTTGCCGCCTTACAAATTTTATGATAATTTTCTAGTATTATTGTATGTTGATCTATACAAGTAATAGATGTAATGCAATCTGTGAATCCAGCTCTTTCCAACTGCATTAAGCAATATTTGAATAAATTTCATTTGAATGGGTTAATCTGAATTTAAAAAACATCTGTAAAAGCATTTAGACCCCTAGTCAAGAGCCCTACTGTTATATTTACCATTTGATAACTGGATAATTACTTGACATCTACGAGAAAGATCAGAAACAATGCAAGTAGGTATACAACTATGTACTACACATAAGAGGGATGCTGTCCGGTGGCCAAATTTGAGAGGTGCTATCGGAGCCCATTTGTGACTTTCTTTCAGTGCGTATCCTATAAATTTTATCCCATTCACATCACTAAATGTAATTGAATGTTCTCATTCAAATATCATAGTTATTGAATGACAGATTGATTCAGAGTTTTATTTGCTTGGAACAGTCAATAAGTCTTGTTACCACAGTAAAGAATCCATGTATTCCAGAAATTCCGTCTAGTTCCCGAAACCCGTAGAATCGCATTGAAAATGGGAAATTTTCAAAAATGTCCCTGCGGGGCATGGCTCCCTCCTTGCATTTACCTTATATATGCTCACTCAGTTTTAGGGGCGCACAATTGAGTGCTTGCCTGGGGCGCTAAAATGACACGAAACAACCCTGCAGCCACAAATATTGATTCTGCCACTATTTTGATTTCCATAAGTAAAATGATTTCGGCACCTAAACGTTGTCTGAAACACGCTGAACAGTATTGAAAATAGGTGTGATTTCAAAAAATTCTCTGCGGGGCCGTAAGGGGGCCTTCCCCCCCTTACCCCCCCCCGGGTCGCCGGCTTCGCGATCCTGATCTCATATATGACATATTTTTTTACAAACTGAAATCGCCCCCCCCCTCCCCCATGAATATTTCCTCGATCCACCCGTGCAGTGGGTGGGTCGTGGTGGTGTCCTACTTATCTGGCCCCCCGTGCTTACGCCACTTCGGGCCGCCACTGGCGGGAATCCAACCCCGGTCTCCCGAATGACGGTTCAGCGGGCCACGCGTCTCGTTACAAGGCATTCTATTCCTCAATGAATTATTCTCCCCCATTGACACCTCCCCCCCCCCCCCCCCTCCCACGCCATGCCCTTCTCACAGTCATTCTATTACAGTACTATTTGGCACAACTTGGAAAGTGGGACAGAATTTGATCAATTTTACAGAATTTTATATATCTGAACAGAACACTGTTCACTGCTATCTCCTACGGGAATAAATCCTACCGGAGATAAAGACATACAGGTTGCTACCTGTTGGAATTCAACTATCAAAATGCCAAGAGAAGAGACGGCAATAGATTTAGCTTGTTATTATTGCTAATTTTAACATGAGCGTGAATACATGAAGAGTTTGTACAAACACTGATTGGAGATCTTCTGTCACTTGATTTCAACCTCGTGATTCAACCACATTGGTCGCGTTCTTAGTCTTCAGGACAATCACTTTCACACGGGAAACTTTCTTCAACTGTCCCGTTACGTTCAACTGTCACGTTACTTTCAACTGTTACGTTATGTTCAACTGTCCCATTACGTTCAACTGTCATGTTACGTTCAACTCTTCCGTTACGTTCAACTGTCCTGTTACGTTGAACTATCACGCTACGTTCAACTGTCACGTTACGTTCAACTGTCCCATTACGTTCAACTGTCATGTTACTTTCAACTGTCACGTTACGTTCAACTGTCCCGCTACGTTCAACTGTCCCATTACGTTCAACTGTCATGTTACGTTCAACTGTCCCGTTATGTTCAACTCTTCCGTTACGTTCAACTGTCCCGCTACATTCAACTGTCAAGTTACATTCAACCGTCTCGCTACGTTCAACTGTCTCGTTACTTTCAACTCTTCCGTTACGTTCAACTGTCACGTTACGTTAAACTCTTCCGTTACGTTCAACTGTCCCGCTACGTTCAACTGTCACGTTACGTTCAACTGTCCCGCTACGTTCAACTGTCCCGCTACCTTCCACTGTCCCACTACGTTCAACCATCTCGTTACGTTCAACCAGTTGACTCGTTACGTTCAACCGTCCCGTTACATTCAAATGTCATGTTACGTTCAACTGCCATGTTACATTAAATCTTTCGTTATGTTAGCTCTTCCATTAAGTTAGCTCTTCCGTTACATTAACTCTTTCGTTATGTTAGCTCTTCCATTAAGTTGACTCTTCGGTTACGTTAACTCCACCGTTATGTTGGCTCTTCCATTAAGTTAACTCTTCCGTTACATTAACTCTTCCGTTATGTTAGCTCTTACACTATGTTCAACTATCCTGGTACGTTGGCTCTTCTGTTACGTTCTAAAGTGCCGTTACAGTAACTCTTCTGTTACGTTCTAAAGTGCCGTTACAGTAACTCTTCTGTTACGTTACCTTTCCAAACGTTAGCTTTTCCGTTAAGTTCAAGTATCCCGCCGAGTTAAATTTTCAACGAGTGGCTTCAACTCTTCATTTAAACCAACTTTTTCTTCACGCCGCGTTGTCTCACCCCAACGCTCACGTCTTCTCTTCAGTTTCGTTAGCATTCCGACACCCGTTATGTTGACCGGTTACCTTAATCGTTCCGTTAAATCTCATGTCAAGTTCAACTCTTTCTTCATGCACACGATAACCCACTCTCACATTCCGATAACTTTAATTACGTTATTCATTTCTTCAAGCTCGACTGTATACAAAATTGTTCACTTAATTCAATGAGAAATACCAGACTTGATTATCGTTATTACGTTATTTATTTCATCACGCTCGACATCAACTTAACCGTCATCTGTTATGTTAACTCTTCTGTTAACTCTTCTGTTAAATTAACTGATTCACTGAGCTGGTTGTGTGATTCACTGTGTTGGATCGGCCGTTGAGCCAACTGCTGGCCGCGACGCGACCTTGAAGTCTCCGAGGTCGCAAATCAACTCTCCCCGCTCCCCCTTCCCCGCTCACGGCGATCACAGCTGGGTGGGCTGGCTGCGTTGGTGGCTGTACAGCGTTGCCATGGAGATTTGATTTGCGGCGTGCTCCTAGCATGCAGCCCCCAGCCTGCAACAACATTCAAGGTCATGTTTGAGGTACTAAATACCCTTTGAAAAACACTAGATACGATGAGAAAATGTTTTTTTTTATAACATTGAATGCCCTATCTTATTATCATTCAAATAAAACAAGTCCGTTGCTTCTCGTGGTTATAATTTATTTTTAAATAATTATTCAGTCTTCTTCTAACAATAGAATCTAGTCTTGAAATGAAACTTCACACGTAATTTACTCAGAACTCATTTTTGATGACACTTGTGCAATCCTTGACATAGAATTGGAATAGTAAAAATTGAGTTGAAAAAAACGTTTTCTCTTTATCGAAGCTGAATGAATTTTGGGTGTAATAGTGCGGCAGATTCTCTTTAAGAAAAAAAACTGAAATTATAAAGAATGTTTCATTTGGTAATTTATGTGATGAATTCAAAGATAAAATTAATCAAATTTCGAAAAAAATAAGAATAATACTTATACGAGTCATGGGAAAAAACCCTCCCACTATTACATTTTCGTATATATAATTTAAAAAAAATGCCTTCAAAAAATCAACCAACATTACACCCAAACTGAGCGAACCATGTCAAGAAAATAGCATTGTTTCAACAATATAGATATTTTGTTCAAATTTTATTTAGAAGCATTGTTGTGTTTTTCTGTTTTTTTTTCATCTAAAAAAAAATGTGGAAAAGTTACAAACTCTGGAATTTTTCTTCAGAAGGTACTAAGTACCTTAAGAGTCCACGGGAGTCGATTTGGCGAAATATCAGTTTTTTGATGATAACTTTTGAACAGTATAGGATATCAAAATTCTAATAAGCGTGAAACACAGATAATTTTAATAGCTTCAAGATGATATAAGATATAACTATTCAAGTCATGTCGCATAACTGTCAAGAGTCGACAGCTAAAAAATGTGTTTTTTTAGCTGTATACTCTTGACAGTCATGCGACATGGCTTGAATAGTTATATCTTATATCATCCTGAAGCTATTAAAATTATCTGTGTTTCTCGCTTATTAGAATTTTGATATCTCATACCGTTCAAAAGAAAAGTGCGCCATTTAACATGTAAAAACACATATTTTTAGGAACCATCATCTTTGAAATGGCCAAAACTATGATGATGAAATTTCCTATAGATGACAATAAATACATTAGAAACAGTTTTAAACTAGTTCAAAGTTAAATTATCGTCACTTTTTGCAGAAAAAAATAAGAAGTGTAATGGCGTAATATAGAAAATATACCAGAACACATTGACAAGGTGAATTATTGGATGAGCGAAGCGAAGACTCAATTACACAATACCGAAAAAAAAGTGTCTGTTTTTTGTTTTTTTGTTTTTTTGTTCGCGCTCCACAGGTCAGACGAAGATTCAAAGTCAGTTGAAACTTGGCACACACATGAACCCCTATCTGACTTGATGCTGTATAGTTTTGAGGCACGATCGGTTGAACCACTTTTGAGAAAACTCATTCCAAAGTTTTCAAAAATCCCATTAGAATAACCCAGAGGAAAACATTCGTGAAAAGTATTTCATCTGAGAGGATTCAAATTTTCAGGGAATTTCAATCTGATAATGATACACATTATTCCGAACTTGCACTCAAATCGGATCAGCCGTTTCGATGTAAAAAAATATATAATGTTATTTGTGTTAATTATTCAAAGCTATTAAGATACCTATTAAATCAAAGCAACAAGTGTCACCACTTGATTGTAAACGATTAAAACAAAGCCTTCTTTATTATCATATAAATTATTAATGAAAAATAAGATGGCAGTGATGTAATGGTTTGAATCTCAAGGTGTATATATATATATATAATGACCAATCCAAAGATATGTTGATATGTTCCAGCTCATCCATCAACGCGGAAACACATAATGGGTTTGCCTAGTTTATCAACATAGGCCCATCTATATTTATTGATATGACTGCTATGCTCTATGATCTATATCTATATATATATGGCTATATCTATATAGCCATATCTATTGGATTTAAATAATCAATAGAGCCGCTATTAGTGTGACATGCTCAGCTGATTTTAGTGTTGTCATGTTGAAAGTTATTCAGTGCACCAAAGTGATACCAGGATGCGCCACGGTAGAAATCCTATTCTCTCCGTGCGTCGACTGTAGTCATCATGATTACTAGTCAAACGCGAAGTATGCGTTTTAAGATGAGCGAGATATCTGAATAGGGTATAAAAGTCCTTGAAGTAGTTCTACCCTTGCTACTTTATCGACTCTGGTATTCTACACACCTTGATATCTGAATAAGCTATTAAAGTCGTTAAAGTAGTTCTACTCTTGCCACTTCATTGACTCTAGTATTCTGCACACCTTGACGCATATAAAAAATACTTTATTGTTGGTCAACTCTTGAATCTAGAAAGCAGTGAATCTCGACAATTTAATTCTGTCACAATTTTTATGATATATTTTATGAATATTATCAGTAATTTTATTTTTTTTCTTCAAAACGACTGATCAGAATTGCTTAAAAAATCGTAATAATGTGTAAAATCCATGTATACACATTTAGAGAAAATTTCATCCCATTTGGAGAGATTTTATTTTTCAACATTTTCCGCCCAGCCAAATCTTATGGGGTTTTTAGAAACTTTGAGATGATGATTCTCAAAATCGGTCCGACCGATTCATCCCAAAAACTATACAGTTCTAAGTTGGATGAGTTTGCGTGTACAAAAAAAGTTTCATGTTGATCAGTCAACCCTTGCGACCTGTGGATTGCTTACAAACAAAAAAAAACACACAGACAAAGCCCTATAAGAGTGGGATGGAGACTTCGCTACGCTCATCAATGATGTTGTGACAGTGACTCACGCGTGCCTGCCGAACAAGATGTCGGATCGGTCGTTGACGAAGTAGACGACGAGGAACGACAGGACGAGAACGATGGCGCCCGCGCAGAACGTGGTCGTCTCCTGGGAACGCGACGGCTTGAGGAACATGCGCACGGAGAAGTCGCGCCAGATCGACTCGGCCCACGTCGAGTAGTTACCCGACGACCAGTCGTAATCTGCAACCATATATTATTTATTCATTTATATTATTTATTATTATTTATTATTATTCATTATTATATATATCGGCCTATATATATATATAGGGTTTCAAGTTTTAACGACGCACTATACTGATGGCTATGATCTATTGGCGTCAGTGGATGATGAATGAGATGAAATGTTATTTTATTAGGTGTTTTGGATGGTGGAAAGGAGTCGGTCGTGGCCTATTGTTAAGGAACCATCCCAGTATCAACCTGAACGACAGAGGGAAACCACGAGAAACCCCTATCAGGATGGTCGACCGTGACGGGAATCGAGCCCCGATCTCCCGAATGACGGTTGAGCGTGTTACCACTTGGCCACGCGTCATGGTTTCTTGTTGTGAAATGTAATGTAATAAAAAATGAAACATGTATGTAGATTTAAAATTTAAAATTATGACTGTACCTTCATTATATATGTTCAACTTAATATTATTTGTTGTAGAACATGAACACATGTCAATAGAAGGTAACAGAATACATGATCATAGCACAAGGACAAATAAAGACCTGAGATCACTTACCAAAATTTTACATAAGAGTCTGATATCAAATGGAATCAGATTGATGAATAATCTCCCTCTAGAACTAAAATCAGTGAAGGAAAATAAGGATTTTAAAATTAAATTGAAAATGTACTTTATTAGGAAATGTTTTTACTCTGTAAACGAATTTCTGAACGATCATCAATAAGTAAACAGAATATTCGACATGCATAAGTCATTATGTTAATTATTATTATTATTGTAAATATTAGCTATATTGTATCAATATTTTTCATTCTATATTTTATTTATATATTTGTATTGACCTTTCTTATATCATATATTTGATCAATTGAAGAATAAAAACATTTATTATTATTATTATTATTATTATTATTATTATAATGTTCAAAAACAAGAATAAAATGTTACGAACATGGAATGAATGAATGAATGAATGAATGAAGTTACTGACCGTCAATGATGAATGCCGGACTGACGGCTGGCGAGTAATTCATCGTCGTCTTGACGCACTCGCCCGTATCGTTCCCCACGCCCGTCGACCGGCCCGACATCCAGATGTACTGGAACAACTGGAACACGACGGGAACAAGTCTGGAATCCTGGACACTTACCATGACGCACTTTTTATCATTTACTATTTCAACTCTCACAATTGCACATAAATGCGCGGTGGCAAGTTCCTCAACTACTTTTATCTCACCGTCTCCCTAACCTTCTGACGGAATAGCTTCAACCCTATTTCATCCTCCTCAAGTATACTTTTACTAAGCCCATTCCAATCCTTACCTGTCCTATTCAAGAAAGAGAACTTACCGACATCTAATCTACCCCCTTTATAACTACTGCTCTATCATGACTTCGCCTACCCCCATACCCTGACTCATTCCTTTCAATCAACCTATTCAACTTTCCCCAGCCCCCTTCTCCTTCCATTACCCTGGAGAGAAATAACGTCCTAGACGCAGCTAGCTCAAGACACCAATGGCCAGTTTACACGAGGCATTGCAATGTCACCGTTAAAGGCTGTGGTTCCAATGCCAGGTTTTGGAACCAAGCTTTAAACGTTTTCACAACCACGCCAATGACAATGTTTTCTTAATTCACACGGCAGCGTTGGAAGGCTAACATTCCAACGCTGCCGTTGCAATGCCTCGTGTGAACTGGCCACAAGGACTTTGATTGGACAATGTTTTGTTAATTCACACGGCAGCGTTGGAAGGCTAACATTTCAACGCTGCCGTTGCAATGCCTCGTGTGAACTGGCCACAAGAACTTTGATTGGACAATGTTTTGTTAATTCACACGGCAGCGTAGGAAGGCTAACATTCCAACGCTGCCGTTGCAATGCCTCGTGTGAACTGGCCACAAGGACTTCGATTGGACAATGTTTTCTTAATTCACACGGCAGCGTTGGAAGGCTAACATTTCAACGCTACCGTTGCAATGCCTCGTGTGAACTGGCCACAAGGACTTTGATTGGACAATGTTTTGTTAATTCACACGGCAGCGTTGGAAGGCTAACATTCCAACGCTGCCGTTGCAATGCCTCGTGTGAACTGGCCACAAGGACTTTGATTGGACAATGTTTTGTTAATTCACACGGCAGCGTTGGAAGGCTAACATTCCAACGCTGCCGTTGCAATGCCTCGTGTGAACTGGCCACAAGGACTTTGATTGGACAATGTTTTCTTAATTCACACGGCAGCGTTGGAAGGCTAACATTTCAACGCTACCGTTGCAATGCCTCGTGTGAACTGGCCACAAGGACTTTGATTGGACAATGTTTTGTTAATTCACACGGCAGCGTTGGAAGGCTAACATTTCAACGCTGCCGTTGCAATGCCTCGTGTGAACTGGCCACAAGGACTTTGATTGGACAATGTTTTGTTAATTCACACGGCAGCGTTGGAAGGCTAACATTCCAACGCTGCCGTTGCAATGCCTCGTGTGAACTGGCCACAAGGACTTTGATTGGACAATGTTTTGTTAATTCACACGGCAGCGTTGGAAGGCTAACATTCCAACGCTGCCGTTGCAATGCCTCGTGTGAACTGGCCACAAGGACTTTGGTTGGACAATGTTTTCTTAATTCACACGGCAGCGTTGGAAGGCTAACATTTCAACGCTACCGTTGCAATGCCTCGTGTGAACTGGCCACAAGGACTTTGATTGGACAATGTTTTGTTAATTCACACGGCAGCGTTGGAAGGCTAACATTCCAACGCTGCCGTTGCAATGCCTCGTGTGAACTGGCCACAAGGACTTTGATTGGACAATGTTTTGTTAATTCACACGGCAGCGTTGGAAGGCTAACATTCCAACGCTGCCGTTGCAATGCCTCGTGTGAACTGGCCACAAGGACTTTGATTGGACAATGTTTTGTTAATTCACACGGCAGCGTTGGAAGGCTAACATTCCAACGCTGCCGTTGCAATGCCTCGTGTGAACTGGCCACAAGGACTTTGATTGGACAATGTTTTGTTAATTCACACGGCAGCGTTGGAAGGCTAACATTCCAACGCTGCCGTTGCAATGCCTCGTGTGAACTGGCCACAAGGACTTTGATTGGACAATGTTTTGTTAATTCACACGGCAGCGTTGGAAGGCTAACATTCCAACGCTGCCGTTGCAATGCCTCGTGTGAACTGGCCACAAGGACTTTGATTGGACAATGTTTTGTTAATTCACACGGCAGCGTTGGAAGGCTAACATTTCAACGCTGCCGTTGCAATGCCTCGTGTGAACTGGCCACAAGGACTTTGATTGGACAATGTTTTGTTAATTCACACGGCAGCGTTGGAAGGCTAACATTCCAACGCTGCCGTTGCAATGCCTCGTGTGAACTGGCCACAAGGACTTTGATTGGACAATGTTCTCTGAGAGAGCTGAATACCATGACAACAGATAGATAGATTTGTATTCACAGTATACATTGAATACAATGTTATGTTTCGTCAGCAACTCAATGAGGTATATAAAGTTTACTTACGGCTATACCACATTTATTTATTTATTTATTCCGTTTATTTTCCTTTCCTCATAATTACGCACAACAGATACAACAGATTACAAATACAATAATACAATTACCAACAACACATGATGAAAGGAAAATATATTACTGAGTGCAAGAAAGAAGAGATCTTGAGTTTGCACTCAGATTATAGGAACTAAAATTATATATAAGTCTTCATTCTATGAATATGGTGAATTGGAGATTATTAAAATAAAATGAGAACTATGATAATGACTTCGGAAATAGATGGAGAAGTAAAATATTTTTATAATTACACCTAATCAAGTAACAAATCGGTGATTATGATGGCCCAACTTAAGTATTTGTAATGTATGTAGACTATAGTGTTCAACATTTAGGAATAATTCAAGCAAGTGCCATCGCAAATTTGACTGATTAGCTCATATTAAACGATATAATTAATAGCTAATAATTTATTTCATGTAGCATTCCATTTCTGAATTTGTATCTATTTAATTGATTATAGGAGTTGAATATATAATTCCAGAGTATTCATGATTCAGTATTATTGAAACATGGGATGCTTGTGCATCACGCTACCTTCTTACAGAAAGCGTCAGTATTATAAAATTCTTTTCCCAATAGATATTGCCTAACCTTTCTTCTGAAACAAAGAAGTGACTTCTCAGAGATGATGTCTCGAGGTAAAGCGTTAGAAAACTTCACACCGTTATTGTGCAATCCGGTTTCATGTAATGCTGTACGGTGAGGTTCAGTTATTGGGTTCTGTTTAAGCCCAGTGTTATAATTGCGCTCAGCATTTCTCTTGAACAAATTGAAATTCGTCCTAACAAAACACACAACTTCTAAAATATACAAACAGGAGATTGTTAAAATATTCAGTTCTTTGAATTTACCCTTGCAACTGTCACTTCTCTTCATACGTAAAATTACTCTAATTGAATTCTTTCGAATTTAAACATCCTATTCATGTCTCTTTTCCTTGCACCCCCCCCCCCCCCCCAAAATACTATGCCATAGCGCATGATTGATTCAAAATTACACATATAAAATGTCCCAACCCCAATTATAATTTGTTTACCTCTCTATTTAAAGACATTAGCATTAAGTGTAAGAATTTTAGGAGGTTGAATTAGCTACGAGTTAGCTAAATTTTCATTAACTTATAATTTGCAGACTTTACGAATTCATTTTTTAACAAGTTTCATAGGGTCTATGTGATTTTTACCCTTTATTTCTACTTATGGGGTTAGTGCTAGTCCTCTCTACGTAGGAGGAACTGTGGTTAAATCTTTTGATCATGGATGAAGAGAGTATTTTGGGGCTCAAGGGCTATATTCGTTGTTTTCAAATTGATCAAAGTTAAATCAATGATGGCAAAATAATGATCTAAAAACTTATTTAATTAGTTTTATTTTATGAGTAATTATTTTATTGTGTTTATCTTTTGTTTATCTGTGTTTATATTATGTGTGTTTATCTTACGTAACTTGTTTTTCTGTTATTTCAACTAGAGAGAGATATTTCAAAATGTTTAATTTATTTACGGGTGATACCTACACTATTCGCAATTTTTTTCTATGTTAATATACTAACATCTATTTATTAATGTCCTTGGTTCATAATTCCACAATCTTTTACTACGATTATATACTTAACACCTATTTGTTCATTTCATGTCTTTGTTTCCTAAATTTTCAGCTACTAAAAATCTATTATTGTATTATAACTTACTGTCAGCCCGCACACAAGAATATTAGATTCCTAAGCGGGCTTCTGTTCTATATTATTTTTGTTTCGTTTTTGTTTTGTATACCAATCCATGTACAATGTAATTCTTGGAACAGAATAAAATGAATTTTGAATTTGAAATTTGATATTTGAATTCTTATCTCAGGTAATCTCAATACATTCCTTAAGGATCTGATTTTGAAAATGGTTTTCTTGAGCTTCATGCATACATTGCTTTATGGATTGTCCATCTCTTATGTCACTTAAGAGCCCGCATCTTAGCTGAGCATGTTTCTCTTCGAAATGCTCGACCCAAGTTCGATGTGTGTTCAAAAGTTTGGTTGTGGGATGAAAAGTGAGAAAAGAATAATATTGAAAGAGTTCCAGTAACCGCCGCTAGATAGGAGAGTTTTTCATTTCATAATTTGGACAAAATCTAGATACATTGCACATTTTGGCCAAGGAAATTGGGAAAACTGTATAATGAAAGGTGAATCAGAATTTCAAATATTGATAAGCAAAGTTGAACTTGAGGATGTGCGTTTTGAATTTATTTCTACCATTATTCGGTAACCGGGAATTAAGCAATGAAAACCATCAAATTGGGCACATTTTGATTCAATTATTGCTCCATAATAAAATTATTCTCTAATTTTCGATTAGGCATATCTAATTGTGCGGGTATTGTTTATTTATTGCAATTAACCGCAAGTCCGTAGTATTTGTAGTTCTTGAGATATATGTGGCTAAAGTGCACCCTGTAAATCTGTCCAAGATGCGGGCTCGTAATACAAGATAATAACAGTCACGGTCTGTAAGAACGCAAAACTGTGACCTATTTTCAACCCACCTCAAGAGCGGTGCTAGGATGCTGTGCTGGCAACAATGGGAATACGCAGATACTGGATATGTCCCTCTACTAGGGAATAGAAACCAAACAAAGTCCCTCTTGTATAATGTCGAGTAACTGTTAACGGATAACTATAATTCAAAATCTATATGGAATTACTTCTCGTTCCTGCAGACGAAATATCGAGTGAGTAAGCCAATAACCAGTTGGTTCTACGATGAATCAGGTTTCAACTTGGAAATATTATGAATGAAATCCAGTATCGCACATGTAAAAAGCACGTGTATGGGGTGGATCCAGAATATGTAAACAAAAATTCAATCAACCAATCAGCTCGTAGCTGAAACTGGTTCAGAACCCAGTACTACACAAGAAATAAACATTGACTGGAGGACATAGAATGGCAATCCCAATTTTTGTGCTGTCAAGTGTACATATGTACGAATGTACAGATGTACGAATGTACGTACCCATCCGGCGCCGTGGCAGTCCTGCTCGGTCTTGTTGACGGTGTCGCCGGTGAGCGCCGCTAAGGCCTGGCCGGTGAGCGCCGTTAGGAGGTTAGCGCTGACGCTGACGCCCACGTAGTGCTGTGCGGGAGCGTCGGGCAATAGCTGCTGGGGACTCGTGACGGCGCGAAACACCGAACAGTTTGTCGTGTCCAGGTAGCAGTGGAGCAGCTCGTCAACCTGCGCAACAAACACGTCAATACCTCGTCAACCTGCGCAACAAACACGTCAACACCTCGTCAACCTGCGCAACAAACACGTCAACACCTCGTCAACCTGCGCAACAAACACGTCAACACCTCGTCAACCTGCGCAACAAACACGTCAATACCTCGACAACCTGAGCAACAAACACGTCAATACCTCGTCAACCTACGCGGAAAACACGTCAATACCTCATCAACCTGCGCGGCGAACACGTCAACACCTTGTCAACCTGCGCAACAAACACGTCAACACCTCGTCAACCTGCGCAACAAACACGTCAATACCTCGTCAACCTGTGCAACAAACATATCAATACCTCGTCAACCTGCGCGACAAACACGTCAATACCTCGTCAACCTGTGCAACAAACAAATCAATACCTCGTCAACCTGCGCGACAAACACATCAACACCCTGTCAACCTTCACAACAAACACGTCAATACCTCATCAATCTGCGCGATAAACACGTCAATACCTCGTCAATCTGCGCAACAAACACGTCAATACCTCATCAATCTGCGCAACAAACACGTCAATACCTCGTCAACCTGTGCAACAAACATATCAATACCTCGTCAACCTGCGCGACAAACACGTCAATACCTCGTCAACCTTCACAACAAACAAATCAATACCTCGTCAACCTGCGCGACAAACACATCAACACCCTGTCAACCTTCACAACAAACACGTCAATACCTCATCAATCTGCGCGATAAACACGTCAATACCTCGTCAACCTGCGCAACAAACACGTCAATACCTCGTCAACCTTCACAACAAACAAATCAATACCTCGTCAACCTGCGCAACAAACACATCAACACCCTGTCAACCTTCACAACAAACACGTCAATACCTCATCAATCTGCGCGATAAACACGTCAATACCTTGTCAACCTGCGCGACAAGCACGTCAATACCTCGTCAACCTGCGCGACAAGCACGTCAATACCACGATGTAGTGATACCAACCTATTTTATCATAATATGAAGAAGGTGACCCAACTCGGGTCTTGAAAGTGAAATATTTCCGGGGACAGAATCTGAGTCCAGCGTCCCGATTGCCCGTCTTGATTGCTCAAAAATGCTATACATGACTCGGTAGAGTTATTGTTTTTACTAGAATTATAGATTTGGTGAGTTCAACAATGCCACCGGTATTGTAACCACTCCTATCTACATCTAGTTCACAACGGAATCCGTTAAATCGGGACTTTTGACTCTAAAATTACCCCAAGAAACCACAAATGCCTTCCATGTTATCAGTATGTGAGTTGGGTCACCTTCCTTATACTAGTCAAACGCGAAAAATGCGTTGTAAGATGAGCGAGATATCTGAATAAGGTATAAAAGTCCTTGAAGTAGTTCTACCCTTGCTACTTTATCGACTCTGGTATTCTACACACCTTGATATCTGAATAAGCTATTAAAGTCGTTAAAGTAGTTCTACTCTTGCCACTTCATTGACTCTGGTATTCTACACACCTTGACGCATATAAAAAATACTTCATTGTTGGTCAACTCTTGAATCTAGAAAGCAGTGAATCTTGACAACTTAATTCTGTCACAATTTTTATGATATATTTTATGAATATTATCAGTCATTTTATTTTTTTTCTTCAAAACGACTGATCAGAATTGCTTAAAAAATCGTAATAATGTGTAAAATCCATGTATACACATCTAGAGAAAATTTCATCCCATTTGGAGAGATTTTATTTTTCAACATTTTCCGCCCAGCCAAATCTTATGGGGTTTTTAGAAACTTTGAGATGATGATTCTCAAAATCGGTCCGACCGATTCATCCCAAAAACTATACAGTTCTAAGTTGGATGAGTTTGCGTGTACAAAAAAAGTTTCATGTTGATCAGTCAAACCTTGCGACCTGTGGAGTGCTTACAAACAACCAAAAAAACAAACAAACAAACAAAAAAAAAACACACAGACAAAGCCCTATAAGAGTGGGATGGAGACTTCGCTACGCTCATCAAAAAGTCCTCGAAGTAGTTCTAACCTTGCAACTTTATCGACTCTGGTATTCTACACACCTTGACGCATTTAAAAATACTTGATTGCTGGGCAAATATCGAATCTAGAAAGCAGTGAATCGCGGCAACCTGATTCTGCTATTATTTCCATACATTTGATGAATAAGAAGAGTTATTTTAATTATTTTCTTCCGTACGGCTGGTTCGAATTGCTTACAAAAACATGATAACGTGTATCATTTATGTGCACAAATTCAGAGGGAATTTTTTTCTGGGAGATTTCATTATTTCAAATTGTCTCGCCCAGCCTATTCTTATGGCGTTTTTATAAAACTACGTAACTTTGAGATGATATTTCTCAAAATTGGTCCAACCGATTCATTCTAAAAACTATACAGTTTTAAGTTGGATGAGTTTGCGTGGACCAAAAATGTTTCATGTCGATCCGTCAAACCCTGCGAGCTGTGGAGTGCTTACAAACAAAAAAAAAAAACAACAGGCAAAGCTTCGTAAGAGAGGGTTGGGAGTCTTCACGTACGCTCATCTAATAATTCATATAAATCTGATAATCTCTATAACAGTCATTTCGTTAAATAGAATACAGTGAAACCAAAGACCTTAGTATCTAACTTCGTTAGAAGATGTAAAACTAAGCCTTCTAAGCGGCGACAGGGTGATGCTAGCGCACGTATCGTAGTGGAGTGAATTATTCTTTAGGCTGGCCAGTTGGAATGATTACCAGAATTTTTTTTCTCATACCTTCTTGGATCCACCTATGACTATCGATAACGTAACGGGATAAGCAACATGGCGTAAGTCCTATCCTTTTGACATTAGGCCGTTTTCACCATGATGGTATCAGCGCGCTTTCGTGTACATTTGTGAGATTTGCAATTTCAAATCAAATCGTACGTTTTAGGCTCGTATTTCAATATATAGTACATAGTTGTACAATTGCATTGATTTTAATCTTTCTCGTACATGATGAGTAATTGTCCAGTTATCAAATGGTAAATATAGCAGTAGGGCTCTTGACTAGGGGACTAAATGCTTTTACAGACGTATTTTAAATTTAGATTGGCTAATTCAAATGAAATTTATACCAATATTGTTTAATGCATTTGGAAAGAGCTGGATTCACAGATTGCATTACATCTATTACTTGTATAGATCAACACACAATAATACCAGCAAATCATCATAACATTTGTGAGGCGGCATCCCTTTGATATACGCATGGTGCGATAGGAAAGCGCCATGTTGCTTATCCCGTTACGTTATTGATAGTCATAGGATCCACATAATTATCCAACTAATGCTTTTTTCAGAACTGATATATTTCATGGTTCATCAATATGCCTAGGCCAATAGTTCCACCACGAGAGGACGAGACAACGCTGTCTGTTATACAGTGAAACCTCTATGCATCGTTCCCGGATCTATTGGTTTCCTGGATTTATCATTCATTTTTTCTAGCCCCACTCCCATATAATCAATGTTAAATTTTCCTGGATGGATAGTTTTCCTGAATGGATGGTTTAATTTTCCTGGTCCCTTGAAAAACGATGGATAGAGGTTACACTGTATCACCGAGTGTTTTAATTATGCAATCAAGGCAAATTCGAAGTAATTCTTCAGATTCGGGGAGAAACGGGAAAGTGTGTAGAGCCTAGCCTTGACCAATTATTGAAATATCTGTTCATTCGTACATCTTCATACTATTTATAACTTATCAGGAATATTTCTATGAATGATTCACAACATGATAATCACGTCAGTTCGGTGTTATACGCATTGGACATATTGGTGGTAAAGCAGACATCTCTCTTCTAATTCACTCCACTGTGACAGGTAGCACTAGTGAGCAATGTCGCCAAGCGTTACATGGTAAACAAGCTCAGGTCGGTGTTATACGCATTGAACATATTGGTGGTAAAGCAGATATCTCTCTTCTAATTCACTCCACTGCGACAGGTAGCACTAGTGAGCAATGTCGCCAAGCGTTACATGGTAAACAAGATCAGGTCGGTGTTATACGCATTGGACATATTGGTGGTAAAGCAGATATCTCTCTTCTAATTCACTCCACTGTGACAGGTAGCACTAGTGAGCAATGTCGCCAAGCGTTACATGGTAAACAAGCTCAGGTCGGTGTTATACGCATTGGACATATTGGTGGTGAAGCAGATATCTCTCTTCTAATTCACTCCACTGTGACAGGTAGCACTAGTGAGCAATGTCGCCAAGCATTACATGGTGAACAAGCTCAGTTCGGTGTTATACGCATTGGACATATTGGTGGTGAAGCAGATATCTCTCTTCTAATTCACTCCACTGTGACAGGTAGCACTAGTGAGCAATGTCGCCAAGCCTTACATGGTAAACAAGCTCAGTTCGGTGTTATACGCATTGGACATATTGGTGGTAAAGCAGATATCTCTCTTCTAACTCACTCCACTGTGACAGGTAGCACTAGTGAGCAATGTCGCCAAGCCTTACATGGTAAACAAGCTCAGTTCGGTGTTATACGCATTGGACATATTGGTGGTAAAGCAGATATCTCTCTTCTAATTCACTCCACTGCGACAGGTAGCGCTAGTGAGCAATATCGCCAAGCATTACACGGTGAACAAGCTCAGTTCGGTGTTATACGCATTGGACATATTGGTGGTAAAGCAGATATCTCTCTTCTAATTCACTCCACTGAGACAGGTAGCACTAGTGAGCAATGTCGCCAAGCGTTACATGGTAAACAAGATCAGTTTTACGTTTTCTAACGACGTTAGATACTAAGGTCTTTGGTGAAACCTCTATCCATCGTTTCTCAGGGGACCAACAAAATAGAACCATTCGTGCAGGAAAACGATCCAACCAGGAAAATTTAACATTAACCAGGCAAATGCAAAATATGCGTTGTAAGATGAGCGATATATCTGAATAAGGTATAATAAGAGTCATTAGTTGTCCTTCATTTGCTACTTTATCAACTCTGGTATTCTACACATCTTGTCCTTCATTTGCTACTTTATCAACTCTGGTATTCTACACACTTTGTCCTACATTGCTACTTCATCTTCTCTGGTAATCTACACACTTTGTCCCACATTGCTACTTCATCAACTCTGGTATTCTACACACTTTGTCCTACATTGCTACTTTATCAACTCTGGTATTCTACACATCTTGTCCTACATTGCTACTTCATCTTCTCTGGTAATCTACACACTTTGTCCCACATTGCTACTTCATCAACTCTGGTATTCTACACATCCTGTCCTACATTTGCTACTTTATCAACTCTGGTATTCTACACACTTTGTCCTACATTTGCTACTTTATCAACTCTGGTATTCTACACATCTTGTCCTACATTTGCTACTTTATCAACTCTGGTATTCTACACATCTTGTCCTACATTTGCTACTTTATCAACTCTGGTATTCTACACACTTTGTCCTACATTTGCTACTTTATCAACTCTGGTATTCTACACACTTTGTCCTACATTTGCTACTTTATCAACTCTGGTATTCTACACATCTTGTCCTACATTTGCTACTTTATCAACTCTGGTATTCTACACATCTTGTCCTACATTTGCTACTTTATCAACTCTGGTATTCTACACACTTTGTCCTACATTGCTACTTCATCTTCTCTGGTAATATACACACCTCGTAGAATATAAAGAATAATTCATTGTTGGGCAAATATTGGCTCCAGAAAACAGTGAATCTTGGCTATGACTATCAATAACGTAACGGGATAAGCAACATGGCGGTTTCCTTTCGCACCATGCGTATATCAAAGGGATGCCGCCTCACACATGTTATGATGATTTGCTGGTATTATTGTATGTTGATCTATACAAGTAATAGATGTAATGCAATCTGTGAATCCAGCTCTTTCCAACTGCATTAAACAATATTGGTATAAATTTCATTTGAATTAGCCAATCTAAATTTAAAATACGTCTGTAAAAGCATTTAGTCCCCTAGTCAAGAGCCCTACTGCTATATTTACCATTTGATAACTGGATGATTACTCATCATCTACGAGAAAGATTAAAATCAATGCAATTGTACAAGTATGTACTATATATTGAAATACGAGCCTAATATGTACAATTTGATTTGAAATTGCGAATCTCAGAAATGTACACGAAAGCGCGCTGATTCCATCATGGTGAAAACGGCCTAATGTTAAAAGGATAGGACTTACGCCGTGTTGCTTATCCCGTTACGTTATTGATAGTCATAGATCTTGGCAACCCAATTCTGCATTTCTATATACTGTATTTGATGAATGAAAACACTTATTTGAATTTTTTTCTTCAAACGGCTGGTTCGAATTGCTCACAAAACGGTGATTAGGTGTATCATTCAAGTGTTAACATTCAGAGAGAATTTTATTTTTTCCGAGGAGATTTCATTTTTTCAAATTTTCTTACCCAGCTTAATATTATGGGGTTTTTAAAAACTTTGAGATGATATTTCTCAAAGTCTATCCAACCGATTCATTCCAAAAACTAGACAGTTCTAAGTTCTTAAAGTTGGCTCGTACAAAAAAAGTGTCATGTTGATCAGTCAACCCTGCAGCCTGTGCAGTGCTTACGAACAAACAAACAAACAAACAAAACAAAAAAAACACACAGACAAAGCTGTATAAAGGTAGGTTCATGGAGCCACGGTATTTTTGCCGGCCGGCAATCTTGTCGGGCGCCGTTGGACGTCAAATGATTTGTACCATTCATACTACCACGGCAAACTATCACCGACTCAAGGGCGATATATTGAATCGATGCGATAACCATGGCAACGTCGATAGTGATCGAGTTTGACAGTCGATAGTTCGTACGCAGAACACACAGTTCGAGTATAAACGTGGCCGTGATGTCGTCTACGTCATCACGGCAAGTCTGTCGTCCGGCAAAATGTTCAACTTCATTCAACTTTCAAGGCCACAGTGAACGACAAGCCCGGCAAGTCTGTGATTGGCTCATTCATTTTGACGGCACGGCAAATTCGTGTTGCCGTGGCTCTATGAACGTACCTCAAGAGTGGGATGGAGTCTTTGCTATGCTCATCTAATTACTAATTAGTCCTATATGGGAGTAGGGTCTGACAAAATGACAAGCAGGAGAACAATGGATCTGGCAACAATGCATGGAATTTTTACTATAGTTCCATATTACCATATGCATGGCGCTGGTCGGTACTTACCAGGGTGACGTTGGGCGTGACGGCTCCCGTATAGTCACGCTGCGTGACCGCGTGGTACAGGGCGTTGGCCAGCGCGGCGGTCACGCCGGCTAGACGGGCCTGGATCGAGCCCGGCGGCACGGTCGAGCCGTTGGCGTATGAGTAGCCCAGATGGTGCCCGTCGTCGTACACGCTGTGGTAGAACCTGCAACCAGCCGGACATACACGTGTTGAGGGTTGCGTTGGTAGCGTTGTGGTTCTGGGTCTATGAAGCCTGCGTAAGCCACAAAGATCGACTACTCAGGCCAGCAGAGCCTAGAATGTCGGCAATTGCGTCTTCAAGATTAGAATTATGCGTGAGGTAATTGTACTGGTCACATTCTGGTGACTCCTCACCGGCCAGAAGGGAGCGGTGGTCTCCGCTAAGCGACCAACAAACGTGTTTGCCGAGCCATGTCGTTTCTATTCGTCGTGAGAAGGAAGTTCAAGTCGGAGAAAAGTTTCGTGATTTTACTCGCTGTCGACCAAATGTGTATTTCATTACCGTAAATGAGCTCACATATTGCGTACAGTTGGTAATGAGAGAGAAAGAGAGAGAGAGAGAGAGAAAGAGAGAGAGAGGGAGAGAGGGAGTGAGAGAGCAAAAGACTCACTTGTTGGTGAACTCGGCCTTGTGGTCGGCGAGGACGAGTCCGGGAAAGTCCGGGATCTCCTTAAGGAACGTCTGGAGAGAAGCCGGGGGAACCCTGCCGTTGTTGACGTCGGTGAACTTCAGGCCCTGTTTCCCTCCGTCCATCTGCAGCTGCGACACAAAGTCTGTCACCTGCGCAAGGTCGTCCACCTCGTTATTACACACTGGACAGCTATACACACCTTGGTTTCGAGGTTATCAGGTCTGTCGCCTGCGCAAGGTCGTCCCACCTTGTTATTACACACTGGACAGCTATACACACCTTGGCAGGTCCGTCGCCTGCATAGAATTGTTCATCACCTTATGGTTACGTATATAACTAGTGATATGTATTGGTATAAAACATAAAAGTGATGAAATTTAAACATGTTATCTGCGTAAAAACACTCGACATTTCCGTTTTAACCATTGTTTCCCAAGAAGTTGATATAAAGGCACGTTCACTCTCATGCTTTGTGCAACCGACGACATGCGCTGGCCAATCAGAGAACGAGTTTCTCGCGGATGCATGCATAACATGTACAGTCGGACCCGCATATAACGAATTTCAAGGGGAATCAAAATCTGTTCGTAAAAACAGAATTTCGTTATAGAGATTTATTGCTCTTTTTCATAACAGCACTTGAATTTTAGAGATTTATAAAGATAGGCCTACATTTACGACTTAGGCCCAAGTATAGTACTGTATGAGTTGACATATTATCATCGCATCGTATCATCACTTAGTATGTTTGTAGAAAGTAATAGAAAACAACAATGTCCTTTCATAAAGAACTCATCATCTGCCATCACATGACACCATCACTCCCCACTTCTCGTGTTTTATTCCCTAGGTTACAGGACACTATCACGAATGGAAATGAAGGAATGGAAACAAAAATAAACAAAGTCATTGAAGATGTCACCATCACGTTATTATTTAGTGCGCGTTGAGCGAGTGTTTTGTTTTGGGCCGTTCCACTGTGCCAGGGCCGGGGAGGGAGGAGGGTGCAGCAAGAGTTATGACCACGTGCTGTACGCGTCACCAGCTGCTACGATGTACAATCCGTTCAAAATAAATGTAACCTGAAAATAAATTCACGCAAAATGCTCCGATTTTCGAATATTTTGTTGGAAATAGCTGAAAATAATGAGCAAAATATGCTGTAAAGTGACAAAAAATTCGTAATAACCGAATTTTGAAATATAAATCAATTCGTTATAGGTCTTTATTTAACATGGTAAGGATAGGAGATTTGAAGGGGAATGGTAATTAATTCATAAAAACCGAAATTTCGTTAAAACCGAGTTCGTTATATGTGGGTTCGACTGTATAACATGCGCCAAGAGATCAACTTGGTTCATCTTTGCTTCTGTTCTCTTCTTGCGACTGCGCTGAGACCAACAATACGTCACGATAATCACCACGGCCAGGTTTGTTGTTTGTTTTTTGAACTGTCAGAACCAACATTTCGACTGATATCACACACGAGATATTATTACAGTTTTTGACACTCTTATTGGGGTAAATAATGGTTCAACAGAATCAGGAAGCTCATAAAGATTGATTGGATACATAGGGTGTGAGTTTAAATAATTTGTAATGGTAACATGACCACAATTTGAAGTCCAGCTATGGCGTCGTCACGGCGTTCAACAGTAAACATATTCCTGCGCTGAGCGCATCATGTTGCTCGTAGCACAAAGCTCGAGAGTAAACGTATCTTAATTGGATGAGCGAAGCGAAAACTCAATTTCACTATACCGAAAAAAAAGTGCCCGGTTTTTTTTTTTTTTTTTTGTTCGCGCTCCACAGGTCAGACGAAAACTCAAAATCAGTTGAAACTTGGCACACACATGAACCCCTATCTGACTTGATGCTGTATAGTTTTGAGGCGCGATCGGTTGAACCACTTCTGAGAAAACTCATTCCAAAGTTTTCAAAAATCCCATTAGAATAACCCAGAGTAAAACATTCGTGAAAAATATTTCATCTGCGAGAATTCAAATTTTCAGGGAATTTCAATCTGATAATGATACACATTATTCCGAACTTTCACTCAAATCGCATCAGCCGTTTCGATGTAAAAAATATATAATGTTATTTGTGTTAATTATTCAAAGCTATCAAGATACCTATTAAATCAAAGCAACAAGTGTCACCACTTGATTGTGAACGATTAAAACAAAGCTTTCTTTATTGTCATATAAATTATTAATGAAAAATAAGATGGCAGTGATGTAATGGTTTGGATCTCAAGGTGTATATATATATATATATATATATATATAATAACCAATCCAAAGATAAGTTGATATGTTCCAGCTCATCCATCAACGCGGAAACACATAACGCGTTTGCCTAGTATATCACCAAGTGGTTTTAATAATTCACACATCATATATTACCGAGTGAAAAGTTCACGTGGGCCTGGTTTCGTATCTTTTACATGTTATATAACATGTTTCTGTGATATTATTTCACGTTTCAATACATGTGATGTTGTTTGATCTTGTAGGCCTACCCGAAAAGGCGATGAAGCGCTACAAACGTCTGATTTGGCCATGTCTTAACATATTGGCAAAATGAATGCTAAATTTGGAATAAAATTGATGTGAATACTATTTTTTGGACGCTAAAAGTCGAGAAAAAATTTAATTTGTATATAGGCCTACAGTCGGGCCCACATATAACAAACTCGGTTTTAACGAAATTTTGGTTTTACGAATTAATTACCATTCCCCTTCAAATCTCCTATCTTTACAATGTTAAATGAAGACCTACAACGAAGTAATTTATATTTCAAAATTCGGTTATTACACATTTTTGTCACTTTTCAGTATATTTTGCTCATTATTTTCAGCCATTTCCAACAAAATATTCGAAAATCAGAACATTTTGCGTGAATTTATTTTCAAGTCACATTTTTTCTGAACGAACTGAAGGCCTACATCGTAGCAGCTGGTGACGCGTAAGAAAGCACGTGGTCATAACAACTCCTGGTCACTCCCCTCCCTCCCCTGCCCAAGCACAGTGGAACGGCCCATACCAAAACATTCACTCAACGCGCGCTAAATAATAAAGTGAGGTGACATCTTCAATGACTTTGTTTATCTATTTTTTGTTTACATTCCTTCATTTCCATTCCTGATAGTGTCCTGTAACCTAGGAAATAAAACACGAGAAGTGGTGAGTGGTGGTGTCATGTGATAGCAGATGGTAAGTTCTTTATGAACGGACATTGTTGTTTTCTATTACTTTCTATAAACCACAGCCTTCTTTATTCATTCATTTCTTATACTGCCCTTTCACTCAGGCTATTTTGACGGGTTCGCGCATATTTGCTCGCGCAGGCAAAAATGACGTCATGGTCTGGTATGTACTGCACTCTGGTATCTAAAATTTCAACTTTGAACAAATGTCATTCTTTCATAATCTTTCAATTCCCTGCTACGTTATTGAGGTTATGTCATATTTCCATTTCGACTAGGAGTTTCAGGCTTACCGAGGTTCAAACTTGAACGATATATATGTTATCCCAAGCAATAAGCATCATTCAAGAACTTGTCCCAATGATATTCCGTGATATTATTAAATAAAATCCTTCATATTATTGTCATAACAAAGTTAGTCAACTCACAGTCACGGTCTAATTGAATTCGCGCGTAATTCAAATTCTTGTAAGAAATTCCCAAAGTTGTTTATATCTTCGCAGATATGACATGTCAAAAAGAGTGATATGCTTGAACATCTTTGGAAAGTGACGTCATGGTCTGGAAACAACGGCACCATCGGCTATTTTGTGAACTAAAATAATTGGACATCGTTTAACACGGGAAACATACCCCGAGTGAAAGGGCAGTATCAGAGAAGAATGATCTGATTAAAGAAGGCTGTGCTACAAACATACCAAGTGATGATAATATGTCACCTGATACAGTTCTATACTAAGTCGTAAATGTAGGCCTATCTCTGTCTCTAAAATTCAAGTGGTGTTGTGAAAAAAAGCAATACCTGACCTATGACTATCAATAACGTAACGGGATAAGCAACATGGCGCAAGTTCTATCCTTTTACATTAGGCCGTTTTCACCATGATGGAATCAGTGCGCTTTCGTGTACATTTGTGAGATTCGCAATTTCAAATCAAATCGTACGTATAAGGCTCATATTCCAATGCATAGTGCATAGTTGTACAATTGCATTGATTTTAATCTTTCTCGTAGATGATGAGTAATTATCCAGTTATCAAATGGTAAATATAGCAGTATAGGGCTCTTGACTAGGGGACTAAATGCTTTTACAGACGTATTTTAAATTTAGATTGGCTAATTCAAATGCGATTCACTCCAATATTGCTTAATGCAGTTGGAAAGAGCTGGATTCACAGATTGCATTACATCTATTACTTGTATAGATCAACATACAACAATACCAGCAAATCATCATAACATTTGTGAGGCGGCATCCCTTTGATATACGCATGGTGCGACAGGAAAGCGCCATGTCGCTTATCCCGTTACGTTATTGATAGTCATAGACCTCACTAAGATCTATTCATGTGGGTTAATTTATATTCTAATTTGTTTAAATTAAAAATTAATTATATCAAAGTGTGACTGGCCTGTTCATCGGAGCCGGCGGGCCGATGCAGGAACAGTTCGTTGCCCGTCACCGCCAGCTGGCTCAGCTCAACAAACAGCTTGACGTCCTGGGGTCGTATGGGCGCCGGGTCCTCGGGGTTGCGCGGCCCGGGGAACTGGTCGCGCTGCATGTCGTACAGCAGCCGGCTTGACCCGATGTAGTCGTACGACTCGCCGTGCAGCAGGGCAAACAGCACGTTCGCTGGAACAAAACACTCGTTCATATCGGGCGGCGTGTGGACCTTCCGTGTGATACCGTATTCACTATTTGCTAGGGTTGCCGTTCGATGTGATTTTCATGTTCGGTAATCAATTGACGGCCAGTGATTGACCCGCCCACAAACGTCACAAAACAGAACATCCAATCAAATGGGCTTTGTTATGTGGGAAATCTCACATTTACCTATCAGAGTATCTCTAAATGCCCACATGAAGTATAGATCAAGGTGGCCTGCCGATAAGCCACGCCTATCACTAGTGGTCAATTACTTCATATCGATTATCAAACAGAAAAACATCGATATTCCAGATAAGATTTGATAATCGAATAGAAATGATTAATAATCGAACAAATCGATGTATTTTCCCCACCCAAATTCAGTTTATCAACTCTATTAAGGTCTAACCTCCATTACCCCACGGTCATGAAAAAAATATGATTTTTTGTCAGTCGATTCGTTTTGATGTGCTCGATAATAATATCAAAACAGATGATAGGCTAACCGGGATAAATTTTGAGATATATCAATTCAAATACTGGATGTTTCCCTATCATTTAACACACAACCTTCAAATTGTATGCGTTTTTATTATTCAACAGATCATTAAAATATACTAAAAGGAATGACATTCAATCAAAAAACTTGTTTTATTGTAGATGAAGATGTTACGAATAGAATTATGCAGAAATAAATATAGGTACCCGTTCTCATTTATGAATCACACTCATTTTAAGAGGAAAAATAGTTGATTTTTCACCAAAATGAAGTCAAAATAGCAACTTAATATTTCATTAAAGCGCTGTAACTTTGGCCAAAAAAATATGACAGTGTTTCTGATGTGATTTTAATTCAAGACAACACATGTTCAACAAAACTTTACTCAAATTTCCCCAATGTAGAATTAATTTCAAAATTACTTTTTGACTCTGCTGACCAAACGGGTGTTAGACTTTAACTCTAGCAACTGTTTCATCTCTTGTCACGACAGTAATTACTCTTGGACGAGGGGAGGGGGGGGGGCCTCATAATATACATACGCACATGTCAGAAGTGCGATGTATAGCTGACATAGTGAAACAAAATCACAAGAGCACACACTGTTCATTAAATTATAAGATCATATTCATTCATATTGGGCGATATAATAATAATAATAATAATAATAATAATAATAATAATAATAATAATAATTCATTTATTCCGTGAAACATTTCTGCATACATGAGATATACATGTTTATAGAATAAGTCAATCTATGCTATAGAATTGAATTAAAATAGTTCGTAATATAAATATAAAATACTCTTTGTCAGTACAGTTTAAAAAGTTTTTTTGAATGATTTAAATTCCTGAATACTATAGAACACATTGTCAATTAGGAATGTTTTTAAAATCTGCTTGAAGCGTACAATATTCTTCTCTCTCTTGATCCAGGAGGGCAGGCAGTTGAACAAGTATGGTCCGTTGTGGTTGGGATTGTTATTTGACATTGATAGATTGGTATATGATAGATTTGATATATATGGACAGTCAGTGTGATACCGTATTTACACGCATATAAAGCTGGATTCACAATGCAAACTAGTGATTAGTGACTCATACTAAATACTAAAGTTAAGAAACTGAGCATTCACATAAACTCGAAATAAGAATCAATTTTGACGGAAATGACGTACTTTTCATGAGTCGTAGCTGTCTTAAGATGACGGATTTAAATTGAAATCTACATGTTAGAAGGCTGTAAACGAGCGGTTCATCGAGCGAGAAAGAGAAAAATATGAGACAAACAAACAAATGGAAGAAAACTCAAAACAAACAAGTAAACATAAACTGTCTCACGACAGCAACAGAACGACAGGAACAGAACGAATCAGAACAAAACGAAATCTGTGGAAGAACTGAAATTACGTAGAAGTCTTAGCCGGCGAGAAGGGCGGGGTGAAAGACAAGTTCAATGTTTATGCTGACTTACTGTCCGTGGGCTGGGGTAGCATGCGCTTGAGCATGTGGGCCGTGGCCAGGAGGGTGACGACGCCTGTCGTGGGCGTGATGGCGCCGGGCACCAGGCCGTCAAACATGGACGTGGCGTCCAGGCGCGTTGCCACGATGACCACGGAGGAGTTCTCCGAGTCGAGCGGGCGCGGGTGAAGCGTGCTCCAGATGTTGTGGTCGCCAAGAGGGTCGCAGTAGCGGACTAGAACAACACAGGGTTATTAGTGGGGTTGTGGGAATATTGCAATAATCGTCAGGTTTGGAGGCTACCAAACCTCCTCCTCTTTCTTAGCTTCTCCTTCTCCTCCTCCTCCTCCTCCTCCTCCTCCTCCTCCTCTTCCTCCTCCTCCTCCTCTTCTTCCTCCTCCTCCTCTTCTTCCTCCTCCTCATCCTCCTCCTCTTTCTCAGCTTCTTCTTCTTTTTCTCCTCTTTCTCCTCCTCCTTAGCTTCTTCTTCTTCTTCTTCTTCTTCTCCTCCTCCTCCTCCTCCTCCTCCTCCTCCTCCTCCTCCTCCTCCTCCTCCTCTTTCTTAGCTTCTCCTCCTCCTCCTCCTCCTTCTTAGCTCCTCCTCCTCCTCCTCCTCTTTCTTAGCTTCTCCTCCTCCTCCTCCTCCTTCTTAGCTCCTCCTCCTCCTCCTCCTCCTCCTCCTCTTTCTTAGCTTCTCCTCCTCCTCCTCCTTCTTAGCTCCTCCTCCTCCTCCTCCTCCTCTTTCTTAGCTTCTCCTTCTCCTTCTCCTCCTCCTTCTCCTTCTCCTCCTCCTCCTCCTCCTTCTCCTTCTCCTCCTCCTCCTCCTCTTTCTCCTCTTTCTTAGCTTCTCCTCCTCTTTCTCCTCTTTCTCCTCCTCCTCCTCTTCCTCTTCCTCCTCCTCCTCCTCCTCCTCCTCCTCCTCCTCCTCCTCCTCCTCCTCCTCCTCCTCCTCCTCCTCCTCCTCCTCCTTCTTCTTGAAGAAATTGTGTTGGAAATTAAAATGTATTGGAAATCACATCGGAATAAAATCATAGGACTGGAATACATGCAGACATTAGGATTGGTACTTTTTTTACCAAATTTGTGATATTTTGTCCAACAGGGACATTGGGATCAATTGTTAGTTTTACCAGATTAATGACACTTTGACCTTGAAGTTCAATATTCCGACCGATGTTTGACATCGAGCAGCTGTGGCACGTTCCGATGATCACGAGACATGCAATGCCAGTGCAAGGTATGTTCTTAAGAGGAACGGACACTTGTTAGGAACATACCGTGCACTGGAACGACAGTTCACACGCAGCGCACTGGTCAACGCGCTCGCTTCATGTCATCCGGGAGGTGAGGGTAATATCGGACCCGGTTCAATCTCCACCTTCGTCCATCTTCAAGCAGGGTTTCCAGTTCTTGTCGTCCGACACGATATCGGTATGGTTTTTGTTATGCCCGTTTCCACTTGGCTGTGTCGTAATGTTTTCGTGACGTCATAGCCATAGCCTTCATTACCTAAAACTCACAGGCTTCTTGGAATGTGAGGAATTGAGCTGTCAGATTACAGATTGACGCACTTTTCTCAAGTCACGCAATTGAAGTTATACAAACACGGATTGTCCTGTATCACCTGAATAAATAATTCAACTGGATGACAAATTCAACAAAGTGATTCTGAAAGCTTGGTGATGTTTGAAATTACAGTTTTTATGGATAGATAAATTGATATTTTCCCGAGTCGATTCTTTTTTACGGTCGTTCGATATAAATCCTAAGAACCGGATCGCAATCTTAGTGTAACTTTTTTTTTTTTTAATAACATCGAAACTTGATACAAAATCATTGTTCCCCAATTAAGGCTATGGATGAAAGGTAGGATCGTTTGGAAGGGGCACCACAAGGGCGATCTTACCACCCCATTTTGATTATTTAAAACTAATGGTCTTCAACACCAGGACTGCGCTGACTGTGACCATAATTTTTCGCCGTAGATAAAAGTCTTTCAGTATAAACACACGAATGTTGATATCTTCCACTTTGAACTAAGTCTCTTGGGCAACTTCCGGTAAAAGGAAAAAGTGAAAAGAAGGAAAAAGAGGAAAAACTTTCGGTAAAAGTGTAACTTCCGGTAAAATCGTAATTTCGGCCGACGAAAGTCGAGCCAATAATTACGACACTGATTCAATGTCGTGATTATTACCGCCACGTTGTCGAGGTGAATACGAGATTGAGCAGTCGGGAAAATCGTGTCGAACGCAAGAAAAAATCAGAAATGGAAACCCTGATTTACAGGGGTTTTTCGTGGATTCCCAGCGGTAGTCTGGGCTCGAGCCGGGATGGTTCCTGTAGTAAGTCGGCCGTGACCGCTTCCTTCCCATTATTACGTGGCACTTGTGGAACCTTGGTTCCATGGTTCATATACTAGTCAAACGCGAAATATGCGTTGTAAGATGAGCGAGATATCTGAATAAGGTATAAAAGTCGTTGAAGTAGTTCTATCGTTGCTACTTCATCGACTCTGGTATTCTACACACCTTGATATCTGAATAAGCTATTAAAGTCGTTAAAGTAGTTCTAGTCTTGCCACTTCATTGACTCTGGTATTCTACACACCTTGACGGATATAAAAAATACTTTATTGTTGGGCAACTCTTGAATCTAGAAAGCAGTGAATCTCGACAACTTAATTCTGTCACAATTTTTATGATATATGTTATGAATATTATCAGTCATTTTATTTTTTTTCTTCAAAACGACTGATCAGAATTGCTTAAAAAATCTTATCACTGTGTAAAATCCATGTATACACATTTAGAGAAAATTTCATCCCATTTGGAGAGATTTTATTTTTCAACATTTTCCGCCCAGCCAAATCTTATGGGGTTTTTAGAAACTTTGAGATGATGATTCTCAAAATCGGTCCGACCGATTCATCCCAAAAACTATACAGTTCTAAGTTGGATGAGTTTGCGTGTACAAAAAAAGTTTCATGTTGATCAGTCAACCCTTGCGACCTGTGGAGTGCTTACAAACAAAAACAAAAAACACACAGACAAAGCCCTATAAGAGTGGGATGGAGACTTCGCTACGCTCATCAATTACGTTGAACTTACCAAACCTTATTGAAAAACATTTTCATACTGGGTACGTTTTCAGCCACTTGTATTTGTATTTATACAGTCGGGCCCACATATAACAAACTCGGTTTTAACGAAATTTCGGTTTTTACGAATAAATTACCATTCCCCTTCAAATCTCCTATCCTTACAATGTTAAATAAAGACCTATAACGAAGTGATTTATATTTCAAAATTCGGTTATTACGAATTTTTTGTCACTTTACAGCATATTTTGCTCATTATTTTCAGCCATTTCCAACAAAATATTCGAAAATCGGAGCATTTTGCGTGAATTTATTTTCAGGTTACATTTATTTTGAACGGACTGTACATCGTAGCAGCTGGTGACGCGTACAGCACGTGGTAAATCTCTAAAATTCAAGTGCTGTTATGAAAAAGAGCAATAAATCTCTATAACGAAATTCTGTTTTTACGAACAGATTTTCATTTCCCTTGAAATTCGTTATATGCGGGTCCGACTGTATTTGTATTTGTATTTATTTATTCTCCATTTGATTAATACAGTGTACCAATATAGGATTCGTCATGACTAAAACTATGCTAGAATTAAAGAAGTTGAATAATTATGTTACAATTATATACAGGAAATATACAGAACAAAGTAAATAGTGAAATCATAAACATTGAATACAGAAGAAAGAGGTCGAGTTCAAAGTTGATGCTGGAAAGTCAAGGACTTTTGATAAACTCATTGATACTATAGAATGGATTTAAAAGGAGATATTTTTTGAGATTAGTTAGGAATATATTGAGTGTGTTGGATTCAATGATGTAAGAGGGAAGGTTATTATATAAAGTGGTGCAAAGGTATTGAGGGCTTTTGGTATAAGAGGCTGATGGCTGTGGACGAGATAGAGATGAATATAATACACTGGGCAAACGCAGCGTGCGTTGTAAGATATCTATATCCGTGATTGAAAGCTCACCAGGCGGCAGCACTGTCGAAGTGGGCGATTGGCCGTCCGGAGGCAGTTAGGCCAAGATGTCATGTTGTTGTATGCTTACACACATTATATTTGTGATCAATACAGTAAACCCTCGTTAATCCAAAATTCAAGGGACCCCAAAATGTGATTTCGATTTATAAAAATTCGGTTTAACCAAAAAACTCCTTTTCCACGAAAATCATCACACTTTCCGGTTAGAATTGAAGCAATTTCGTATTGAGCGCGAGAGAAAGCTAGATGCCACATGTGCGAGGAACCGAATCACTGATCGTGTGTATTCGGCTATCTTCGACAGCAAACGAACGTTAGATGGCCAGCTTCCATTGGCGCTCGGCCGTTCTCCGAGCTTACCGCTCGTCAAGGACAGACAAGAGCGGCCAAAGACCTTAGTATCTAACCTAACGAAGTTAGATACTAAGGTCTTTGGAGCGGCCCGAGCGCACTCGGAGTCGGATGACGTATTCAGTGGCAGCGAACAGCTGAGCTGGCTTCAGCCTATTGTTACGCGTCAAATAAAAATGGATGGAATTTACGAAAATAATGATCAATTCAAGGAATTCACTCGATCTATTTCGGATTATCCAATCCGAAAACAGTGCTGAAGCAATTGAGGGGTCGAAATATTAGTTCGAATCACGGATTGGCTGGAATTCGAATTAACCATATTCATTAACATTGCAATGCCTATACCTTCATCCAGGGACTGACTTCAAGTTCAAAATATGTCAAATTTCGGATTAACCGAGTTTGGATTAACGAGGGTTTACTGTATTGTAATTTTGATATTCATTAATTTCAGTTATTTTGATTTTGTATTTGATATTGTAATTGCACATTAATTCATTTGTATTTCATTTGAAAGTTTCTGCCTCCGCCAAGTTCACTGAAACGTCACCAGATGTCAGCCACTTTGCTTTCAATCACGAATAGAGTATAATCAAAAAATCTACACACCTTGACTAATAAAATATACATGTACTGAAATTATTATGAAGACTTAATCATATATAGGCCTTATTAGATTAGCGTAGCAAAGATTCCATTTCACATACAGAAAAAAAAATGGGCTTCGTTAATGTTTTTTTTTCAATTTTGTGTGCGGCATACAAGTCAGGAAAAGATCCCTATCAACTTGAAACTGTTTCTTCATATTTCTGTCATACCAGAATAGGTTGGGATTGATTTTCAGATGAATCGGTCGGAAGGTTTTTCCGGAAAAGAATCGTCAAGTTTGAAAAATCCTCATAAGAATAACCCGGAGGAAAAATACTTGCAAAACAAGAACTCTTTAAAAACTCAAGTTTTCACCGAAAATGAACAATACTATTATACACCTTTTCAGAGATTTTAGCATCAGACGAGAAATAACAAAGAAAACGCAATAAAAGTGTACATTTTATTGAATATTTGGATCAATTGGATTTCCAAAGTGTATGTGCGACAGGTTGCAGCACTATAAATAGCAACAAGCTTTGCAGGTAAGGTTTTTGAACGTTTGAGGTAATCCAAGGTCCGTAGATGTGGATTGATCTGACAAAATATTTTTCATTCTAGATTTCCATACTTGTAAGCTCACGTCACAACGCGCATCCCGCGTTTTCCTAGTTATAAAATTATACATTTATACCCTGTATAAAATAGACTCCACTTGGTGAATATCAAATCTAGAAAGCAGTGAATCTTGCCAACATAATGCTGCTAACATTTCTATCTACAGTAAACCCTCGTTAATTCGAATTCCAAGGGACCCCAAAAATCAAAATTCGAATTAAAAAAATTCGAATTATGAAAAAAATGTTTTTTCCTTGTATAGTACAGTAGTATACTGTGTGCGTGCAGTTTGGTTGACCATGTGCGCCTTGCACGTTGTTTGTTCCCTCCTACTTCCCCCTTGCTCTAAGGAAGCCAACTTTGACAGCCATGTGGTTATCTTCAAGTCAAGTGTTTTCTCAGCAATTTTAACAACACAACAAGGAGTCCCATTAATACTATATATTATCATGTCATTCATTAGGTAACACTTATCACAGTTTGCAGTGTTGAAAGAGTCAAATTACCAAACTGGATGTTAGGATTAAAAGTAGGAAGCAAGGCAATAAATATAAATATTAGGGCCTGGAATGAAATGAATGAATTATTCTCTCTACATGCACTAGCCGGCTGGTCTATTTATTATTGTTTCGTGTTTGTTCAATTTGAATTTCAGCAAAAATTACGAATGAAAGTTGACACAATCATATCCATTATCCTAAACATTACCGCTCGGGTGTCTCGACCAGCCAGATGTCTGTCTGTGACCCTGAAAAGACCCCCTGCCTCACCCCTCATCATGATAGCACGCGCTGCACATGTGGCTATGACGTATCTCTAGCTTGCCGGGTCGCCAGGAATGTTGATGACAAAGGATTTCACGTGATAAAATATCCAATTGTGAAAACTTTTATTCGTAATTTTTGCTGAAATTCGAATTAAACAAACACGAAACAATAATAAAACAGTAGTTTGGACTAATCATTAGTTCGAAATTTGAAATAATAAAAATTCGAATTATCGAAATGAATTAACATTGATATCCCTATACCAGCGGCCGGGGTCATTTCTCTGGTTCGAATTAGCGCGGAATTCGAATTAACCGAGTTCGAATTATCGAGGGTTTACTGTATTTGATTAATGAAAAACATTTATTATATCATTTTCTTCAAAATGGCCGGTCCAAATTACACACAAATATGCAATAGCATGTATTATTTTTGTGTTCACATTCAGAGAGTTTTTTTTTTTTTTTTAGAACTCACTTTTGAATTTTCTTGCTCAGTCCAATTTTATAGGTTTTTAGAAACTTTGAGACAGCATTTCTGAAAAATGTTCCAACCAGTTAGACGCAAAATTTTTACAGTTCCAAGTTGGATAAGTTTGCGTGTAGAGAAAAAGTTTCGTGACGATCAGTCAAACCCTGCGTCCTGTGCAGTGCTTACAAAAAAACAAAAAAAAAACAAGAAAACAAGAAAACGCATAGAAAAAGCTCCCTAAAGCTAGGTTCTCATGACAATTTTTTCACGTGACGTCCGTCAAAACTTTGGACGGCATCGTTGGTATAAAAATAGATCACGTTCCTATATCACATTTTTCCCGTCACAAAAGTACCGGTAATGCATTCTATCGGCAAAAACTAGAACTTTTCGAAAGAAACCATCGAAATCGATGAATCAACATGACACTATCTTAGGCAGGTATATTCTCTAATTGCCTCGATAAACATTTCGGGATAGAAACTAATCATTAAAGATGAATAATTGTCTATATAACCTCAAAATATAAAACAGCGTGTGATTTTGCTCGCGATTATTACATCAATATCGAAATGAAACGGAAATGCGACGATGCGATCCTACATTCGACTATTGGTACCAGTACTCTACACGACATCCTCAAATCATCCCGTGTCGTGCCGTCTCAAGTTGAAATTGCCTCTACTTGGACAGCAAAAAATCGTTCACTCCCACCGTTTTCTCCCCTCCAATCCTTGCGCGTGATTGGTTGAAAGTTGCCGCTGGCCGAAGTTTTGACGGACGGGACGTGAAAAATACGTCATGGGAACCTGGCTCAAGAGAGGGATGAAAGTCTTTGCTGTCGCTCATACAACTATGTAACGTTTGATACTAGCACGTTCGTGGGAAGCGTTTCTCCGAGACTTACTTGGGTTGATGTTTGAGACGATGTTACTGCGACGGATACAAGTCTTGGCGTCAACGGCGGCAAACATGAACGCGTTCATCTCGATGGAACACAGAGAACGACTCTCTTGTTCCTCCTTGTTCTCGGCGTTGTGCTTCGTGTAGCACTGCAAACAGACACACAAGGTCAATGACCTCCATCGACACACTTTGACACAAGATCGATGGAATGTGAAATGAAACTACAGCTACTTTTATTTAGGAATATAGTATTTATTCTCAGGTTTGGTCGGCCGTTATGTTGACAGCATCACACCGTGTTGCCATGAGACTGACCTGCGTGATGTCCTCTAGCACGGCAAGGTCGTCCAGGTGGAACACGGGGAATCCCCAGTCCTCTAGCAGCATGGCGTTCCCGGCCGGGTTCCACGCGTTGCTCGCGTCGCAGGCGCTCGCGCCCGAGTACCTGTTGGGACACGCGTCGTCGGGCGAGAACGCATCGGGCCCCTCAGACGCGATGTGGTTGGCCAGCATCGCGCCGTTCACAGAGCCAGAGTCACGGAGCAGCGTCATCACCTCTCTGCAAACAACGCCAGAAACATAGGGTCTTATAAAAGAGTACGACAATTTTTTTAACAATTCACAAAAGGCGTAACTTTGATCCGGCTCAAAGTTATGACAATTTCTACAGATGATACCATATTTTCATCTATTGTTTTCAATTTTTTCACTTCAATATATAATTGAATCTATTATTAAAATCAATCTATTATTATTATCTTTGATACAGTATCAGAGTTGATTGGTGATATCTTTGTGGCAGCTTTGATCGGGGTCAGAGTTGATCCCGATCAAAGCAATGACCTTCTGTCAATTCGGCCCCTGGTCTTATTTTAAAAACCTCAGTTTTAAATTTGAAAACCTCAGGTTGATTTATTTCAAATCCGAGTTTTAGTATACCGGTATATACAGTCGGACCCGCATATAACGAATTTCAAGGGGAATGAAAATCTGTTCGTAAAAAGAGAATTTCGTTACAGAGATTCATTGCATTTTTTCATAACAGCACTTGAATTTTAGAGATTTATAAAGATAGGCCTACATTTACGACTTAGGCCCTAGTATAGTACTGTATTAGGTGACATATTATCATCGCATCGTATCATCACTTAGTATGTTTGTAGAAAGTAATAGAAAACAACAATGTCCTTTCATAAAGAACTTATCATCTGCTATCACATGACACCACAACTCCCCACTTCTTGTGTTTTATTTCCTAGGTTACAGGACACTATCACGAATGGAAATGAAGGAATGTAAACAAAAAATAGATAAACAAAGTCATTGAAAATGTCACCATCACGTTATTATTTAATGCGCATTGAGCGAATGTTTGTTTATGGGCCTTTCCACTGTGCTTGGGCCGGGGAGGGAGGGGGTTGCAGCAAGAGTTATGACCACGTGCTGTACGCGTCACCAGCTGCTACGATGTACAGTCCGTTCAAAATAAATGTAACCTGAAAATAAATTCACGCAAAATGCTCCGATTTTCGAACATTTTGTTGGAAATAGCTGAAAATAATGAGCAAAATATGCTGAAAAGTGACAAAAAATTCGTATTAACCGAATTTTGAAATATAAATCACTTCGTTATAGGTCTTTATTTAACATTGTGAGGATAGGAGATTTGAAGGGGGATGGTAATTAATTCGTAAAAACCGAAATTTCGTTAAAACCGAGTTCGTTATATGTGGGTTCGACTGTATATTTGTGTGATCTGAAATTTTCTTTTGCATGACGCATATCATCTTCTCAACTTGAATTTGATTGACTTCTCTTGGGTGTTTTTGAAACCTTTGTTCCATGATGTTGTTTTTGAAATGAAACACAATTCACTCCGCAATAGTTGACTATCAGCGTTGACGTCACAACTTGTATATACGTAGACTCCGATGAGTCCGTATTTTTGCCATTTTGTGTTGTTCAGGATTGCTTTATACTAGGCAAACGCGTTACGTGTTTCCGCGTTGATGGATGAGCTGGAACATATCAACTTATCTTTGGATTGGTTATTATATATATATATACACCTTGAGATCCAAACCATTACATCACTGCCATCGTATTTTTCATTAATAATTCATGTGATAATAAAGAAGGCTTTGTTTTAATGGTTTACAATCAAGTGGTGACACTTGTTGCTTCGATTTAATAGGTATCTTAATAGCTTTGAATAATTAAGACAAATAACATTATATATTTCTTTACATCGAAACGGCTGATCCGATTTGAGTGAAAGTTTGGAATAATGTGTATCATTATCAGATTGAAATTCCCTGAAAATTTGAATCCTCTCAGATGAAATATTTTTCACGAATGTTTTCCTCTGGGTTATTCTAATGGGATTTTTGAAAACTTTGGAATGAGTTTTCTCAGAAGTGGTTCAACCGATCGCGCCTCAAAACTATCCAGCATCAAGTCAGATAGGGGTTCATGTGTGTGCCAAGTTTCAACTGATTTTGAATTTTCGTCTGACCTGTGGAGTGCGAACAAAAAAACAACAAAAAAAAAACAGGCACTTTTTTTTTCGGTATAGTGAAAAAATATAGGTGAGGTAGTTACCTATACAAATATAGGTATAGGTGAGGAGGGTAGTTAAGCAGAAACAGGAAGCTTGGATCAGGAAGGAGAAAGATAGATCGGCGAGAAATATATTGGATTACTTAGAGAGGAAGAGAGAGGTTAGGAGCATAATTGAGAAGGAGAAGAAGAGGACAATGGTAGAGCTTGCCGAGAAGTTGGAGAAAGATAGCCAGGGAAATAAGAAAATGTTGTATGGAATTATGAAAGAAAAGCGGAGAGACAAGGAGGAGCAGAAGATCATGTATGATAAGAATAATAAACTGATTCGAGAACCTAGTGAACTGAAGAGAATGTGGAAAGAACATTTTGAAGAGCTATTGAATGCAAAAGATACACGGGCAGAAGAAGTGGAGGAAGCGGCGAAGGGAGGAGAGGACTGTGTGGAGAGGGTGTCAAGAGAGGAGGTAGCACAGGCAATAAAAAGGATGAAAAATGGTAAATCAGCAGGAGCAGATGAGATAGTGGTAGAGATGATGAAGGCAGCAGGACAGTGGGGGGTGGATTGGGTGTATCGTGTGATGGAGGAAGCATGGCAGCAGAAGAGTGCCAGAAGATTGGGTGAAAGGAGTAATAACAGTAATATTCAAGAAAGGAGACAGAAAAAGAAGTAAGAATTACAGAGGAGTGACGCTGATGAGCCAGGCAGCCAAGCTGTATGAACGAATTATTGAAAGAAGGATGCGAGTGCTAGTGGAACCCATGTTAAGGGAAGAGCACTATGGGTTCAGAACAGGCCGATCAACAGTAGATTTGATATTTGCTGTCAGGCAACTGGTAGAAACAAGGTGGGAGGAGGGAAGAAAAGTGTACATGGCTTTTCTAGATTTGGAGAAAGCATACGACCATCTTCCCAGAGAAAGGGTGTGGGAGAGTCTCAGGGCAAAGGGCATACATGTGGGGATGATAGATCGTGTGAAAAGTTTATATCGAGAATGTAAGGCTTCAGTGCAAACAAATGGAGGCAGGACGGAGTGGTTCGATGTCAAGAGTGGAGTTAGGCAGGGCAGTGTCCTATCACCTATGTTGTTTGTGTTGGTGATGGATGAGATGATGAGAAAAGTGGAACCAGTGAAGGAAGGGGCAGATGCAAAGACAATGATATACGCTGATGATATCCTGGTGTGGGGAGACAGTAGGGAAGAGGTGCAAGACAAAGTTGAGAGATGGGAAAAAATTACCGAGGAGTTTGGGATGAAGATTAGTGCGGAAAAGAGCAAAGCTATGGTGATGAGCAGAGAGAAGAGAAAAAGTCGAGAGAAAATAAAACTGCAAGGTCAGGAACTGGAGGAAGTAGAAGAGTTCGCATACTTGGGAAGTGTAGTAAGTAATACGGCAAAAGTGGAGCTTGAGGTGAATAAGAGAATAGCAAAGGCGGACGGACTATTCCAAAAAGTAAGGAAGCTGATTTGGAACCAAGACTTTCCGATGAGTGGGAAGACACTTATTTATAATGTATACTACTTGCCAATTTTAACATATGGAGCAGTTACATGGACATTGAATTGGAGAGATGAGAAAAAAATGGAGGCAGCAGAAATGAAGTTTGTGAGGAGCATAGCAGGAGTGTCAAAGTTGGAGAAGAAGAGAAGCAGAATGATAAGGAAAGAAGTGGAAGTGGAAAGGTTAGCATTCAAAATGGAGAGAGAGAGACTCAGGTGGTATGGACATATGCGGCGAATGGATAAGGGAAGAATTCCGAGAGTTATGTTCGAGTTAGCGGAAAAAGATGGAGCTAAGAGAAGAGTTGGAAGGCCGAGAGAAAGGTGGCAGGAGGGAGTAGAATGCGGTGTAGTCAATCAAGGAGAAAAATGGGAGGTAGTGATAGATGAGAGATGGTGGGAGGATAGGGAACGGTGGAAGGAACTCGTAGGAAGAGAAGAAGAAGCAGAGGAAAGTAGTGGTGAAGAAGAAGAGGAAGAGGTCGGAACTGGCAGGAACCGATGGAGAGATGAATCCTGCCCTAGATGAATCGGTGGAAACACCCCCTGGCCCAATTTAATTGGTTATCTGGGAAAGATATATATATATATAGTGAAATTGAGTCTTCGCTTCGCTCATCCAACAAGATTGAAAACGATCTCCTACCCAATCTTACGAGCTATCAGCAATGAGGAAAAGAGCCCGATAAGATTCAGTGATTTAATACCAAATTCCAATATGTATTGTAGATGGTATAGACATTTCCGAAATGTCTTTTGAACATGGATCTTGATTGATCTTATAATTTCTCCGTAGTATAAACTGCTTTGAATAAATGTTGTGCAAATGCTAAGTTTTACTTCTGTCTAAAAGAGCAATTCATGAACGTATGCAGTATGCATGTTACTAAAGCATGCACAAGTTTTCACATGCCAAATTTTGTTTGACGTAATAATCTAATTCGAAATTACGGAAAAAATGAGTTGACTCTTGTGTAATGTCGGGTAACTGTCAACCGAGAACTATAATTCAAAATCTATACAGAATTACTTCTCGTTCCTGCAGACGAAATATCGAGTGAGTAAGCCAATAACCAGTTGGTTCTACGATGAATCAGGTTTCAACTTGGAAATATTATGAACAAAATCCAGTATCGCACATGTAAAAAGCACGTGTAGGGTTGGATCTGAAATATGTAAACAAAAATTCAATCAACCAATCAGGTCGTAGCTGAAACTGGTTCAGAACCCAGTACTACACAAGAAATAAACGTTGACGCAAAGAGATAGACTGGCAATCCCATTTTACGTGCTGTCGAGTGTACATTTGTAGAGATTGCTGTTGGCGCAGTTTCTTCATCTTGAGTTCATGCCTTGTATTCGGACGACCTCGGTGAGGGAAATGGTGTTTTTTAATTCCAATTACATAATTGCAAAACTTAGTGCAGGAAAATTTGTATAGTTGGTAGTTGATCCTAATATCTTCCTTTTTCACCCTATGATATTTTGACAAACTGATAACTTGAGACATGAATTCGTTGTTGTAAGAGTGAGAGAGCATTTTGGCTTTCTTTATTTGCCCTTCTGAATGTATACATGAAAGGTGACTTGAATTACCCGCGCGTTATTAGTGTGGCATAGGGAGGACGGTCGCTCATAACCAGTGTTGGAGAGTGAACTTGTAAAATGAACGCGTTCACGGGAACGCGTTCATTTTTTGATGAACTTTTATATGAACGCGTTCGTTTTTCACATAATGAACGTGAACTTGGTAAAAGTTCCTTTTCGGTCACGAACTTTTTCAAAAGTTCGAAAGTTCGCCGGTGAGACGTTTTTTTTCAAACGAGTAGTACATTTTTCCATGACGTTTGTACTTGAGTGAGAGAGATGGAGATAGACGCGGTTTTCTGACCAGTAAGCCCTACCAATATTAGCTATATAATACTGTCGGTGGTCCAAATTGACGTTAAAAGCAAAAAAAAAACGCGAAATGAACTTTCACGTGAACTTATGTACTTTTCACACGAACTTGAACTTTTCAGAATAAAATATAGAAAATGAACTTGAACTTTTGAAAAGTTCATTCTCACAGTAATGAACTGAACTTTTGTAAAGTTCTTTTTAAAAAGGAACTTCCCCAACACTGCTCATAACCTTCTTTCGTGTATATAACTGTTAACAGAAGGAGGTTTGCCCCGGCCCAGAAGATAGGCCTACTAGGATGGAGTACTGTACTACACAGAGCTAAACATAATTTGCAAGTATTGCAATTTACCGTAATGTGGTGTGAAATGATTAACAAGAGATAATGGATTAAATCACAAGAAAATATATATACATATATATGATGTTGGCGCCGTTATAAGTTCAATAAGATTTATTTGTGACGCGGGATGATACTCTTACGACTATCAACGAGTGAATTTGATGAATGGACTGTATGTAGGGTAATTGGGAAAGGGTTTATAATAAACAGCACGATACATGTGTTTCCCCTGAGGTATTTGTCTTGAAGCGTCGCGACGATGTACTTGAGAGAATGCCATTTGTGAAGACGTTGGGTGGGAGAAAGAAGTACGTACGTATTGGAGGTTGGATTTGGAACTAACGAAATGGTTTGGGAATTGGTGATAAATAAATGATAGAAAACGAATAGTAAGGCTTGATTTAACTAAATAAACTTCACTGCATAACGAGGAGATACACTATGCAACTTGCATACACGAGAAAAGACACTGACGAACGGGTGTCCGAACTGACGACTTACGCAGGCAATATAGGCCCAACTGTACGACACGAGAGACGAAAAGTAAGTGAACTCAGATCAGTTGCAATGACAGGTACATGACGCGCCTGTTTGTGGTATCTAAAGGTCACGGATGACAACATAATAACTTTTTTTTTTTTTTTTATATAACATCGAAACTTGATACAAAATCATTGTTCCCCAATTAAGGCTATGGATGAAAGATAGGATCGTTTGGACGGGGCACCACAAGGGCGATCTTACCACCCCATTTTGATTATTTAAAACTAATGGTCTTCAACACCAGGACTGCGCTGTCTGTGACCATAATTTTTCGCCGTAGATAAAAGTCTTTCAGTATAAACACACGAATGTTGATATCTTCCACTTTGAACTAATTCTCTTGGGCAATGATTACTTCTTTCCCTTGACAGCAGATGTAAAATTGATCATTATACAAAAAGCACAAATTAAATTAGTGATAGGCCTATAATGAATGAATATTAGGGTTTTAAGGCGCATCGACAGCGAGGTCATTTAGCGCGATAGGCCTATAATGTGATAGGCTTATAATACATAATAACTGGAGGCATATTGCGTATTACAACTAGGGGTAAGGGATGCGAAAACAAAACACAAGGGGGAAAGACCTAGTTGGTCGTCATAATAGGATTGGCGCAAACATATGACTTGAATAGTAAAGGATAGCAAATGGCATTATGTCGACTGAAATGTGATGGACGTGCGGATCAGCATATTGAACTCCGCGGACCACCGGTCTACCAGTTGAGAAAAACTGGTCTAGACCATAGATATCACCAGTCGCATCTGCCTCGCATGCGCTGCTTCCCCCCCCCCCCCCCTCTAACACTCTGGCACTCGTAGCGACCACAGTTCTAACACTTCTGCACACCGCTGAAACACCGCTTAAACACATGGCCCTTTGTTAACAAAAAAGAGGGACATGCCACATTTACTCAAGTTGACCCAACCAATGTGTTTGGGTAGATTATGTTGTGCTGAGAGGGTCAGTGATATGATATGAGCAGACTGTTTATAGTTGCAACATTAATAATGGTAACTTAGAGATTTTAAGACGATGAAATACATTTAAATGAAAAGTAGATGAACATAGTTGAGATTTAAAAAAAAGTGATTACCCGGGCAATGCTCGGGTAATGATGACGGGTACCCGATTCCAAAAATTGCTACCCACCGACGTCCCTAGTTCTTTGTCAACTCGTTATAATCAGTATTTACTCTTGTACGGTATGAGTAGGCCTATAGATTGTAGAGTAAGCATTAGTTCTAAGTAAGTGACGCAAATAACTGTATTGAGTTTAGCCACCAATTTCGGGTAGGCCTATGGTGAAATTGAGTTTTTGCTTCGCTCATCCAAACAACTATTACCTGTTGAACATGGCCGGCGGTAGGACGGCCATGTACGGTCCCGCCTTGGAGCTCTTCAACAGCCATTCAACATCCAGCATCGAGTTGACAAGCTGGACGACGCCCACGTTGCCGCCGCGGCCCGCTTAACACAGAGCAACAAACTCAGCACAACGCGCTACGATATTCCAACATGTAGGTTGCGCTCACTTCAAGTGCATGATCAAGATACATTGAAATACATACTGAACACAATGTAGGATAAATGCACGCAATAAGACTGGAAAACATTGTAATTTTTTTTTTTCATTCACACATAAACAAATTATTCTTAGACCCAGTATTACCAAGACCAGTTAGCCTTTATCTGAAAGTTCAAACTTGTTATCACCATGGTTACCTATGCTATTTGTTTTCATCAACTCTCAGATAACTGCTAACTAGACTTGGTAATACCGGGCCTTATTTTTACAAATATTGCATAACAATATATTGGATTGAATCAATTTCATATATTCATTTAGGTTTTAAGATAACACCAGAAGAAAGATAGCAGAATACCTTAGAAAAATGAGAATAATCACAACAAATTCATTACATTAAATTGAAACTCTTTTCCACAAAGCCTGAGAAGGCTTATCCGTGGGTTAAAAGTAACATAAAATAGATATTATATGTAAAGTTCAGCCTAAGATGTAAGAAAGGAATACGTTTAGTGCCAAAAAGTAGGGGTGTTTAGATTTGTAGTGATACTAAGAGAATAATTGAGAATATAGAAATGCATTCAAGGTCAGAACGAAACAAAAAAAAACAAATTACACGTCTATAACAATATAACCGGTATATTGATGACAATCTGAAAATAAAATTCAGTCTAAAGATGCATTTGAATTTGAGTTGAGCCGTAACTGTGATGAACAAAATAATAATACGTAATAATGATTAATAATACTAATATTAATAAAACTCTTTGTTCATTTTCTTTCAGACCTTATTTCCTTTCTCTCTTTCATGGCTGAATTTGAAGCGCAAAGTATACTCGATCACTTTAATTTATAGAATTACGAAAGCTCTACTTCCTAGCTACCTCTGTAACAAAATGATAGGCCTACCATACACAGTTGAATAATAAGTATTATTTAAGAAATAGTAAGAATGTATTTTTGGAAAGGAAATATTCATGCACAAAAGAAAACTCATTATTTCACACAGGAATGAGGATTTTCAATAGAATCCCTAATGAAATAAGAAATTCAAGGAATGCATTTACTTTCTGAATAAAATGTGAATTGTATTCGAAGATGATCTGCTGATTCCGAAACGTATGAAAAAAATGGTTTTTGGGATCTTTTAAATTAGTAGATTAGTAGACCTAGATAACTATAAATGAGAAAATAGTTGATGATTATCAATATTGTATATATAACCAATTTTAATTCATCATATTGGGTTTAACGACGCACTGTACTGATGATGCGATCTATTGGCGTCGGTGAATGATTTATGAGATGATGGATGATGGATTTATGAGATGATGGATGATGGATTTATGAGATGATGGATGATAAGATGAGAGGTTATTTTATTGGTTTTTTTTTTATAGTGGGAAGGATCGAGTCGGTCGTGGCCTGATGATAAGGGACCATCCCAGTATTGACCTGAACGACCGAGGGAAATTACAAAGAAACCCTGTCAGGATGGTCGACCATGGCGGGAATCGAACCCCGGTCTCCTGTATGACGGTTCAGTGTGTTGACCACTCGGCCACGCGTCTCAGTAAGATGATATCATTAGCTATTGTTATTATTTATTATATGTACTGTACATGCATTGTCTCAGGTATTAAATTTTCAGGTATAGGAAGGTCTTTTGTAATTGTATCGTGTCCTTGAGCACGGCCTTCTATATTATTACAATAATATAGAAGGCCTTGCCTTGAATTGATTTGACGTGTATATCAATCGTATCGAGATGTCCAATTCACTTTCCAAACTGGGTTGGAACTTAAGCGTTTTACATGGGATGCTGAATCTCTACACCAAGGAAACTCGTTACATATCCAGCTCGTTCTATGAAACTTGTTTCTATAGGCCTATTATAAAATAGATGAATGGAATCTCGGTTCCACGGAAAGTCGTTTCATTTCCAACTCGGTTCACAAAGAGAGCCGCGCTGTCAAGTGGTTGGTTGAAATCCGACTGCATGAGCTAATATATAGTCGCTACACAATATAATGGAAACACACGCACAGCGGCTCCATTGTTGGGTCTCTCTTTATATTTATCTATATATATATCTACCGGTATATCTATCTATCGACCAATGATCAATAATTGTATCGAAACAAATTTAGCCTACAAAATTTGAGTTCCGTCTAATTGGTGATTCACCAACAATGAAGCTATATCTGAAGCTAAATAAATATTATATATGTTCCATTATGGTACATATGTTTCCATTATATTGTGTAGCGACTAATATATTAGCACATGCAGTCAGATTTCAACCAACCACTTGACAGCGCGGCTCTCTTTGTGAACCGAGTTGGAAATGAAACAACTTTCTATACAACCGCGATTCCATTTCATTTGATAATATAGAAACGAGCTGGATATGAAACGAGGGTAATTTTACTGATTAACGTACCATGGCCAATTTATGTCCTATGTTTGCGTTTTTTGTGTTTTCTGATAGATCTTGTTCATATCTATGGTGTGCAGTTTGGACATTATGTATTTTGTTTGTTTTAATATGTTTCTTACTCACTTGAAGTTGATGCTTTGTGATCTGACTAAGATGACAAAGGTGGACAGTATGTTAGGTTAGGGTCAGGTTAGTGTATAAACCTCGCGCATACCGCCGGCAGGCGGAACGGAGCTTATATACTTTAAAACAAATGAAGAAAAAGTTGCAAAAGATTGAAAAAAATTGAAAAAAAAGGCGTGGTACGTTAATCAGTAAATTTACCGAAACGAGTTTCCTTGAAGTGTAGGCCTACAGTTTCATTAATCGTATCAAAATATATACTTCCCGGTGAAACGAGTTGAATATGAAACGAGTGTGGGCCTACATGGTGTGTAGTTTTATTGATTGCTTACAAATATATGAATTTGATCAAACGAGCTGGAAATGAAACAACTTTCCATAGAAACAAGTTTCATATAAACGAGCTGGAAATGAAACAAGTTTCTAAGTTTCTTTGGTGTAGAGATTCAGGCAACCCGTTTTACACCAAAACCGACAGGTAGGTCTATATCACCATCTGTAAACCGTTTCAGCGACCGTTCCCCGACTGTGTGATGTGTGATATACGTAGTCATAGAGTGCCTGTCTGACTGGGACGATATATAGGCCTAGACCTACACAAGCCCTGTTCTGTGTAACGATGGTCCATTGCGCGGCTGGATAGGCCTAGACCTAGGATTCGGAAGTGTCATACGTGAACTGAAGATCTACTTACATGCACATCCAAACTGATGAGTCCCATTTAATCGTCGGAAGCAAGCAGCCGTTCCTTGGATCTTCTCGTACATTTTGTCCTTTGTTCTTTCGCCATCGGTGATACCTAAAATAACGATATGTATCAAATCAGTTCCTCGAAAACAAACTGCTCGTACGCCTTCGGTTTGTTACCAAGGCGCATGAAATATGCCGACCCCTAGAAGATAAAGAGATTAGGCAAAATCCAGACTAGGCCTACGCCTATACCTTAGGATCAAGACCTGATCAGGCCTAGGCTTACGATGAGTCATAAGAAATTGCTTATTCGGTTTGAAAGTATGATAGTTAAAGTAGCAATTACTAGATATCCCCAATGAGAAGTCTCTTTGACATTGTATATTGATAACCGCGACAAAATATTATTCCCCTATTACCTGTAAATATCGTCAAAAACAATAAAAACGAGGATAAAACGTCAAACCTCGACTCCATCTTTGACAATCGACTGCCGGTGGCTGGTTGCGCGCGCATGTATGAACTGCCAACCTGCAAATAAGTAATCCCGATTGGTGCACATTTTAGTCGTGATAGTTGGTCTAAAATTCAAATATGGCATTGGTTGGATTTTCACGAAATGTCTCTAGTTTTAATAATCCACTGACTTGGTTGAACCATCGCGTTATAGGATTGAAGTATCTTAGTTGATAAGTGTTTCTTAGTTCATTTGTAATAACATTTTTTTCGTGACTGTCGTCGAATGACGACATAATCTAGACAGAATCTATTTTCATCTTTATGATCTAGGACAGTCGATAAAGAAACATAAGGTAGAACTGCTTTATCGACGCTGATCTCATTAGTTTTAAACATCTGTCATCTATCTCTCATTAAAAGAGACAGGTAGATAGAAAGAGAAAGAGCTAGAGAGAGAAAGAGAGAGAGAGAGAGAGAGATTGCAAGGCAGTGATTGACTTTATGTTCAGACATTAAGTAGTTCTTGCGCTACGAGAGTTGCTGTCAGGACGAACAACCGTCTCCTGTCACCCTCTAGCATTGACGATCGAGTGTGTCGACCTGTCAGCAGATAAGGTAGACGATACAATATCATACGTGTGCATTTAGTGTAATATTGTATAATAACTATAGCTACATATGCTGTTGAAATAGTAAATGCAATAATAATTATCATTCGCTTAACGACCCCACCAACAGCTAGGTTTTTTGGGGGTTATAGGCCTACATAATTATATATTTGTACTAGGAAAACGCAACATATGCGTTGTTGGATGAGCGATACAGGCAATATCCATATGAAATGTGATGAAAAGCTATAAAATGCAAGCTGAGTTCAAAATAATTGTGTCACTGCCTTCCTGTTTCATTCATTACACATTTCAATAATTATCAATTAATTGGTGACACCTATTGCTTAGATTTTTGATATTTTTTAATAACTTAGATTGATGTGAAAAAATTGAATTAGGATTTTTGTATATTTTATAAAAATCCCATAAGAATAACCCGGAGGAGAAAATTGGTGAAAAATATTTCCTTCGAAAGGATTCAAATTCTCGCGGAATCTCAATTTGATTGAATGAGCGAAGCGAAGACTCAATTTCACCACATCCGAAAAAATAGTGCTTTTTTTGTTCGTGCTCCACAGGTCAGACGAAGATTCAAAATCAGTTGAAACTTGGCATACAAAAGTGTACTTATCTATTTAGATACTGTATAGTTTTGAGGCTCAATCAGTTGAACCACTTCTGACAGAACTTGTTTCAAATTTTTCAAAAAACCCATAAGAATAACCCAGAGGAAAAAATTCGTGAAAATATTTTCTTCGAGAGAATTCTTATTCTCAGGGAGTTTCAATATAATATTTGAACACATCATTCCGAACTTTTAGTTGAATCAGATCAGCCGTTTTGATGTAAAAAAAAAAAAAATCCAATATTTTTGAAGCACTCAAAGCTATTAACCAAATTAATCCAAGCAACAGATGTCACCACTTGATTGGAAACGATTAAAACAAAGCCTTCTTTATTATCATAGAAATCAATTGTGAAATAGGTGGGCAGTGACGTAATGTTTTGGATCACAAGGTGTGTGTGTATGTATATATATATATATATATATATATATATATATATATATATATATATATATATATATATATATTAAAACTTTTAAACTTTCACGACTCATTTTATAATAATGATATATATTTAATAGGAAGATTAGGAACGTAGAGATATTATAAATATTTCACAATTTCATACACGACTTTAATCTTCCTATTAAATATATATCATTATTATATATATATATATATATATATATATATAAATATATATATATATATATATATATATATATATATATATATATATATATATATATATATATATATATATATATATATATATATATATATATGAAAAAACATTCATTATATATTCTTTGAGAAAGGTTTGAACATTAAAACTGAAACGTTAGATAATCCAAGGTTTTTCATGTGACCCATATTATAATTCAATTCATACACGACAAAAATAACCCTAAAATAACGCCATTTATAAATAATTCGGGTCGCGAAAGCATAAGTTTCAAAAACCTCATATATATATATATATATATATATATATATATATATATATATATATATATATATATATATATATGTATATATATATATATATATATATATATATATATATATGTATATATATATATATATATATATATATATATATATATATATATATATATATATATATATATATATATATACATATATATATATATATATATATATATATATATATATACATATATATATATATATATATATATATATATATATATATATATATATATATATATATATATATATATATATATATATATACATAACCAATCCAAAGATAAGTTGATATGTTCCAGATCATCCATCAACGCGGAAACACATAACGCGTTTGTCTAGTAGTAATACACATTATCACAAACTTTGACTGAAATCGGATCAGCTGTTTCGATGTAACAAAATATATTGTGCGATGTTTTTCTATCGTTCAAAGCTGATACCAATTGAGTCCCAGCAACAGGTGTCACCAATTAATTGAAAACGATTAAAGCAAGGTCTTATTTTGTATTCGTGGGACTCAGACTTGGCCGTGGCTTCCCTTGCTGGCAATGTTAAATCTGACAATTTCATATACTACCTTTTTAGATGAGCTTAGCGAAGCTTTCCATTTCACACCCTGAAAAAAAATGGGCTTCGTTTTTATGTTTTTTTTTTTTTTGTAATTATGTACGCGGCATACAGGTCAGAGAAATGAATCAATCAACTTTTGATCTTTTTATCTTTTTATCTTTTGATCTTTTAAGCCATTCGATTGTGAGTTTACGATCTAAGAATAGATTGTTTCAGTTTATTATTATAAATATCGTTCAGCATCCAACCTATTTCCAGCCACACAAATGTCTGTTGTTTGTGCTAATCGCTTGTTTAGGAAATCCCACGTGACAGAATAGAACCTCTCAGCCGATTTGGCTCCACTTTCCGGAGCCTCGGACAGAAATATCTTCTGTAATAATTTTTTTTTTTTTTTTTTTTTTTTTTTTTTTTAATAACATCGAAACTTGATACAAAATCATTGTTCCCCAATTGAGGCTATGGATGAAAGATAGGATCGTTTGGACGGGGCACCACAAGGGCGATCTCACCATCCCATTTTGATTATTGGAAACCAATGAACTTCAACACCAGGACTGCGCTGTCTGTGACCATAATTTTTCGCCGTGGATAAAAGTCTTACAGTATAAACACACGAATGTTGATATCTTCCACTTTGAACTAAGTCTCTTGGGCAATGATTACTTCTTTCCCTTGACAGCAGATGTAAAATTGATCATTATACAAAATGCACAAATTAAATTAGTGATAGGCCTATAATGTTATAATTAGGCCTATCGCTCTACTAATTAATGGTCGTGGCCAATTAGTACTTCATCCAAGCATTTGCTTCGAAGACTGTGGGAAACCACGGAAAACCACGTCAGGATGGAATAATAAGTCAGGATGTAATAATTGTCAAAGGTACAGATAGACATGCAGTTTCAAACAAAATATCTGTCTAGGTTAAGGATATACTAGGAAAACGCATTATATGTTTCCGCGTTGATGGATGAGCTAGAACAGGGCTTTCCAAGTAGATAGCTCAAAGGGCCATTTTTGCACGGAAAAAGTTGAGGTGCAAACAATGAAACAAGCCCTCTATGCATCTTGGCAGGGATGTAATTGTTTGGATCTCAAGGTGTATATATATATATATATATAATAACCAATCCAAAGATAAGTTGATATGTTCCAGCTCATCCATCAACGTGGAAACACATAACGCGTTTGCCTAGTTTATATTATAATGGATAATGCTTTGTTTTATTCGTTTCCAATTATTCATTGTTGACACCTGCTGCGTGGATTTAATTGGTTTCTTAACAGCTTTGAGTGATTTAAAAAAATTGGATTATAAATTTTTTTACATCAAAACGACTGATCTAATTCGACTGAAAGTTCAGAATGAGGTGTATAATTATTATATTGAAATTCCCTGCGAATTTGAATTCTCTAGAAGGAAATATTTTGATCGAATTTTTTCCTCTGGGTTATTCTTGAGGGATTTTTGAGAACTTTGAAATGAGTTTTCTCAGAAGTGGTTCAACCGATTGCGCCTCAAAACTATACAGTATCGATTTAGATAAGGACACTTCTGTATGTCAAGTTTCAACTGATTTTGAATTTTCGTTTGACCTGTGGAGCGCGAACAAACCAAAAACAGCACTTTTTTCGAGTATGGTGGAATTGAGTCTTCACTTTGCTCATCCAAAAAGAGAGTCCTTATTTTTATCATCAAAACTGGCTAGATCCACTTTTCAACAAAAATCTGCATTTTTAGAGCGCTTTTCGTTGACTATCTATATATACGCAAGTAACGCAACCAGTATATAATACAAAACTCGACCATTTCGGTGTTAATAACCAATTCTTAAATATCACATCTTGCTATTCTTGCAGACAAGTTAGTTTCAAAACTCGCTCATCCCACCAAGCCAATCACAACACTTTATTAACTTATACTTTAAAGGGGGTGTGTCGATAACGCTCGTCTACTAGTTGGTTTCAAGACTGGCCCATTTACTTTTATTTTCAACAGAACTCACTCATTATATGACTGTACTAGTCAAACGCGAAATATGCGTTGTAAGATGAGCGAGATATCTCAATAAGGTATAAAAGTCCTTAAAGTAGTTCTACCCTTGCTACTTTATCAACTCTGGTATTCTACACACCTTGATATCTGAATAAGCTATTAAAGTCGTTAAAGTAGTTCTACTCTTGCCACTTCATTGACTCTGGTATTCTACACACCTTGACGGATATAAAAATACTTCATTGTTGGTCAACTCTTGAATCTAGAAAGCAGTGAATCTCGACAACTTAATTCTGTCACAATTTGTATGATATATTTTATGAATATTATCAGTCATTTTATTTTTTTCTTCAAAACGACTGATCAGAATTGCTTAAAAATCGTAATAATGTGTAAAATCCATGTATACACATTCAGAGAGAATTTCATTCCATTTGGAGAGATTTTATTTTTCAACATTTTCTGCCCAGCCAAATCTTATGGGGTTTTTAGAAACTTTGAGATGATGATTCTTAAAATCGGTCCGACCGATTCATCCCAAAAACTATACAGTTCTAAGTTGGATGAGTTTGCGTGTAAAAAAAGTTTCATGTTGATCAGTCAACCCTTGCGACCTATGGAGTGCTTACAAACAAACAAAAAAACAAAACAAAAAAAACACACAGACAAAGCCCTATAAGAGTGGGATGAAGACTTCGCTACGCTCATCAATTAACAAAACTTGTTCATTTCGATATTAAATATTCAATTATTAAAAACTCATCAACTATAACCTTACGTGTTTGAATTGTTTATCAAAATATGCAAATTCATAACTAAATATCATGCTTGTGTTTTATTTCGTATCCTTCCTATAAGTTTTTGCCAATTTGCCAACGTTTTCATAAAATGGATCTAGCCAGTTTTGATAATTGGGGACTCTAAATAGAGTACAGGATGTCTCTATATTTATCACGTATAACAACGTCAGCATAGAGTCAACAAGGGCGAGGTTCAACAGCTGGTCGCTCTTCCAATTAACCTGAACTGGAGGAAGTGAAAGAAATGAGCAACGAATAATTTATGAGCGTAGCGAAGTCTCTATCCCACTCTTATAGGGCTTTGTCTGTGTTTTTTTTTTTTTTTTTTGTAAGCACTCCACAGGTCGCAAGGGTTGACTGATCAACATGAAACTTTTTGTTTTTATACACGCAAACTCATCCAACTTAGAACTGTATAGTTTTTGGAATGAATCGGTCAGACCGATTTTGAGAAAAATCTTCTCAAAGTTTCTAAAAACCCCATAAGATTTGGCTGGGCGGAAAATGTTGAAAAATAAAATCTCTCCAAATGGGATGAAATTTTCTCTAAATGTGTATACATGGATTTTACACATTATTACGATTTTGTAAGCAATTCTGATCAGTCGTTTTGAAGAAAAAAAATAAAATGACTGATAATATTAATAAAATATTTCATAAAAATTGTGACAGAATTAAGTTGTCGAGATTCACTGCTTTCTAGATTCAAGAGTTGACCAACAATGAAGTATTTTTTATATGCGTCAAGGTGTGTAGAATACCAGAGTCAATGAAGTGGCAAGAGCAGAACTTCTTTAACGACTTTAATAGCTTATTCAGATATCAAGGTGTGTAGAATACCAGAGTCGATAAAGTAGCAAGGGTAGAACTACTTCAACGACTTTTATACCTTATTGGGATATCTCGCTCATCTTACAACGCATATTTCGCGTTTGACTAGTGTAGAACATAAATGCAAATTACTTGCTACTGGGCAAGCGCAGCAAATGTGTTGTGAGATGAGTGAGATATGTCTGAATAAGGTTTATCGCACAGGTTACATGAATAAAATGACCGACCAGCTGGACACCTGCCAAAAAAGGGGGCTTGGAAGGGGGGGAAGCCTCCCAGCAGAGCCCCGCAGGGAAATTTTTCAAATATGGACATTTTTCAAATGATTTGTGCGATTCACGAGTGATTTTGGAGTTTTTTTTATTGCATCATCATGGACATTTTAGAAGCTATACTTTTGCGATATCTCCCAGCAGCCCCGCAGGTAATTTTCTGAAATAGACCCATGACATTTTTCAAGTGATTTTTGATATTCACAAGCGGTTTTGGAGTCCAATGATTGAATCACTGTGAACATTACCAAAGTTATTTTCAATAGTATAATCATTATGGACATTTTCGAAGCTATTTTCGCGATTTCTCCCAGCAAAATTCCCAGCAGTGATTTTTTTTTAAATATGGTCATTTTTCAAGTGATTTTTGCTATTCACGAGCAGTCTCGGAATCTAATAATTGAATCATTATTGAAAAGAAAAAAGGAAGTGGAGAAAAAATGTCGATTGGAGGGGCGCGCGGCCTCATTGGCCACCCTAACGACGTCCCTGGGTTGGACACCAGAGCTCATGTCGCACAAACCGAGACGCGTGGCCGAGTGGTTACACACTGAACCGTCATTCGGGAGACCGGGGTTCGATTCCCGCCATGGTCGACCATCCTGACAGGGGTGCATCGTGGTTTCCCTCTGTCGTTCAGGTTGATACTGGGATGATTCCTTAACAACAGGCCACGACCGACTCCTTCCCACTATCCAAAACACCTAATAAAATAACCTTTCATCTCATCATCCCATCATCTCATTCATCATCCACCGACGCCAATAGATCGTAGCCATCACTTTAGTACGTCGTTAAAACCCAATATATATATAAATATATATATATATATATATATATATAAATATATATATATACATATATATATATATATATATATATATATATATATATATATATATATATATATATACATATATATATATATATATATATATATATATATATATATATATATATATATATATATATATATATATACATGTATATTTATATATATATATATATATATATATATATATATATATATATATATATATATATATATTTATATGTAATAATGATTTGCGGAATCCATGTTAATATATGTTTCATCTCAACGTTTCGAATTTATTACAAAATTCATTATCAAGAGACTAAAAACACACTTTGAAGATATCATAATTATAAAATCAGTTCATAATATAAAATACGATGTTAACAGATCAAATCCATATGACAGAAGTGGAAATGGAAACAGAAGAATGAGGTAACATTCAATGAGAAAACATAAAGCCAATAAGATTCATACATTACAAATTACACGAAAAAAAAAAAAAAAAAACAAGAATTAAAAAATGATGATGAAATAAAATAAATAAAAACCAATCAAGTAACAGAATATATGGAAATTATTACAATATTTAGATGTTAGAATAACGTGTGCTCTTCTCATGATTTGTTGTTACCCATGATTCTACTCTGGTACCTCGTAATTGGTCCGACATATTTTTCGGATTGTTCTATTTTTCGGAAGAATTCAAAATTGCCAATGACCATCCTTTTAACACTCGTCTTGCTCAATGTGATTATTTTCAGATACCTCTATGGAATAATAAACATGGAAAAAGGTGCCTAATGAACGTTATCCCTTTGAATTTTAATAACTTACCTCGCAATCTTCAGAATCTTGACAGTTATAATTCCGTTAAAAGATGTGTTAAAGAGTGGCTCATCTCTACTATTCATGACATTTAATTTTTTGTAGCTATATGGCTGGATAAATTCCCTATTTTCACTTTAATATGTTTACTTTTCAGTTTTTCGATTTTATGTCTTTCTTGTGTGATCATTATTTTCTTGTATTTTCGTTGTATTCTTGTATTTTTGTATTTTCGTTTTCGTTGTAAAATTGTGATAAGGTTCATTATTCAGATTAATTTTATAGAAGCAAGTGATTTAATATACATATGTCTGTTCACTATCTAATCATTGTTATATGTGTACTTATCCCACAGATAAACCCTTTTAGGGTTTTGTGGATTTATGTTCAGGGTCAATTTCTTATGTTATCCAATAAAGAGCCTTTAAAAATATGTTGAGGGCCGATCAGTCAATAATTGACCATTGTTCTGACGGATGTTCGATTGCGTTCCAGTATTTAAATTTCCTCGAGATAAAACTGGTTTCCAACAATCTGAAATACGGATGCTGTCATCTCTCTTGTTTATATATTTTTTTTCCATTTCCACTGCTTCTCTGAATAGACGAGGTAAATGATGGTTTATCGAAGCTAAAGAACTATATGCTATATGCTATAGCTTTTATGAGAAAAACACACATTATTCTAAGATCTAAATATTGTAGTAATTTTCTGTAATTTTTTTAGTAATTATCTGCGGCGAAAAGTTATGGTCACAGACAGCCCAGTCCTGGTGTTGAAGTTCATTAGTTTTAAATAATTAAAATGGGGTGGTAAGATCGCCCTTGTGGTGCCCCGTCCAAACGATCCTATCTTTCATCCATAGCCTTAATTGGGGAACAATGATTTTGTATCAAGTTTCGATGTTATTAGAAAAAAAAAAAGTAATTTTCATATATTCTGTTACTTGATTGGTTTTTTATTTATTTTATTTCATCATCATTTTTTAGACCTTTTTTTTTTTTTTTTTTTTTTGTGTAATTTGTAATGTATGAATCTTATTGGCTTTATGTTTTCTCATTGAATGTTACCTCATTCTTCTGTTTCCATTTCCACTTCTGTCATATGGATTTGATCTGTTAACATCGTATTTTATATTATGAACTGATTTTATAATTATGATATTTTTAAAGTGTGTTTTTAGTCTCTTGATAATGAATTTTGTAATAAATTCGAAACGTTGACATAAAACATATATTAACATGGATTCCGCAAATCATTATAACATATTTCCACTCCATGAAAGCCTACGAGAAACATATATATATATATATATATATATATATATATATATATATATATATATATATATATATATATATATATATATATATATATATATAACGAGTATACTTTAGTCCGGTATACGCTCTTCAGATCACACCAGAGCTCATGTCGCACAACCGAGTATACTTTATTCCGGTATACGCTGTTCAGACGACAGCCGCTCGCGTGGGCCAGTGTTCACGTGATGCCGGTGACGACCGGACAAACTTATGCACCGACAGCTGGTGAATCCTTGGCGACCTCTCGCTTGTAAACACACTTAGCAGCTCAGTATCAGGCGATAAGCCAAGAGATCAAAGACGGGTGTTGCAGTTTCTACAACGTTCTGCTGAATCAGTGACGTCAGACTTTTTTTTTTAATAACATCGAAACTTGATACAAAATCATTATTCCCCAATTAACGCTGTGGATGAAAGATAGGATCGTTTTTTTTTTTTTTTTATCCATTTATTCAGTTCTTTACATAATACAATGTTTGAACAATAGAATAGTAGGACTTACATATAACATTTAACAAACTATGAAAAGTGTTAGGTAAGTAATAATAGTTGAATGAGTTATACACTAGGCAAACGCGTTATGTGTTGCCGCGTTGATGGATGAGCTGGAACATATCACCTTATCTTTGGATTGGTTATTATATATATATATATATATATATATATATATATATATATATATATATATATATATATATATATACACCTTGAGATCCAAACCATTACATCACTGCCATCTTATTTTCCATTAATAATTTATATGATGATCGAGAAGGCTTTGTTTAAATCGTTTACAATCAAGTGGTGACACTTGTTGCTTTGATTTAATAGGTATCTTAATAGCTTTGAATAATTAACACAAATAACTTTATATATCTTTTTACATCGAAACGGCTGATCCGATTTGAGTGAAAGTTCGGAATAATGTGTATCATTATTAGATTAAAATTCCCTGAGAATTTGAATCCTCTCAGATGAAATATTTTGCACGAATGTTTTCCTCTGGGTTATTCTAATGGGATTTTTGAAAACTTTGGAATGAGTTTTCTCAGAAGTGGTTCAACCGATCGCGCCTCAAAACTATACAGCATCAAGTCAGATAGGGGTTCATGTGTGTGCCAAGTTTCATCATGATCCGAATTTTTGTTTGACCTGTAGAGCGTGAACAAAAAAACAAAAAAAAAAAAAAAAAAAAAACAGGCACTTTTTTTTCGGGTATAGTGAAATTGAGTCTTCGCTTCGCTCATTCAATGAAATGATATTAGTAAATAATGACATATAATTTTAATGGTTTGCAACATATTTATTCTTCTATTGTTGAAGATATTCTTCCATATTATAAAACACCTGGTCTGTAAGGCATCTACCAAGCTCAGTTTTAAATCGTGACGAACCTTTTATTTCTTTTATACTGCTATAGGAAGCCTATTGAATAATCTGATTGCTGCAATGCTAGGAGCCTCTTCTAAATGCTCAAGTCTCCTTGTTGGTATGTGAATGTTTTTTTACTTGTATTGTATGAGTGAATATTTGAGTTGGTATTATTTAATTAGGCAAACGCGTTATGTGTTTCCGCGTTGATGGATGAGCTGGAACATATCAACTTATCTTTGGATTGGTTATTATATATAATACACCTTGAGATCCAAACCATCACATCACTGCCATCTTATTTTCCATTAATAATTTATATAATAATAAAGAAGGCTTTGTTTTAATCGTTTACAATCAAGTGGTGACACTTGTTGCTTTGATTTAATAGGTATCTTAATAGCTTTGAATAATTGACACAAATAACATTATATATTTTTTTACATCGAAACGGCTGATCCGATTTGAGTAAAAGTTCGGAATAATGTGTATCATTATCAGATTGAAATTCTCTGAGAATTTGAATCCTCTCAGATGAAATATTTTTTCACGAATGTTTTCCTCTGGCTTATTCTAATGGGATTTTTGAAAACTTTGGAATGAGTTTTCTCAGAAGTTGTTTAACCGATCGTGCCTCAAAACTATACAGCATCAAGTCAGATAGGGGTTCATGTGTGTGCCAAGTTTCAACTGATTTTGAATTTTTGTCTGACCTGTGGAGCGCGAACAAAAAAACAAAAAAAAAAACAGGCACTTTTTTTTCGGTATAGTGTAATTGAGTCTTCACTTCGCTCATCCAATAAAGTTCCATTTTTTGAAGCTAGTGTTGATACTGAATGAATGTATATACTAGTTACAGTCATTATTTTAAGTTGTTCAAACTATTCTCTGCAGGTTTCAGAGGTTTTTAATCCTATAATATATCTCACAGCCTTCTTTTGAAGTGAGAAAATTCTATGTACACTTGACAGCACATAAAATGGGATTGCCAGTCTATGGCCTTGCGTCAATGTTTATTTCTTGTGTAGTACTGGGTTCTGAACCAGTTCCAGCTACGAGCTGATTGGTTGATTGAATTTTTGTTTACATATTTCAGATCCACCCCATACACGTGCTTTTTACATGCGCGATGCTGGATTTCATTCATAATATTTCCAAGTTGAAACCTGATTCATCGTAGAACCAACTGGTTATTGGCTTACTCACTCGATATTTCATCTGCAGGAACGAGAAGTAATTCCATACAGATTTTGAATTATAGTTCTCCGTTAACAGTTACTCGACATTACACAAGAGTCAACTCATTTTTTCCGTAATCTCGAATTAGATTGTTACGTCAAAACAAAATTTGGCATGTGAAAACTTGTGCATGCTTTAGTAACATGACCGGGACGCGTGACCGAGTGGTAACACACTGAACCGTCATTCGGGAGACCGGGGTTCGATTCCCGCCATGGTCGACCATCCTGACAGGGGGTTTTCGTGGTTTCCCTCTGTCGTTCAGATTGATACTGGGATGGTTCCTTAACAACAGGCCACGACCGACTCCTTCCCACTATCCAAAACACCTAATGAAATTCCCTTTCATCTCATCATCCCATCATCTCATTCATCATCCACCGACGCCAATAGATTGTAGCCATCAGTATAGTGCGTCGTTAAAACCCAATATAATAATAACTAATTGACCATTGTAGATCGTCCGCCCTCGTGATGTCACAAAATATAAAAACCAATCAAGTGGACAGTGAAACAGGGGAAATAGGGAAATAACCAATCAAGGTATCTAAGATTTCCCCTGCTTCGTATAAGTCACGCCCATCTACATTGGTCAATTGACAGAATACAAATCTGAAAGTACAAATACAAATTATGACATGGTCAAAAAATTACATACATGAAAAGTAACAGTCTGTCAGCTCTTAGAAAGTCCTCAGTATTGGGCTAAACATCCCCGCTAGTCTAGTGTGCAGATGTCCAACAACTACACTCGATATTTCTGCCATCGTTTCTTACCTCACAACGTACCAAACGCGTTAAATATAGGTTCATAGAGCCACGGCATTTTTGCCGGCCGGCAATCTTGTCGGGTGCCGTTGGACGTCAAATGATTGGTACCGTTCATACTACCACGGCAAACTATCGCCGACTCAAGGCAATTATATATCGAATCGATGCGATAACCATGGCAACGTCGATAGTGATCGAGTTTGACAGTCGATAGTTCGTACGCAGAACACATAGTTCGAGTATAAACGTGGCCGTGATGTCGTCTACGTCATCACGGCAAGTCTGTCGTCCGGCAAAATGTTCAACTTCATTCAACTTTCAAGGCCACAGTGAACGACAAGCCCGGCAAGTCTGTGATTGGCTCATTCATTTTGACGGCACGGCAAATTCGTGTTGCCGTGGCTCTTTGAACGTACCTTTATGTGTTTCCGCGTTGACGGATGAGCTAGAACATATCAACTTATCTTTGGATTGGTTATTATATATATACACCTTGAGACCCATACATCACGTCACTGCCCATCCTGTTTCCTAATTGATTTATATAATAATGAAGAAGGCCTTGTTTCAATCGTTTCCAATTAATTGGTGACACCTGTTGCTTGGATTCAATTGGTATCTTAATATTATATTGAGATACCCTATAAGGTAGGAAATATTAAAAAAGTGGAGAGAGTGCAAAGGATAGCAGCAAGAAGAGTTACAGGTACAGTTAAGAAGAGGAGAGGCGATGTTAAACAAGAGGGGAGGCGAGTTAAACAAGAGGAGAGGCGAGTTAAACAAGAGGGGAGGCGAGTTAAACAAGAGGGGAAGCGAGTTAAACAAGAGGGGAGGCGAGTTGAACAAGAGGGGAGGCGAGTTAAACAAGAGGGGAGGCGAGTTAAACAAGAGGGGAGGCGAGTTAAACAAGAGGAGAGGCGAGTTAAACAAGAGGGGAGGCGAGTTAAACAAGAGGGGAGGCGAGTTAAACAAGAGAGGAGGCGAGTTAAACAAGAGGAGAGGCGAGTTAAACCAGAGGGGAGGCGAGTTAAACAAGAGGGGAGGCGAGTTAAACAAGAGGAGAGTCGAGTTGAACAAGAGGGGAGGCGAGTTAAACAAGAGGAGAGTCGAGTTGAACAAGAGGGGAGGCGAGTTAAACAAGAGGAGAGTCGAGTTGAACAAGAGGAGAGCCGAGAAAACAAGAGGAGAGGCGAGTTAAACAAGAAGGGAGGCGAGTTAAACCAGAGGGGAGAGGAGGTGATGGTCTGGGAAAGTCCAACTGAGATGATTAGTGAGCTGGAATGGATAAAGCTGAATGAGAGGAGAACAATCTATCGATTATGTAATTTCAAAAGGGCAATAGAAGGGGTCGGTGGCTGGGCAGACTTGTGCGAGAAGATTGTGACAGGTGTTGGTTGTGAAAGAGCTCGCAGAGGACATCAGTTTTGAGGTCGAAGTTATGGGGGCAAGATCCGACGTGGGAAAATATTAATTTTTGAGAAGAACGGGTGGTGAATGGAGAGATGGTATCACGGGGGACACAACTTGAGTGTAAAGGTTATCAGAAGATTGCTAAAAAGCCAAAAGAAAACAAAGATCAATAATTATTGGATGAGCGTAGCGAAGACTCAATTACACTGTACTTGAAAAATCGAGTGTGTGTTTTTTTTTTTTTTGTTTTTTGTTTTTTGTTCGCGCTCTACAGGTCAAACAAAAAAACAGATCATGATGAAACTTGGCACACACATGAACCCCTATCTGACTTGATGCTGTATAGTTTTGAGGCGCGATCGGTTGAACCACTTCTGAGAAAACTTATTCCAAAATTTTCAAAAATGCCATTAGAATAACCCAGAGGAAAACATTCGTGAAATATATTTCATCTGAGAGGATTCAAATTCTCAGGGAATTTCAATCTGATAACTAGGCAAACGCGTTATGTGTTTCCGCGTTGATGGATGAGCTGGAACATATCAACTTATCTTTGGATTGGTTATTATATATATATACACCTTGAGATCCAAACCATTACATCACTGCCATCTTATTTCACATTAATAATTGGATGAGCGAAGCGAAGACTCAATTACACTATACCGAAAAGAAGTGTCTGTTTTTTTTTTTTTTTGTTTTTTTTTTTTGTTTTTTTGTTCGCGCTCCACAGGTCAGACGAAAATTCAAAATCAGTTGAAACTTGGCACACACATGAACCCCTATCTGACTTGATGCTGTATAGTTTTGAGGCGTGATCGGTTGAACCACTTCTGAGAAAACTCATTCCAAAGTTTTCAAAAATCCCATTAGAATAACCCAGAGGAGAACATTCGTGAAAAATATTTCATCTGAGAGGATTCAAATTCTCAGGGAATTTGAATCTGATAATGATACACATTATTCCGAACTCTCACTTGAATCGGATCAGCCGTTTCGATGTAAAAAAATATATAATGTTATTTGTGTTAATTATTCAAAGCTATTAAGATACCTATTAAATCAAAGCAACAAGTGTCACCACTTGATCGTAAACGATTAAAACAAAGCCTTCTTTATTATCATATAAATTATTAATGTAAAATAAGATGGCAGTGATGTAATGGTTTGGATCTCAAGGTGTATATATATATATAATAACCAATCCAAAGATAAGTTGATATGTTCCAGCTCATCCATCAACGCGGAAACACATAACGCGTTTGCCTAGTTTATATAATAATAAAGAAGGCTTTGTTTTAATCGTTTACAATCAAGTGGTGACACTTGTTGCTTTGATTTAATAGGTATCTTAATAGCTTTGAATAATTAACACAAATAACATTATATATTTTTTTACATCGAAACGGCTGATCCGATTTGAGTAAAAGTTCGGAATAATGTGTATCATTATCAGATTGAAATTCTCTGAAAATTTGAATCCTCTCAGATGAAATATTTTTCACGAATGTTTTCCTCTGGCTTATTCTAATGGGATTTTTGAAAACTTTGGAATGAGTTTTCTCAGAAGTTGTTAAACCGATCGCGGCTCAAAACTATACAGCATCAAGTCAGATAGGGGTTCATGTGTGTGCCAAGTTTCAACTGATTTTGAATTTTTGTCTGACCTGTGGAGCGCGAACAAAAAAACAAAAAAAAAAAAAAAAAAAAAAAAAAAAGAAAAAAAAACAGGCACTTTTTTTTCGGTATAGTGTAATTGAGTCTTCGCTTCGCTCATCCAATGATACACATTATTCCGAACTTTCACTCAAATCGGATCAGCCGTTTCGATGTAAAAAAAAATATAATGTTATTTGTGTTAATTACTCAAAGCTATCAAGATACCTATTAAATCAAAGCAACAAGTGTCACCACTTGATTGTAAACGATCATAACAAAGCCTTCTTGATTATCATATAAATTATTATTGGAAAATAAGATGGCAGTGATGTAATGGTTTGGATCTCAAGGTGTATATATATATAATAACCAATCCAAAGATAAGTTGATATGTTCCAGCTCATCCATCAACGCGGAAACACATAACGCGTTTGCCTAGTATACTCATTTCTTCTTACCCTTCGTCATTCATCATTCTATCATTTTATATATAATTGTTCACATTTTTTGATAAGATTAATTTTTTGTTCATATTTCTAGTTTGTAATATCAGTATAGTGCTTATTGTAATTGAAAATGTTGTTGTCCTCGCCACCGTGTATGACATTAACATATGACATATGATTTATTTAAAAAAAAATATATATATATTTGATGATTTTTTAAAAAAGGCATGATATATTTTTTAGATCGGAACGGCTGATCCGATTTGAGTGAGATTTCGGAATAATGTGTATCATTATTATATTGAAATTTCCTGAAAATTTTAATTCCCCTGGAAGAAATATTCTCATGATTTTTTTCCTCTGGGTTATTTTTTTGGGGATTACTGAAAACTTTGAAATAAGTTTTCTCAGACGTGGTTCAATCGATTGAGCCTCAAAACTAGGTATACAGTATCGAATTAGATAAGGACACTTGTGTATGCCAAGTTTCAACTGATTCTGAATTCTTGTTTGACCTGTAGAGTACGAACAAAAAACAAACACTTTTTTTCGATTATGGTGAAACTGAGTCTTCGCTACGCTCATCCAATGATATGAATACATCGAAGTATGACCACGCCCCCTAGCAGAGCGTTGTAGGAACTGGGGCACCGTGAAAGTAACGGCTAGCCAGACAGGTTGCAAATGAAGCGAGCACCCCGAAGATTAATCTTCCGACAGAAGTTGGCGGCTTGACAACTTCATTGATAGTCGCTAGTTTACAAGCCAGCTGTCGTATAATTAAAACATAACTGTTAGTTTAACCGGAGACTAGATTAGTTGCAGGCGAGAAGGTTGTGGTTTATAGCTTTATCATATAGCTCTTATTTGTCATTCACCATCATAATAGCCTATTATTAAGTAATTTATCGAGCAGGCCTATATCGATAAGTAAAAACATTCCCTTTCGAGTAACTTCAGAGACTTATTCAATCTATAAGTTATCATTTAATATTATCTATATTATCTATATTATATTATATTATATATACGGTATCTATTATATTATTATCTATATTATAGGCCTATCACTCATTTTTTTTTTCCATTTTGTATAATGACAAACTTTACATTTGCTGTTAATGGAAAGAAGTGATCATTGCTCAAGAGACTTAGTTCAAAGTGGAAGATATCAACATTCGTGTGTTTTGTTTACTCTTAATACCAATGCTGATAATGTCCAGATATATATCACAGAAACGGTTTTTACTTATAATGTGTTCCGGACTTTCGGAAACTGAAAGACTGTTATCTGCGGCGGAAAGTTATGGTCACCAACAGCGCAGTCCTGGTGTTAAAGTTCATTGGTTTTAAATAATTAAAATGGGGTGGTGAGATCGCCCTTGTGGTGCCCCGTCCAAACGATCCTACTTTTCATCCTTAGCCTTAATTGGGGAACAATGATTTTGTATCAAGTTTCGATGTTATTAAAAAAAATATATATATTATATCAATCAATTAATTCTTTATCGGAAAGTATGGTATGCTATCAACTAAAACTGTGAATTATCCTAAATAAATTATAATTATTTGTTCAATTCAATGATACTGATTATTTTATGTAATTATTTCTCTACTGCTTTGAACAATTTATAACGATAGTGAGTATTCTATGGATTATTAGTTAATGAAATTGTATCATCTTATATGTGTATAGCTGTACCATGATTGTGAAGAAAATGTGCCAATAATGCTGGAGTAATGCACAACAACAACATCAACAACAACAACAACAACAACAACAACAACAACAACAACAATAATAATAATAATAATAATAATAATAATAATAATGATAATAATAATAATAATAACAATAAAATGCTGGAAATATATTTAAGAAATATTATACTTTATTACTAGATCGAGAAAAAATATAAAAAATGTACCCGCCAATTTCAATAGATCGCTTTGCACCCCATTTTCAAGTTTCCGTAATGCATTCCACACTCCTCTCTCTGTTAGCAGGACCTCCTCCCACTTCCTTTTCCTCCCCTGATGCCCTCAACTTCCTACTCATCTTCCTACTTCTTCTCTTAAGCCTCCTAAACTTACAAAGCAGGATCTGCATTTGCCTGTAACACCTTATAGGGAACCAATAGACCATTTCCATATTTCAATGCGCAGGCGCGTCACGCCTCCTAGCAGCCGAGACTGGGAGTTTTATTATTGTTCAAAAAGTCGGCCCTCTTATACACAGAGTTGAAGGCAAAATACCAAGATATAAAACTTGCATTATCTCTCATCTCCCTCACTCTGACAGTGTGTAAATCTCTCAGTATATACTTTACATATAAATGTTGAAACTACCATCATATTATAATTTAATACGTCATGATACGCAATAATACGGCATGATTTTCGACTCGACGGAATCGGCATTGATGTATTCTTGGCTCGAGATGAATACGAGATTATATAATATATAAAATGGAATGACAAAACGTTCACCGTTGGAATAAAACTTTCAGGCGATATCTCCAGTGTTTGTGGGGCACTAAGATTCCGCCAGGGTGACTCAACATCGAACTTAAACCGTGTGAGACAGGCCTACAGCTCATCGAACAGACGTCAGTTGTCTGAAATGCTTTTTTAAATTCTCATATTAGTTTTAACGACGCACTATAATGATAACTGAAGGTTGATTTCCATGGACGCGAATTTCGCGTCGCTTAGCGAATTCGCGTTGCGAACTTTTGGCAGACATTTTGAAAATTCGTCCAATCGGTGACGACTGCGACACGAGCGACGAAAGTTGAACAAAATTCAATATTTTCGCCTACGCTGAGCGATTTCGCCGGAAGTAGGCTAGGGTTCCTAATAAATATCCCAGGATCGCGTACTGCATCCGGCGAGATATCGATTTATCGAAACTCGATCTCCAAACTCAAAAGTGTGACAGCCAATTGCAACAACTCATTTTCCCGCAAGAACGAGGTTGATTGAGCTTTGAAATTCTACCGATGGAGTGCTGAACTCGGCCGAACTGTACCTCACCAGTTTACCGCTAGAAGTCGCACCACTACGCGAATTTAAAATGGCGACGCGTTTTCGGTGAGCGAATTCGCTTTCGCTACGCGACGCGAAATTCGCGTCCATGGAAAACTTACTTAAGGGTGAAGATGACCACGGAAGGAGTTATGCAGTCGGCAAGGAGGATATTCAACGCTGAATGATATTGAAGGGCTGTGGTTCAATTCTCAGGAAGTATATGAGGAGGTTAAAAATAAGAATGGACCATATTCGAAAAGAATGAGCCATCTAGCGGCGCTCGTTTGAACTAGAACGGGATGTTATTACCCGAGTTGGAAAGTCCTATGCTGCCAATGCTATTTAGCACGTTTGATTTATATTACTGTGCGTTACAGCTTGAACGTATTAAATTATAATATTATGGTAGTTTCAACATTTATATGTGAACTATATAATGAGAGATTTACACACTATCAGAGTGAGGGAGATGAGAGATAATGCAAGTTTTATATCTTGGTATTTTGCCTTCAACTCTGTGTATAAGAGGGCCGACTCTTTGAACAGTACTAAAACTCCCAGTCTCGGCTGCTAGGAGGCGTGACGCGCCTGCGCATTGAAATATGGAAATGGTCTATTGGTTCCCTATAAGGTGTTACAGGCAAATGCAGATCCTGCTTTGTAAGTTTAGGAGGCTTAAGAGAAGAAGTAGGAAGATGAGTAGGAAGTTGAGGGCGTCAGGGGAGGAAAAGGAAGTGGGAGGAGGTCCTGCTAACAGAGAGAGGAGTGTGGAATGCATTACGGAAACTTGAAAATGGGGTGCAAAGCGATCTATTGAAATTGGCGGGTAGGGGGGTTGTAGGTTATTTGCTAAGGTTGATTCAAGCTTCACTCACAGCAGGTAGAGTACTGCAAGATTGGAAAAAAGCGGGGGTGGTTCCAATTTCAGAGGGAGGGCGAAGGGGCAGGGTAAATAAATACAGGGGAATTAGTTTAACGTCGCATGTGTGTTGATATTATGGAAAGGGTAGTTATGAAGAGAGTAGTGGTCTAGTGAAGAAGGTAGATGAACGAAGGGGTAGTTCAGAGGTACAGCATGGGTTTGGGAAGGGGTATTCGTGTGAGACCCAGTTGTTGAGTTTTGCATGAGAGTTGGTAGGGGAAGTTAATAGGGGATGAGGGTGTTGATGCAGTGTTTGGAAGGCTCTTCATGAGGTAGTTCACACTATGTTATTAGGGAAATTGAACCTGTCTGTTGATAATATTGGGTGGATTAGCTGGATTGGAAACTTTCTTCTGGATAGAGTGCAAAGAGTTGAATATATATATATATATATATATATATGAATATATGAGTCAGCCAATCTTCGAAGAGAGTGATTTTAGGTCATGGTTTGGTATTTCTCAGTGAAATGATGAATAAATCTTCTTCGTTCCAGACTTGACTTCATGCGGTGCAATCAAACCAGACCAAATGACGTTTGATTTGTGCAGCGGATGAACATAGCCACGTCATCATGACAGAAATGCCCCACGAAATGTCAACCAACATCACAGACCCGACAATACGACGTCACACCGACGACAACAAAACATCAACATACAAACAAATCCTATTGAAAAAGAAAAAACACTTCGAACAGAGCAAATCCGCTGTAAAGTCGATCCAGTTCCGCAAAGAAGCAAACCGAGAACTGGATAAAGAAACTCCGAATCTTCTCAAAGCTCTCTCCTTGTACAACGCGAGCATCCGACACGCTCCGTTGCCAACGGAGCTGGCTCCGGGGTATGCGGCGAGATCTGACGTTCTGTTTGCGATGGGAAAGTACGAGGGATGTGTCTGCGACATTGAACGTGCTCTGACGACGAATCACACTGACGTCGTTGGGTATAAGCTGTGGAGGAGGAAAGCCGAGTGCTTTCAGTTGATCGGAGATGTGACATCGGCTAGAGAGAGCTACGAGGTTGTCCAACATTTGATGATTTGTAATCCTGGACCACCATGCATGCATATTTTATCTACCCCTTTTCCGGTTTCTTTCTCATTGCCACGTATCTCTTACCTTACACAATGATAGATAGTTCATTATCTCCTTTCACATTTCTCTACATTTAAAAGCTAATTGATAAAAAACTAACTATATAGGACAATAAGACAACAGTCAGATTGATAGTATGATTCTGGTGATATCATTTTGTCAAGGTATGGAAAAATATATAAAAATAACTTGACAACAAAGAATCATTATGAGTTTTTTTTTTTTAATAACATCGGAACTTGATACAAAATCATTGTTCCCCAATTAAGGCTATTATTGTGAAGTCATTATGTCATTATTAAGTCATTATTATAAGTCTTTATCATTATGAGTGTGACTGATTTCAAAGATACTGGCATATACCTATGACTATCAATAACGTAACGGGATAAGCAACATGGCGTAAGTCCTATCCTTTTAACATTAGGCCGTTTTCACCATGATGGAATCAGCGCGCTTTCGTGTACATTTCTGAGATTCGCAGTTTCAAATCAAATCGTACGTATAAGGCTCGTATTCCAATGCATAGCACATAGTTGTACAATTGCATTGATTTTAATCTTTCTCGTAGATGATGAGTAATTATCCAGTTATCAAATGGTAAATATAGTAGTAGGGCTCTTGACTAGGGGACTAAATGCTTTTACAGACGTATTTTAAATTTAGATTGGCTAATTCAAATGGAATTTACTCCGATATTGCCTAATGCAGTTGGAAAGAGCTGGATTCATAGATTGCATTACGTCTATCACTTGTATAGATCAACACACAATAATACCAGCAAATCATCATAACATTTGTAAGGCGGCATCCCTTTGATATATGCATGGTGTGAAAGGAAACCGCCATGTTGCTTATCCCGTTACGTTATTGATAGTCATAGCATATACCAACTAATTCACAAGAGCTACTGTTTCATTCATTACTCACACTCTCAAACCAGTGCCGCGGTATCTTGCAACAGGTCAGGCAAGATTTGAACTTTCATCAGGAAAAATAACTTGAATGTAAAATTATACCCGAAACGAACAGTAATGACTGAGAGATCTTCGTATTTAAGCACTGGAATATGAAGTTGATATAGGCCTAGTTATCAACTCCATAAATTACTTCATCATATTGTAAGGATTCGATTAAATTTTCCCTATGTTCCATTAGTGACTTGATACTTTCTCTTTATTTTCTTCCATCATTTTTTCACTAATAATTCACATTAAGATCATTATTATTTGAATATCTTTTCACACAATTCATCATTATTAACTATTGTGTTTTTTTAATCTTGACTAATTTGTATTTGATTGTTTATTAGATGAGCGTATATGAAGATTCCATCCTACTCTTATAGAGCTTTGTCAGTGTGAATTTTGTTTTTCGTTTGTTTGTAAGTTAGCACTGCACAGGTCGCAGGGTCTGACTGATTGCCATGGAACTTTTTTGGGACGGGCAAACTTTTACAACCTAGAAGGCTAGAACCAGTGTTGGGGAAGTTCCTTTTTAAAAAAAACTTTACAAAAGTTCAGTTCATTACTGTGAGAATGAACTTTTCAAAAGTTCAAGTTCATTTTCTATATTTTATTCTGAAAAGTTCAAGTTCGTGTGAAAAGTACATAAGTTCACGTGAAAGTTCATTTCGCGTTTTTTTTTTTTGCTTTTAACGTCAATTTGGACCACCGACAGTATTATATAGCTAATATTGGTAGGGCTTACTGGTCAGAAAACCGCGTCTATCTCCATCTCTCTCACTCAAGTACAAACGTCATGGAAAAATGTACTACTCGTTTGAAAAAAACGTCTCACCGGCGAACTTTCGAACTTTTGAAAAAGTTCGTGACCGAAAAGGAACTTTTACCAAGTTCACGTTCATTATGTGAAAAACGAACGCGTTCATATAAAAGTTCATCAAAAAATGAACGCGTTCCCGTGAACGCGTTCATTTTGCAAGTTCACTCCCCAACACTGGCTAGAACTGTATAGTTTTTGGAATCAATCGGTTCGCCCGATGTTGAGAAATATAATCTCAAAGTTTCTAAAATTCCCATAAGATCAGGTTGGGCAAGAAAATTTGAAAAATAAAATCATTCCAAATGAAATGAACTTTTTCTGTGAATGTTTACACATGAATGATACACATTATCACCATTTTGGATGCAATTCGAATCAGTCATTTTGAAGAAAAAAAATTCATTCAACTGTTTTTATTCATCAAATATATTGAAATAATAGCAGAATTAGGTTGCCAAGATTCACTGCTTTCTAGATTCGATATTGACTCAATAATGGACTATTCTTCATATTCTTCAAGGTTTGTTGAATACCAGAGTCGATGAAGTAGCAAGGGTATATAGAACGACTTAAACGACTTTTATACCTTATTCAGATATCTTGCTCATCTTTAGATAGGGACAGTGGGAATCTCGTTAATCCATTCATGCTCGTCACTAATTAGATGACGAGGCATTTGGCTATACCTTAAGAGCCCGCATCTTAGACAGATTTACAGAGTGCAATTTGGCCACATATATCTCAAGAAGTACAAACACTACGGACTTGCGGTGAAATGTAATGAATAAGTAATACCCTCACAATTAGATATGCCTTGTCGAAAATTGTAGAATGATGTTATTATGGAGCAATAATTGGATCAAAATGTGCCTAATTTGATGTTTTTCATTGCCTAATTCCCGGTCACCGAATAATAGTAGAAATAAATTACAAACGCACATCCTCAAGTTCAACTTTGCTTATCAATATTTGAAATTCTGATTTGCCTTTTGTTCTACAGTTTTCCCAATTTCCTTGGCCAAAATGTGTAATTAGACGAGCTTTAGCGAGGATTCAATTTGACATACTGAAAAAAATTGGTGTTCGTTTTTATGTTTTTTTTTTTTTTTTTTTTATATGTTTTTTTGTCGGTTCTCCACAGGTCAAACGGCTACAGCTATCAACTTCAAACTTTTTTTCGTCATGGTTCCTCATCTAACTTAGATCTGTATAGTTTTGTGGCATTATCGGGTGGTAACTTTTTTTTTTATGAATTTTAGAAATTTCAAAAATCCCCATTAGAATAACCCGGAGGAAAATACTTGAAAAATCAAAATTTTTCAAGACCTCTCAAATTTTCGCCGAATATAAAGGAAACTATTAAGCACATTTTGAGAGATTTTTTGCATCAATCGGATGAGAAATAACGAAGAAAACGCATTTATAATGCATTTTCCCATCAATTTAGGCTATTACGGGAACCAATTAAATCTATAGCAACAAGTGTCAGCAATTAATTAAAAACGATTGAAATGAATGAAGAGGAAGGCCGTGACATAACTGATTCTCGTAAGGTTTTTGAACGTTTGGAGTGATCCAAGGTCTGTAGGTGTAGATTGGGTTGACAAATTATTTTTCATTCTAGATTTCTATACCCCTAAGCTCGTCTATCAACGCGCATCCCGCGTTTTCCTAGTATGTAACTAGATTTTGTCCAAATTATGGAATGAAAAACTCCCCCATCTAGCGGTGGTTACTGAAACTCTTCCAATATTATCATTTTTCACTTTTTAACCCACAACCAAACTTTTGAACGCACATCGAACTTGGGTCGAGCATTTCGAAGAGAAACATTCTCAGCTAAGATGCGGGCTCTTAAGAGAGTCACATATGTTGTGTTTGCCTGCTAGTATAATGCTGGTCATAAAGTTTTGATGAGTTTTGGAGTCCAATGATTGAATCAATATGGACATTATCAGAGTTATTTTCAATAGTAGGAATCATTACAGATATTTTCGAAGTTATTTCCACAATTTCTCCCAGCAAAATTCCCGGCAGTGTTTTTTTTTTGAATTATGGTCATTTTTAAAGTGATATTTGTGATTCACAAGCAGTTTCGGAATCTTATTAGACGAGCTTTAGCGAGGATTCAATTTGACATACTGAAAAAAATTGGTGTTCGTTTTTATGTTTTTTTTTTTTATGTTTTTTTGTCGGTTCTCCACAGGTCAAACGGCTACAGCTATCAACTCCAAACTTTTTTTCATTATGGTTCCTTATCTAACTTAGATTTGTATAGTTTTGTGGCATTATCGGGTGGTAACTTTTATTTTTATGGATTTTAGAAATTTCAAAAATACCCGTTAGAATAACACGGCGGAAAAAAAATTAAAAAATTTTTATTTTCAAAAAGATTGAAATTTTGTGTGAAGTTGAATAACATCTTTATACACATTTCTGGAAATTCTCAACTTCATCGAGTGAGCCAGTTTAAAGAAAAAACATGAAATGTGCTAAATTTGTAACACTCGAAGCCGTTTTTACCCATTTATAACTTAAATGTCACCCAATTGGCGAATTCAGGCAAAAGTTTGGAAAAGAAGTCGACATACTATTACTATCCGCTCGTCTAACAACGCATATATAGCGTTTTTCTAGTAATAGAATCATTATCGAAAAGGAAGAAGGAAGTGTGAAGTTGTAGAGTGTATACTGAAACAATTCATATTATCAAGTAACTAGGAAAACGCCACATATGCGTTGTTAGACGAGCGGATAGTAATAGTATGTCGACTTTTCTGCCAAACTTCTGCCTACTTTCGCCAATTGGGTGACATTTAAGTTAGAAATGGGTAAAAACTGCTTCGAGTGGTACCAATTCAACACATTTTATGGTTTTTCTTCAAAATGGCTCACCCGATCAAGCTGAAAGTTTTCAGAAATGTGTATTAGAATGTAATTAAAATTCATGCAAAATTTGATCTTTTTGGAAAATAAAAATATTTTCTTTCTTTTCCGGCTGTGTTATTCTAACGGGTATTTTTGAAATTTCTAAAAATCATAAAAAATTTAACATCCGATAATGCCACAAAACTATACAGATCTAAGTTAGATGAGGAACCCCAATGAAAAAAAGTTTGAAGTTGATAGCTGTAGCCGTTTGACCTGTGGAGAACCGACAAAAAAACATGGAAAAAAAACGAACACCAATTTTTTTCAGTATGTCAAATTGAATCCTCGCTGAAGCTCATCTAAATATTTTAGTGTGTGTTCATTCGTAGGTCAATATTATATATTTTTAAAGAAGGATAAGTTATTGGGGGGTGCAAATCTCTATTGGAGGGGCGCGCGCCCTCCCTTGAATCCCCTAACGACGTCCCTGGTTCAATACAAATATTGGATGCATATCAATAGAGACATGTGAAAATGGCAATTGCTATTAAAGTAACAAAATATAAGTGCTTTGAAACATATTTTCCCAACATTTCTTCATGTTTCTATACATTTGAAGTCGTTTGATCATGTTTTTGTAAAGGCGGCAAAGCGCTACAAACATCTGAATCCGCTATGTTTCAACATATCGGCGATATAGACACTATATGTGGAATAAAAGCATCATAGATGTTATTCTCTGCAGAATACACCAATAGTCAGTTAAGGCATTTCAAAAACCAAAGTGCATCTATAAATGCAGGCTGCAGATGAGGCGTAGGTTTAACCTGGGGGTGGACACCATTTCCCAGAAACTATCAATATGAATCTTCCACTAATTGTAGTGTTCCACTTGTATGCCTGTTGTACCATTGATACCGGTATAAACTGGAAGACTTTTATCTGCGGCGAAAAGTTATGGTCACCGACAGCGCAGCCCTGGTGTTGAAGTTCATTAGTTTTAAATATTTAAAATGGGGTGGTAAGATCGCCCTTGTGGTGCCCCGTCCAAACGATCCTACTTTTCATCCTTAGCCTTAATTGGGGAACAATGATTTTGTATCAAGTTTCGATGTTATTAAAAAAAAATATATATATATATATTAAATGTACCAATATATTATTTGGATATATTAAGGGTATACCGTACTGTTGAAACGGTACAGAAATGTTGTTTCGCTACAAAACGCAATGTTTCAAAATAATAGATGAACCCAAGTGCTACTTTTCAAATTCTGAATGCTATGAAAAGTAAAAATACAAGCCATGTTTACATGTTTCTATATATCAATAATCCTCGCTCCAACTGATTCCCTAGACCGCGTTCAAGTTCCTCACGCTGTCGTCCGGAGGAGAAGAGTCGAAGACGCGACAGACGACGTCGATAGAGGAACAGCTGTTGGCGCTCACGACGTCGGCTCCAGCCGATCAGCACGCTCCCAAGAACCGCATACGTCCGCCGCCGCGCAAGTCTCACGCGGATAACAGCGAGGCGCCGCGGATGACGGACCGTATGGAGATAGCGTACAGCCCCGAGTGGGGGCGACATGTTGTGTGTACGAAAGACATCAAACCAGGTGAAGAGCTAGGGAACTAGGGCCAAATACCTCAGATCTAACTTCGGTTAACTGGATTCACGATGCGAACTAATGATTAGTGACCAAGACTACATATTACTAGGCAAACGCGTTATGTGTTTCCTCGTTGATGGATGAGCTGGAACATATCAACTTATCTTTGGATTGGTTATTATATCTATATATATACCTTGAGATCCAAACCATTACATCACTGCCATCTTATTTTTCATTAATAATTTATATGATAATCAAGAAGGCTTTGTTTTGATCGTTTACAATCAAGTGGTGACACTTGTTGCTTTGATTTAATAGGTATCTTAATAGCTTTGAATAAATGACACAAATAACATTATATATTTTTTTACATCGAAACGGCTGATCCGATTTGAGTAAAAGTTCGGAATAATGTGTATCATTATCAGATTGAAATTCTCTGAGAATTTGAATCCTCTCAGATGAAATATTTTTCACGAATGTTTTCCTCTGGCTTATTCTAATGGGATTTTTGGAAACTTTGGAATGAGTTTTCTCAGAAGTTGTTGAACCGATCGCGCCTCAAAACTATACAGCATCAAGTCAGATAGGGGTTCATGTGTGTGCCAAGTTTCAACTGATTTTGAATTTTTGTCTGACCTGTGGAGCGCGAACAAAAAAACAAAAAAAAACAAAAAAAAAAGCAGGCACTTTTTTTTTGGTATAGTGTAATTGAGTCTTCGCTTCGCTCATCCAAAAATTAAGAAACTGAGCATTCACATAAACTTGAAATAAGAATTAATTTGGACGGAAATGACGTACTTTTCATGAGTCGTAGCTGTCTTAAGATGACGGATTGAAATTGAAATCTACATGTTAGAAGGCTGTAAACGAGCCATCAAACGAGGTTCATCGAGCGGGAGAGCTTCCTGTTGCATTGACTTCTTGTCGTTTCAAATTCACGACTTCTGATTGGTCAGACCAATGATTCAAACTAATGATTAATACTAAAGTTGAAAGTCAGTTAACCTTCAAGGCCAGTCACTGATATTAAACACAATGTGAACGTCAACACTGATTCCGTATCTGCCAACTTTAGTTAATCATTAATCACTGATCATTAGTTCGCATTGTGAATCCAGCTTTAGGAGACACATTCTACGCCTTTTGACAGACGACAGAGCGATGCTAGCGCACGTATCGTAGAGGAGTGAATTATTCTTTAGGCAGGCCAGTCGGAATGATTACCAAAAGTTTTTTCTTCTCACACCTTCTTGGATTCACCATTTATCCAAGTCATGTTCTTCTTCGAATTAATATATTTCATCAATATGCCTAGGCCTATAGTTCCATCATGAGAGGACGAGACAACACTGTCTGTTATATCACCGAGTGTTTTAATTACGTAAATTCGAAGTAATTCGAAAGCAAATTCGAGGTAATTCTTCAGATTCGGAGAGAAACGGGAAAGTGTGTAGAGCCTAGGCTTGACCAATCATTGAAATATCTGTTCATTCGTACATCTTCATACTATTTATAACTTATCAGGAATATTTCTATGAATGATTCACAACATGATATTCACGTCCGTTCGGTGTTATACGCATTGGACATATTGGTGGTAAAGCAGATATCTCTCTTCTAATTCACTCCACGGAGACAGGTAGCACTAGTGAGCAATGTCGCCAAGCGTTACATGGTAAACAAGCTCAGGTCGGTGTTATACGCATTGAACATATTGGTGGTAAAGCAGATATCTCTCTTCTAATTCACTCCACGGAGACAGGTAGCACTAGTGAGCAATGTCGCCAAGCGTTACATGGTAAACAAGCTCAGGTCGGTGTTATACGCATTGGACATATTGGTGGTAAAGCAGATATCTCTCTTCTAATTCACTCCACGGAGACAGGTAGCACTAGTGAGCAATGTCGCCAAGCGTTACATGGTAAACAAGATCAGTTTTACGTCTTCTAATACCCCGTTCACACTATGATCGCTAACTGCTGTTAAGCCACTAACTGAGGTTAGCAACGTAGTGTGAACGGAACGCAGTTAGCACTAACCGACATCAAGGCCTAACTACGTTCTGTGAACGCAGTTAGAGCTTAACCGAGATAAAAATCCACCGCCTTCCCAAAAAATAGCAACATTCACGCCATCATCGTGCTGTCATGCCGGCCTTATGCGTTTCGCATTTGCAAGGCGGTGAAATTGAGGCGAGCTCAACAATTAGAAATCGCGTAACTTTCGTCACTGATTGGTCGTCCTATCATCAAGGTGGCTTAAAAAACCGCTTAGCAAATTCGCAATCCGAATAATGCAGGTTTGGAAGCCCAGCTTTAGACGTCACTAACAACCATTTCATGGCCATCAGTGTGAACACCCTACCTCAGTTAAGAACGGTGTCACCCATGATGCTTTGCGCCCAGCTAACCTCTGTTAGCTTAACAGCAGTTAGTGATCATAGTGTGAACGGGGTATAACGACGTTAGATACTAAGGTCTTTGTTATGGCTTGATGAGAACTATGACTATCGATAACGTAACGGGATAAGCAACATGGCATAAGTCCTATCCTTTTAACATGAGGCCGTTTTCACCATGATGGAATCAGCGCGCTTCCGTGTACATTTGTGAGATTCACAATTTCAAATCAAATCGTACGTATTAGGCTCGTATTTCAATATATAGTACATAGTTGTACAATTGCATTGATTTTAATCTTTCTCGTAGATGATGAGTAATAATTATCCAGTTATCAAATCGTGAATATAGCAGTAGGGCTTTCGACTAGGGGACTAAATGCTTTTACAGACCTTTTTTAAATTTAGATTGGCTAATTCAAATGAGATTTATCCCAATATTGTTTAATGCAGTTGGAAAGAGCTGGATTCACAGATTGCATTACATCTATTACTTGTATAGATCAACATACAACAATACCAGCAAATCATCATAACATTTGTGAGGCGGCATCCCTTTGATATACGCATGGTGCGAAAGGAAACCGCCATGTTGCTTATCCCGTTACGTTATTGATAGTCATAGATGAGAATGACATCAACTTGTGATGGTTGATTCCAGGCAAATGAGGCATATTCATTGTTCATTGTGTAAGATATTTATATCATAGATTATATCACCTTGAACCAAGATACGTTACTCCTTTCTTGAGTATGATAAAATTAAGTCTTCGCTTTTCTCATCCAATAATGATATACCTATAATAAATTACTGAACTCAAAATGAAATGCTGCCTCCAGTGTCATGAAACGTGTGAAATGAGCGTGAGACATAATGTTCCAGGCGACGTGATCCTTGTGGACGAGCCGTACGCGTCGGTCTTACACCCGCTGTACTACCCGACACACTGCTACCACTGCTTCGTGCGCTGCGACGCCATGATACCCTGCACCGGCTGCCACGTGGTGAGTTCACAACTCTTACACCCGCTGTACTACCCGACACACTGCTACCACTGCTTCGTGCGCTGCGACGCGATGATACCCTGCACCGGCTGCCACGTGGTGAGTTCACAACTCTTACACCCGCTGTACTACCCGACACACTGCTACCACTGCTTCGTGCGCTGCGACGCGATGATACCCTGCACCGGCTGCCACGTGGTGAGTTCACAACTCTTACACCCGCTGTACTACCCGACACACTGCTACCACTGCTTCGTGCGCTGCGACGCGATGATACCCTGCACCAGCTGCCACGTGGTGAGTTCACAACTCTTACACCCGCTGTACTACCCGACACACTGCTACCACTGCTTCGTGCGCTGCGACGCGATGATACCCTGCACCGGCTGCCACGTGGTGAGTTCACAACTCTTACACCCGCAGTACTACCCGACACACTGCTACCACTGCTTCGTACGCTGCGACGCCATGATACCCTGCACCGGCTGCCACGTGGTGAGTTCACAACTCTTACACCCGCTGTACTACCCGACACACTGCTACCACTGCTTCGTGCGCTGCGACGCGATGATACCCTGCACCAGCTGCCACGTGGTGAGTTCACAACTCTTACACCCGCTGTACTACCCGACACACTGCTACCACTGCTTCGTGCGCTGCGACGCCATGATACCCTGCACCGGCTGCCACGTGGTGAGTTCACAACTCTTACACCCGCTGTATTACCCGACACACTGCTACCACTGCTTCGTGCGCTGCGACGCCATGATACCCTGCACCGGCTGCCACGTGGTGAGTTCACAACTCTTACACCCGCTGTATTACCCGACACACTGCTACCACTGCTTCGTGCGCTGCGACGCGATGATACCCTGCACCGGCTGCCACGTGGTGAGTTCACAACTCTTACACCCGCTGTACTACCCGACACACTGCTACCACTGCTCCGTGCGCTGCGACGCCATGATACCCTGCACCGGCTGCCACGTGGTGAGTTCACAACTCTTACACCCGCTGTATTACCCGACACACTGCTACCACTGCTTCGTGCGCTGCGACGCGATGATACCCTGCACCGGCTGCCACGTGGTGAGTTCACAACTCTTACACCCGCTGTACTACCCGACACACTGCTACCACTGCTTCGTGCGCTGCGACGCCATGATACCCTGCACCGGCTGCCACGTGGTGAGTTCACAACTCTTACACCCGCTGTATTACCCGACACACTGCTACCACTGCTTCGTGCGCTGCGACGCCATGATACCCTGCACCGGCTGCCACGTGGTGAGTTCACAACTCTTACACCCGCTGTATTACCCGACACACTGCTACCACTGCTTCGTGCGCTGCGACGCCATGATACCCTGCACCGGCTGCCACGTGGTGAGTTCACAACTCTTACACCCGCTGTACTACCCGACACACTGCTACCACTGCTTCGTGCGCTGCGACGCCATGATACCCTGCACCGGCTGCCACGTGGTTAGTTCACAACTCTTACACCCGCTGTACTACCCGACACACTGCTACCACTGCTTCGTGCGCTGCGACGCCATGATACCCTGCACCGGCTGCCACGTGGTGAGTTCACAACTCTCACACCCGCTGTATTACCCGACACACTGCTACCACTGCTTCGTGCGCTGCGACGCGATGATACCCTGCACCGGCTGCCACGTGGTGAGTTCACAACTCTTACACCCGCTGTACTACCCGACACACTGCTACCACTGCTTCGTGCGCTGCGACGCGATGATACCCTGCACCGGCTGCCACGTGGTGAGTTCACAACTCTTACACCCGCTGTACTACCCGACACACTGCTACCACTGCTTCGTGCGCTGCGACGCGATGATACCCTGCACCGGCTGCCTTGTGGTGAGTTCACAACTCTTACACCCGCTGTACTACCCGACACACTGCTACCACTGCTTCGTGCGCTGCGACGCGATGATACCCTGCACCGGCTGCCACGTGGTGAGTTCACAACTCTCACACCCGCTGTATTACCCGACACACTGCTACCACTGCTTCGTGCGCTGCGACGCGATGATACCCTGCACCGGCTGCCACGTGGTGAGTTCACAACTCTCACACCCGCTGTATTACCCGACACACTGCTACCACTGCTTCGTGCGCTGCGACGCGATGATACCCTGCACCGGCTGCCACGTGGTGAGTTCACAACTCTTACACCCGCTGTACTACCCGACACACTGCTACCACTGCTTCGTGCGCTGCGACGCCATGATACCCTGCACCGGCTGCCACGTGGTGAGTTCACAGCTCTTACAACCGCTGTACTACCCGACACACTGCTACCACTGCTTCGTGCGCTGCGACGCCATGATACCCTGCACCGGCTGCCACGTGGTGAGTTCACAACTCTTACACCCGCTGTACTACCCGACACACTGCTACCACTGCTTCGTGCGCTGCGACGCCATGATACCCTGCACCGGCTGCCACGTGGTGAGTTCACAACTCTTACACCCGCTGTACTACCCGACACACTGCTACCACTGCTTCGTGCGCTGCGACGCGATGATACCCTGCACCGGCTGCCACGTGGTGAGTTCACAGCTCTTACACCCGCTGTACTACCCGACACACTGCTACCACTGCTTCGTGCGCTGCGACGCGATGATACCCTGCACCGGCTGCCACTTGGTGAGTTCACAACTCTTACACCCGCTGTACTACCCGACACACTGCTACCACTGCTTCGTGCGCTGCGACGCGATGATACCCTGCACCGGCTGCCACGTGGTGAGTTCACAACTCTTACACCCGCTGTACTACCCGACACACTGCTACCACTGCTTCGTGCGCTGCGACGCCATGATACCCTGCACCGGCTGCCACGTGGTGAGTTCACAACTCTTACACCCGCTGTACTACCCGACACACTGCTACCACTGCTTCGTGCGCTGCGACGCCATGATACCATGCACCGGCTGCCACGTGGTGAGTTCACAACTCTTACACCCGCTGTACTACCCGACACACTGCTACCACTGCTTCGTGCGCTGCAACGCCATGATACCCTGCACCGGCTGCCACGTGGTGAGTTCACAACTCTTACACCCGCTGTATTACCCGACACACTGCTACCACTGCTTCGTGCGCTGCGACGCCATGATACCCTGCACCGGCTGCCACGTGGTGAGTTCACAACTCTTACACCCGCTGTACTACCCGACACACTGCTACCACTGCTTCGTGCGCTGCGACGCGATGATACCCTGCACCGGCTGCCACGTGGTGAGTTCACAACTCTTACACCCGCTGTACTACCCGACACACTGCTACCACTGCTTCGTGCGCTGCGACGCCATGATACCCTGCACCGGCTGCCACGTGGTGAGTTCACAACTCTTACACCCGCTGTACTACCCGACACACTGCTACCACTGCTTCGTGCGCTGCGACGCCATGATACCCTGCACCGGCTGCCACGTGGTGAGTTCACAGCTCTTACAACCGCTGTACTACCCGACACACTGCTACCACTGCTTCGTGCGCTGCGACGCCATGATACCCTGCACCGGCTGCCACGTGGTGAGTTCACAGCTCTTACAACCGCTGTACTACCCGACACACTGCTACCACTGCTTCGTGCGCTGCGACGCCATGATACCCTGCACCGGCTGCCACGTGGTGAGTTCACAACTCTTACAACCGCTGTACTACCCGACACACTGCTACCACTGCTTCGTGCGCTGCGACGCCATGATACCCTGCACCGGCTGCCACGTGGTGAGTTCACAACTCTTACACCCGCTGTACTACCCGACACACTGCTACCACTGCTTCGTGCGCTGCGACGCGATGATACCCTGCACCGGCTGCCACGTGGTGAGTTCACAACTCTTACACCCGCTGTATTACCCGACACACTGCTACCACTGCTTCGTGCGCTGCGACGCGATGATACCCTGCACCGGCTGCCACGTGGTTAGTTCACAACTCTTACACCCGCTGTACTACCCGACACACTGCTACCACTGCTTCGTGCGCTGCGACGCCATGATACCCTGCACCGGCATGCAACGTGGTGAGTTCACAACTCTTACACCTGCTGTACTACCCGACACACTGCTAACACTGCTTCGTGCGCTGCGACGCCATGATACCCTGCACCGGCTGCCACGTGGTGAGTTCACAACTCTTACACCCGCTGTACTACCCGACACACTGCTACCACTGCTTCGTGCGCTGCGACGCCATGATACCCTGCACCGGCATGCAACGTGGTGAGTTCACAACTCTTACACCCGCTGTATTACCCGACACACTGCTACCACTGCTTCGTGCGCTGCGACGCCATGATACCCTGCACCGGCTGCCACGTGGTAAGTTCACAACTCTTACACCCGCTGTACTACCCGACACACTGCTACCACTGCTTCGTGCGCTGCGACGCCATGATACCCTGCACCGGCTGCCACGTGGTGAGTTCACAACTCTTACACCCGCTGTACTACCCGACACACTGCTACCACTGCTTCGTGCGCTGCGACGCGATGATACCCTGCACCGGCTGCCACGTGGTTAGTTCACAACTCTTACACCCGCTGTACTACCCGACACACTGCTACCACTGCTTCGTGCGCTGCGACGCGATGATACCCTGCACCGGCTGCCACGTGGTTAGTTCACAACTCTTACACCCGCTGTACTACCCGACACACTGCTACCACTGCTTCGTGCGCTGCGACGCGATGATACCCTGCACCGGCTGCCACGTGGTTAGTTCACAACTCTTACACCCGCTGTACTACCCGACACACTGCTACCACTGCTTCGTGCGCTGCGACGCCATGATACCCTGCACCGGCTGCCACGTGGTGAGTTCACAACTCTTACACCCGCTGTACTACCCGACACACTGCTACCACTGCTTCGTGCGCTGCGACGCGATGATACCCTGCACCGGCTGCCACGTGGTGAGTTCACAACTCTTACACCCGCTGTACTACCCGACACACTGCTACCACTGCTTCGTGCGCTGCGACGCGATGATACCCTGCACCGGCTGCCACGTGGTTAGTTCACAACTCTTACACCCGCTGTACTACCCGACACACTGCTACCACTGCTTCGTGCGCTGCGACGCGATGATACCCTGCACCGGCTGCCACGTGGTTAGTTCACAACTCTTACACCCGCTGTATTACCCGACACACTGCTACCACTGCTTCGTGCGCTGCGACGCCATGATACCCTGCACCGGCTGCCACGTGGTGAGTTCACAACTCTTACACCCGCTGTATTACCCGACACACTGCTACCACTGCTTCGTGCGCTGCGACGCGATGATACCCTGCACCGGCTGCCACGTGGTGAGTTCACAACTCTTACACCCGCTGTACTACCCGACACACTGCTACCACTGCTTCGTGCGCTGCGACGCGATGATACCCTGCACCGGCTGCCACGTGGTGAGTTCACAACTCTTACACCCGCTGTACTACCCGACACACTGCTACCACTGCTTCGTGCGCTGCGACGCGATGATACCCTGCACCGGCTGCCACGTGGTGAGTTCACAACTCTTACACCCGCTGTACTACCCGACACACTGCTACCACTGCTTCGTGCGCTGCGACGCCATGATACCCTGCACCGGCTGCCACGTGGTGAGTTCACAACTCTTACACCCGCTGTACTACCCGACACACTGCTACCACTGCTTCGTGCGCTGCGACGCCATGATACCCTGCACCGGCTGCCACGTGGTGAGTTCACAACTCTTACACCCGCTGTACTACCCGACACACTGCTACCACTGCTTCGTGCGCTGCGACGCCATGATACCCTGCACCGGCTGCCACGTGGTGAGTTCACAACTCTTACACCCGCTGTATTACCCGACACACTGCTACCACTGCTTCGTGCGCTGCGACGCGATGATACCCTGCACCGGCTGCCACGTGGTGAGTTCACAACTCTTACACCCGCTGTATTACCCGACACACTGCTACCACTGCTTCGTGCGCTGCGACGCGATGATACCCTGCACCGGCTGCCACGTGGTGAGTTCACAACTCTTACACCCGCTGTACTACCCGACACACTGCTACCACTGCTTCGTGCGCTGCGACGCCATGATACCCTGCACCGGCTGCCACGTGGTGAGTTCACAGCTCTTACAACCGCTGTACTACCCGACACACTGCTACCACTGCTTCGTGCGCTGCGACGCCATGATACCCTGCACCGGCTGCCACGTGGTGAGTTCACAACTCTTACACCGGCTGTACTACCCGACACACTGCTACCACTGCTTCGTGCGCTGCGACGCCATGATACTATGCACCGGCTGCCACGTGGTGAGTTCACAACTCTTACACCCGCTATACTACCCGACACACTGCTACCACTGCTTCGTGCGCTGCAACGCCATGATACCCTGCACCGGCTGCCACGTGGTGAGTTCACAACTCTTACACCCGCTGTATTACCCGACACACTGCTACCACTGCTTCGTGCGCTGCGACGCGATGATACCCTGCACCGGCTGCCACGTGGTGAGTTCACAACTCTTACACCCGCTGTACTACCCGACACACTGCTACCACTGCTTCGTGCGCTGCGACGCCATGATACCCTGCACCGGCTGCCACGTGGTGAGTTCACAACTCTTACACCCGCTGTACTACCCGACACACTGCTACCACTGCTTCGTGCGCTGCGACGCCATGATACCCTGCATCGGCTGCCACGTGGTGAGTTCACAACTCTTACACCCGCTGTACTACCCGACACACTGCTACCACTGCTTCGTGCGCTGCGACGCGATGATACCCTGCACCGGCTGCCACGTGGTGAGTTCACAACTCCTACACCCGCTGTATTACCCGACACACTGCTACCACTGCTTCGTGCGCTGCGACGCCATGATACCCTGCACCGGCTGCCACGTGGTGAGTTCACAACTCTTACACCCGCTGTACTACCCGACACACTGCTACCACTGCTTCGTGCGCTGCGACGCGATGATACCCTGCACCGGCTGCCACGTGGTGAGTTCACAACTCTTACACCCGCTGTACTACCCGACACACTGCTACCACTGCTTCGTGCGCTGCGACGCGATGATACCCTGCACCGGCTGCCACGTGGTGAGTTCACAGCTCTTACACCCGCTGTACTACCCGATACACTGCTACCACTGCTTCGTGCGCTGCGACGCCATGATACTCTGCACCGGCTGCCACGTGGTGAGTTCACAACTCTTACACCCGCTGTATTACCCGACACACTGCTACCACTGCTTCGTGCGCTGCGACGCCATGATACCCTGCACCAGCTGCCACGTGGTGAGTTCACAACTCTTACACCCGCTGTACTACCCGACACACTGCTACCACTGCTTCGTGCGCTGCGACGCGATGATACCCTGCACCGGCTGCCACGTGGTTAGTTCACAACTCTTACACCCGCTGTACTACCCGACACACTGCTACCACTGCTTCGTGCGCTGCGACGCGATGATACCCTGCACCGGCTGCCACGTGGTGAGTTCACAACTCTTACACCCGCTGTATTACCCGACACACTGCTACCACTGCTTCGTGCGCTGCGACGCGATGATACCCTGCACCGGCTGCCACGTGGTGAGTTCACAACTCTTACACCCGCTGTATTACCCGACACACTGCTACCACTGCTTCGTGCGCTGCGACGCGATGATACCCTGCACCGGCTGCCACGTGGTTAGTTCACAACTCTTACACCCGCTGTACTACCCGACACACTGCTACCACTGCTTCGTGCGCTGCGACGCGATGATACCCTGCACCGGCTGCCACGTGGTTAGTTCACAACTCTTACACCCGCTGTATTACCCGACACACTGCTACCACTGCTTCGTGCGCTGCGACGCCATGATACCCTGCACCGGCTGCCACGTGGTGAGTTCACAACTCTTACACCCGCTGTACTACCCGACACACTGCTACCACTGCTTCGTGCGCTGCGACGCCATGATACCCTGCACCGGCTGCCACGTGGTGAGTTCACAACTCTTACACCCGCTGTATTACCCGACACACTGCTACCACTGCTTCGTGCGCTGCGACGCCATGATACCCTGCACCGGCTGCCACGTGGTGAGTTCACAACTCTTACACCCGCTGTATTACCCGACACACTGCTACCACTGCTTCGTGCGCTGCGACGCCATGATACCCTGCACCGGCTGCCACGTGGTGAGTTCACAACTCTTACACCCGCTGTACTACCCGACACACTGCTACCACTGCTTCGTGCGCTGCGACGCGATGATACCCTGCACCGGCTGCCACGTGGTGAGTTCACAACTCTTACACCCGCTGTATTACCCGACACACTGCTACCACTGCTTCGTGCGCTGCGACGCGATGATACCCTGCACCGGCTGCCACGTGGTGAGTTCACAACTCTTACACCCGCTGTACTACCCGACACACTGCTACCACTGCTTCGTGCGCTGCGACGCGATGATACCCTGCACCGGCTGCCACGTGGTGAGTTCACAACTCTTACACCCGCTGTACTACCCGACACACTGCTACCACTGCTTCGTGCGCTGCGACGCCATGATACCCTGCACCGGCTGCCACGTGGTGAGTTCACAACTCTTACACCCGCTGTATTACCCGACACACTGCTACCACTGCTTCGTGCGCTGCGACGCGATGATACCCTGCACCGGCTGCCACGTGGTGAGTTCACAACTCTTACACCCGCTGTACTACCCGACACACTGCTACCACTGCTTCGTGCGCTGCGACGCGATGATACCCTGCACCGGCTGCCACGTGGTGAGTTCACAACTCTTACACCCGCTGTACTACCCGACACACTGCTACCACTGCTTCGTGCGCTGCGACGCCATGATACCCTGCACCGGCTGCCACGTGGTTAGTTCACAACTCTTACACCCGCTGTACTACCCGACACACTGCTACCACTGCTTCGTGCGCTGCGACGCGATGATACCCTGCACCGGCTGCCACGTGGTGAGTTCACAACTCTTACACCCGCTGTACTACCCGACACACTGCTACCACTGCTTCGTGCGCTGCGACGCCATGATACCCTGCACCGGCTGCCACGTGGTTAGTTCACAGCAACACACAGTGGGCTGCAGATTCATACAGTAATATATAACATCCCTTATTATACTGAGAAGTATAATGCCTCGAGTATAACTAAGCGTTGTTGGGTTGTTCATTGGAGCAAGGGGCACGATCACGTTATTTTTTGTAAACTTTTGTAATGAATTTTTAATTGGATGATATGTAATAGAGCATATATTATTTTATTGGCTTCGAGAGGATCAATTGCCATTTTACGAAATCATTCATACGGCCAACATCTCATCTGATTTTCTATTCTTACTCTAGTGTTATTTATATTCGCGTTTGTTCTTTTTGTTTTATCAACTCACCCTTATTACCTCATAAGCCTTTGGAATTAGTTTTCGTCTCTTATTATTATTATTATTATTATTATTATTATTATAGGGGTCTACAACCTCTTTTTCTTGTCTGATCTCAAGAGGATCGCATTACATATTTGTATCACCTGAACTAAAATACTATTGGCCTCTTCTTCACTCATTGTTCTTTCCACATGTGTATTATTTTGGCTTCCTAATGTATATTTATTATTACCTTGTTCATTGTGATTTAGCTTGACTGTAAGATATTGCAGAACTAGTCCATATATGATGTCACACAATTTCAGGGTATATCACCCCCCTCCCTCCCTGACCGAGTTGGTCACAAAAATGATGACCCTCCCCCCCCTCTCTTACTGATGTCGCAATCCAGTCAATATTTCCCCTCTCAAGAAATTATTCATGCAAATTTGGAAAAACTGGGATTGAGACATTGAAAAAAGGTTTTTCTTGATTTTTTAGTAATTTTGCATCAACTCTGCATTAAAATATAATTTCATAAAAATTATATGGCGCCAACTCATTTTCCTGAAAATAGAAAGAAACGAATAATATGCAGTGTAAATGTGGATGTCACCTTAATGTATTCACCCCCTCCCCCCTCATCTCACATTGTCACCTGGTTATTGACCCCCTCCCCCCCCCTTGTCACACATTGTTACATGGTTATTGACCCCGCCCCCCTTGTCACACATTGTTACATGGTTGTTGACCCCCCTCCCCCCCTCATCGCACATTGTCACCTGGTTGTTGACCCCCCTCCCCCCCTCATCACACATTGTCACCTGGTTGTTGACCCCCCTCCCCCCCTCATCAAACATTGTCACCTGGTTGTTGACCCCCCTCCCCCCCCTCATCACACATTGTCACCTGGTTATTGACCCCCCCCCTTGTCACACATTGTTACATGGTTATTGACCCCCCCCCCCCCTTGTCACACATTGTTACATGGTTATTGACCCCCCTCCTCCTTTGTCACACATTGTCACCTGGTTATTGACCCCCCCCCTTGTCACACATTGTTACATGGTTATTGACCCCCCCCCTTGTCACACATTGTTACATGGTTATTGACCCCCCTCCCTCCTCATCACACATTGTCACCTGGTTATTGACCCCCTCCCCCCTTGTCACACATTGTTACATGGTTATTGACCCCCCCCTCCCCCTTCCCCCCCTTGTCACACATTGTCACATGTTATTGACCCCCCTCCCTCCTCATCACACATCGTCACCTGGTTATTGACCCCCTCCCCCCCCCTCGTCATACATTGTTACATGGTTATTGACCCCCCTCCTCCTTTGTCATACATTGTTACATGGTTATTGACCCCCTCCCCCCTTGTCACACATTGTTACATGGTTATTGACCCCCATCCCCCCCCCTTGTCACACATTGTTGCATGGTTATTGACCCCCCTCCCCCTTTGTCACACATTGTTACATGGTTATCGACCCTCCTCCCCCCCTCAACACATTGTCACCTGGTTATTGACCCCCTCCCCCCTTGTCACACATTGTCACCTGGTTATTGACCCCCTCCCCCCCTTGTCACACATTGTCACCTGGTTATTGACCCCCCTCCCCCCCCTTGTCACACATTGTCACATGGTTGATAACCCCCCTCCCCCCCTTGTCACACATTGTTACATGGTTATTGACCCCCCTCCCCCTTTGTCATACATTGTTACATGGTTATTGACCCCCTCCCCCCCTTGTCACACATTGTTACATGGTTATTGACCCCCATCCCCCCCCCCTTGTCACACATTGTTACATGGTTATTGACCCCCCTCCCCCTTTGTCACACATTGTTACATGGTTATCGACCCTCCTCCCCCCCTCATCACACATTGTCACCTGGTTATTGACCCCCTCCCCCCTTGTCACACATTGTCACCTGGTTATTGACCCCCTCCCCCCCTTGTCACACATTGTCACCTGGTTATTGACCCCCCTCCCCCCCTTGTCACACATTGTTACATGGTTATTGACCCCCCTCCCCCTTTGTCACACATTGTCACATGGTTGATAACCCCCCCCCCCCCTCCCCTGAATGTGACCATTATGGTCTATGACCATAATTTTCTGCCATAGATAAAAGTCTTTCAGTTTCCAAAAGTCCGGAACACATTATAAGTAAAAACCATTTCTGTGATATATCTGGACACTACCAGCATTGGTATTAAGAATGAACAAAACACACGAATGTTGATATCTTCCACTTGGAACCAAGTCTCTTGGGCAATGATCACTTCTTTTCATTAACAGCAGATGTAAATTTCATCATTATACAAAATAGAAAAAAAAAATGAGTGATAGGCCTATAAACTGTTATAAACTGTTTAAATTCAGTCTGACAAACTGAAATCATTTTCTGTTTACCGTCGCGCCAGGTGATGTTCTGCTCCAAATCGTGCCGAGAGACGTCTTGGAACCGGAGTCACCACACTGAATGCTCGATCTTATACCCGCTGACCGCGGAGCTCAGAGAACAGCTGAACATGGACAGCGCCATCCTGATAGCGCTCCGCACTTTCGTCACGGCGCTCACCACCTACAAGCACCTCCCCGGGCTCCGCGACCACGTCTCCGCGATCGACCAATCACACACCGACGCACGAACCAAAGGCTTCAACGCCAACGGCCAATACATTTCCTCCGAATACGACGCTTTCCACCACCTGAGAATCCACGTCGAGGCGTTTCCACCTGACGATATCGACACGTTCACCGTTCAGGCGTCCATCTTGTTGTACTACATCCAGAACTATTCCGAAGTGTTCGACGACTGCGACGATCGTGTCGACTACAAGAGTTTCGTGACGGGCTTGCTGCGGAGGTATATAACGACGGTGAATACGTACGCATTTGCGATCCGGGATTACGGACCAGCGAGCCGAAGGCACGAGACGTTGTTGGGAGCAGCCGTGTTTCCGACGGCGGGGTTCTTTAGTCATTCGTGCGTCGCCAACGTTTGCGGCTATAACCGCGGCGATACGATGGTGTTTGCGGCCAGTCTGCCCATACGGAGAGGGGAACAGGTAAGGTGAGGAGTGGAGAGGGGAACAGGTGAGGTGAGGAGAGGAGAGGGGAACAGGTGAGGGTAGAAGAGGGAACAGGTGTGGGGAGGAGAGGGGAACAGGTGAGGGTAGAAGAGGGGAACAGGTGGGGGAGGAGAGAAGAGGGGAACAGGTGAGGGGAGGAGATGGGAACAGGTGAGGGTAGAAGAGGGGAACAGGTGAGGGTAGAAGAGGGGAACAGGTGGGGGAGGAGAGGAGAACAGCAGGTGAGGGTAGGAGAAACAGGTGAGGGGGGGAAAGGGAACAGGTGAGGGGAGGAGAGGGGAAACAGGTGATGGGAGGAGAGGTGAACAGGTGAGGGGAGGAGAGGGGAACAGGTGAGGGTAAGAGAGAGAAACAGCTGGAGGAGGAGAGGGGAACAGCAGGTGAGGGTAAGAGAAACAGGTGAGGGGAGGAGAGGGGAACAGGTTAGGGGAGGAGAGGGGAACAGGTGAGGGGGGAAAGGGAACAGGTGAGGGGGGAAAGGGAACAGGTGAGGGGGGAAAGGGAACAGGTGATGGGAGGAGAGGGGAACAGGTGAGGGGAGGAGAGGGGAACAGGTGGATTTCACTTTGTTCACGTTCAATTAAGTACATATATAAAATATGAAATGGAAATGTGTCAGGTCAAGATGGCCAGTAGACACAAGTAGAACATGAATAAGGTATCTAGCTGCCAGAGTCTTACCTCATGAGAGGAAAGTCAATAACAAAGAGATATCATGCTCGGTTGACATTCTCAATGGACCCATGAGAATACAAGTTGAGTTAAAGTAGGCCTAGGCCTTCACGTTACAAGTATACAAACATCACAGTTTTTGCATTGTTGTGAACTTGAGTTGAGCCTATGCCCTATGGTGTTATGCTGGCCTTCCATGAACGCGATTTGCGTTTCGCTTTCGCAAGGCGGTGGAATTGAGGCTAGTTCAACAATTAGAAATAGCGTAACTTTTGTCACTGATTGGTCGTTTGATCATCATGGTGGCTTAGAAAACCGCTCAGCAAATTCGCAATCCAAATAACACAGGTTTAACCGCCCAGCATTTCACGATGAATGGCACGAATGTGAAGTTTGTCACTGTCACTCAATCATCTGAAATAAATACAATACTATTCAACATAGGACCAAGCAGAGGTCTGATTCGTACAATTGCATGCGGAATAAATCGAGTGATTTGCAACCGATATTCAAGGACTTCTAGTCTTGAAATAATATGTTGATTATTTGCGGCATCGATAACCAGTCACTTTATGCTACAACTAGGAAAACGCGGGATGCGCGTTGTTAGACGAGCTTAGGGGTATAGAAATCTAGAATGAAAAATAATTTGTCAACCCAATCTACATCTACAGACCTTGGATCACTCCAAACGTTCAAAAACCTTACGAGAATCAGTTATGTCACGGCCTTCCTCTTCATTCATTTCAATCGTTTTGAATTAATTGGTGACACTTGTTGCTATAGATTTAATTGGTTCCCGTAATAGCCTAAATTGATGGGAAAATGCTTTATAAATGCGTTTTCTTCGTTATTTCTCATCCGATTGATGCGAAAAATCTCTCAAAATGTTCTTAATAGTTTCCTTTATATTCGGCGAAAATTTGAGAGGTCTTGAAAAATTTTGATTTTTCAAGTATTTTCCTCCGGGTTATTCTAATGGGGATTTTTGAAATTTCTAAAATTCATAAAAAAAAAGTTACCACCCGATAATGCCACAAAACTATACAGATCTAAGTTAGATGAGGAACCATGACGAAAAAAAGTTTGAAGTTGATAGCTGTAGCCGTTTGACCTGTGGAGAACCGACAAAAAAACATAAAAAAAAACAACATAAAAACGAACACCAATTTTTTTCAGTATGTCAAATTGAATCCTCGCTAAAGCTCGTCTAATTACTGGCACTATTTGACGACTGAAATGAACAAATGAACACTATTCTCTTGCTCATAACAGCTGTCGCGCAGCATGGGTTGACGTAGGGAAACCATTCGAATAGAAAGCAGTCATGGTAGGTGTGATGTCACAGTCAATATGGTAGCACACTCGAATTAGCACCCTTATTGTTTACAGGATAGGCCTACGTTATGTGACAGACAAACCTTCTGTTGTGATTATTTCAAATGATCATGGAATTTCATATTGAATGTAACAACATCTTACTTTGAATTCTTTGTCAAAGTTGATACAAATTTTCATTGAACAATAATTGTTCAAACCAAACATTCAATAAGAAATATAAAGCAATGCGGAGTATACTGTGGGTTAAGAGAGATACCTCTATAAAAAAGATGTGTGACGCACTTTCGTGGCTTAATATTAAACAGAGAATTATACTCAATACTCTAACTCTAATATATAAGATAACTAATGGATTGGTTCCTCAATATCTCACAGTGAAATTAAAATACAATAAGCAAGTCAATAATAAATATACCTTAAGAAGTAGAAATAATTTACATATAAAGAGAACTTTAAGCAGAGAAGAAGATAACAGCATATTTGTGAAGGGTATTCGAATTTTCAATAGGATCCCTATTGAAATTAGAAATCATAAAAGTATCACGAGTTTTAGACGAGACTGTTGCAAAATCATTAAAGAAGGTAAATTAGTTCCTAAAGCGTACGAGATAATTAAATACTGGGACCAAGTTGTTTAAAGAAGAGTTTAGAAATAGGCCTTAAATAAATTTGTGAATTAGTTCATGTTATGAGACCATTGTAACAGTAGGCCTATATTTGAATTATTAACAAAACTAGGTACAGTACTATATTTAGTTCAATATAAATGTATAATATTTCAAGATAAGAACTATCTACAGCAATAATTATGTAATAATTCTTTATTCCTGTACCATGATTTATGTATAATAAGTATTATAAAATTGTATGTTGTATATGTAAACCAAAGAAAAAATAGCAATAATGCTAAATTAATAAATATCTATCTATAGATACAACAATTCTATTGAGAAATATATCACGTATATGAATTAATATGTGTATATATACCGGTACTCAGTTTATTTCAACAGTATTCTGCACAATAAGCCGGGTAATAGGCTTTCAAAGTAATAGAATGAACCGCAAATCAATAATTAAGACACATTCGGAAAACAAATGTCTCAAGAAAATGCTTCTTTAAACGTGTCATCAAAATTTACATGATGGATTTTGAAAGATCAGAGTGGCTCTTGGCCCAGATTCACAAAAGGTCATAACTTTGATCCGGCTCAAAGTTACGACAATTTCTAGAGATAATACCATATTTGATCTATTATTTTTGATTTTTTTATTCTAATTTTTGATTATTTGGGGTGGTAAGATCGCCCTTGTGGTGCCCCGTCCAAACGATCCTATCTTTCTCAAATCTAGCTCAAAGTTACGACAATTTCTAGAGATAATACCATATTTGATCTATTATTTTTGATTTTTTGATTCTAATTTTTGATTATTTGGGGTGGTAAGATCGCCCTTGTGGTGCCCCGTCCAAACGATCCTATCTTTCTCAAATCTAGCTCAAAGTTACGACAATTTCTAGAGATAATACCATATTTGATCTATTATTTTTGATTTTTTGATTCTAATTTTTGATTATTTGGGGTGGTAAGATCGCCCTTGTGGTGCCCCGTCCAAACGATCCTATCTTTCATCCATAGCCTTAATTGGGGAACAATGATTTTGTATCAAGTTTCGATGTTATTGAAAAAAAAAAAAATTTTTGTTTAAATCCATCATTATTGTCAATCTATCATTTATTAAAATTGAAGAATCTGAAATAATAGATCAAATATGGTATTATCTCTAGAAATTGTCGTAACTTTGAGCCGGATCAAAGTTATGACTTTTTGTGAATCTATAGGCCCTGGTTACCACGTAGCCAAGTCAAACCCCAGCCAAGGATCACCAAGTAGCTAATTGTGGTCAACGCTTATCTGTTTCCAGATCTTCATCAACTACTTGGGTATAACCGAGGAGGACACGCTAACCCGACAAACCCGACTCCGCGACCAATACTACTTCACATGCGCTTGCCCCGCTTGCTCCGGCGCGGTCCGCGACTCTCCGCATCTCGACGACTACACTCTCCGCCGCCAGCCGCTGCCGTCGCCACGGCAACCAGACTCACCGGCCGAACCAGAGGCGCTGTCGTCCGTAACGCCTGAGCTGTCCACGCCAGTCATTGACTCGGGAACAGAAATGTTATCACTAGTAATGCATCCGGAAAGAGAGATGCTAGCAGCAACAAATCCTGAAGCGGTGATCGAATCGCCACCGCCACCCACAGGAGTCCAAGAGTTATTGCTATCGACCACCACCCAAGTCGAGCTGCTGTCGTTCCTAACAGTTCCAGAACCCGAGGCAACGTCAGCAGCGATGTCAGCCGAATCTGTAACGCTAGCGTCCACCAAACTCGACACTCTAGCGTGCAATGAACCTGACACTCTAGCGTGCAATGAACCTGACACTCTAGCGTGCAATGAACCTGACATGCTAGCGTGCAATGAACCTGACACTCTAGCGTGCAATGAACCTGACACTCTAGCGTGCAATGAACCTGACACTCTAGCGTGCAATGAACCTGACACTCTAGCGTGCAATGAACCTGACACTCTAGCGTGCAATGAACCTGACACTCTAGCGTGCAATGAACCTGACACTCTAGCGTGCAATGAACCTGACACTCTAGCGTGCAATGAACCTGACACTCTAGCGTGCAATGAACCTGACACTCTAGCGCTTACCGAGCCCGACATGCTAGCGTGCACTGAGCCCGACATGCTAGCGTCCACCAAACCTGACACTCTAGCGTGCAATGAACCTGACACTCTAGCGTGCAATGAACCTGACACTCTAGCGTGCAATGAACCTGACACTCTAGCGTGCAATGAACCTGACACTCTAGCGTGCAATGAACCTGACACTCTAGCGTGCAATGAACCTGACATGCTAGCGCTTACCGAGCCCGACACTCTAGCGTGCAATGAACCTGACATGCTAGCGCTTACCGAGCCCGACACTCTAGCGTGCAATGAACCTGACATGCTAGCGCTTACCGAGCCCGACACTCTAGCGTGCAATGAACCTGACATGCTAGCGCTTACCGAGCCCGACATGCTAGCGTGCACTGAGCCCGACATGCTAGCGTCCACCAAACTCAACACTCTAGCGTGCAATGAACCTGACACTCTGGCGTGCAATGAACCTGACATGCTAGCGCTTACCGAGCCCGACATGCTAGCGTGCACTGAGCCCGACATGCTAGCGTCCACCAAACTTGACATGCTAGCATCTGACATGCTAGCGTGCACTGAGCCCGCCATGCTAGCGTGCACCGAGCCCGCCATGCCAGCGTCTGACAGTCTAGCGTGCACCGACCCTGCGCTCATGGCGGTGGTGCGGCGCGCGGCAGAGAGGTTGAGGCTCGTGCACGAGACGGCAGGCAGCGAAGATAAGGCGGAGGAGATCGGCCGGTTGATACAGCTGCTGCACGATAGCACGGACATGACGAGGCAGCAAGTGTCGTACTGCACGTACGTGTTGAAGCATCATATCGCGCAGGCCGGGATGTATTACCTCGAGAAATAGACTGGTTAGATGAGCGTATGCGAAGATTCCATCCCAGTCTTATAGAGCTTTGTTTGTGTGTGCTTTTTTTTTTTTTCTTTCTTCAAGCATTAACAGGTTACAGGGTTTGACTGATTCACATGCATTTTTTTTGTACATGCAAACTCATCCAACTCAGAACTGTAGAGTATTTGCGATGAATCGGTTGGACCAATTTTGAGAAATATCATCTCAAAAGTTTATAAAAATCCCATAAGATTGCGCTGGGCGAAAAATTTGAAAAATAAAATCTCTCCGAATAGAATAAAATTTTCTGTGAATGTGTATACACGCATAATACACATTATCACGATTTTGTATGCAATTCGAGCCAGCCGTTTTGAAGAAAAAAAAATCAAATAAATGATTTTATTCATCAAATTTATAGAAATAATAGCAGAATTGTTGCCAAGATTCACTGCTTTGAAGATTCGATATTTGCCCACCAATGAAGTGTTTTTGTATATGCGTCAAAGTGTGTAGAATACCAGAGTCGATGAAGTAGCAAAGGTAGAACTACTTCAATGACTTTTATACCCTATTCAGATATCTCGCTCATCTTACACTGCATATGCTGCGTTTGTTTTTAAAATAGATATTATTGATTTATAGCCGTCAACATGAAGCCTTATATTACGTCAGAGAAAATCACCTGCAAACATTTCTGAACTTGATGTTCAGTCAATCTTGATGAATGTAATTATAAAAGGAACCGATTGCTCAAGCTCACCAGTTAGGTACAGTAACTCACCAGTTAGGTACATAAATTTCCTTATTCTTAAAGTACAGGAACATGATACACATACATATTGTTTTATTGATAGATATTAATGTTGAAATACCACATATAACATGAAAAAAAACCTCATATTTATTTTGACTTTTTTACTGCGAGTCGCGCCAAATAAGCGGTACGTCACAAAGGCGTTCCGTAAGGGTACATAGCTGGCTGTCGGCCGCCCGCTATAGCAGACAAAGAAGGACGGTCAGTTTATTGACACTTGTGGTTGGGCAAACAAGTGAGAAGTGTGTTCAAATGTGTATTATTGATTATTGAATAAAGATGAAGTACTCTCCACTTTGATTGAAAAACTAGTAATAAACGTCTTGTACTATTTAGATGAGCGTAGCGAAGCTTTTCATTTCACACCCTGAAAAAAAATGGGCTTCGTTTTTATGTTTTTTTTTTTTTTTTTTTTTTTGTAATTATGTACGCGGCATACAGGTCAGAGAAATGAATCAATCAACTTGAAACTTTTTCTGAACGTTGGTGTCATACCAGAATAGGTTGGGATTGTTATTCAGAAAAATCGGTTCGACGGTTTTTCCGGAAAAAATTGGAAAGTTTGAAATATCCTCATAAGAATAACCCGGATGAAAAATACTTCAAAAACAAGAACTTTTCAAAAGCTCTCAAATTTTCACCGAATATAAACAATACTATTAAATATCTTTTCAGAGATTTTTGCAACAATCGAATTAGAGATAACAAAGAAAACGCAATAAAAGTGGACATTTGATTGAATATTTTGATCAATTGGATTTGCAAAGTGTTTATGCGACAGGTTACTATAAATATCAACAAGATGCAGGTAAGTTTTTTGAACGTTTGAAGTTATCCAAGGTCTATAGATGTAAATTGAGCTGACAAGTTATTTTTCATTCTACATTTCCATACTTCTGAGCTCATCTCACAACGCGAATCCCGCGTTTTCCTAGTCTAATACAATGGGAGGAGTGCGTTACTGTTGCGTGTATGGGTGCCACAACAATCGAAATACTATAAACAGTGGAGGAAAATTCATATTTATACCTATATCTTAAAATAACTCTCCCCCCTCTCTACCGTCTCCAAAAATACCCAAAACACTCGTCCAACTTGTTGATGAGCGTAGCGAAGTCTCCATCCCACTCTTATAGGGCTTTGTCTGTGTGTGTTTTTTTTTTTTTTTTTTGTTTGTAAGCACTCCACAGGTCGCAAGGGTTGACTGATCAACATGAAACTTTTTTTGTACATGCAAACTCATCCAACTTAGAACTGTATAGTTTTTGGGATGAATCGGTTGGACCGATTTTGAGAATCATCATCTCAAAGTTTCTAAAAACCCCATAAGATTTGGCTGGGCGGAAAATGTTGAAAAATAAAATCTCTCCAAATGGGATGAAATTTTCTCTAAATGTGTAAACATGGATTTTACACATTATTACGATTTTTTAAGCAATTCTGATCAGTCGTTTTGAAGAAAAAAAATAAAATGACTGATAATATTCATAAAACATAATATCATAAAAATTGTGACAGAATTAAGTTGTCGAGATTCACTGCTTTCTAGATTCAAGAGTTGACCAACAATGAAGTATTTTTTATATGCATCAAGGTGTGTAGAATACCAGAGTCGATAAAGTAGCAAGGGTAGAACTCCTTCAAGGACTTTTATACCTTATTCAGATATCTCGCTCATCTTACAACTCATATTTCGCGTTTGACTTGTTTAGAAGAAATAGTTGAGCTGTCAGATGGGATAACGCGGGTTAGCAGTATACAAGTGCACGAGTGGTGAACGCCCTTGTGACGTCACGCCGCAAGCTAGATGGGGTATGTAGAATATTAGAAAAAAAAATCAAAATAAATACTAGAAGTTGGCATTATTTTTTTTTTTAAAACTTGTCGGCATTGAATGGATCTAATACATAAGTTTTGTGTATGTCTATCATTGTCAATTCCTTTAAACTCCATTTTGAACACTCATTCTATAATCACATAAGCCTGATACAATAATAATTAGACGAGCTTTAGCGAGGATTCAATTTGACATACTGAAAAAAATTGGTGTTCGTTTTTATGTTGTTTTTTATGTTTTTTTGTCGGTTCTCCACAGGTCAAACGGCTACAGCTATCAACTTCAAACTTTTTTAAATCATGGTTCTTCATCTAGCTTAGATCTGTATAGTTTTGTGGCATTATCGGGTGGTAACTTTTATTTGTATGAATTTTAGAAATTTCAAAAATACCCGTTAGAATAACACGGCGGAAAAAAAAATTAAAAAAATGTCATTTTCAAAAAAATAGAAATTTTGTGTGAAGTTGAATAACATCTTGATACACATTTCTGGAAATTCTCAGCTCGATCGGGTGCGCTATTTTGAAGAAAAAACATGAAATGTGCTAAATTGGTACCACTTGAAGCCGTTTTTACCCATTTATAACTAAAATGTCACCCAATTGGCGAATTTAGGCAAAAGTTTGGCAATGAAGTCGACATACTATTACTTTCCGCTCGTCTAACAACGCATATCGCGTTTTCCTAGTACAATAATAATCCATCCAAGATTTCAAATTGATAGGTCAGGGGTTGGAACACATTCCACCAAAATACTAGGGTCTCGGATCTATAGGAAAACGCGGGATGCGCGTTGTTAGACGAGCTTAGGGGTATAGAAATCTAGAATGAAAAATAATTTGTCAACCCAATCTACATCTACAGACCTTGGATCACTCCAAACGTTCAAAAACCTTACGAGAATCAGTTACGTCACGGCCTTCTTCTTCATTCATTTCAATCGTTTTGAATTAATTGGTGACACTTGTTGCTATAGATTTAATTGGTTCCCGTAATAGCCTAAATTGAAGGGAAAATGCTTTATAAATGCGTTTTCTTCGTTATTTCTCATCCGATTGATGCGAAAAATCTCTCAAAATGTGCTTAATAGTTTCCTTTATATTCGGCGAAAATTTGAGAGGTCTTGAAAAATTTTGATTTTTCAAGTATTTTCCTCCGGGTTATTCTAATGGGGATTTTTGAAATTTCTAAAATTCATAAAAAAAAAAGTTACCACCCGATAATGCCACAAAACTATACAGATCTAAGTTGGATGAGGAACCATAATGAAAAAAAGTTTGAAGTTGATAGCTGTAGCCGTTTGACCTGTGGAGAACCGACAAAAAAACATAAAAAAAAAAACATAAAAACGAACACCAATTTTTTTCAGTATGTCAAATTGAATCCTCGCTAAAGCTCGTCTAATAAGCTAGCCAGGCCTGTTTCATCCTCTTCTTCATCCTCCATATCTTCCTTTCTCCGCACCAATTCCCTCCACCTTGTTCTGTCTTCCCACAACATTGCTTCTTCTACTGCATTCCATATTTCCTCTCTTGCCCTTCCCACTCTTCTTTTCCCAAGTATTGAAGTTTCAAATTCACACCTCGGAATTATTGTCAAATTCTTCCTCTTCATGTGACCAAACTACTGTAGTCTCTCTCTACCCATTTTAAAATCTAATCTCTCTGCTTTCAATTTACTTATAACCCTCCTGCTTCTCACTCTGTCCATAATGCAATATTGAATAGAATATTAGGCAAACGGGGGTGAGTTGAGCTTAGAAGTACATGGAAATCCAGAATGAAAAATATTTCGTCAGCTCAAGCCACATCTACAGACCTTGGTTTACTTCAAAAGTTCTAAAACTTTCCCTGAAACTTTTTGATATTAATTTTATTAATTTTAATTTTTGATATTTTTTTAAATTTCAATATACACTTTGCAAAACCAATTTGATCCCAATATTCAATAAAATGGATACTTTTATTGCGTTTTCTTTGTCATTTCTCATTCGTTAACGTGAAAATCACTGAAAATATGTATGATGGTTTTTTCATATTCAGTGGGAAATTTTAAAACTTTTGAAAAATTTTCATACTTCCAAGTATTCTCCATCCGGGTTATTTTTATGAGGATTTTCCAAACTTTCCGATCTTTTTCTGGAAAAAACTTTCTATCAATTTTTCTGAAAAATAATCTCAACCTATTCTGGTGTGATATCAATTCGTAGAAAAAGTATCGCGTTGATTGTATTTTCCTGACCTGTATGCCACGTAAAAAATTACAACAAAAGAACACATAAAAACGCCCAGTTTTTTATCGACATATGGAATGGAAATCTTCGCTACACTCATCTAATAAAGTCATTTTAATACACTGACTTTTTTGTTTGCTCAAGCTCAGTCTATGCAGGTATTTTTGTTTCTAGTATTAGACCTTCATTGAATATCTTTCATGAAGTGTACTGTGTATAGACAGTACACTTTGTAAATATGTACGTATGAAATGTAATAATTTTTAAAATAAATTCTTCAATGAGGAAATTCAAGTTGAACATAATTAAACAAGTATATTCTTGAATACAAATCGATCGTATCAGAAACACTGTCATATTTTTTTGCCGACGTTACAACACTTGAAATAATTATAGGCGTTCTACTTTGACTACATTTTGGTGGGAAGTCAACTATTTTTCCTCTCAACAGTCAGTGTCATTTGATCCTCGCCTTCAATAAAACCATTTTGTTACATAGAATGGCATCATTGTGGATGATTTTTTTTATATTGGGTTTTCTATAAGAGAAGAAGTTGGAAGAAAAAGCTCAAGACCAACAAACACCTTTTTTTTATCCATCCTGACGTGGTTTCCCACAGTCCTCGAAGCAAATGCTTGGGTGAAGTACTAATTGGCCACGACCATTAATTAGTAGAGCGATAGGCCTAATTATAACATTATAGGCCTATCACTAATTTAATTTTTGCTTTTTGTATAATGATCAATTTTACATCTGCTATCAAGGGAAAGAAGTGATCATTGCCCAAGAGACTTAGTTCAAAGTGGAAGATATCAACATTCGTGTGTTTATACTGAAAGACTTTTATCTACGGCGAAAAATTATGGTCACAGACAGCGCAGTCCTGGTGTTGAAGACCATTAGTTTTAAATAATCAAAATGGGGTGGTAAGATCACCCTTGTGGTGCCCCGTTCAAACGATCCTATCTTTCATCCATAGCCTTAATTGGGGAACAATGATTTTGTATCAAGTTTCGATGTTATTAAAAAAAAAAAATATTGGGTTTTTAATGACGCACTATACTGATGGTTACGATCTATTGGCGTCGGTGGATGATGAGATGAATGATGAATGATGAATGATGAATGAATCATGATGTGATCTTGTGGATGTATTTCAATCATAATTTTGAGTATTTTAGTCGTCTTCAATAATGAATTGAAAAAACATGAAATATGGAGATTGCATGATGAATAATATCAAAATTTCATCATTTTTTTGTCTTACCTCGTGGGTTCTACAAGTGTCTGTGTGACTCTTATCGTGAAGAGGTGTGACAGGATAGTGGGAAGGAAGCGGTCGTGGCCTATATTGTGGAAACCATCCCGGCATTAGCCTAGAGAATTGATATATAGTTTTTTGGGGAAGGAGGGGGGTCCATGTGAGTCCTCTGCCCCGGGGCCTAAAATTCCTAGTTACGCCACTGATTCAAGCTGCCAAGTATTGCAATTGTAACAACTGTCTTTCTTGCATCAACATGACACCCTGAATTATATACAGGATATTTGACAAACAGTTTAAAATTCATCTTTTGCTTCTATTTTTGTTTGTGTAACTTTTATATAGGCAGATTTCAACACTTTTCAGTAGCCCTTGCACATTGTATTTTCATATTGAACCATTCATGCTGATATTTCAACTTGGATGCATTACTTTAATCTATGACTATCAATAACGTAACGGGATAAGCAACATGGCGCTTTCCTTTCGCACCATGCGTATATCAAAGGGATGCCGCCTCACAAATGTTATGATGATTTGCTGGTATTGTTGTATGTTGATCTATACAAGTAATAGATGTAATGCAATCTGTGACTCTAGCTCTTTCCAAATGCATTAAACAATATTGGGATAAATTTCATTTGAATTAGCCAATCTAAATTTAAAATACGTCTGTAAAAGCATTTAGTCCCCTAGCCAAGAGCCCTACTGCTATATTTACCATTTGATAACTGGATAATTACTCATCATCTTAGAGAAAGATTAAAATCAATGCAATTGTACAACTATGTACTATATATTGAAATACGAGCCTAATACGTACGATTTGATTTGAAATTGCGAATCTCACAAAAGTACACGAAAGCGCACTGATTCCATCATGGTGAAAACGGCCTAATGTTAAAAGGATAGGACTTATGCCATGTTGCTTATCCCGTTACGTTATTGATAGTCATAGGTAATAATTAAATTATAATACTCTGAAGTATTCATGTAATTGACTTGTTGAACTAATTGGACTAATTTGAAAATATCTAAAATTGACGTATTTCAATACTCGTCCAGATTTATTTTATGAACTCACTTGATTGATTGTTACTTTACAATACTGGTAGTGTGAAATGAATACTGTATTATTATTATTATTATTACTATGAAAACGCCATATATGCGTTGTTAGACGGGCGGATAGTAATAGTATGTTGACTTTTTTGCCAAACTTTTGCCTACATTTGCCAATTGGGGTACATTTAATCAAGTTATAAATGGGTAAAAACTGCTTCGAGTGGTACCAATTTAGCACATTTTATGTTTTTTCTTCAAAATGGCTGACCCGATCAAGCTGAAATTTTCCAGAGATGTGGATCAAAGTGTAATTCAACTTCACGCAAAATTTCATTTTTTGAAAAATGAAATTTTTTTTTCCGCTGTGTTATTCTATAATGAGTATTTTTGAAATTTCTAAAATTCATAAAAGTAAAAGTTATCACCCGATGATGCCACAAAACTATACAGATCCAAGTTAGATGAGGAACCATGAAGAAAAAAGTTTGAAATTGATAGCTGTAGCCGTTTGACCTGTGGAGAACCGACAAAAAAACATGAAAAAAAAAACACCAATTCTTTTCAGTATGTCAAACTGAATCCTCGCTAAAGCTCGTCCAATGAAACAATGCTATACACGGCTCAGTAGAATTGTAAATTTACTAGGCAAACGCGTTATGTGTTTCCGCGTTGATGGATGAGCTGGAACATATCAACTTATCTTTGGATTGGTTATTATATATATATACACCTTGAGATCCAAACCATTACATCACTGCCATCTTATTTTACATTAATAATTTATATAATAATAAAGAAGGCTTTGTTTTAATCGTTTACGATCAAGTGGTGACACTTGTTGCTTTGATTTAATAGGTATCTTAATAGCTTTGAATAATTGACACAAATAACATTATATATTTTTTTACATCGAAACGGCTGATCCGATTTGAGTAAAAGTTCGGAATAATGTGTATCATTATCAGATTGAAATTCTTTGAGAATTTGAATCCTCTCAGATGAAATATTTTTCACGAATGTTTTCCTCTGGCTTATTCTAATGGGATTTTTGAAAACTTTGGAATGAGTTTTCTCAGAAGTTGTTAAACCAATCGCGCCTCAAAACTATACAGCATCAAGTCAGATAGGGGTTCATGTGTGTGCCAAGTTTCAACTGATTTTGAATTTTTGTCTGACCTGTGGAGCGCGAACAAAAAAACAAAAGAAAAAAAAAAAAAACAGGCACTTTTTTTTCGGTATAGTGTAATTGAGTCTTCGCTTCGCTCATCCAATAATGTTGAAAGTTGCATTTGTTTTCTTACGAGAATGATAGATTTTGTAAGCTACTCTTATCTACATCTAGTTCTCAAGGGAATCCGCTGAATCGTGACAGGCAATCAGGACCTTTGGCTCTGAACTGACCTCAAGAAACCACAAATGCCTTCCATGTTATTAGTATGGGAGTTGGTGCACCTCCTTCAAATTATGATAAAGTATGTTGGTGTCACTACATCGTGCCAGATGATTTCTTTAATTTGATTTGTCCAACTCTGCTCCCATTCAACTGATTTTCCTTTTCCTTGCATTTCTCCTGCTTCCTTGTAAAACAAAAGATGTTTTACTATATACTTAAAATAGTATTAACCACAATTACCCACTTGGTGACGTCAAATATCAGAGCCACATCGAATTTTAAGATTCTTAATTGTCAATTTCAATGAAGTATTATAATCAAGAAGATTGTTTTCGGACATTTCTTGTCCGAATGTGTCTAAAAATAGAATTGTGGTTAATGCTATACCACAGCTGTGGTATTTGATATTCATGTTTGGATGGTTGGTAGAGAAGTGTTGTTCTCAAGGTCACTTATGTCAGGTCAAGGTCAAGGTCAAGGTCAACACAGGAAATACTCGTATAAAAGACAAATAATTATTTTAATCAGTAAAATACAGTAGTACCAACGTTCCACATGTGATAAGAACTTGACATAATATCATTGATATAACTTCTAACGTAACAAGTATTCACTTATAACTAAAGCAATAATACTGCACTACAATATACATATCAGATACAAGTATATGAGTAATAAAGAGTGATCATGGTTGAAGAAAATACACGGACTATTTCACTACGATACAAGATCCATTGTTGCCAATGAGACCTCAAATCAAGATCAATTGTTGCAACTCAGTCAAGATCCATTGTTGCTGATCAAGCTTTAAATCAAGATCCATCGTTGCAACTCAAATTTAAAGTCAAGATCCATTGTTGCTGATCAAGCTTTAAATCAAGATCCATCGTTGCAACTCAAATTTAAAGTCAAGATCCATTGTTGCTGATCAAGCTTTAAATCAAGATCCATCGTTGCAACTCAAATTTAAAGTCAAGATCCATTGTTGCTGATCAAGCTTTAAATCAAGATCCATCGTTGCAACTCAAATTTAAAGTCAAGATCCATTGTTGCTGATCAAGCTTTAAATCAAGATCCATCGTTGCAACTCAAATTTAAAGTCAAGATCCATTGTTGCTGATCAAGCTTTAAATCAAGATCCATCGTTGCAACTCAAATTTAAAGTCAAGATCCATGGTTGTGATCAAGCTTTAAATCAAGATCCATTGTTGCTTATCAAGCTTCAAATCAAGATCCATCGTTGCAACTCAAATTTAAAGTCAAGATCCATTGTTGGTGATCAAGCTTTAAATCAAAATCCATTGTTGCTTATCAAGCTTTGAATCAAGATCTATTGTTGCAACACAAGTCTCGTGACAGTGAGTTAGTCGTGCCGATTGCACACGAAACAACCTGACGTTCGGAAGTGACAATTGACAGTCAGCGAGTCTAACGCGTGTTCATAGCAAACGTTGTGAACGAGGATTGAAACCGATACAAAGAATAGAACGAGTGAGCCCCGACACGAGAACAGCCGCGAGCAATAACGCCCATTCATAACCAACTGCAACTCGAATTTAAACTTGAACTCTAATTTCAAGACTTTAATTGAGTTCGCAACAAAAAGTTCCAGTCAATGGAATAACATCAGCTGTTGTTCACGCCACCATTTTACAGTGTGGAATTCATGTACAACCTAACCAAAAATGGTATAGTTTTTGTCACTTCTTGGCTCATCATACAGTGCTACACAATTCACGTAGCATGACAAAAGTGTTTCATCTCTTTCCAAATTTAAATTCTAAAGTAGGCTAGGTAGGCCTACTCATCCGTGAAGATACTTTTGAGGTTATGTTGCCGTGGCGCGATAACTGGTTGAGATTCTATTTGCTGTTCCTCGATTCAGGTGGCAGTGGCTGATTATGATTGGTTCCTCCTAAAGTCAAACTTCAACTTTAGTTGAAATGTTCGGCATGCTCGTACTTCGAAGTAAAGTTGAAGTCAATCAAGTCTGAGTCAAGTTGTTATGAACACTTCTATCATAGGCCCATTCACAATCAACTTTAACTCGAACTTGAACCTCAACTACTAGGAAAACGCGGGATGCGCGTTGTTAGACGAGCTTAGGGGTATAGAAATCTAGAATGAAAAATAATTTGTCAACCCAATCTACATCTACAGACCTTGGATCACTCCAAACGTTCAAAAACCTTACGAGAATCAGTTATGTCACGGCCTTCTTCTTCATTCATTTCAATCGTTTTGAATTAATTGGTGACACTTGTTGCTATAGATTTAATTGGTTCCCGTAATAGCCTAAATTGATGGGAAAATGCTTTATAAATGCGTTTTCTTCGTTATTTCTCATCCGATTGATGCGAAAAATCTCTCAAAATGTGCTTAATAGTTTCCTTTATATGCGGCGGAAATTTGAGAGGTCTTGAAAAATTTTGATTTTTCAAGTATTTTCCTCCGGGTTATTCTAATGGGGATTTTTGAAATTTCTAAAATTCATAAAAAAAAAGTTACCACCCGATAATGCCACAAAACTATACAGATCTAAGTTAGATGAGGAACCATGACGAAAAAAAGTTTGAAGTTGATAGCTGTAGCCGTTTGACCTGTGGAGAACCGACAAAAAAACATTAAAAAAAAAAAAAAAAAAAAAAAAAAAACATGAAAACGAACACCAATTTTGTTCAGTATGTCAAATTGAATCTAATAATGTTTGTACTGTTCAAGTTAGTTGTGAATGGGCCTATAATCTCTGAACTGAGAGAACGTTGTGTGTGGGCAGAAATGAACTGATTATATACGGAGATTAAGAGGCGTCGAGTTGTTTCGCGTGGCGATCGTTCACATGAAACACGAATAAAGAGCACAACCTTACGAGTGTGTTGAGAACTATCACAGTATGAGAAACCACACTTTGTTATCGTACGACGTTATAGAGAAACTATCGTGCGCCGTAGTGATGTACCGCAGTTGAACTGACGTTGACAAAAGTGCGGTTATCTGCAAGACGTGATGCTAAACCCCGATATGCATAATCACGATATGGAACTTTGTCGATATCGCTGAGGACAAATGGCTTGGTTCATTATAGGTACCTTGAAAAGACCATCGAATTGTTACATGCATTGATTTTTCTCGGGGCGTTCTACAAAATTTGATCAATCGACATTTTCCACACCGATCATTATGATGTATCTAGTTATTTTGTATCTTGCATTGGAGATTTATGATCATTTAAACTTGTTGAATCACACTATTGAGAAACAATCACTCTGGGAGATGCAATCCTGTACGTCTCTAATCTGGTTTTAGCAAGTTATCTCCGGTTGTTCAATGCACGTTAAGCACAGGTTCAAGTTGAAGCTGGGTTTACATGACTGTCGAGAGGGATCTCTTCATCCACCATTCATGAATATTTAGGAGACTGAAATGAATGATGCAGAATTCAGTGGAGTGAATAAATCAAATATGAAATACAATCACTATCAATTTTGCTTTCCCCCTTTTTTTTTTTTAATAACATCGAAACTTGATACAAAATCATTGTTCCCCAATTAAGGCTATGGATGAAAGATGGGATCATTTGGACGGGGCACCACAAGGGCGATCTTACCACCCCAAAACGATCATGCGTAAGAAATGAAAGCTGGGATAGTCGGGTCGAATAATCACTTACGTCGTTCACAGCGTTCAGGAGCGAGGCACCAGTGTGCTTGGTACGACTCAAGCTTCTACAAGTGAACCGTTACAAACTGGGGGTTAGCTTCACATCTTCACAGATTAAACCGCACGTTTGTAAACACTTATATACCTTCTCTACATTCACTTTTTCTATTTTTTATTTAGAAACCTACAACATATTCATTTAATAATATTCATCTAAAAATACAGGATCTGTTGTAACATCTACAATAGACGTTGCCATAGCGACCAAAGCGTTTTGTTGACGCGAGCAATGACGCGTAGTGATGTTTGACGTGGGAGACCAGATCGTCGTCTTGACGACGGTGAAATAACGCGTTGTGACGGGCAAGAAGAGTGTCGAGTGCTGAACGATGGACAGTTGTATTGAATAAGCCAAACGTAGAACACGATGTTACGATGTCATTAAAATGCTTTGGAAAGAATAATTAATATAAATAATAGGGATGTGCGAATCTCTATTATTTCGAATCGAATCCGAATCTTTGGTCAAGATTTGGGTTCGATTCGCCAGAAAATGTAAGATTCGCAGTTTCGAACTATTCGAAATCTCGAATCCCGCGCGAATCTCCAACAGGAAATTTTGTTTCAGTTGATATTTTAGAAACTAGGTGGCAGCACGATTCAGCCATCTTTGTTTGGAGCAGAACATCCAAGTTTTACTCAAATTTCATCTCTATTATCAGTTGACATCCTCCAATTGAAGGTGAATCCAATCATTAAAATGAGTTTGCTATTTAATTATGTATTTTAAAACATTTATTGTCTTGATAATTTATATTTTTTTCAGCAGATAGTTACCATACCAACATACTATGGTACATAACCTCACTTTTTTTCTTCTTTTTTCTTCTTTTTTTTCTTCAGCTATTTTTGTCGGAGATTCGAAAAAGATTCGGATTCGCAAACCTTTTTAATGATTCGATTCGGATTCGGATTCGAAATCAAAAACACAGATTCGCACATCCCTAATAAATAATATGATATAATAAGTGATAACGCAGTTTTATCTTCGTAACGTCATACAAAGGTCACACAAACATGATGGACAGCAAGCATGCATTTAGTTTCAATTCAAAATGCAATGGAATCAAGAATATCCATTTCGAGTAAAATTCGAATTGCCTAAATATTCAAGAGCCCGCATCTTGGACAAGTTTACAGGGTGCACTTTCGCCACATAAATCTCAAGAACTAGAAACACTACGGAATTTCGGTAAAATGCAATGAATAAATAACACCCATACAATTAGATATGCTTAGTCGAAAATTGAAGAATGATTTCATGACGGAGCAATAATTGAATCGAAATGTACCTTATTAGATGGTTTTCATTGCTCAATTCCGGTTATGGGATAATAGTAGGAATAAATTACAAATTCACGTCCTCAAGTTCAACTTTGCTCGTCAATATTTGAAATTCTGATTCGCCTGTGATTCCACAGTTTTCGCAATTTCCTTGGTCAAAATGTGTAATGTAACTAGATTTTGTCCAAATTATGAAATGAAAAAAACTTCATCTCGCGGTGGTTACTGTAACTCTTTCAATATCATCGCCTTTCCATTTTTCCACCCACAACTAGACTTTTCAACGTACATCAAACTTGGATTGTCCATTTCTTATGTCACTTAAGAGCCCGCATCTTGGCTGAGCATGTTTCTCTTCGAAATGCTCTACCCAAGTTCGATGTGCGTTCAAAAGTTTGGTTGTGGGTTGAAAAGTGAAAAAAGGATAATATTGGAAGAGTTCCAGTAACCACCGCTAGATGGGGGAGTTTTTCATTTCATAATTTGGACAAAATCTAGTTACACTACACATTTTGACCAAGGAAACTGGGAAAACTGTAGAATTACAGGCAAATCAGAATTTTAAATATTGATGAGCAAAGTTGAACTTAAGGATGTGCGTTTGTAATTTATTTCTACTATTATTCGGTAACCGGGAATAAAGCAATGAAAACCATCAAATTAGGCACATTTTGATTCAATTATTGCTACATAATGAAATTATTCCTCAATTTTCGATTAGGCATATCTGATTGTGAGGGTATTATCAATTAATTGCATTTTACCGCGAGTCCGTAGTGTTTCTAGTTCTTGAGATATATGTGGCGGAAGTGCACCCTGTATTTTTGTCTAAGATGCGGGCCCTTAAGAGGGCGCAGGCGCTCGTATTTCACGCCACAAACTCTCACGGCCGTAATTTTTTAGATATCAATATGATTGTTTCTTGCATTCTGTTGATAATTGAAAGAGGGAGGTTATCGCATTTACAGAATTTTGAACAACAAATTTGTAATTTTTCAAATTCTTCAAATGGAAAATGAAAAATTTTCTAGTTTACGGAAACCTAGATATATATTTTTGAATAGCGAAAAAAAATATGGACTGTGAAATATATCAAAAGTGTGAGTAAGGGAATTAACGGCGTTTACAAGAATATGAGTTCGGCGGGCTAGTCTATGGGCACACGATGCATGTTAAACTCGAGTCTGAAGCGAGCGAACAACGAGCGCGTGTAGCGCGCCTGCGCCCTCTTAAGGGACAAAACAGCCCTGAAACTGAAACGTCTTGAATAATGTTCACGATCATCAACCTGATTTTAGAGAGAACAAGAAATCCCCAATTTCAGAACTTATAATTAACTCATCCATGCTCCAGGACACGGACATTACTCGATTCTGTTTGCGTTTCTATACTGGATCACTGGATCAGTGATACCTACGGCCAAAGACCTTAGTATCTAACTTCGTTAGAAGACGTAAAACTAAGCCTTCTAAGCGGCGACAGAGCGATGCTAGCGCACGTATCGTAGTGGAGTGAATTATTCTTTAGGCGGGCCAGTTGGAATGATTTCCAGAATGATTTTTTCTCACACCTTCTTGGATCCACATAATTATCCAACTAATGTTTTTTTCAGAACTAGTATATTTCATGATTCATCAATATGCCTAGGCCTGTAGTTCCATCATGAGTGGGCGAGACAACGCTATCTGTTATATCGCCTAGTGTTTTAATTATGTAATCAAGTCAAAAGTGAGGTAATTCTTCAGATTCGGGGAGAAACGGGAATGTGAGTAGGCTTGACCAATTGTAATATCCGTTCATTCGTACATATCCATATTATTTTTAATTTATCAAGAATCTTTCTATGAATGATTCACAACACGATAATCACGTCAGGTCGGTGTTATACGCATTGGACATATTGGTGGTGAAGCAGATATCTCTCTTCTAATTCACTCCACGGAGACAGGTAGCACTAGTGAGCAATGTCGCCAAGCGTTACATGGTAAACAAGATCAGGTCGGTGTTATACGCATTGTACATATTGGTGGTAAAGCAGATATCTCTCTTCTAATTCACTCCACGGAGACAGGTAGCACTAGTGAGCAATGTCGCCAAGCGTTACATGGTAAACAAGATCAGGTCGGTGTTATACGCATTGGACATATTGGTGGTAAAGCAGATATCTCTCTTCTAATTCACTCCACGGAGACAGGTAGCACTAGTGAGCAATGTCGCCAAGCGTTACATGGTAAACAAGATCAGGTCGGTGTTATACGCATTGGACATATTGGTGGTAAAGCAGATATCTCTCTTCTAATTCACTCCACGGAGACAGGTAGCACTAGTGAGCAATGTCGCCAAGCGTTACATGGTAAACAAGATCAGGTCGGTGTTATACGCATTGTACATATTGGTGGTAAAGCAGATATCTCTCTTCTAACTCACTCCACTGTGACAGGTAGCACTAGTGAGTAATGTCGCCAAGCGTTACATGGTAAACAAGCTCAGTTCGGTGTTATACGCATTGGACATATTGGTGGTAAAGCAGATATCTCTCTTCTAATTCACTCCACGGAGACAGGTAGCACTAGTGAGCAATGTCGCCAAGCGTTACATGGTAAACAAGATCAGGTCGGTGTTATACGCATTGTACATATTGGTGGTAAAGCAGATATCTCTCTTCTAACTCACTCCACTGTGACAGGTAGCACTAGTGAGCAATGTCGCCAAGCGTTACATGGTAAACAAGATCAGGTCGGTGTTATACGCATTGGACATATTGGTGGTAAAGCAGATATCTCTCTTCTAATTCACTCCACTGTGACAGGTAGCACTAGTGAGCAATGTCGTCAAGCGTTACATGGTAAACAAGCTCAGTTCGGTGTTATACGCATTGAACATATTGGTGGTAAAGCAGATATCTCTCTTCTAATTCACTCCACGGAGACAGGTAGCACTAGTGAGCAATGTCGCCAAGCGTTACATGGTAAACAAGCTCAGTTCGGTGTTATACGCATTGAACATATTGGTGGTAAAGCAGATATCTCTCTTCTAATTCACTCCACGGAGACAGGTAGCACTAGTGAGCAATGTCGCCAAGCGTTACATGGTAAACAAGATCAGTTCGGTGTTATACGCATTGAACATATTGGTGGTAAAGCAGATATCTCTCTTCTAATTCACTCCACGGAGACAGGTAGCACTAGTGAGCAATGTCGCCAAGCGTTACATGGTAAACAAGCTCAGTTCGGTGTTATACGCATTGAACATATTGGTGGTAAAGCAGATATCTCTCTTCTAATTCACTCCACTGTGACAGGTAGCACTAGTGAGCAATGTCGCCAAGCGTTACATGGTAAACAAGATCAGTTCGGTGTTATACGCATTGGACATATTGGTGGTAAAGCAGATATCTCTCTTCTAATTCACTCCACTGTGACAGGTAGCACTAGTGAGCAATGTCGCCAAGCGTTACATGGTAAACAAGATCAGGTCGGTGTTATACGCATTGGACATATTGGTGGTAAAGCAGATATCTCTCTTCTAACTCACTCCACGGAGACAGGTAGCACTAGTGAGCAATGTCGCCAAGCGTTACATGGTAAACAAGCTCAGTTCGGTGTTATACGCATTGAACATATTGGTGGTAAAGCAGATATCTCTCTTCTAATTCACTCCACTGTGACAGGTAGCACTAGTGAGCAATGTCGCCAAGCGTTACATGGTAAACAAGATCAGGTCGGTGTTATACGCATTGGACATATTGGTGGTAAAGCAGATATCTCTCTTCTAACTCACTCCACGGAGACAGGTAGCACTAGTGAGCAATGTCGCCAAGCGTTACATGGTGAACAAGCTCAGTTCGGTGTTATACGCATTGAACATATTGGTGGTAAAGCAGATATCTCTCTTCTAATTCACTCCACTGTGACAGGTAGCACTAGTGAGCAATGTCGCCAAGCGTTACATGGTAAACAAGATCAGTTCGGTGTTATACGCATTGAACATATTGGTGGTAAAGCAGATATCTCTCTTCTAATTCACTCCACGGAGACAGGTAGCACTAGTGAGCAATGTCGCCAAGCGTTACATGGTAAACAAGCTCAGTTCGGTGTTATACGCATTGAACATATTGGTGGTAAAGCAGATATCTCTCTTCTAATTCACTCCACTGTGACAGGTAGCACTAGTGAGCAATGTCGCCAAGCGTTACATGGTAAACAAGATCAGGTCGGTGTTATACGCATTGGACATATTGGTGGTAAAGCAGATATCTCTCTTCTAACTCACTCCACTGTGACAGGTAGCACTAGTGAGCAATGTCGCCAAGCGTTACATGGTAAACAAGATCAGGTCGGTGTTATACGCATTGGACATATTGGTGGTAAAGCAGATATCTCTCTTCTAACTCACTCCACGGAGACAGGTAGCACTAGTGAGCAATGTCGTCAAGCGTTACATGGTAAACAAGATCAGGTCGGTGTTATACGCATTGTACATATTGGTGGTAAAGCAGATATCTCTCTTCTAATTCACTCCACTGTGACAGGTAGCACTAGTGAGCAATGTCGTCAAGCGTTACATGGTAAACAAGATCAGGTCGGTGTTATACGCATTGTACATATTGGTGGTAAAGCAGATATCTCTCTTCTAACTCACTCCACGGAGACAGGTAGCACTAGTGAGCAATGTCGTCAAGCGTTACATGGTAAACAAGATCAGGTCGGTGTTATACGCATTGGACATATTGGTGGTAAAGCAGATATCTCTCTTCTAACTCACTCCACGGAGACAGGTAGCACTAGTGAGCAATGTCGCCAAGCGTTACATGGTAAACAAGATCAGGTCGGTGTTATACGCATTGAACATATTGGTGGTAAAGCAGATATCTCTCTTCTAATTCACTCCACTGAGACAGGTAGCACTAGTGAGCAATGTCGCCAAGCGTTACATGGTAAACAAGATCAGGTCGGTGTTATACGCATTGTACATATTGGTGGTAAAGCAGATATCTCTCTTCTAATTCACTCCACTGTGACAGGTAGCACTAGTGAGCAATGTCGCCAAGCATTACATAGTAAACAAGATCAGTTTTACGTCTTCTAACGAAGTTAGATATTAAGGTCTTTGCTACGGCATGACTCACGGACGGTCTCCGAAGGGCAAAGTTCAATTATTATTTTTGAAATCGATATGATTTCAGTCATTCGTGTTTGTTTAATTTGGTATATTATTTCATTATTCCACAGACTAGCCTTTTGAAGGCTTCGAAGATCTTTTTGAGAGTGTTTATGTATTTGAAAAAAAAAAATCTAGTTTTCTTTAAAATGATGGATATATATCGGGAGCCCGTAGACTGGACCCCGATATTGTGGGCCACAAAAGTGTATTAAATGTCGTGTGGATATAGTGTACCACAAACTAGATATACTGTACCCCAAAGCTCGTTAGACATACTGCACCCCGGTATTCTGGTCCCCAATATAGTGGGCCACAAAACTAGGACACGGGTGGTCCAGAATATCTTTTCCGAATGACCGAAGTGGTATTGTGGACCCCAATAAACTGATACACAAAGATTTATTGGGGTTAACAATGACAAATCTTTGTGTATCAGTTTATTGGGGTCCACAATACCACTTCGGTCGTTTGGAAAAGATATTCTGGACCACCCGTGTTCTAGTTTTGTGGCCCACTATATCGGGGACCAGAATACTGGGGTGCAGTATGTCTAACGAGCTTTGGGGTACAGTATATCTAGTTTGTGGTCCACTATATCCACACGACATTTAATACACTTTTGTGGCCCACAATATCGGGGTTCAGTTTATTGGGGTCAACAATGACAAATCTCTGTGTATCAGTTTATTGGGGTCCACAATACCACTTTGGTCGTTTGGAAAAGATATTCTGGACCCCCATGTTCTAGTTTTGTGGCCCACTATATTGGGGACCACAAAACCAAAGTATTTGTACAATTTTCTGGTTTAAACGTGTGGGCCACAATACTGGGGTCCACTTTATCCATTTCTTGGGGTACAGAATATCGGGGTTCACAATACTGTGGTCCACAAGAGCGGTACCCTATCATCAGTATTCATCAAGTTCTAGATTCAGGGCTGCGATGTTATCAACGTCGGTGACGCACGGAACGGGTAAATTGAACGCAGGTCTGCGGGACGTCTCCAACTGGCTGTGATTAGTCAAGATTGTTGTAAAAAAAAAAAGCAAATATTTCTAAGCAATATCCTCGTAAAATAAAATCACCCGACACGTGATATTTGTCACTAACGATAATGTGTGTGAGGAGAACACATTTGAACGTGATTGAGGCCCCCTATCGGTCCGTTGGTTGTTAATCTCAGCGCCCGAACGGCTCGCCAGTAGAGCCAACTCGCCGATATTGTTCCGCTGACACGAGTGTTGACGCGATCACGTCTCAAGACTCTGAACGGTCCGTTGGTTGTTAATCACAGCGCGTGAACGGCTCGCAAGTAGAGCCAACTCGCCGATATTGTTCCGCTGACACGAGTGTTGACGCGATCACGTCTCAAGACTCTGAACGGTCCGTTGGTTGTTAATCACAGCGCGTGAACGGCTCGCAAGTAGAGCCGACTCGCCGATATTGTTCCGCTGACACGAGTGTTGATGCGATCACGTCTCAAGACTCTGAACGGTCCGTTGGTTGTTAATCACAGCGCGTGAACGGCTCGCAAGTAGAGCCAACTCGCCGATATTGTTCCGCTGACACGAGTGTTGACGCGATCACGTCTCAAGACTCTGAATGGTCCGTTGGTTGTTAATCACAGCGCGTGAACGGTTCGAAAGTACAGCCGACTCGCCGATTGGCTGATATTGTTCCGCTGACACGAGTGTTGATGCGATCACGTCTCAAGACTCTGAACGGTCCGTTGGTTGTTAATCACAGCGCGTGAACGGCTCGCAAGTAGAGCCATCTCGCCGATGGGCCGATATTGTTCCGCTGACACGAGTGTTGATGCGATCACGTCTCAAGACTCTGAACGGTCCGTTGGTTGTTAATCACAGCGCGTGAACGGCTCGCAAGTAGAGCCGACTCGCCGATATTGTTCCGCTGACACGAGTGTTGATGCGATCACGTCTCAAGACTCTGAACGGTCCGTTGGTTGTTAATCACAGCGCGTGAACGGCTCGCAAGTAGAGCCAACTCGCCGATATTGTTCCGCTGACACGAGTGTTGACGCGATCACGTCTCAAGACTCTGAACGGTCCGTTGGTTGTTAATCACAGCGCGTGAACGGCTCGCAAGTAGAGCCATCTCGCCGATGGGCCGATATTGTTCCGCTGACACGAGTGTTGATGCGATCACGTCTCAAGACTCTGAACGGTCCGTTGGTTGTTAATCACAGCGCGTGAACGGCTCGCAAGTAGAGCCATCTCGCCGATGGGCCGATATTGTTCCGCTGACACGAGTGTTGATGCGATCACGTCTCAAGACTCTGAACGGTCCGTTGGTTGTTAATCACAGCGCGTGAACGGCTCGCAAGTAGAGCCATCTCGCCGATGGGCCGATATTGTTCCGCTGACACGAGTGTTGATGCGATCACGTCTCAAGACTCTGAACGGTCCGTTGGTTGTTAATCACAGCGCGTGAACGGCTCGCAAGTAGAGCCATCTCGCCGATGGGCCGATATTGTTCCGCTGACACGAGTGTTGATGCGATCACGTCTCAAGACTCTGAACGGTCCGTTGGTTGTTAATCACAGCGCGTGAACGGCTCGCAAGTAGAGCCATCTCGCCGATGGGCCGATATTGTTCCGCTGACACGAGTGTTGATGCGATCACGTCTCAAGACTCTGAACGGTCCGTTGGTTGTTAATCACAGCGCGTGAACGGCTCGCAAGTAGAGCCATCTCGCCAATGGGCCGATATTGTTCCGCTGACACGAGTGTTGATGCGATCACGTCTCAAGACTCTGAACGGTCCGTTGGTTGTTAATCACAGCGCGTGAACGGTTCGCAAGTACAGCCGACTCGCCGATGGGCCGATATTGTTCCGCTGACACGAGTGTTGACGCGGTCACGTCTCAAGACTCTGAACGGTCCGTTGGTTGTTAATCACAGCGCGTGAACGGTTCGCAAGTACAGCCGACTCGCCGATGGGCCGATATTGTTCCGCTGACACGAGTGTTGACGCGATCACGTCTCAAGACTCCGAACGGTCCGTTGGTTGTTAATCACAGCGCCCGAACGGTTCGCAAGTAGAGCCGACTCGCCGATATTGTTCCGCTGACACAAGTGTTGATGCGATCACGTCTCAAGACTCTGAACGGTCCGTTGGTTGTTAATCACAGCGCGTGAACGGCTCGCAAGTAGAGCCATCTCGCCGATGGGCCGATATTGTTCCGCTGACACGAGTGTTGACGCGGTCACGTCTCAAGACTCTGAACGGTCCGTTGGTTGTTAATCACAGCGCGTGAACGGTTCGCAAGTACAGCCGACTCGCCGATGGGCCGATATTGTTCCGCTGACACGAGTGTTGACGCGGTCACGTCTCAAGACTCTGAACGGTCCGTTGGTTGTTAATCACAGCGTGTGAACGGTTCGCAAGTAGAGCCGACTCGCCAATGGGCCGATATTGTTCCGCTGACACGTGTTGACGCGGTCACGTCTCAAGACTCCGAACGGTCCGTTGGTTGTTAATCACAGCGCGTGATGGCTCGCAAGTAGAGCCGTCTCGCCGATATTGTTCCGCTGACACGAGTGTTGACGCGATCACGTCTCAAGACTCTGAACGGTCCGATGGTTGTTAATCACAGCGCGTGAACGGCTCGCAAGTAGAGCCGTCTCGCCGATATTGTTCCGCTGACACGAGTGTTGACGCGATCACGTCTCAAGACTCTGAACGGTCCGTTGGTTGTTAATCACAGCGTGTGAACGGTTCGCAAGTAGAGCCGACTCGCCAATGGGCCGATATTGTTCCGCTGACACGTGTTGAAGCGGTCACGTCTCAAGACTCCGAACGGTCCGTTGGTTGTTAATCACAGCGCGTGATGGCTCGCAAGTAGAGCCGTCTCGCCGATATTGTTCCGCTGACACGAGTGTTGACGCGATCACGTCTCAAGACTCCGAACGGTCCGTTGGTTGTTAATCACAGCGCGTGAACGGCTCGAAAGTAGAGCCGTCTCGCCGATATTGTTCCGCTGACACGAGTGTTGACGCGATCACGTCTCAAGACTCTGAACGGTCCGTTGGTTGTTAATCACAGCGTGTGAACGGTTCGCAAGTAGAGCCGACTCGCCAATGGGCCGATATTGTTCCGCTGACACGAGTGTTGACGCGATCACGTCTCAAGACTCCGAACGGTCCGTTGGTTGTTAATCACAGCGCGTGAACGGCTCGAAAGTAGAGCCGTCTCGCCGATATTGTTCCGCTGACACGAGTGTTGACGCGATCACGTCTCAAGACTCTGAACGGTCCGATGGTTGTTAATCACAGCGCGTGAACGGCTCGCAAGTAGAGCCGTCTCGCCGATATTGTTCCGCTGACACGAGTGTTGACGCGATCACGTCTCAAGACTCTGAACGGTCCGTTGGTTGTTAATCACAGCGCGTGAACGGCTCGCAAGTAGAGCCGTCTCGCCGATATTGTTCCGCTGACACGTGTTGACGCGATCACGTCTCCAGACTCCGAACGGTCCGTTGGTTGTTAATCACAGCGCGTGAACGGTTCGCAAGTAGAGCCGACTCGCCGATATTGTTCCGCTGACACGTGTTGACGCGATCACGTCTCAAGACTCTGAATGGTCCGTTGGTTGTTAATCACAGCACGTGAACGGCTCGCAAGTAGAGCCATCTCGCCGATGGGCCGATATTGTTCCGCTGACACGAGTGTTGACGCGATCACGTCTCAAGACTCTGAACGGTCCGTTGGTTGTTAATCACAGCGCGTGAACGGCTCGCAAGTAGAGCCGTCTCGCCGATTGGCTGATATTGTTCCGCTGACACGAGTGTTGACGCGATCACGTCTCAAGACTCTGAACGGTCCGTTGGTTGTTAATCACAGCGTGTGAACGGTTCGCAAGTAGAGCCGTCTCGCCGATGGGCCGATATTGTTCCGCTGACACGAGTGTTGACGCGGTCACGTCTCAAGACTCTGAACGGTCCGTTGGTTGTTAATCACAGCGCGTGAACGGTTCGAAAGTAGAGCCAACTCGCCGATGGGCCGATATTGTTCCGCTGACACGTGTTGACGCGATCACGTCTCAAGACTCTGAATGGTCCGTTGGTTGTTAATCACAGCACGTGAACGGCTCGCAAGTAGAGCCATCTCGCCGATGGGCCGATATTGTTCCGCTGACACGAGTGTTGACGCGATCACGTCTCAAGACTCTGAACGGTCCGTTGGTTGTTAATCACAGCGCCCGAACGGTTCGAAAGTAGAGCCGACTCGCCGATATTGTTCCGCTGACACGAGTGTTGACGCGATCACGTCTCAAGACTCTGAACGGTCCGTTGGTTGTTAATCACAGCGCGTGAACGGCTCGCAAGTAGAGCCAACTCGCCGATATTGTTCCGCTGACACGAGTGTTGACGCGATCACGTCTCAAGACTCTGAACGGTCCGTTGGTTGTTAATCACAGCGCGTGAACGGTTCGCAAGTAGAGCCGTCTCGCCGATGGGCTGATATTGTTCCGCTGACACGAGTGTTGACGCGATCACGTCTCAAGACTCCGAACGGTCCGTTGGTTGTTAATCACAGCGCGTGAACGGCTCGCAAGTAGAGCCGTCTCGCCGATGGGCTGATATTGTTCCGCTGACACGAGTGTTGACGCGATCACGTCTCAAGACTCCGAACGGTCCGTTGGTTGTTAATCACAGCGCGTGAACGGCTCGCAAGTAGAGCCGTCTCGCCGATGGGCTGATATTGTTCCGCTGACACGAGTGTTGACGCGATCACGTCTCAAGACTCCGAACGGTCCGTTGGTTGTTAATCACAGCGCGTGAACGGCTCGCAAGTAGAGCCGACTCGCCGATATTGTTCCGCTGACACGAGTGTTGACGCGGTCCGCAAGCGGTGACTCGGGAAGCAAGCGCCTATAACGAGATGACCTCTTGATTGAAAGCATAGCCGCTACTATTTGCTATCTGTTCTTTCAAGCTTTAACAAGCTTATATGATCAGCCAGACTCAATGATTCACCGCCATCTAAACAGCTCATCTTTTGTACTTCCCAACGACGATACAGAGCTCTTCGCATAGTGAAAAAAACCAAGTGAAATCAGCAGAAAAGTGGACACTTTTCCATGTTAAAATCAAGGCGTATAGAAAATGTGTTCGTTACTATAACAACAAAGTAGCAACGGTAACTGTTGGCAACGACTCCAAAAAAAAAAAAAAACGTTGCTATTTTCAGTTTGTACCGCCAGATTGTTCTTTTACCTTTTCTTCTATACATCAGGATTAGGATGTAGTGTATACTACATCATCAGACTTGTCTACTTTAACCTCACTTTCCCGCATGAAAAACAACATCATCCTTGCATTGCGGCGCCAGGCTACGAACAGCAACAGAATCTCCGCCAGAACGAGTGTTTCGTGTTCTGTTTCTCGCTCCGTTTCCTCTTCTTCCTGGCGACCTTGTTCTTCTTGTTCCGCCTGGTGAGCGCCATGACGATGGCCTGGTCGAACGCCTCCTTGAGGTCGCGCTGGGTCAGGGCGGAGGTCTCCACGTAGGTGTCAGCGCCAACGCGCTTGGCAAGGTCGCGCGCGTGGAGCTCGGGCACGGGCTGCTGGCCGTAGCGAGCGAGCTGGCGGAGAAGCCTGGAACAGGTTGAGCGGTCAGACAAACATCACGCTTACCTCGAGCAAGCGGGCATCACGCTTACCTCGAGCAAGCGGGCATCACGCTTACCTCGAGCAAGCGGGCATCACGCTTACCTCGAACAAGCGGGCATCACGCTCACCTTGAACAAGCGGGCATCACGCTTACCTCGAACAAGCGGGCGTCACGCTTACCTTGAACAAGCGGGCGGTCAGACAAACATCACGCTTACCTCGAACAAGCGGGCGGTCAGACAAACATCACGCTTACCTCGAACATGCGAGCATCACGCTTACCTCGAACATGCGAGCATCACGCTTACCTCGAACAAGCGGGCGGTCAGACAAACATCATGCTTACCTCGAACATGCGAGCATCACGCTTACCTCGAACATGCGAGCATCACGCTTAACTCGAACATGCGAGCATCACGCTTACCTTGAACAAGCGGGCGGTCAGACAAACATCACGCTTACCTCGAACAAGCGGGCGGTCAGACAAACATCACGCTTACCTCGAACATGCGAGCATCACGCTTACCTCGAACATGCGAGCATCACGCTTACCTCGAACATGCGAGCATCACGCTTACCTTGAACAAGCAGGCGGTCAGACAAACATCACGCTTACCTCGAACATGCGGGCATCACGCTAACCTTGAACAAGCGGGCGGTCAGACAAACATCACGCTTACCTCGAACAAGCGGGCATCACGCTTACCTCGAACAAGCGGGCATCACGCTTACCTCGAACAAGCGGGCGGTCAGACAAACATCACGCTTACCTCGAACAAGCGGGCGGTCAGACAAACATCACGCTTACCTCGAACAAGCGGGCGGTCAGACAAACATCACGCTTACCTCGAACAAGCGGGCATCACGCTTACCTCGAACAAGCGGGCGGTCAGACAAACATCACGCTTACCTCGAACAAGCGGGCATCACGCTTACCTCGAACAAGCGGGCGGTCAGACAAACATCACGCTTACCTCGAACATGCGAGCATCACGCTTACCTCGAACATGCGAGCATCACGCTTACCTTGAACAAGCGGGCGGTCAGACAAACATCACGCTTACCTCGAACATGCGGGCATCACGCTAACCTTGAACAAGCGGGCGGTCAGATAAACATCAGGCTTACCTCGAGCATGCGGGCATCACGCTTACCTTGAACAAGCGGGCGGTCAGACAAACATCACGCTTACCTCGAACAAGCGAGCATCACGCTTACCTCGAACAAGCGAGCATCACGCTTACCTTGAACAAGCGGGCGGTCAGACAAACATCACGCTTACCTCGAACATGCGAGCGGTCAGACAAACATCACGCTTACCTCGAACATGCGAGCGGTCAGACAAACATCACGCTTACTTCGAACAAGCGGGCGGTCAGACAAACATCACGCTTACCTCGAACAAGCGGGCGGTCAGACAAACATCACGCTTACCTCGAACAAGCGGGCATCACGCTTACCTTGAACAAGCGGGCGGTCAGACAAACATCACGCTTACCTTGAACAAGCGGGCGTCACGCTTACCTCGAGCAAGCGGGCATCACGCTTACCTTGAACAAGGGGGCGGTCAGACAAACATCACGCTTACCTCGAACAAGCGGGCGGTCAGAAAAACATCACGCTTACCTCGAACAAGCGGGCGGTCAGACAAACATCACGCTTACCTCGAACAAGCGGGCATCACGCTTACCTCGAACAAGCGGGCGGTCAGACAAACATCACGCTTACCTCAAACATGCGAGCGGTCAGACAAACATCACGCTTACCTCGAACAAGCGAGCATCACGCCCACCTTGAACAAGCGGGCGGTCAGACAAACATCACGCTTACCTCGAACATGCGAGCGGTCAGACAAACATCACGCTTACCTCGAACAAGCGAGCATCACGCTTACCTTGAACAAGCGGGCGGTCAGACAAACATCACGCTTACCTCGAACATGCGAGCGGTCAGACAAACATCACGCTTACCTCGAACAAGCGAGCATCACGCTTACCTTGAACAAGCGGGCGGTCAGACAAACATCACGCTTACCTCGAACATGCGAGCGGTCAGACAAACATCACGCTTACCTCGAACATGCGGACTACGCGTACATGGCAAATGTGCACTTGATTCTAATCTTGTGAAATCTTTTTTTTCATCAACATCGAAACTTGATACAGAATCATTGTTCACCGATTGGGGCTCAGGATGGAAGTAGGATCATTTGGACGGGGAACATCAATGGCGATCTTACCATCTCATTTTGATTATTTTGAATAAAAAAACTTGACACTTGAACTGAGCTTTGACCATACTTTTTTCTGTCAAAGTCGTCTTCCAGTTTCCAAAAATCTTATATAAATGTAATAATATACCTTACTCGCTTCCTACGAAGTCCAATAGGATAAACTTTGCATCCAGAGAAATGGATAGGCTTATTCTGCTCCTGATGGAATATACCTTACTCGCTTCCTACGAAGTCCAATAGGATAAACTTTGCATCCAGAGAAATGGATAGGCTTATTCTGCTCCTGATGGAATATACCTTACTCGCTTCCTACGAAGTCCAATAGGATAAACTCTGCATCCAGAGAAATGGATAGGCTTATTCTGCTCCTGATGGAATATACCTTACTCGCTTCCTACGAAGTCCAATAGGATAAACTTTGCATCCAGAGAAATGGATAGGCTTATTCTGCTCCTGATGGAATATACCTTACTCGCTTCCTACGAAGTCCAATAGGATAAACTTTGCATCCAGAGAAATGGATAGGCTTATTCTGCTCCTGATGGAATATACCTTACTCGCTTCCTACGAAGTCCAATAGGATAAACTCTGCATCCAGAGAAATGGATAGGCTTATTCTGCTCCTGATGGAATATACCTTACTCGCTTCCTACGAGGTCCAATAGGATAAACTCTGCATCCAGAGAAATGGATAGGCTTATTCTGCTCCTGATGGAATATACCTTACTCGCTTCCTACGAAGTCCAATAGGATAAACTTTGCATCCAGAGAAATGGATAGGCTTATTCTGCTCCTGATGGAATATACCTTACTCGCTTCCTACGAAGTCCAATAGGATAAACTCTGCATCCAGAGAAATGGATAGGCTTATTCTGCTCCTGATGGAATATACCTTACTCGCTTCCTACGAAGTCCAATAGGATAAACTTTGCATCCAGAGAAATGGATAGGCTTATTCTGCTCCTGATGGAATATACCTTACTCGCTTCCTACGAAGTCCAATGGGATAAACTTTGCATCCAGAGAAATGGATAGGCTTATTCTGCTCCTGATGGAATATACCTTACTCGCTTCCTACGAAGTCCAATAGGATAAACTTTGCATCCAGAGAAATGGATAGGCTTATTCTGCTCCTAATGGAATATACCTTACTCGCTTCCTACGAGGTCCAATAGGATAAACTCTGCATCCAGAGAAATGGATAGGCTTATTCTGCTCCTGATGGAATATACCTTACTCGCTTCCTACGAAGTCCAATAGGATAAACTTTGCATCCAGAGAAATGGATAGGCTTATTCTGCTCCTGATGGAATATACCTTACTCGCTTCCTACGAGGTCCAATAGGATAAACTTTGCATCCAGAGAAATGGATAGGCTTATTCTGCTCCTGATGGAATATACCTTACTGGCTTCCTACGAGGTCCAATAGGATAAACTTTGCATCCAGAGAAATGGATAGGCTTATTCTGCTCCTAATGGAATATACCTTACTCGCTTCCTACGAGGTCCAATAGGATAAACTCTGCATCCAGAGAAATGGATAGGCTTATTCTGCTCCTGATGGAATATACCTTACTGGCTTCCTACGAAGTCCAATAGGATAAACTTTGCATCCAGAGAAATGGATAGGCTTATTCTGCTCCTGATGGAATATACCTTACTCGCTTCCTACGAGGTCCAATAGGATGAACTCTGCATCCAGAGAAATGGATAGGCTTATTCTGCTCCTGATGGAATATACCTTACTCGCTTCCTACGAAGTCCAATAGGATAAACTTTGCATCCAGAGAAATGGATAGGCTTATTCTGCTCCTAATGGAATATACCTTACTCGCTTCCTACGAAGTCCAATAGGATAAACTTTGCATCCAGAGAAATGGATAGGCTTATTCTGCTCCTGATGGAATATACCTTACTCGCTTCCTACGAAGTCCAATAGGATAAACTTTGCATCCAGAGAAATGGATAGGCTTATTCTGCTCCTAATGGAATATACCTTACTCGCTTCCTACGAAGTCCAATAGGATAAACTTTGCATCCAGAGAAATGGATAGGCTTATTCTGCTCCTGATGGAATATACCTTACTCGCTTCCTACGAAGTCCAATAGGATAAACTTTGCATCCAGAGAAATGGATAGGCTTATTCTGCTCCTGATGGAATATACCTTACTCGCTTCCTACGAAGTCCAATAGGATAAACTTTGCATCCAGAGAAATGGATAGGCTTATTCTGCTCCTAATGGAATATACCTTACTCGCTTCCTACGAAGTCCAATAGGATAAACTTTGCATCCAGAGAAATGGATAGGCTTATTCTGCTCCTAATGGAATATACCTTACTCGCTTCCTACGAAGTCCAATAGGATAAACTTTGCATCCAGAGAAATGGATAGGCTTATTCTGCTCCTGATGGAATATACCTTACTCGCTTCCTACGAAGTCCAATAGGATAAACTTTGCATCCAGAGAAATGGATAGGCTTATTCTGCTCCTAATGGAATATACCTTACTCGCTTCCTACGAAGTCCAATAGGATAAACTCTGCATCCAGAGAAATGGATAGGCTTATTCTGCTCCTGATGGAATATACCTTACTCGCTTCCTACGAAGTCCAATAGGATAAACTTTGCATCCAGAGAAATGGATAGGCTTATTCTGCTCCTGATGGAATATACCTTACTCGCTTCCTACGAAGTCCAATAGGATAAACTTTGCATCCAGAGAAATGGATAGGCTTATTCTGCTCCTGATGGAATATACCTTACTGGCTTCCTACGAGGTCCAATAGGATAAACTTTGCATCCAGAGAAATGGATAGGCTTATTCTGCTCCTGATGGAATATACCTTACTGGCTTCCTACGAGGTCCAATAGGATAAACTTTGCATCCAGAGAAATGGATAGGCTTATTCTGCTCCTAATGGAATATACCTTACTCGCTTCCTACGAAGTCCAATAGGATAAACTTTGCATCCAGAGAAATGGATAGGCTTATTCTGCTCCTGATGGAATATACCTTACTCGCTTCCTACGAAGTCCAATAGGATAAACTTTGCATCCAGAGAAATGGATAGGCTTATTCTGCTCCTAATGGAATATACCTTACTCGCTTCCTACGAAGTCCAATAGGATAAACTTTGCATCCAGAGAAATGGATAGGCTTATTCTGCTCCTGATGGAATATACCTTACTCGCTTCCTACGAAGTCCAATAGGATAAACTTTGCATCCAGAGAAATGGATAGGCTTATTCTGCTCCTGATGGAATATACCTTACTCGCTTCCTACGAAGTCCAATAGGATAAACTTTGCATCCAGAGAAATGGATAGGCTTATTCTGCTCCTGATGGAATATACCTTACTGGCTTCCTACGAGGTCCAATAGGATAAACTTTGCATCCAGAGAAATGGATAGGCTTATTCTGCTCCTGATGGAATATACCTTACTCGCTTCCTACGAAGTCCAATAGGATAAACTTTGCATCCAGAGAAATGGATAGGCTTATTCTGCTCCTGATGGAATATACCTTACTCGCTTCCTACGAAGTCCAATAGGATAAACTCTGCATCCAGAGAAATGGATAGGCTTATTCTGTTCCTGATGGAATATACCTTACTCGCTTCCTACGAGGTCCAATAGGATAAACTCTGCATCCAGAGAAATGGATAGGCTTATTCTGCTCCTGATGGAATATACCTTACTCGCTTCCTACGAAGTCCAATAGGATAAACTTTGCATCCAGAGAAATGGATAGGCTTATTCTGCTCCTGATGGAATATACCTTACTCGCTTCCTACGAAGTCCAATAGGATAAACTCTGCATCCAGAGAAATGGATAGGCTTATTCTGCTCCTGATGGAATATACCTTACTCGCTTCCTACGAAGTCCAATAGGATAAACTTTGCATCCAGAGAAATGGATAGGCTTATTCTGCTCCTGATGGAATATACCTTACTCGCTTCCTACGAGGTCCAATAGGATAAACTTTGCATCCAGAGAAATGGATAGGCTTATTCTGCTCCTGATGGAATATACCTTACTGGCTTCCTACGAGGTCCAATAGGATAAACTTTGCATCCAGAGAAATGGATAGGCTTATTCTGCTCCTAATGGAATATACCTTACTCGCTTCCTACGAGGTCCAATAGGATAAACTCTGCATCCAGAGAAATGGATAGGCTTATTCTGCTCCTGATGGAATATACCTTACTCGCTTCCTACGAAGTCCAATAGGATAAACTTTGCATCCAGAGAAATGGATAGGCTTATTCTGCTCCTGATGGAATATACCTTACTCGCTTCCTACGAGGTCCAATAGGATAAACTTTGCATCCAGAGAAATGGATAGGCTTATTCTGCTCCTGATGGAATATACCTTACTCGCTTCCTACGAAGTCCAATAGGATAAACTTTGCATCCAGAGAAATGGATAGGCTTATTCTGCTCCTGATGGAATATACCTTACTCGCTTCCTACGAGGTCCAATAGGATAAACTTTGCATCCAGAGAAATGGATAGGCTTATTCTGCTCCTGATGGAATATACCTTACTGGCTTCCTACGAGGTCCAATAGGATAAACTTTGCATCCAGAGAAATGGATAGGCTTATTCTGCTCCTAATGGAATATACCTTACTCGCTTCCTACGAGGTCCAATAGGATAAACTCTGCATCCAGAGAAATGGATAGGCTTATTCTGCTCCTGATGGAATATACCTTACTGGCTTCCTACGAGGTCCAATAGGATAAACTTTGCATCCAGAGAAATGGATAGGCTTATTCTGCTCCTAATGGAATATACCTTACTCGCTTCCTACGAGGTCCAATAGGATAAACTCTGCATCCAGAGAAATGGATAGGCTTATTCTGCTCCTGATGGAATATACCTTACTCGCTTCCTACGAAGTCCAATAGGATAAACTTTGCATCCAGAGAAATGGATAGGCTTATTCTGCTCCTAATGGAATATACCTTACTCGCTTCCTACGAGGTCCAATAGGATAAACTCTGCATCCAGAGAAATGGATAGGCTTATTCTGCTCCTGATGGAATATACCTTACTCGCTTCCTACGAGGTCCAATAGGATAAACTCTGCATCCAGAGAAATGGATAGGCTTATTCTGCTCCTGATGGAATATACCTTACTCGCTTCCTACGAGGTCCAATAGGATAAACTCTGCATCCAGAGAAATGGATAGGCTTATTCTGCTCCTAATGGAATATACCTTACTCGCTTCCTACGAGGTCCAATAGGATAAACTCTGCATCCAGAGAAATGGATAGGCTTATTCTGCTCCTGATGGAATATACCTTACTCGCTTCCTACGAGGTCCAATAGGATAAACTCTGCATCCAGAGAAATGGATAGGCTTATTCTGCTCCTGATGGAATATACCTTACTCGCTTCCTACGAGGTCCAATAGGATAAACTCTGCATCCAGAGAAATGGATAGGCTTATTCTGCTCCTGATGGAATATACCTTACTCGCTTCCTACGAGGTCCAATAGGATAAACTTTGCATCCAGAGAAATGGATAGGCTTATTCTGCTCCTGATGGAATATACCTTACTCGCTTCCTACGAGGTCCAATAGGATAAACTCTGCATCCAGAGAAATGGATAGGCTTATTCTGCTCCTGATGGAATATACCTTACTCGCTTCCTACGAGGTCCAATAGGATAAACTCTGCATCCAGAGAAATGGATAGGCTTATTCTGCTCCTAATGGAATATACCTTACTCGCTTCCTACGAGGTCCAATAGGATAAACTCTGCATCCAGAGAAATGGATAGGCTTATTCTGCTCCTGATGGAATATACCTTACTCGCTTCCTACGAAGTCCAATAGGATAAACTTTGCATCCAGAGAAATGGATAGGCTTATTCTGCTCCTGATGGAATATACCTTACTCGCTTCCTACGAAGTCCAATAGGATAAACTTTGCATCCAGAGAAATGGATAGGCTTATTCTGCTCCTGATGGAATATACCTTACTCGCTTCCTACGAAGTCCAATAGGATAAACTCTGCATCCAGAGAAATGGATAGGCTTATTCTGCTCCTGATGGAATATACCTTACTCGCTTCCTACGAAGTCCAATAGGATAAACTTTGCATCCAGAGAAATGGATAGGCTTATTCTGCTAATGATGGAATATACCTTACTCGCTTCCTACGAAGTCCAATAGGATAAACTTTGCATCCAGAGAAATGGATAGGCTTATTCTGCTCCTGATGGAATATACCTTACTCGCTTCCTACGAAGTCCAATAGGATAAACTCTGCATCCAGAGAAATGGATAGGCTTATTCTGCTCCTGATGGAATATACCTTACTCGCTTCCTACGAGGTCCAATAGGATAAACTCTGCATCCAGAGAAATGGATAGGCTTATTCTGCTCCTGATGGAATATACCTTACTCGCTTCCTACGAAGTCCAATAGGATAAACTTTGCATCCAGAGAAATGGATAGGCTTATTCTGCTCCTGATGGAATATACCTTACTCGCTTCCTACGAAGTCCAATAGGATAAACTCTGCATCCAGAGAAATGGATAGGCTTATTCTGCTCCTGATGGAATATACCTTACTCGCTTCCTACGAAGTCCAATAGGATAAACTTTGCATCCAGAGAAATGGATAGGCTTATTCTGCTCCTGATGGAATATACCTTACTCGCTTCCTACGAGGTCCAATAGGATAAACTTTGCATCCAGAGAAATGGATAGGCTTATTCTGCTCCTGATGGAATATACCTTACTGGCTTCCTACGAGGTCCAATAGGATAAACTTTGCATCCAGAGAAATGGATAGGCTTATTCTGCTCCTAATGGAATATACCTTACTCGCTTCCTACGAGGTCCAATAGGATAAACTCTGCATCCAGAGAAATGGATAGGCTTATTCTGCTCCTGATGGAATATACCTTACTCGCTTCCTACGAAGTCCAATAGGATAAACTTTGCATCCAGAGAAATGGATAGGCTTATTCTGCTCCTGATGGAATATACCTTACTCGCTTCCTACGAGGTCCAATAGGATAAACTTTGCATCCAGAGAAATGGATAGGCTTATTCTGCTCCTGATGGAATATACCTTACTGGCTTCCTACGAGGTCCAATAGGATAAACTTTGCATCCAGAGAAATGGATAGGCTTATTCTGCTCCTAATGGAATATACCTTACTCGCTTCCTACGAGGTCCAATAGGATAAACTCTGCATCCAGAGAAATGGATAGGCTTATTCTGCTCCTGATGGAATATACCTTACTGGCTTCCTACGAGGTCCAATAGGATAAACTTTGCATCCAGAGAAATGGATAGGCTTATTCTGCTCCTAATGGAATATACCTTACTCGCTTCCTACGAGGTCCAATAGGATAAACTCTGCATCCAGAGAAATGGATAGGCTTATTCTGCTCCTGATGGAATATACCTTACTCGCTTCCTACGAAGTCCAATAGGATAAACTTTGCATCCAGAGAAATGGATAGGCTTATTCTGCTCCTAATGGAATATACCTTACTCGCTTCCTACGAGGTCCAATAGGATAAACTCTGCATCCAGAGAAATGGATAGGCTTATTCTGCTCCTGATGGAATATACCTTACTCGCTTCCTACGAGGTCCAATAGGATAAACTCTGCATCCAGAGAAATGGATAGGCTTATTCTGCTCCTGATGGAATATACCTTACTCGCTTCCTACGAGGTCCAATAGGATAAACTCTGCATCCAGAGAAATGGATAGGCTTATTCTGCTCCTAATGGAATATACCTTACTCGCTTCCTACGAGGTCCAATAGGATAAACTCTGCATCCAGAGAAATGGATAGGCTTATTCTGCTCCTGATGGAATATACCTTACTCGCTTCCTACGAGGTCCAATAGGATAAACTCTGCATCCAGAGAAATGGATAGGCTTATTCTGCTCCTGATGGAATATACCTTACTCGCTTCCTACGAGGTCCAATAGGATAAACTCTGCATCCAGAGAAATGGATAGGCTTATTCTGCTCCTGATGGAATATACCTTACTCGCTTCCTACGAGGTCCAATAGGATAAACTTTGCATCCAGAGAAATGGATAGGCTTATTCTGCTCCTGATGGAATATACCTTACTCGCTTCCTACGAGGTCCAATAGGATAAACTCTGCATCCAGAGAAATGGATAGGCTTATTCTGCTCCTGATGGAATATACCTTACTCGCTTCCTACGAGGTCCAATAGGATAAACTCTGCATCCAGAGAAATGGATAGGCTTATTCTGCTCCTAATGGAATATACCTTACTCGCTTCCTACGAGGTCCAATAGGATAAACTCTGCATCCAGAGAAATGGATAGGCTTATTCTGCTCCTGATGGAATATACCTTACTCGCTTCCTACGAGGTCCAATAGGATAAACTCTGCATCCAGAGAAATGGATAGGCTTATTCTGCTCCTGATGGAATATACCTTACTCGCTTCCTACGAGGTCCAATAGGATAAACTCTGCATCCAGAGAAATGGATAGGCTTATTCTGCTCCTAATGGAATATACCTTACTCGCTTCCTACGAGGTCCAATGGGATAAACTCTGCATCCAGAGAAATGGATAGGCTTATTCTGCTCCTGATGGAATATACCTTACTCGCTTCCTACGAGGTCCAATAGGATAAACTCTGCATCCAGAGAAATGGATAGGCTTATTCTGCTCCTGATGGAATATACCTTACTCGCTTCCTACGAAGTCCAATAGGATAAACTTTGCATCCAGAGAAATGGATAGGCTTATTCTGCTCCTGATGGAATATACCTTACTCGCTTCCTACGAAGTCCAATAGGATAAACTCTGCATCCAGAGAAATGGATAGGCTTATTCTGCTCCTGATGGAATATACCTTACTCGCTTCCTACGAAGTCCAATAGGATAAACTTTGCATCCAGAGAAATGGATAGGCTTATTCTGCTCCTGATGGAATATACCTTACTCGCTTCCTACGAAGTCCAATAGGATAAACTTTGCATCCAGAGAAATGGATAGGCTTATTCTGCTCCTGATGGAATATACCTTACTCGCTTCCTACGAAGTCCAATAGGATAAACTCTGCATCCAGAGAAATGGATAGGCTTATTCTGTTCCTGATGGAATATACCTTACTCGCTTCCTACGAGGTCCAATAGGATAAACTCTGCATCCAGAGAAATGGATAGGCTTATTCTGCTCCTGATGGAATATACCTTACTCGCTTCCTACGAAGTCCAATAGGATAAACTTTGCATCCAGAGAAATGGATAGGCTTATTCTGCTCCTGATGGAATATACCTTACTCGCTTCCTACGAAGTCCAATAGGATAAACTCTGCATCCAGAGAAATGGATAGGCTTATTCTGCTCCTGATGGAATATACCTTACTCGCTTCCTACGAAGTCCAATAGGATAAACTTTGCATCCAGAGAAATGGATAGGCTTATTCTGCTCCTGATGGAATATACCTTACTCGCTTCCTACGAGGTCCAATAGGATAAACTTTGCATCCAGAGAAATGGATAGGCTTATTCTGCTCCTGATGGAATATACCTTACTGGCTTCCTACGAGGTCCAATAGGATAAACTTTGCATCCAGAGAAATGGATAGGCTTATTCTGCTCCTAATGGAATATACCTTACTCGCTTCCTACGAGGTCCAATAGGATAAACTCTGCATCCAGAGAAATGGATAGGCTTATTCTGCTCCTGATGGAATATACCTTACTCGCTTCCTACGAAGTCCAATAGGATAAACTTTGCATCCAGAGAAATGGATAGGCTTATTCTGCTCCTGATGGAATATACCTTACTCGCTTCCTACGAGGTCCAATAGGATAAACTTTGCATCCAGAGAAATGGATAGGCTTATTCTGCTCCTGATGGAATATACCTTACTGGCTTCCTACGAGGTCCAATAGGATAAAATTTGCATCCAGAGAAATGGATAGGCTTATTCTGCTCCTAATGGAATATACCTTACTCGCTTCCTACGAGGTCCAATAGGATAAACTCTGCATCCAGAGAAATGGATAGGCTTATTCTGCTCCTGATGGAATATACCTTACTGGCTTCCTACGAGGTCCAATAGGATAAACTTTGCATCCAGAGAAATGGATAGGCTTATTCTGCTCCTAATGGAATATACCTTACTCGCTTCCTACGAGGTCCAATAGGATAAACTCTGCATCCAGAGAAATGGATAGGCTTATTCTGCTCCTGATGGAATATACCTTACTCGCTTCCTACGAAGTCCAATAGGATAAACTTTGCATCCAGAGAAATGGATAGGCTTATTCTGCTCCTAATGGAATATACCTTACTCGCTTCCTACGAGGTCCAATAGGATAAACTCTGCATCCAGAGAAATGGATAGGCTTATTCTGCTCCTGATGGAATATACCTTACTCGCTTCCTACGAGGTCCAATAGGATAAACTCTGCATCCAGAGAAATGGATAGGCTTATTCTGCTCCTGATGGAATATACCTTACTCGCTTCCTACGAGGTCCAATAGGATAAACTCTGCATCCAGAGAAATGGATAGGCTTATTCTGCTCCTAATGGAATATACCTTACTCGCTTCCTACGAGGTCCAATAGGATAAACTCTGCATCCAGAGAAATGGATAGGCTTATTCTGCTCCTGATGGAATATACCTTACTCGCTTCCTACGAGGTCCAATAGGATAAACTCTGCATCCAGAGAAATGGATAGGCTTATTCTGCTCCTGATGGAATATACCTTACTCGCTTCCTACGAGGTCCAATAGGATAAACTCTGCATCCAGAGAAATGGATAGGCTTATTCTGCTCCTGATGGAATATACCTTACTCGCTTCCTACGAGGTCCAATAGGATAAACTTTGCATCCAGAGAAATGGATAGGCTTATTCTGCTCCTGATGGAATATACCTTACTCGCTTCCTACGAGGTCCAATAGGATAAACTCTGCATCCAGAGAAATGGATAGGCTTATTCTGCTCCTGATGGAATATACCTTACTCGCTTCCTACGAGGTCCAATAGGATAAACTCTGCATCCAGAGAAATGGATAGGCTTATTCTGCTCCTAATGGAATATACCTTACTCGCTTCCTACGAGGTCCAATAGGATAAACTCTGCATCCAGAGAAATGGATAGGCTTATTCTGCTCCTGATGGAATATACCTTACTCGCTTCCTACGAGGTCCAATAGGATAAACTCTGCATCCAGAGAAATGGATAGGCTTATTCTGCTCCTGATGGAATATACCTTACTCGCTTCCTACGAGGTCCAATAGGATAAACTCTGCATCCAGAGAAATGGATAGGCTTATTCTGCTCCTGATGGAATATACCTTACTCGCTTCCTACGAGGTCCAATAGGATAAACTTTGCATCCAGAGAAATGGATAGGCTTATTCTGCTCCTGATGGAATATACCTTACTCGCTTCCTACGAGGTCCAATAGGATAAACTCTGCATCCAGAGAAATGGATAGGCTTATTCTGCTCCTGATGGAATATACCTTACTCGCTTCCTACGAGGTCCAATAGGATAAACTTTGCATCCAGAGAAATGGATAGGCTTATTCTGCTCCTGATGGAATATACCTTACTCGCTTCCTACGAGGTCCAATAGGATAAACTCTGCATCCAGAGAAATGGATAGGCTTATTCTGCTCCTGATGGAATATACCTTACTCGCTTCCTACGAAGTCCAATAGGATAAACTCTGCATCCAGAGAAATGGATAGGCTTATTCTGCTCCTGATGGAATATACCTTACTCGCTTCCTACGAAGTCCAATAGGATAAACTCTGCATCCAGAGAAATGGATAGGCTTATTCTGCTCCTGATGGAATATACCTTACTCGCTTCCTACGAAGTCCAATAGGATAAACTTTGCATCCAGAGAAATGGATAGGCTTATTCTGCTCCTGATGGAATATACCTTACTCGCTTCCTACGAAGTCCAATAGGATAAACTTTGCATCCAGAGAAATGGATAGGCTTATTCTGCTCCTGATGGAATATACCTTACTCGCTTCATACGAGGTCCAATAGGATAAACTTTGCATCCAGAGAAATGGATAGGCTTATTCTGCTCCTGATGGAATATACCTTACTCGCTTCCTACGAGGTCCAATAGGATAAACTTTGCATCCAGAGAAATGGATAGGCTTATTCTGCTCCTGATGGAATATACCTTACTCGCTTCCTACGAGGTCCAATAGGATAAACTTTGCATCCAGAGAAATGGATAGGCTTATTCTGCTCCTGATGGAATATACCTTACTCGCTTCCTACGAAGTCCAATAGGATAAACTTTGCATCCAGAGAAATGGATAGGCTTATTCTGCTCCTGATGGAATATACCTTACTCGCTTCCTACGAGGTCCAATAGGATAAACTTTGCATCCAGAGAAATGGATAGGCTTATTCTGCTCCTGATGGAATATACCTTACTGGCTTCCTACGAGGTTCAATAGGATAAACTTTGCATCCAGAGAAATGGATAGGCTTATTCTGCTCCTGATGGAATATACCTTACTGGCTTCCTACGAGGTCCAATAGGATAAACTTTGCATCCAGAGAAATGGATAGGCTTATTCTGCTCCTGATGGAATATACCTTACTCGCTTCCTACGAAGTCCAATAGGATAAACTTTGCATCCAGAGAAATGGATAGGCTTATTCTGCTCCTGATGGAATATACCTTACTCGCTTCCTACGAGGTCCAATAGGATAAACTTTGCATCCAGAGAAATGGATAGGCTTATTCTGCTCCTGATGGAATATACCTTACTCGCTTCCTACGAAGTCCAATAGGATAAACTTTGCATCCAGAGAAATGGATAGGCTTATTCTGCTCCTGATGGAATATACCTTACTCGCTTCCTACGAAGTCCAATAGGATAAACTTTGCATCCAGAGAAATGGATAGGCTTATTCTGCTCCTGATGGAATATACCTTACTCGCTTCCTACGAAGTCCAATAGGATAAACTTTGCATCCAGAGAAATGGATAGGCTTATTCTGCTCCTGATGGAATATACCTTACTCGCTTCCTACGAAGTCCAATAGGATAAACTTTGCATCCAGAGAAATGGATAGGCTTATTCTGCTCCTGATGGAATATACCTTACTCGCTTCCTACGAAGTCCAATAGGATAAACTTTGCATCCAGAGAAATGGATAGGCTTATTCTGCTCCTGATGGAATATACCTTACTCGCTTCCTACGAAGTCCAATAGGATAAACTCTGCATCCAGAGAAATGGATAGGCTTATTCTGCTCCTGATGGAATATACCTTACTCGCTTCCTACGAAGTCCAATAGGATAAACTTTGCATCCAGAGAAATGGATAGGCTTATTCTGCTCCTGATGGAATATACCTTACTCGCTTCCTACGAAGTCCAATAGGATAAACTTTGCATCCAGAGAAATGGATAGGCTTATTCTGCTCCTGATGGAATATACCTTACTCGCTTCCTACGAAGTCCAATAGGATAAACTCTGCATCCAGAGAAATGGATAGGCTTATTCTGCTCCTGATGGAATATACCTTACTCGCTTCCTACGAAGTCCAATAGGATAAACTTTGCATCCAGAGAAATGGATAGGCTTATTCTGCTCCTGATGGAATATACCTTACTCGCTTCCTACGAGGTCCAATAGGATAAACTTTGCATCCAGAGAAATGGATAGGCTTATTCTGCTCCTGATGGAATATACCTTACTGGCTTCCTACGAGGTCCAATAGGATAAACTTTGCATCCAGAGAAATGGATAGGCTTATTCTGCTCCTAATGGAATATACCTTACTCGCTTCCTACGAGGTCCAATAGGATAAACTCTGCATCCAGAGAAATGGATAGGCTTATTCTGCTCCTGATGGAATATACCTTACTCGCTTCCTACGAAGTCCAATAGGATAAACTTTGCATCCAGAGAAATGGATAGGCTTATTCTGCTCCTGATGGAATATACCTTACTCGCTTCCTACGAGGTCCAATAGGATAAACTTTGCATCCAGAGAAATGGATAGGCTTATTCTGCTCCTGATGGAATATACCTTACTGGCTTCCTACGAGGTCCAATAGGATAAACTTTGCATCCAGAGAAATGGATAGGCTTATTCTGCTCCTAATGGAATATACCTTACTCGCTTCCTACGAGGTCCAATAGGATAAACTCTGCATCCAGAGAAATGGATAGGCTTATTCTGCTCCTGATGGAATATACCTTACTGGCTTCCTACGAGGTCCAATAGGATAAACTTTGCATCCAGAGAAATGGATAGGCTTATTCTGCTCCTAATGGAATATACCTTACTCGCTTCCTACGAGGTCCAATAGGATAAACTCTGCATCCAGAGAAATGGATAGGCTTATTCTGCTCCTGATGGAATATACCTTACTCGCTTCCTACGAAGTCCAATAGGATAAACTTTGCATCCAGAGAAATGGATAGGCTTATTCTGCTCCTAATGGAATATACCTTACTCGCTTCCTACGAGGTCCAATAGGATAAACTCTGCATCCAGAGAAATGGATAGGCTTATTCTGCTCCTGATGGAATATACCTTACTCGCTTCCTACGAGGTCCAATAGGATAAACTCTGCATCCAGAGAAATGGATAGGCTTATTCTGCTCCTGATGGAATATACCTTACTCGCTTCCTACGAGGTCCAATAGGATAAACTCTGCATCCAGAGAAATGGATAGGCTTATTCTGCTCCTAATGGAATATACCTTACTCGCTTCCTACGAGGTCCAATAGGATAAACTCTGCATCCAGAGAAATGGATAGGCTTATTCTGCTCCTGATGGAATATACCTTACTCGCTTCCTACGAGGTCCAATAGGATAAACTCTGCATCCAGAGAAATGGATAGGCTTATTCTGCTCCTGATGGAATATACCTTACTCGCTTCCTACGAGGTCCAATAGGATAAACTCTGCATCCAGAGAAATGGATAGGCTTATTCTGCTCCTGATGGAATATACCTTACTCGCTTCCTACGAGGTCCAATAGGATAAACTTTGCATCCAGAGAAATGGATAGGCTTATTCTGCTCCTGATGGAATATACCTTACTCGCTTCCTACGAGGTCCAATAGGATAAACTCTGCATCCAGAGAAATGGATAGGCTTATTCTGCTACTGATGGAATATACCTTACTCGCTTCCTACGAGGTCCAATAGGATAAACTTTGCATCCAGAGAAATGGATAGGCTTATTCTGCTCCTAATGGAATATACCTTACTCGCTTCCTACGAGGTCCAATAGGATAAACTCTGCATCCAGAGAAATGGATAGGCTTATTCTGCTCCTGATGGAATATACCTTACTCGCTTCCTACGAGGTCCAATAGGATAAACTTTGCATCCAGAGAAATGGATAGGCTTATTCTGCTCCTGATGGAATATACCTTACTCGCTTCCTACGAAGTCCAATAGGATAAACTTTGCATCCAGAGAAATGGATAGGCTTATTCTGCTCCTGATGGAATATACCTTACTCGCTTCCTACGAGGTCCAATAGGATAAACTTTGCATCCAGAGAAATGGATAGGCTTATTCTGCTCCTGATGGAATATACCTTACTCGCTTCCTACGAGGTCCAATAGGATAAACTTTGCATCCAGAGATATGGATAGGCTTATTCTGCTCCTAATGGAATATACCTTACTCGCTTCCTACGAGGTCCAATAGGATAAACTCTGCATCCAGAGAAATGGATAGGCTTATTCTGCTCCTGATGGAATATACCTTACTCGCTTCCTACGAGGTCCAATAGGATAAACTTTGCATCCAGAGAAATGGATAGGCTTATTCTGCTCCTGATGGAATATACCTTACTCGCTTCCTACGAGGTCCAATAGGATAAACTCTGCATCCAGAGAAATGGATAGGCTTATTCTGCTCCTAATGGAATATACCTTACTCGCTTCCTACGAGGTCCAATAGGATAAACTTTGCATCCAGAGAAATGGATAGGCTTATTCTGCTCCTGATGGAATATACCTTACTCGCTTCCTACGAAGTCCAATAGGATAAACTTTGCATCCAGAGAAATGGATAGGCTTATTCTGCTCCTAATGGAATATACCTTACTCGCTTCCTACGAGGTCCAATAGGATAAACTTTGCATCCAGAGAAATGGATAGGCTTATTCTGCTCCTAATGGAATATACCTTACTCGCTTCCTACGAGGTCCAATAGGATAAACTCTGCATCCAGAGAAATGGATAGGCTTATTCTGCTCCTGATGGAATATACCTTACTCGCTTCCTACGAGGTCCAATAGGATAAACTTTGCATCCAGAGAAATGGATAGGCTTATTCTGCTCCTGATGGAATATACCTTACTCGCTTCCTACGAGGTCCAATAGGATAAACTCTGCATCCAGAGAAATGGATAGGCTTATTCTGCTCCTGATGGAATATACCTTACTCGCTTCCTACGAGGTCCAATAGGATAAACTTTGCATCCAGAGAAATGGATAGGCTTATTCTGCTCCTGATGGAATATTCCTTACTCGCTTCCTACGAAGTCCAATAGGATAAACTTTGCATCCAGAGAAATGGATAGGCTTATTCTGCTCCTGATGGAATATACCTTACTCGCTTCCTACGAGGTCCAATAGGATAAACTTTGCATCCAGAGAAATGGATAGGCTTATTCTGCTCCTGATGGAATATACCTTACTCGCTTCCTACGAGGTCCAATAGGATAAACTTTGCATCCAGAGAAATGGATAGGCTTATTCTGCTCCTAATGGAATATACCTTACTCGCTTCCTACGAGGTCCAATAGGATAAACTCTGCATCCAGAGAAATGGATAGGCTTATTCTGCTCCTGATGGAATATACCTTACTCGCTTCCTACGAGGTCCAATAGGATAAACTTTGCATCCAGAGAAATGGATAGGCTTATTCTGCTCCTGATGGAATATACCTTACTCGCTTCCTACGAGGTCCAATAGGATAAACTCTGCATCCAGAGAAATGGATAGGCTTATTCTGCTCCTAATGGAATATACCTTACTCGCTTCCTACGAGGTCCAATAGGATAAACTTTGCATCCAGAGAAATGGATAGGCTTATTCTGCTCCTGATGGAATATACCTTACTCGCTTCCTACGAAGTCCAATAGGATAAACTTTGCATCCAGAGAAATGGATAGGCTTATTCTGCTCCTAATGGAATATACCTTACTCGCTTCCTACGAGGTCCAATAGGATAAACTTTGCATCCAGAGAAATGGATAGGCTTATTCTGCTCCTAATGGAATATACCTTACTCGCTTCCTACGAGGTCCAATAGGATAAACTCTGCATCCAGAGAAATGGATAGGCTTATTCTGCTCCTGATGGAATATACCTTACTCGCTTCCTACGAGGTCCAATAGGATAAACTTTGCATCCAGAGAAATGGATAGGCTTATTCTGCTCCTGATGGAATATACCTTACTCGCTTCCTACGAGGTCCAATAGGATAAACTCTGCATCCAGAGAAATGGATAGGCTTATTCTGCTCCTGATGGAATATACCTTACTCGCTTCCTACGAGGTCCAATAGGATAAACTTTGCATCCAGAGAAATGGATAGGCTTATTCTGCTCCTGATGGAATATACCTTACTGGCTTCCTACGAGGTCCAATAGGATAAACTTTGCATCCAGAGAAATGGATAGGCTTATTCTGCTCCTGATGGAATATACCTTACTCGCTTCCTACGAGGTCCAATAGGATAAACTTTGCATCCAGAGAAATGGATAGGCTTATTCTGCTCCTGATGGAATATACCTTACTCGCTTCCTACGAGGTCCAATAGGATAAACTTTGCATCCAGAGAAATGGATAGGCTTATTCTGCTCCTAATGGAATATACCTTACTCGCTTCCTACGAGGTCCAATAGGATAAACTCTGCATCCAGAGAAATGGATAGGCTTATTCTGCTCCTGATGGAATATACCTTACTCGCTTCCTACGAGGTCCAATAGGATAAACTTTGCATCCAGAGAAATGGATAGGCTTATTCTGCTCCTGATGGAATATACCTTACTCGCTTCCTACGAGGTCCAATAGGATAAACTCTGCATCCAGAGAAATGGATAGGCTTATTCTGCTCCTAATGGAATATACCTTACTCGCTTCCTACGAGGTCCAATAGGATAAACTTTGCATCCAGAGAAATGGATAGGCTTATTCTGCTCCTGATGGAATATACCTTACTCGCTTCCTACGAAGTCCAATAGGATAAACTTTGCATCCAGAGAAATGGATAGGCTTATTCTGCTCCTAATGGAATATACCTTACTCGCTTCCTACGAGGTCCAATAGGATAAACTTTGCATCCAGAGAAATGGATAGGCTTATTCTGCTCCTAATGGAATATACCTTACTCGCTTCCTACGAGGTCCAATAGGATAAACTCTGCATCCAGAGAAATGGATAGGCTTATTCTGCTCCTGATGGAATATACCTTACTCGCTTCCTACGAGGTCCAATAGGATAAACTTTGCATCCAGAGAAATGGATAGGCTTATTCTGCTCCTGATGGAATATACCTTACTCGCTTCCTACGAGGTCCAATAGGATAAACTCTGCATCCAGAGAAATGGATAGGCTTATTCTGCTCCTGATGGAATATACCTTACTCGCTTCCTACGAGGTCCAATAGGATAAACTTTGCATCCAGAGAAATGGATAGGCTTATTCTGCTCCTGATGGAATATACCTTACTCGCTTCCTACGAAGTCCAATAGGATAAACTTTGCATCCAGAGAAATGGATAGGCTTATTCTGCTCCTGATGGAATATACCTTACTCGCTTCCTACGAGGTCCAATAGGATAAACTTTGCATCCAGAGAAATGGATAGGCTTATTCTGCTCCTGATGGAATATACCTTACTCGCTTCCTACGAGGTCCAATAGGATAAACTTTGCATCCAGAGAAATGGATAGGCTTATTCTGCTCCTAATGGAATATACCTTACTCGCTTCCTACGAGGTCCAATAGGATAAACTCTGCATCCAGAGAAATGGATAGGCTTATTCTGCTCCTGATGGAATATACCTTACTCGCTTCCTACGAGGTCCAATAGGATAAACTTTGCATCCAGAGAAATGGATAGGCTTATTCTGCTCCTGATGGAATATACCTTACTCGCTTCCTACGAGGTCCAATAGGATAAACTCTGCATCCAGAGAAATGGATAGGCTTATTCTGCTCCTAATGGAATATACCTTACTCGCTTCCTACGAGGTCCAATAGGATAAACTTTGCATCCAGAGAAATGGATAGGCTTATTCTGCTCCTGATGGAATATACCTTACTCGCTTCCTACGAAGTCCAATAGGATAAACTTTGCATCCAGAGAAATGGATAGGCTTATTCTGCTCCTAATGGAATATACCTTACTCGCTTCCTACGAGGTCCAATAGGATAAACTTTGCATCCAGAGAAATGGATAGGCTTATTCTGCTCCTAATGGAATATACCTTACTCGCTTCCTACGAGGTCCAATAGGATAAACTCTGCATCCAGAGAAATGGATAGGCTTATTCTGCTCCTGATGGAATATACCTTACTCGCTTCCTACGAGGTCCAATAGGATAAACTTTGCATCCAGAGAAATGGATAGGCTTATTCTGCTCCTGATGGAATATACCTTACTCGCTTCCTACGAGGTCCAATAGGATAAACTCTGCATCCAGAGAAATGGATAGGCTTATTCTGCTCCTGATGGAATATACCTTACTCGCTTCCTACGAGGTCCAATAGGATAAACTTTGCATCCAGAGAAATGGATAGGCTTATTCTGCTCCTGATGGAATATACCTTACTGGCTTCCTACGAGGTCCAATAGGATAAACTTTGCATCCAGAGAAATGGATAGGCTTATTCTGCTCCTGATGGAATATACCTTACTCGCTTCCTACGAGGTCCAATAGGATAAACTTTGCATCCAGAGAAATGGATAGGCTTATTCTGCTCCTAATGGAATATACCTTACTCGCTTCCTACGAGGTCCAATAGGATAAACTCTGCATCCAGAGAAATGGATAGGCTTATTCTGCTCCTGATGGAATATACCTTACTCGCTTCCTACGAGGTCCAATAGGATAAACTTTGCATCCAGAGAAATGGATAGGCTTATTCTGCTCCTGATGGAATATACCTTACTCGCTTCCTACGAGGTCCAATAGGATAAACTCTGCATCCAGAGAAATGGATAGGCTTATTCTGCTCCTGATGGAATATACCTTACTCGCTTCCTACGAGGTCCAATAGGATAAACTTTGCATCCAGAGAAATGGATAGGCTTATTCTGCTCCTGATGGAATATACCTTACTGGCTTCCTACGAGGTCCAATAGGATAAACTTTGCATCCAGAGAAATGGATAGGCTTATTCTGCTCCTGATGGAATATACCTTACTCGCTTCCTACGAGGTCCAATAGGATAAACTTTGCATCCAGAGAAATGGATAGGCTTATTCTGCTCCTGATGGAATATACCTTACTCGCTTCCTACGAGGTCCAATAGGATAAACTTTGCATCCAGAGAAATGGATAGGCTTATTCTGCTCCTGATGGAATATACCTTACTCGCTTCCTACGAGGTCCAATAGGATAAACTTTGCATCCAGAGAAATGGATAGGCTTATTCTGCTCCTGATGGAATATACCTTACTCGCTTCCTACGAGGTCCAATAGGATAAACTTTGCATCCAGAGAAATGGATAGGCTTATTCTGCTCCTGATGGAATATACCTTACTCGCTTCCTACGAGGTCCAATAGGATAAACTTTGCATCCAGAGAAATGGATAGGCTTATTCTGCTCCTGATGGAATATACCTTACTGGCTTCCTACGAGGTCCAATAGGATAAACTTTGCATCCAGAGAAATGGATAGGCTTATTCTGCTCCTGATGGAATATACCTTACTCGCTTCCTACGAGGTCCAATAGGATAAACTTTGCATCCAGAGAAATGGATAGGCTTATTCTGCTCCTGATGGAATATACCTTACTCGCTTCCTACGAGGTCCAATAGGATAAACTTTGCATCCAGAGAAATGGATAGGCTTATTCTGCTCCTGATGGAATATACCTTACTCGCTTCCTACGAGGTCCAATAGGATAAACTTTGCATCCAGAGAAATGGATAGGCTTATTCTGCTCCTGATGGAATATACCTTACTCGCTTCCTACGAGGTCCAATAGGATAAACTTTGCATCCAGAGAAATGGATAGGCTTATTCTGCTCCTGATGGAATATACCTTACTCGCTTCCTACGAGGTCCAATAGGATAAACTTTGCATCCAGAGAAATGGATAGGCTTATTCTGCTCCTGATGGAATATACCTTACTCGCTTCCTACGAGGTCCAATAGGATAAACTTTGCATCCAGAGAAATGGATAGGCTTATTCTGCTCCTGATGGAATATACCTTACTCGCTTCCTACGAGGTCCAATAGGATAAACTTTGCATCCAGAGAAATGGATAGGCTTATTCTGCTCCTGATGGAATATACCTTACTCGCTTCCTACGAAGTCCAATAGGATAAACTTTGCATCCAGAGAAATGGATAGGCTTATTCTGCTCCTGATGGAATATACCTTACTCGCTTCCTACGAAGTCCAATAGGAAAAACTTTGCATCCAGAGAAATGGATAGGCTTATTCTGCTCCTGATGGAATATACCTTACTCGCTTCCTACGAGGTCCAATAGGATAAACTTTGCATCCAGAGAAATGGATAGGCTTATTCTGCTCCTGATGGAATATACCTTACTCGCTTCCTACGAAGTCCAATAGGATAAACTTTGCATCCAGAGAAATGGATAGGCTTATTCTGCTCCTGATGGAATATACCTTACTCGCTTCCTACGAAGTCCAATAGGAAAAACTTTGCATCCAGAGAAATGGATAGGCTTATTCTGCTCCTGATGGAATATACCTTACTGGCTTCCTACGAGGTCCAATAGGATAAACTCTGCATCCAGAGAAATGGATAGGCTTATTCTGCTCCTGATGGAATATACCTTACTGGCTTCCTACGAGGTCCAATAGGATAAACTCTGCATCCAGAGAAATGGATAGGCTTATTCTGCTCCTGATGGAATATACCTTACTCGCTTCCTACGAGGTCCAATAGGATAAACTTTGCATCCAGAGAAATGGATAGGCTTATTCTGCTCCTGATGGAATATACCTTACTCGCTTCCTACGAAGTCCAATAGGATAAACTTTGCATCCAGAGAAATGGATAGGCTTATTCTGCTCCTGATGGAATATACCTTACTCGCTTCCTACGAGGTCCAATAGGATAAACTTTGCATCCAGAGAAATGGATAGGCTTATTCTGCTCCTGATGGAATATACCTTACTCGCTTCCTACGAGGTCCAATAGGATAAACTTTGCATCCAGAGAAATGGATAGGCTTATTCTGCTCCTGATGGAATATACCTTACTCGCTTCCTACGAGGTCCAATAGGATAAACTTTGCATCCAGAGAAATGGATAGGCTTATTCTGCTCCTGATGGAATATACCTTACTCGCTTCCTACGAGGTCCAATAGGATAAACTTTGCATCCAGAGAAATGGATAGGCTTATTCTGCTCCTGATGGAATATACCTTACTCGCTTCCTACGAGGTCCAATAGGATAAACTTTGCATCCAGAGAAATGGATAGGCTTATTCTGCTCCTGATGGAATATACCTTACTCGCTTCCTACGAGGTCCAATAGGATAAACTTTGCATCCAGAGAAATGGATAGGCTTATTCTGCTCCTAATGGAATATACCTTACTCGCTTCCTACGAGGTCCAATAGGATAAACTTTGCATCCAGAGAAATGGATAGGCTTATTCTGCTCCTGATGGAATATACCTTACTCGCTTCCTACGAGGTCCAATAGGATAAACTCTGCATCCAGAGAAATGGATAGGCTTATTCTGCTCCTAATGGAATATACCTTACTCGCTTCCTACGAGGTCCAATAGGATAAACTCTGCATCCAGAGAAATGGATAGGCTTATTCTGCTCCTAATGGAATATACCTTACTCGCTTCCTACGAGGTCCAATAGGATAAACTTTGCATCCAGAGAAATGGATAGGCTTATTCTGCTCCTGATGGAATATACCTTACTCGCTTCCTACGAGGTCCAATAGGATTAATTTTGCATCCAGAGAAATGGATAGGCTTATTCTGCTCCTGATGGAATATACCTTACTCGCTTCCTACGAGGTCCAATAGGATAAACTTTGCATCCAGAGAAATGGATAGGCTTATTCTGCTCCTGATGGAATATACCTTACTCGCTTCCTACGAAGTCCAATAGGATAAACTCTGCATCCAGAGAAATGGATAGGCTTATTCTGCTCCTGATGGAATATACCTTACTCGCTTCCTACGAAGTCCAATAGGATAAACTTTGCATCCAGAGAAATGGATAGGCTTATTCTGCTCCTGATGGAATATACCTTACTGGCTTCCTACGAGGTCCAATAGGATAAACTCTGCATCCAGAGAAATGGATAGGCTTATTCTGCTCCTAATGGAATATACCTTACTCGCTTCCTACGAGGTCCAATAGGATAAACTCTGCATCCAGAGAAATGGATAGGCTTATTCTGCTCCTGATGGAATATACCTTACTCGCTTCCTACGAAGTCCAATAGGATAAACTTTGCATCCAGAGAAATGGATAGGCTTATTCTGCTCCTAATGGAATATACCTTACTCGCTTCCTACGAGGTCCAATAGGATAAACTCTGCATCCAGAGAAATGGATAGGCTTATTCTGCTCCTGATGGAATATACCTTACTCGGTTCCTACGAAGTCCAATAGGATAAACTCTGCATCCAGAGAAATGGATAGGCTTATTCTGCTCCTAATGGAATATACCTTACTCGCTTCCTACGAGGTCCAATAGGATAAACTCTGCATCCAGAGAAATGGATAGGCTTATTCTGCTCCTGATGGAATATACCTTACTCGCTTCCTACGAAGTCCAATAGGATAAACTCTGCATCCAGAGAAATGGATAGGCTTATTCTGCTCCTGATGGAATATACCTTACTCGCTTCCTACGAGGTCCAATAGGATAAACTCTGCATCCAGAGAAATGGATAGGCTTATTCTGCTCCTGATGGAATATACCTTACTCGCTTCCTACGAAGTCCAATAGGATAAACTCTGCATCCAGAGAAATGGATAGGCTTATTCTGCTCCTAATGGAATATACCTTACTCGCTTCCTACGAGGTCCAATAGGATAAACTCTGCATCCAGAGAAATGGATAGGCTTATTCTGCTCCTGATGGAATATACCTTACTCGCTTCCTACGAAGTCCAATAGGATAAACTCTGCATCCAGAGAAATGGATAGGCTTATTCTGCTCCTGATGGAATATACCTTACTCGCTTCCTACGAGGTCCAATAGGATAAACTCTGCATCCAGAGAAATGGATAGGCTTATTCTGCTCCTGATGGAATATACCTTACTCGCTTCCTACGAGGTCCAATAGGATAAACTCTGCATCCAGAGAAATGGATAGGCTTATTCTGCTCCTGATGGAATATACCTTACTCGCTTCCTACGAAGTCCAATAGGATAAACTCTGCATCCAGAGAAATGGATAGGCTTATTCTGCTCCTGATGGAATATACCTTACTCGCTTCCTACGAGGTCCAATAGGATAAACTCTGCATCCAGAGAAATGGATAGGCTTATTCTGCTCCTGATGGAATATACCTTACTCGCTTCCTACGAAGTCCAATAGGATAAACTCTGCATCCAGAGAAATGGATAGGCTTATTCTGCTCCTGATGGAATATACCTTACTGGCTTCCTACGAGGTCCAATAGGATAAACTCTGCATCCAGAGAAATGGATAGGCTTATTCTGCTCCTGATGGAATATACCTTACTCGCTTCCTACGAGGTCCAATAGGATAAACTTTGCATCCAGAGAAATGGATAGGCTTATTCTGCTCCTGATGGAATATACCTTACTCGCTTCCTACGAAGTCCAATAGGATAAACTCTGCATCCAGAGAAATGGATAGGCTTATTCTGCTCCTGATGGAATATACCTTACTGGCTTCCTACGAGGTCCAATAGGATAAACTCTGCATCCAGAGAAATGGATAGGCTTATTCTGCTCCTGATGGAATATACCTTACTCGCTTCCTACGAGGTCCAATAGGATAAACTTTGCATCCAGAGAAATGGATAGGCTTATTCTGCTCCTGATGGAATATACCTTACTCGCTTCCTACGAGGTCCAATAGGATAAACTCTGCATCCAGAGAAATGGATAGGCTTATTCTGCTCCTGATGGAATATACCTTACTCGCTTCCTACGAGGTCCAATAGGATAAACTTTGCATCCAGAGAAATGGATAGGCTTATTCTGCTCCTGATGGAATATACCTTACTCGCTTCCTACGAGGTCCAATAGGATAAACTCTGCATCCAGAGAAATGGATAGGCTTATTCTGCTCCTGATGGAATATACCTTACTCGCTTCCTACGAAGTCCAATAGGATAAACTCTGCATCCAGAGAAATGGATAGGCTTATTCTGCTCCTGATGGAATATACCTTACTCGCTTCCTACGAAGTCCAATAGGATAAACTCTGCATCCAGAGAAATGGATAGGCTTATTCTGCTCCTGATGGAATATACCTTACTCGCTTCCTACGAAGTCCAATAGGATAAACTTTGCATCCAGAGAAATGGATAGGCTTATTCTGCTCCTGATGGAATATACCTTACTCGCTTCCTACGAAGTCCAATAGGATAAACTTTGCATCCAGAGAAATGGATAGGCTTATTCTGCTCCTGATGGAATATACCTTACTCGCTTCATACGAGGTCCAATAGGATAAACTTTGCATCCAGAGAAATGGATAGGCTTATTCTGCTCCTGATGGAATATACCTTACTCGCTTCCTACGAGGTCCAATAGGATAAACTTTGCATCCAGAGAAATGGATAGGCTTATTCTGCTCCTGATGGAATATACCTTACTCGCTTCCTACGAGGTCCAATAGGATAAACTTTGCATCCAGAGAAATGGATAGGCTTATTCTGCTCCTGATGGAATATACCTTACTCGCTTCCTACGAAGTCCAATAGGATAAACTTTGCATCCAGAGAAATGGATAGGCTTATTCTGCTCCTGATGGAATATACCTTACTCGCTTCCTACGAGGTCCAATAGGATAAACTTTGCATCCAGAGAAATGGATAGGCTTATTCTGCTCCTGATGGAATATACCTTACTGGCTTCCTACGAGGTTCAATAGGATAAACTTTGCATCCAGAGAAATGGATAGGCTTATTCTGCTCCTGATGGAATATACCTTACTGGCTTCCTACGAGGTCCAATAGGATAAACTTTGCATCCAGAGAAATGGATAGGCTTATTCTGCTCCTGATGGAATATACCTTACTCGCTTCCTACGAAGTCCAATAGGATAAACTTTGCATCCAGAGAAATGGATAGGCTTATTCTGCTCCTGATGGAATATACCTTACTCGCTTCCTACGAGGTCCAATAGGATAAACTTTGCATCCAGAGAAATGGATAGGCTTATTCTGCTCCTGATGGAATATACCTTACTCGCTTCCTACGAAGTCCAATAGGATAAACTTTGCATCCAGAGAAATGGATAGGCTTATTCTGCTCCTGATGGAATATACCTTACTCGCTTCCTACGAAGTCCAATAGGATAAACTTTGCATCCAGAGAAATGGATAGGCTTATTCTGCTCCTGATGGAATATACCTTACTCGCTTCCTACGAAGTCCAATAGGATAAACTTTGCATCCAGAGAAATGGATAGGCTTATTCTGCTCCTGATGGAATATACCTTACTCGCTTCCTACGAAGTCCAATAGGATAAACTTTGCATCCAGAGAAATGGATAGGCTTATTCTGCTCCTGATGGAATATACATTACTCGCTTCCTACGAAGTCCAATAGGATAAACTTTGCATCCAGAGAAATGGATAGGCTTATTCTGCTCCTGATGGAATATACCTTACTCGCTTCCTACGAAGTCCAATAGGATAAACTCTGCATCCAGAGAAATGGATAGGCTTATTCTGCTCCTGATGGAATATACCTTACTCGCTTCCTACGAAGTCCAATAGGATAAACTTTGCATCCAGAGAAATGGATAGGCTTATTCTGCTCCTGATGGAATATACCTTACTCGCTTCCTACGAAGTCCAATAGGATAAACTTTGCATCCAGAGAAATGGATAGGCTTATTCTGCTCCTGATGGAATATACCTTACTCGCTTCCTACGAAGTCCAATAGGATAAACTCTGCATCCAGAGAAATGGATAGGCTTATTCTGCTCCTGATGGAATATACCTTACTCGCTTCCTACGAAGTCCAATAGGATAAACTTTGCATCCAGAGAAATGGATAGGCTTATTCTGCTCCTGATGGAATATACCTTACTCGCTTCCTACGAGGTCCAATAGGATAAACTTTGCATCCAGAGAAATGGATAGGCTTATTCTGCTCCTGATGGAATATACCTTACTGGCTTCCTACGAGGTCCAATAGGATAAACTTTGCATCCAGAGAAATGGATAGGCTTATTCTGCTCCTAATGGAATATACCTTACTCGCTTCCTACGAGGTCCAATAGGATAAACTCTGCATCCAGAGAAATGGATAGGCTTATTCTGCTCCTGATGGAATATACCTTACTCGCTTCCTACGAAGTCCAATAGGATAAACTTTGCATCCAGAGAAATGGATAGGCTTATTCTGCTCCTGATGGAATATACCTTACTCGCTTCCTACGAGGTCCAATAGGATAAACTTTGCATCCAGAGAAATGGATAGGCTTATTCTGCTCCTGATGGAATATACCTTACTGGCTTCCTACGAGGTCCAATAGGATAAACTTTGCATCCAGAGAAATGGATAGGCTTATTCTGCTCCTAATGGAATATACCTTACTCGCTTCCTACGAGGTCCAATAGGATAAACTCTGCATCCAGAGAAATGGATAGGCTTATTCTGCTCCTGATGGAATATACCTTACTGGCTTCCTACGAGGTCCAATAGGATAAACTTTGCATCCAGAGAAATGGATAGGCTTATTCTGCTCCTAATGGAATATACCTTACTCGCTTCCTACGAGGTCCAATAGGATAAACTCTGCATCCAGAGAAATGGATAGGCTTATTCTGCTCCTGATGGAATATACCTTACTCGCTTCCTACGAAGTCCAATAGGATAAACTTTGCATCCAGAGAAATGGATAGGCTTATTCTGCTCCTAATGGAATATACCTTACTCGCTTCCTACGAGGTCCAATAGGATAAACTCTGCATCCAGAGAAATGGATAGGCTTATTCTGCTCCTGATGGAATATACCTTACTCGCTTCCTACGAGGTCCAATAGGATAAACTCTGCATCCAGAGAAATGGATAGGCTTATTCTGCTCCTGATGGAATATACCTTACTCGCTTCCTACGAGGTCCAATAGGATAAACTCTGCATCCAGAGAAATGGATAGGCTTATTCTGCTCCTAATGGAATATACCTTACTCGCTTCCTACGAGGTCCAATAGGATAAACTCTGCATCCAGAGAAATGGATAGGCTTATTCTGCTCCTGATGGAATATACCTTACTCGCTTCCTACGAGGTCCAATAGGATAAACTCTGCATCCAGAGAAATGGATAGGCTTATTCTGCTCCTGATGGAATATACCTTACTCGCTTCCTACGAGGTCCAATAGGATAAACTCTGCATCCAGAGAAATGGATAGGCTTATTCTGCTCCTGATGGAATATACCTTACTCGCTTCCTACGAGGTCCAATAGGATAAACTTTGCATCCAGAGAAATGGATAGGCTTATTCTGCTCCTGATGGAATATACCTTACTCGCTTCCTACGAGGTCCAATAGGATAAACTCTGCATCCAGAGAAATGGATAGGCTTATTCTGCTCCTGATGGAATATACCTTACTCGCTTCCTACGAGGTCCAATAGGATAAACTTTGCATCCAGAGAAATGGATAGGCTTATTCTGCTCCTAATGGAATATACCTTACTCGCTTCCTACGAGGTCCAATAGGATAAACTCTGCATCCAGAGAAATGGATAGGCTTATTCTGCTCCTGATGGAATATACCTTACTCGCTTCCTACGAGGTCCAATAGGATAAACTTTGCATCCAGAGAAATGGATAGGCTTATTCTGCTCCTGATGGAATATACCTTACTCGCTTCCTACGAAGTCCAATAGGATAAACTTTGCATCCAGAGAAATGGATAGGCTTATTCTGCTCCTGATGGAATATACCTTACTCGCTTCCTACGAGGTCCAATAGGATAAACTTTGCATCCAGAGAAATGGATAGGCTTATTCTGCTCCTGATGGAATATACCTTACTCGCTTCCTACGAGGTCCAATAGGATAAACTTTGCATCCAGAGAAATGGATAGGCTTATTCTGCTCCTAATGGAATATACCTTACTCGCTTCCTACGAGGTCCAATAGGATAAACTCTGCATCCAGAGAAATGGATAGGCTTATTCTGCTCCTGATGGAATATACCTTACTCGCTTCCTACGAGGTCCAATAGGATAAACTTTGCATCCAGAGAAATGGATAGGCTTATTCTGCTCCTGATGGAATATACCTTACTCGCTTCCTACGAGGTCCAATAGGATAAACTCTGCATCCAGAGAAATGGATAGGCTTATTCTGCTCCTAATGGAATATACCTTACTCGCTTCCTACGAGGTCCAATAGGATAAACTTTGCATCCAGAGAAATGGATAGGCTTATTCTGCTCCTGATGGAATATACCTTACTCGCTTCCTACGAAGTCCAATAGGATAAACTTTGCATCCAGAGAAATGGATAGGCTTATTCTGCTCCTAATGGAATATACCTTACTCGCTTCCTACGAGGTCCAATAGGATAAACTTTGCATCCAGAGAAATGGATAGGCTTATTCTGCTCCTAATGGAATATACCTTACTCGCTTCCTACGAGGTCCAATAGGATAAACTCTGCATCCAGAGAAATGGATAGGCTTATTCTGCTCCTGATGGAATATACCTTACTCGCTTCCTACGAGGTCCAATAGGATAAACTTTGCATCCAGAGAAATGGATAGGCTTATTCTGCTCCTGATGGAATATACCTTACTCGCTTCCTACGAGGTCCAATAGGATAAACTCTGCATCCAGAGAAATGGATAGGCTTATTCTGCTCCTGATGGAATATACCTTACTCGCTTCCTACGAGGTCCAATAGGATAAACTTTGCATCCAGAGAAATGGATAGGCTTATTCTGCTCCTGATGGAATATTCCTTACTCGCTTCCTACGAAGTCCAATAGGATAAACTTTGCATCCAGAGAAATGGATAGGCTTATTCTGCTCCTGATGGAATATACCTTACTCGCTTCCTACGAGGTCCAATAGGATAAACTTTGCATCCAGAGAAATGGATAGGCTTATTCTGCTCCTGATGGAATATACCTTACTCGCTTCCTACGAGGTCCAATAGGATAAACTTTGCATCCAGAGAAATGGATAGGCTTATTCTGCTCCTAATGGAATATACCTTACTCGCTTCCTACGAGGTCCAATAGGATAAACTCTGCATCCAGAGAAATGGATAGGCTTATTCTGCTCCTGATGGAATATACCTTACTCGCTTCCTACGAGGTCCAATAGGATAAACTTTGCATCCAGAGAAATGGATAGGCTTATTCTGCTCCTGATGGAATATACCTTACTCGCTTCCTACGAGGTCCAATAGGATAAACTCTGCATCCAGAGAAATGGATAGGCTTATTCTGCTCCTAATGGAATATACCTTACTCGCTTCCTACGAGGTCCAATAGGATAAACTTTGCATCCAGAGAAATGGATAGGCTTATTCTGCTCCTGATGGAATATACCTTACTCGCTTCCTACGAAGTCCAATAGGATAAACTTTGCATCCAGAGAAATGGATAGGCTTATTCTGCTCCTAATGGAATATACCTTACTCGCTTCCTACGAGGTCCAATAGGATAAACTTTGCATCCAGAGAAATGGATAGGCTTATTCTGCTCCTAATGGAATATACCTTACTCGCTTCCTACGAGGTCCAATAGGATAAACTCTGCATCCAGAGAAATGGATAGGCTTATTCTGCTCCTGATGGAATATACCTTACTCGCTTCCTACGAGGTCCAATAGGATAAACTTTGCATCCAGAGAAATGGATAGGCTTATTCTGCTCCTGATGGAATATACCTTACTCGCTTCCTACGAGGTCCAATAGGATAAACTCTGCATCCAGAGAAATGGATAGGCTTATTCTGCTCCTGATGGAATATACCTTACTCGCTTCCTACGAGGTCCAATAGGATAAACTTTGCATCCAGAGAAATGGATAGGCTTATTCTGCTCCTGATGGAATATACCTTACTGGCTTCCTACGAGGTCCAATAGGATAAACTTTGCATCCAGAGAAATGGATAGGCTTATTCTGCTCCTGATGGAATATACCTTACTCGCTTCCTACGAGGTCCAATAGGATAAACTTTGCATCCAGAGAAATGGATAGGCTTATTCTGCTCCTGATGGAATATACCTTACTCGCTTCCTACGAGGTCCAATAGGATAAACTTTGCATCCAGAGAAATGGATAGGCTTATTCTGCTCCTAATGGAATATACCTTACTCGCTTCCTACGAGGTCCAATAGGATAAACTCTGCATCCAGAGAAATGGATAGGCTTATTCTGCTCCTGATGGAATATACCTTACTCGCTTCCTACGAGGTCCAATAGGATAAACTTTGCATCCAGAGAAATGGATAGGCTTATTCTGCTCCTGATGGAATATACCTTACTCGCTTCCTACGAGGTCCAATAGGATAAACTCTGCATCCAGAGAAATGGATAGGCTTATTCTGCTCCTAATGGAATATACCTTACTCGCTTCCTACGAGGTCCAATAGGATAAACTTTGCATCCAGAGAAATGGATAGGCTTATTCTGCTCCTGATGGAATATACCTTACTCGCTTCCTACGAAGTCCAATAGGATAAACTTTGCATCCAGAGAAATGGATAGGCTTATTCTGCTCCTAATGGAATATACCTTACTCGCTTCCTACGAGGTCCAATAGGATAAACTTTGCATCCAGAGAAATGGATAGGCTTATTCTGCTCCTAATGGAATATACCTTACTCGCTTCCTACGAGGTCCAATAGGATAAACTCTGCATCCAGAGAAATGGATAGGCTTATTCTGCTCCTGATGGAATATACCTTACTCGCTTCCTACGAGGTCCAATAGGATAAACTTTGCATCCAGAGAAATGGATAGGCTTATTCTGCTCCTGATGGAATATACCTTACTCGCTTCCTACGAGGTCCAATAGGATAAACTCTGCATCCAGAGAAATGGATAGGCTTATTCTGCTCCTGATGGAATATACCTTACTCGCTTCCTACGAGGTCCAATAGGATAAACTTTGCATCCAGAGAAATGGATAGGCTTATTCTGCTCCTGATGGAATATACCTTACTCGCTTCCTACGAAGTCCAATAGGATAAACTTTGCATCCAGAGAAATGGATAGGCTTATTCTGCTCCTGATGGAATATACCTTACTCGCTTCCTACGAGGTCCAATAGGATAAACTTTGCATCCAGAGAAATGGATAGGCTTATTCTGCTCCTGATGGAATATACCTTACTCGCTTCCTACGAGGTCCAATAGGATAAACTTTGCATCCAGAGAAATGGATAGGCTTATTCTGCTCCTAATGGAATATACCTTACTCGCTTCCTACGAGGTCCAATAGGATAAACTCTGCATCCAGAGAAATGGATAGGCTTATTCTGCTCCTGATGGAATATACCTTACTCGCTTCCTACGAGGTCCAATAGGATAAACTTTGCATCCAGAGAAATGGATAGGCTTATTCTGCTCCTGATGGAATATACCTTACTCGCTTCCTACGAGGTCCAATAGGATAAACTCTGCATCCAGAGAAATGGATAGGCTTATTCTGCTCCTAATGGAATATACCTTACTCGCTTCCTACGAGGTCCAATAGGATAAACTTTGCATCCAGAGAAATGGATAGGCTTATTCTGCTCCTGATGGAATATACCTTACTCGCTTCCTACGAAGTCCAATAGGATAAACTTTGCATCCAGAGAAATGGATAGGCTTATTCTGCTCCTAATGGAATATACCTTACTCGCTTCCTACGAGGTCCAATAGGATAAACTTTGCATCCAGAGAAATGGATAGGCTTATTCTGCTCCTAATGGAATATACCTTACTCGCTTCCTACGAGGTCCAATAGGATAAACTCTGCATCCAGAGAAATGGATAGGCTTATTCTGCTCCTGATGGAATATACCTTACTCGCTTCCTACGAGGTCCAATAGGATAAACTTTGCATCCAGAGAAATGGATAGGCTTATTCTGCTCCTGATGGAATATACCTTACTCGCTTCCTACGAGGTCCAATAGGATAAACTCTGCATCCAGAGAAATGGATAGGCTTATTCTGCTCCTGATGGAATATACCTTACTCGCTTCCTACGAGGTCCAATAGGATAAACTTTGCATCCAGAGAAATGGATAGGCTTATTCTGCTCCTGATGGAATATACCTTACTGGCTTCCTACGAGGTCCAATAGGATAAACTTTGCATCCAGAGAAATGGATAGGCTTATTCTGCTCCTGATGGAATATACCTTACTCGCTTCCTACGAGGTCCAATAGGATAAACTTTGCATCCAGAGAAATGGATAGGCTTATTCTGCTCCTAATGGAATATACCTTACTCGCTTCCTACGAGGTCCAATAGGATAAACTCTGCATCCAGAGAAATGGATAGGCTTATTCTGCTCCTGATGGAATATACCTTACTCGCTTCCTACGAGGTCCAATAGGATAAACTTTGCATCCAGAGAAATGGATAGGCTTATTCTGCTCCTGATGGAATATACCTTACTCGCTTCCTACGAGGTCCAATAGGATAAACTCTGCATCCAGAGAAATGGATAGGCTTATTCTGCTCCTGATGGAATATACCTTACTCGCTTCCTACGAGGTCCAATAGGATAAACTCTGCATCCAGAGAAATGGATAGGCTTATTCTGCTCCTGATGGAATATACCTTACTCGCTTCCTACGAGGTCCAATAGGATAAACTCTGCATCCAGAGAAATGGATAGGCTTATTCTGCTCCTAATGGAATATACCTTACTCGCTTCCTACGAGGTCCAATAGGATAAACTCTGCATCCAGAGAAATGGATAGGCTTATTCTGCTCCTGATGGAATATACCTTACTCGCTTCCTACGAGGTCCAATAGGATAAACTCTGCATCCAGAGAAATGGATAGGCTTATTCTGCTCCTGATGGAATATACCTTACTCGCTTCCTACGAGGTCCAATAGGATAAACTCTGCATCCAGAGAAATGGATAGGCTTATTCTGCTCCTGATGGAATATACCTTACTCGCTTCCTACGAGGTCCAATAGGATAAACTTTGCATCCAGAGAAATGGATAGGCTTATTCTGCTCCTGATGGAATATACCTTACTCGCTTCCTACGAGGTCCAATAGGATAAACTCTGCATCCAGAGAAATGGATAGGCTTATTCTGCTACTGATGGAATATACCTTACTCGCTTCCTACGAGGTCCAATAGGATAAACTTTGCATCCAGAGAAATGGATAGGCTTATTCTGCTCCTAATGGAATATACCTTACTCGCTTCCTACGAGGTCCAATAGGATAAACTCTGCATCCAGAGAAATGGATAGGCTTATTCTGCTCCTGATGGAATATACCTTACTCGCTTCCTACGAGGTCCAATAGGATAAACTTTGCATCCAGAGAAATGGATAGGCTTATTCTGCTCCTGATGGAATATACCTTACTCGCTTCCTACGAAGTCCAATAGGATAAACTTTGCATCCAGAGAAATGGATAGGCTTATTCTGCTCCTGATGGAATATACCTTACTCGCTTCCTACGAGGTCCAATAGGATAAACTTTGCATCCAGAGAAATGGATAGGCTTATTCTGCTCCTGATGGAATATACCTTACTCGCTTCCTACGAGGTCCAATAGGATAAACTTTGCATCCAGAGATATGGATAGGCTTATTCTGCTCCTAATGGAATATACCTTACTCGCTTCCTACGAGGTCCAATAGGATAAACTCTGCATCCAGAGAAATGGATAGGCTTATTC
>OZ023339.1:3466603-3491603 GCA_964007535.1 Brachyptera risi
ATAATATATATATATATATATTTATATATATATATATATATATATATATATATATATATATATATATATATATATATATATATATATATATATATATATATATATATATATATATATATATATATATATATATATATATATATATATATATATATATATATATATATATATATATATATATATATATATATATATATATATATATATATATATATATATATATATATATCATTCTGTCTTTTACAATCTATTCTTCTATCTACTCATTTTTATATCTAGTTGTTAGTTTTTATACTTCCTATATTCGTGCCATGTACAAATCTTTGGATTCAATAAAATAAAATGAAATAGAAAAATTAGTTGGCAGATACGGAATCAGTGTAGACGTTCACATTGTGTTTAATATCAGTGACTGACCTTGAAGGTTGACTGACTTTCAACTTTAGTTTCGATCATTAGTCCGACCAATCAGAAGTCGTGAATTCGAAACGACAGGAAGTCAATGCAAAAGGAAGCTATCCCGCTCGATGAACCGCTCGTTTACAGCCTTCTAACATGTAGATTTCAATTCAAATCCGTCATCTCAAGACAGCTACGACTCATGAAAAGTACGTCATTTCCCTCAAAATTAGTTCTTATCTCAAGTCTATGTGAATGCTCAGTTTCTTAATTTCAGTGTTTAGTTGGATGAGCGAAGCGAAGACTCAATTTCACTATACCGAAAAAAAGGTGCCTGTTTTTTTTTTTTGTTTTTTTGTTCGCGCTCCACAGGTCAGACGAAAATTCAAAATCAGTTGAAACTTGGCACACACATGAACCCCTATCTGACTTGATGCTGTATAGTTTTGAGGCGCGATCGGTTGAACCACTTCTGAGAAAACTCATTCCAAAGTTTTCAAAAATCCCATTAGAATAACCCTGAGGAAAACATTCGTGAAAAATATTTCATCTGAGAGGATTCAAATTCTCAAAGAATTTCAATCTGATAATGATACACATTATTCCGAACTTTCATTCAAATCGGATCAGCCGTTTCGATGTAAAAAAATATATAATGTTATTTGTGTTAATTATTCAAAGCTATTAAGATACCTATTAAATCAAAGCAACAAGTGTCACCACTTGATTGTAAGCGATTAAAACAAAGCCTTCTTTATTATCATCTTAATTATTAATGGAAAATAAGATGGCAGTGATGTAATGGTTTGGATCTCAAGGTGTATATATATATATATATATATATATATATATATATATATATATATATATATATATATATATATATATATATATATATATATATATAACCAATCCAAAGATAAGTTGATATGTTCCAGCTCATCCATCAACGCGGAAACACATAACGCGTTTGCCTAGTATTAGTCACTAATCATTAGTTCGCATTGTGAATCCAGCTCTCGCCCGAGCTGTTATTGCCACTTCGACTGGTTCATGCAGACGTATATGTATTGAAAATGAGTTTGAAAGTTTGCCAGGTTTGTTGATTTGCCAAAAGACACAGAATGACTACAATACCAGCAGCACACGCAGCACATGCGTTGTAGGATGAGCGAGATATCTGAATAAGTCATTAGTAGTCCTACATTTGCTACTTTATCGACTCTGGTATTCTACACATCTTATACTACATTTGCTACTTTATCGACTCTGGTATTCTACACATCTTGTCCTACATTTGCTACTTTATCGACTCTAGTATTCTACACATCTTGTCCTACATTTGCTACTTTATCGACTCTAGTATTTTACATACCTTGTCCTACATTTGCTACTTTATCGACTATAGTATTCTACACACCTTGTCCTACATTTGCTACTTTATCGACTCTAGTATTTTACACACCTTGTCCTACATTTGCTACTTTATCGACTCTAGTATTCTACACACCTTGACCTACATTTACTACTTTATCGACTCTGGTATTCTACACACCTTGTCCTACATTTGCTACTTTATCGACTCTGGTATTCTACACACCTTGTCCTACATTTGTTACTTTATCGACTCTAGTATTCTACACACCTTGTCCTACATTTGCTACTTTATCGACTCTGGTATTCTACACATCTTGTCCTACATTTGCTACTTTATCGACTCTAGTATTCTACACATCTTGTCCTACATTTGCTACTTTATCGACTCTAGTATTTTACACACCTTGTCCTACATTTGCTACTTTATCGACTCTGGTATTCTACACACCTTTTCTTACATTTGCTACTTTATCGACTCTGGTATTCTACACATCTTGTCCTACATTTGCTACTTTATCGACTCTGGTATTTTACACACCTTGTCCTACATTTGCTACTTTATCGACTCTAGTATTCTACACACTTTGTCCTACATTTGCTACTTTATCGACTCTAGTATTCTACACACTTTGTCCTACATTTGTTACTTTATCGACTCTGGTATCGTATTCTACACACCTTGACGAATATAAAGAATAGTTCATTGTTGGACAAATATCGAATCTAGAAAGCAGTGAATCTTAGCAACTTAATTCTGCTATTAATTATTTCCAAATATCTGATGAATAAAATTAGTTGTTCGAATGTTTTTCTTCAAAACGGTAGGTTTGAATTGCCGACTAGTGATTGACCCGCCCACAAACGTCACAAAACAGAACATCCAATCAAATGGGCTTTGTTATGTGGGAAATCTCACATTTACCTATCAGAGTATCTCTAAATGGCCACATGAAGTATAGATCAAGGTGGCCCTGGCGGATAAGCCACGCCTATCACTAGTGGTCAATTGCATACAAAATCGTGATCATGTGTATCATTCATGTGGACACATTCACAAAAAAAAAAAAATTGAAGAGATTTCATTTTTCAAATTCTCTTGCCCAGCTTAATCTTTTGGGGTTTTTAGAAACTTTGAGATGATATTTCTCAAAATTGGTCCAATCGATTCATTCCATAAACTATACAGTCCCAAGTTGTGAAAGTTTGCCCGTACAAAAATAGTTTCATGTTGATCAGTCAAACCCTGCGACCTGTGCAGTGCCCACAAAAAAAAAACACAGACAAAGCCCTATAATAGTGGGATGGAGTCTTCGATACGCTCATCCAATCATGTTAAAGGACATCACAGCCCTGAGACTAGATTCTGACGAATAATGACGATATTTATTCCCCTAATTAGACGAGCTTTAGCGAGGATTCAATTTGACATACTGAAAAAAATTGGTGTTCGTTTTTATGTTTTTTTTTTTTTTATGTTTTTTTGTCGGTTCTCCACAGGTCAAACGGCTACAGCTATCAACTTCAAACTTTTTTTCGTCATGATTCCTCATCTAACTTAGATCTGTATAGTTTTGTGGCATTATCGGGTGGTAACTTTTTGTTTTATGAATTTTAGAAATTTCAAAAATCCTCATTAGAATAACCCGGAGGAGAATACTTGAAAAATCAAAATTTTCCAAGACCTCTCAAATTTTCGCCGAATATAAAGGAAACTATTAAGCACATTTTGAGAGATTTTTCGCATCAATCGGATGAGAAATAACGAAGAAAACGCATTTATAAAGCATTTTCCCATCAATTTAGGCTATTACGGGAACCAATTAAATCTATAGCAACAAGTGTCACCAATTAATTCAAAACGATTGAAATGAATGAAGAGGAAGGCCGTGACATAACTGATTCTCGTAAGGTTTTTGAACGTTTGGAGTGATCCAAGGTCTGTAGATGTAGATTGGGTTGACAAATTATTTTTCATTCTAGATTTCTATACCCCTAAGCTCGTCTAACAACGCGCATCCCGCGTTTTCCTAGTACATTTAATTATATAAAAGAACCGACTTTCTGAGTGACGACTTAAACGAGTGACGACTTTCCAAGGGGTAGGGATTCAGGCAACCCGCTCGTATGGCAGAGGCGGAATACATAAATTATATTTGATATTCAAGAGTAGACAAACAGAACAAAAAATAATTATAAATTATCAACACTAAGTCATTGTGGAGAAATGGATTTGCCTGGATTATAGTATTTTGAATAGCATATAAATTAGTATATATTTAATCACGTGGTAGATTCGATTCCATTTGTAATTGATGAGCGTAGCGAAGTCTCCATCCCACTCTTATAGAGCTTTGTCTGTGAGTATTTTTTTTTTTTTTTTTTTTTTTTTTGTAAGCACTCCACAGGTCGCAAGGGTTGACTGATCAACATGAAACTTTTTTTGTACACGCAAACTCATCCAACTTAGAACTGTATAGTTTTTGGAATGAATCGGTTGGACCGATTTTGAGAAAAATCATCTCAAAGTTTCTAAAAACCCCATAAGATTTGGCTGGGCGGAAAATGTTGAAAAATAAAATCTCTCCAAATGGGATGAAATTTTCTCTAAATGTGTATACATAGATTTTACACGTTATTACGATTTTGTGAGCAATTCTGATCAGTCGTTTTGAAGAAAAAAAATAAAATGACTGATAATATTCATAAAATATATCATACAAATTGACAGAATTAAGTTGTCGAGATTCACTGCTTTCTAGATTCAAGAGTTGACCAACAATGAAGTATTTTTTATATGCGTCAAGGTGTGTGGAATACCAGAGTCAATGAAGTGGCAAGAGTAGAACTTCTTTAACGACTTTCATAGCTTATTCAGACATCAAGGTGTGTAGAATACAAGAGTCGATAAAGTAGCAAGGGTAGAACTACTTGAACGACTTTTATACCTTATTGAGATATCTCGCTCATCTTACAACGCATATTTCGCGTTTGACTAGTAAATGGTGTATGGTATATGGTTTAATGATATATGGGACTGAAACAGGGTGAAAATAGTTATGTATCTGATCAATTTGGTAAAGCATGTTGTGACAAATAATTCACCCAGACGACCTCAGCCAATGGTCGATTTGTTTTTTGAAAGTATACCAACTATTCGTTTCTCAGATAAGGTGGATTTCTATTGAGAATATGAGGTCCAATGCAATCGGCACTTTGTCGACCAATTTGCTTTCTCCTCATGGGAATAGCTAAATTGTGTATAGTTTACTGAATCGGTACTCCCTACGTCATTACTCATGGTCTATGGAGGGAAAAAATCATTCGTATTTATGAAATGGAGATGATGATTTCCAGTTTCGTCTAAAATCAGGGATATAAGCATCGTTATCCCTATTATCCCCAGTTCCAGGGCTGTGATGACCTTCAATAGTTGAAGTGAGATGGCTATCACGCTGAATCGTCATTCAAGACACCAGAGTTCGATTCCCACCCTCACACGGTCGTCGGTCGGCCATCCTAGCCTTTCATCTCATCCCTCGAACACCTCAGTCATCATTCACCGACGCCAATAGATCAGAGGTCGCTAATACGGCAGTCTGCTCACCTGTCCCGCCGTGTCGCACAGCTGCACGCTGATTGGCTGGCCGTCCACGTTCACCAGTACTGCAAACAATCAGAACACTCCAATTAGGACACACGTTCGATATTTGAAACAACCAATGTAAAACGATTCTCAAATCAATAAGTCGATTTTTTTCATTTTTTTCATTTTTTTTTTTTTTGTAGGGGGGGGGTCAGTGCTGTACTTCTCCAATTAAAACACTCCAATTTGGACATACGTTAGATATTTGAAACAACCAGTTAGAACTCTCCAATTATATACGTTCGATATTTGAAACAACCAATTAGAATACTTCAGTTAGGACACACGTTCGATATTTGAAATAACCAATCAAAAACATTTCAATTAGGACACGTTCGATATTTGAAACAACCAGTTGGAACATTGCAATTAGGATACGTTCGATATTTGAACCACCAATCAGAATACTTCAGTTAGGACACACGTTCGATATTTGAAACAACCAATCAAAACATTCCAATTAGAACACGTTCGATATTTGAAACGACCAATCAGAACACTACAATTAGGACACAAGTTATTATAGTGATGTGGACGATATGAGAGATTATTGTTTGCTCAACGACCCCACCAACAGGCAACAGCTAGGTTATACGCAGGGTGAGAGAAACAAGTGATGTGAGAATGATGAGGTGGGTACAGGTTGGAGGAATAACAAGGTAGACTGGACACGAGTGCTGGAAGGTCGAAAATCACAGAAACATTCTCAGGTTATACGTTCGATATTCAAAATAACCAACCAAAGTGTGATATTCCGCTTCATTTATTTCTTCATTTCTTTACTTATTTGTTCTTCAAATGTGATCAAGTCAAGAAAAGTTATATATATATACTAGGAAAACGCGGGATGCGCGTTGTTAGACGAGCTTAGGGGTATAGAAATCTAGAATGAAAAATAATTTGTCAACCCAATCTACATCTACAGACCTTGGATCACTCCAAACGTTCAAAAACCTTACGAGAATCAGTTATGTCATGGCCTTCCTCTTCATTCATTTCAATCGTTTTGAATTAATTGGTGACACTTGTTGCTATAGATTTAATTGGTTCCCGTAATAGCCTAAATTGATGGGAAAATGCTTTATAAATGCGTTTTCTTCGTTATTTCTCATCCGATTGATGCGAAAAATCTCTCAAAATGTGCTTAATAGTTTCCTTTATATTCGGCGAAAATTTGAGAGGTCTTGAAAAATTTTGATTTTTCAAGTATTTTCCTCCGGGTTATTCTAATGGGGATTTTTGAAATTTCTAAAATTCATAAAAAAAAAAGTTACCACCCGATAATGCCACAAAACTATACAGATCTAAGTTAGATGAGGAACCATGACGAAAAAAAGTTTGAAGTTGATAGCTGTAGCCGTTTGACCTGTGGAGAACCGACAAAAAAACATAAAAAAAAAAAACATAACGAACACCAATTTTTTTCAGTATGTCAAATTGAATCCTCGCTAAAGCTCGTCTAATGAAGATGTGGATTCCCGATGAGGAAAATCTTTGTGCTGGGGAATTGTTTGAATAGTCATCAGCTGTGAAACTTGGAGAAAGCACGAACCAGTGTGTAAGTTTTAATCGTAAGGTTGAAAATTACACCACATAGTCACCATGCAGAATTGTATACATACAGTTTTGAGGTGCGATCGGTTGAACCATTATTTAAAAGAAATAATTTCGAAATTTGAAAAACATCACAAGAATAACACGGAAGGGAAAATACGGAGGAAATTATTCTCCGCATGACTTCAGATTTCTACGGAATCCAATCTCATGATCCAGCGGATAGGCCTATCACATGCGACCAATTAGCCGCATTAGAGATAAAGTTCATCATTACATTTTTATTACATCAATTAATAAAAACTAGGAAAACGCTATATACGCGTTGTTATACGAGCGGAAAGTAATAGTATGTCGACTTCATTGCCAAACTTTTGCCTAAATTCGCCAATTGGGTAACATTTTAGTTATAAATGGGTAAAAACGGCTTCGAGTGGTGCGAATTTAACACATTTCATGTTTTGTCTTCAAAATGGCTGACCCGATCAAGCTGAGAATTTCCAGATATGTGTATCAAGATGTTAGTCAACTTCATACAGAATTTTTTTTTTTTTTTAAATAAAAATATTTTAATTTTTTTTCCGCCGTGTTATTCTAATGAGTATTTTTGAAATTTCTAAAATTCATAAAAATGAAAGTTACCACCCGATAATGCCACAAAACTATACAGATCTAAGCTAGATGAGGAACCATAATGAAAAAAAGTTTGAAGTTGATAGCTGTAGCCGTTTGACCTGTGGAGAACCGAAAAAAAAACATAAAAAAAAAACATAAAAACGAACGCCAATTTTTTTCAGTATGTCAAATTGAATCCTCGCTAAAGGCCCATTCACAATGCAACGCTAACACTAACATGTAACACTAACATTAACGCGAGAAATGTTTGCCTTATGGGATGTCGTTGGTCCGTTCACAACCACCACGCTGAGATGAACATGAACATGAAACCTTGCAAGCTCCAAGCTTTCATGTTGACGTTAGTGTCGAAACGTAAGAATTGGCCAATCAGAATCCTCCAATTTCCGAATAAAAACGACTAGTGGCGAAGTACAACGAAGCCATCACGATGTTGTTCGGAACTTGTCCCTCCATCTTGTTTCGACTTTGGCAAGAGTCCCTAGCCTATTTTAATTTCAGGTTATGTTTCCCCTTTCTTTTTCAAACATGCAATGATTGACCCCAGATCTTCGACTTCTCGGTCCAGGACAATGGTGTAAAATGTAGGTATAGCCCATCAAAACTCCAAACATACAATACTGAAAAGCAGAATCATCTAAATCTATTTTCGAATAGGCCCATATGTCAAATCGAGTCAAATGTCAGACGTAGTACACAGACGCGATAGCAGGTAGTCGTGTGAGATGGCAGTGGAATCGGCGCGAAAAATCTGGACTTCTGATTGGCTGTTGGTTGTTGTTTACGTTGATGTTCTTTCCTATTGTGAGCAGACATTTGTTTCATGTTCTTGTTAATGTTGGTGTTCATGTTAATGTTAGTGTTAGCGTTGCATTGTGAATGGGCCTTAAAGCTCGTCTAACTATTAAAACTATTGAGGGGATCAACAAGTGAAAGCGTGAAACCAATCGGATCATAACATGGTTGATATATAACTCGAATATAATGTAATCCACAGGTGAAGCAGGAATTGGCGATGAGATTCAAAATCAAGGTGTGTATAGCTTTCCATTACATTGCATATGAAAATCAGGATCATCTTACAATTACGCATAAGCTGTGTTTTCCTGGTAGACCAGGTAGGCAAACGCAGCATATGCGTTGTGAGATGAGCGAGATATCTGAATGAGGTATGATATAGTCATTAAAGTAGTTTTGCCTTTGCTACTGTATCGACTCTGGTATTCTACACACCTTGACGCATAAAAAATACTACATTGTTGGGAAAATATTGAATCTAGAAAGCAGTGAATCTCGGCAACCTAATTATGCTATTATTCTTCCATTTTGCTTTTATATTTGATGTATAAAAACAGTCGATTGAATTTTTTTCTTCAAAACGGCTGATTCGAATTGAATACAAAATCGTGATGACGTGTATCATTTATTAATACACATTCACCCAAAGTTTAATTTCATTTTGAGAGATTTGATTTTTCACATTTTCTTGCCCAGCCTAATCTTATGGCGTTTTTAGAAAATTTGAGATGATATTTCTCGAAATTGGTCCGACCGATTCATTCCAAAAATTATACAGTTCTAAGTTGGATAAGTTAGCGTGTACAAAAAAAGTTTCATATTGATCACAGTCAAACCGTGCGACCTGTGCAGTGCCAAAAAAAAAAAAACACAGACAAAGCTCTATAAGAGTGGGTTGGAGTCTTCGCTAACGCTCATCTTATGATTATGAATGTGATATTTGGCAGTGACTTTCCGTCTGAACGCTTCAAACCATGCAGAGAAGAATCTTATAAAATACGGTCGATCACAACAAACATTCACAGACAAAATTAGTGGTATTCTAGACTAGTCAAACGCGAAATATGCGTTGTAAGATGAGCGAGATATCCTAATAAGGTATAAAAGTCGTTGAAGTAGTTCTACCCTTGCTACTTTATCGACTCTGGTATTCTACACACTTTGATATCTGGATAAGCTATAAAAGTCGTTAAAGTAGTTCTAATCTTGCCACTTTATTGACTATGGTATTCTACACACCTTGACGCATATAAAAAATACTTCATTGTTGGTCAACTCTTGAATCTAGAAAGCAGTGAATCTCAACAACTTGATTCTGTCACAATTTGTGTGATATATTCGATGAATATTATCAGTCATTTTATTTTTTTTCTTCAAAACGACTGATCAGAATTGCATACGAAATCGTAATAATGTGTAAAATCCATGTATACACATTTAGAGAAAATTTCATCCCATTTGGAGAGATTTGATTTTTCAACATTTTCCGCCCAGCCAAATCTAATGGGGTTTTTAGAAACTTTGAGATGATTTTTCTCAAAATCGGTCTGACCGATTCATTCCAAAAACTATACAGTTCTAAGTTGGATGAGTTTGCATGTACACAAAAATTTCCATGTTGATCAGTCAACCCTTGCGACCTGTGGAGTGCTTACAAAAAAAACAAAAAAAAAACACACAGACAAAGCCCCATAAGAGTAGGATGGAGACTTCGCTACGCTCATCAATAATCAGTACCGTGACATAATTGGATGAGCGTAGCGAAGACTCAATTACACTGTACTTGAAAAATGGAAGGTGTTTTTTTTTTTTTTTTTTTTTTTTTGCGCTCTACAGGTCAAACAGAAATTCAGATCATGATGAAACTTGGCACACACATGAACCCCTATCTGACTTGATGCTGTATAGTTTTGAGGCAAAATCGGTCTAACAATTCTTGAGATAAATCATTTTGAAGTTTTCAAAAAACCCATATGAATAAGCCAGGCGGAAAAAATGATGAAGTAAATGTTCTCCGAAATTTTTCAAATTTTCACAGAACTCGAACAACATAATAATACACATTATTTCGAACTTTTACTCAAATCGGATCAGCCGTTTTGATGTAAAAAAATATATAATGTTATTTGTGTCAATTATTCAAAGCTATTAAGATACCTATTAAATCAAAGCAACAGGTGTCACCACTTGATTGTAAACGATTAAAACAAAGCCTTCTTTATCATCATATAAATTATTAATGGAAAATAAGATGGCAGTGACGTAATGGTTCGGATCTCAAGGTGTATATATATATATAATAACCAATCCAAAGATAAGGATATGTTCCAGCTCATCCATCAACGCGGCAACACATAACGCGTTTGCCTAGTAACACTCGTTACATTCTATTTGATAAACTTTATATCTGAGAAGGAAGTGATCATTGCCCAAGGAACTTAGTTCAAAGAGGAAGAGTTCAACATTCGTGTGTTTTGTTCACTCTTAATACCGATGCTGGTAATGTCTTGAATCTGGATATATATCACAGTAACGGTTCTTACTCATAATGTGTTCCAGACTTATGGAAACTGAAACACTTTTACCTGCGGGAAATGAGTATGCCACCGGCACAGGTAGCCGAGTGGTTAACGCACTCGCTTCATGTGATCCGGGAGGTGAAGGGGCATATATCAGACCTGGTTCGATCCCCGCCACCGTCCATCTTTACGGGGGTTGTTCGTGGTTTCTCTCTGTAATCTAGGCTAATGCTGGAATGGTTCCTACGATATAGGCCACGACCGCTTCCTTCCCACTATCCATCCCAATACCTGAAAAAACTTCATCTCATCATCTCATCAATAATTCATTCCAAACCAACAGATCCTATTTGTCATTATAGTGCTTCGCTAAAACCCAATATATATATAAAAAAAATTAAAAAGTATGGTCACAGACAGCACAGTTTTTGTGTCAAAGTTCATTGTTTTAAATTTACAATTGTCTATAGACTAGGCAAACGCGTTATGTGTTTCCGCGTTGATGGATGAGCTGGAACATATCAACTTATCTTTGGATTGGTTATTATATATATATATATATATATATATATATATATATATATATATATATATATATATATATATATATATATATATATATATATATATATATATATATACACCTTGAGATCCAAACAATTACGTCACTGCCATCTTATTTTCCATTAATAATTTATATGATAATAAAGAAGGCTTTGTTTTAATCGTTTACAATCAAGTGGTGACACTTGTTGCTTTGATTTAATAGGTATCTTAATAGCTTTGAATAACTAACACAAATAACATTATATATTTTTTTACATCGAAACGGCTGATCCGATTTGAGTGAAAGTTCGGAATAATGTGTATCATTATCAGATTCAATTTCTCTGAGAATTTGAATCCTCTCAGATGAAATATTTTTCACGAATGTTTTCCTCTGGGTTATTCTAATGAGATTTTTAAAAACTTTGGAATGAGTTTTCTCAGAAGTGGTTCAACCGATCGCGCCTCAAAACTATACAGCATCAAGTCAGATAGGGGTTCATGTGTGTGCCAAGTTTCAACTGATTTTGAATTTTCGTCCGACCTGTGGAGCGCGAACAAAAAAAAAAAACAGGCACTTTTTTTCGGTATAGTGAAATTGAGTCTTCGCTTCGCTCATCCAATTATTCACGTAATTTTCAGTATTGTGTATATGTTATCATCTGTAATCCTATTTTATGTGTTGAAATCAATATAATGACCACAGTGTTATACAATGTTTGTATTTTATACTGAATCTTCAAAGGTTGTTCATTTATTTTTATGTTCAGCCATGTCTTGTACATCAAATTGACTTTAAAGACAATAAATACTTACTTACTATTATAGCAGAAAATCATCGAACATGCAGTCTATCTTTTTGCCAAACCCTTTTCTCAATCATTTCCCATCAATCCACTCTCCCATGATGAAAATCCCCCCCTTCCCCCTCCCCCCCCTTCCCACCCCTTCCCGCCATCCGACCGCCGCTCAAGGCTCAAACCTTTCCTTACCGCCTGATGCCTGCGCTATGTGTGAGCCCCAGCTGTTATCAGCACAGCTGGCCTAATCGACATGACGTCACGCGAGAGGGGGGAGGGGAGGGGGGGGGGGAGGGGAGGGGGGAGCTGCATCAAAGGTCGTGTCTGGTTGTTATCAGGCCGCATGCAACAACACTGGCTATCACTATAGCAACAAGCAGATACAAGATAACAAGAGATTAACAACAACAACCGAGGCGAATCTCTGCAAACATGAGCTGTGTATCTCTCTCTCTCTCTCTCTCTCTCTCTCTCTCTCTCTCTCTCTCTCTCTTTCTCTACACACTCATTGCTATGGTAACCGGCTAGTTGAACACGTTAGAGCGTAGCGACGACTTCCATTTTACTCGCTATTTTTTTTAAATATCGAAATTTTGACATTCAGAATTTGAGGCGGTTATAAATACATATGTGATGATTTTGACTTTGGATCAAAATTTAGAATTGTATTCCAATTGAATGTATTTAATGAAGCTGAAATACGTTGGTGTAAAACATAATAATTGTAAATCTGAACTGAAAGAATTTCTGGTGAATGAATATCTTATGGACAATTTTAATCAATGTGTGAACATTTGAAATTCTACGTCGCTCATATCTTACACCGCATATATATGATATATATATATATATATATATATATATATATATTTATATATATATATATATATATATATATATATATATATATATATATATATATATATGTATATATATATATATATTCATTTCATATCTAAATATATATTTTATATATATATATATATATATATATATATATATATATATATATATATATATATATATATATATTAAAAAAAAATAGATATATATACCGGTGTATATTTATTTCATATATAAATATATATTTTATATATTTATATATATATATATATATATATATATATATATATATATATATATTAAAAAAATATATATATATACATATATATATATATATATATATATATATATATATATATATATATATATATATATATATATATATATATATATATATATATATATATATGGTGATGCTGGCTTTGCGGAGATTCGCCCTTCTGGGATGAGTGTGGGTGGTTCTGAAAAGAACCCTGTAACTCGACGTTTCGGCGAAAAACTATTCGCCATCTTCTGGAGTCGTCCTTGTCTTCTTGAGGTACTCGAATCGAATGGCATACGCTCTCTCCGGTGAGTCCTATATAGGGAGATGCTCGACCAATGAGCGACGAGGATCACGATCCTGACGTTGTCATTGGTTCGCGCGTTGACGGTGGGCTAAGTCTGGCTCCTGGTCGCTCGGTCCGATGTGCGGATGCCTCTGCTCGTCACCGGTGGGTTGGATGTTGGGTCGACTGGCCGGGTGTCGCTTTCGGATCGGACTGCCTTCTTCAGAGTCTCCACATCAAGCTGGATGCGCGTACTGGGCTCGTCCTGAGCGTTGGTGCTGGCCACGACGTCTCGTCCCCGGTCCGTCTTGGCTGGTACAGTCCGGGCATGGGACCGTATCTCGTCGGTGGGCTCGACTGCGTGGATGGCTATGGTGGACAGGATGAGCTTCCATGCTTATGGGATATGGCGGCTGTCGTCCCGAGCGTTCTTGTTGTGCTCTCGCTTCTCGATCTCGATGCTCTCACGAACTGCACGTTGGTCGAAGTTCTCAACGTTTGCGAGAGAATGCGCGCCCCTGAAGTGGATGGCGAGGCCAGTTGTTTTGGCATGCTGAGCAAGAGATGACGATTCTGCGTTGAGAGTGACGTTCCTGATATGTTCTTGTAGGCGGACGGCCATCTTCCTTCCTGTCTGACCGATGTAAGTGTGGGCACAGTCGCCGCAAGGTACCTCGTATACACCTTCGCCTTCAAGGGGGACTTGATCTTTATCGCTTCTGAGGACCGTCCCTATTTTCTTGTCCGTGTTGAAGATGGACTTTATGTTGACTTCGGTTAGGAGTTTACTGATGCGGTCAGAGGTACCCTCGACGTAGGGGAGATATGTGTACGCCAGAGGTTTCACAGCGTCTTCTTCTTGCGTTCGTGTTCCGGGTTTCCGATCCCATGCCTTGTTGATGAGGCGATTGGAGAAACCATTCAGCAACAAAGCTTGGTGTAGAGTTTTCTTCTCCGCTCCAATGTTCTCGGCACCTGATATCCTTTTCGAGCGGGTGGCGAGTGAGTTGGCCACTGATCTTATCTGCGATGGATGGTGGTGAGATGTGGCGTGCATATAGCGGTTGGTGTGGGTTGCTTCTCTGTAGACAGTGTGACTGAGGTTCCCATCAGGTTTCTTAGAGACCAGCACGTCTCTAACGTCATCACGTCATAACAGTTTCTAGTTCAAAGTGATTCTAGACAGTTTTTAGTTCAAAGTGATTTGAGACAGTTTTTAGTTCAAAGTGATTTGAGACAGTTTTTAGTTCCAAGTGATTCTAGACAGTTTTTAGTTCAAAGTGATTTGAGACAGTTTTTAGTTCCAAGTGATTTGAGACAGTTTTTAATTCAAAGTGATTCTAGACAGTTTTTAGTTCAATGTGATTCTAGACAGTTTTTAGTTCAAAGTGATTTGAGACAGTTTTTAGTTCAAAGTGATTTGAGACAGTTTTTAGTTCAAAGTGATTCTAGACAGTTTTTAGTTCAAAGTGATTTGAGACAGTTTTTAGTTCCAAGTGATTTGAGACAGTTTTTAATTCAAAGTGATTCTAGACAGTTTTTAGTTCAATGTGATTCTAGACAGTTTTTATTTCGAAGTGATTTGAGACAGTTTTTAGTTCAAAGTGATTCTAGACAGTTTTTAGTTCAAAGTGATTCTAGATTATTTTTAGTTCAAAGTGATTCTATGCAGTTCTTAGTTCAAAGTGATTCTAGACAGTTTTTATTTCGAAGTGATTTGAGACAGTTTTTAGTTCAAAGTGATTCTAGACAGTTTTTAGTTCAAAGTGATTCTAGACAGTTTTTAGTTCAAAGTGATTCTAGACAGTTTTTAGTTCAAAGTGATTCTAGACAGTTTTTAGTTCAAAGTGATTTGAGACAGTTTTTAGTTCAAAGTGATTTGAGACAGTTTTTAGTTCCAAGTGATTCTAGACAGTTTTTAGTTCAAAGTGATTTGAGACAGTTTTTAGTTCCAAGTGATTTGAGACAGTTTTTAATTCAAAGTGATTCTAGACAGTTTTTAGTTCAATGTGATTCTAGACAGTTTTTAGTTCAAAGTGATTTGAGACAGTTTTTAGTTCAAAGTGATTTGAGACAGTTTTTAGTTCAAAGTGATTCTAGACAGTTTTTAGTTCAAAGTGATTTGAGACAGTTTTTAGTTCCAAGTGATTTGAGACAGTTTTTAATTCAAAGTGATTCTAGACAGTTTTTAGTTCAATGTGATTCTAGACAGTTTTTATTTCGAAGTGATTTGAGACAGTTTTTAGTTCAAAGTGATTCTAGACAGTTTTTAGTTCAAAGTGATTCTAGATTATTTTTAGTTCAAAGTGATTCTATGCAGTTCTTAGTTCAAAGTGATTCTAGACAGTTTTTATTTCGAAGTGATTTGAGACAGTTTTTAGTTCAAAGTGATTCTAGACAGTTTTTAGTTCAAAGTGATTCTAGACAGTTTTTAGTTCAAAGTGATTCTAGACAGTTTTTATTTCAAAGTGATTTGAGACAGTTTTTAGTTCAAAGTGATTTTAGACAGTTTTTAGTTAAAAGTGATTTTAGACAGTTTTTAGTTCAAAGTGATTCTACATTGTTTTTAGTTTAAAGTTATTCTATGCAGTTCTTAGTTCAAAGTGATTCTAGACAGTTTTTAGTTCAAAGTGATTCTAGACAGTTTTTAGTTCAGTTTGAACCTTCTAATCGGTATAGCTAGAATCCGAACCTGACCGAACCTGTCACACACACGTGTTGCACGAGATAAGGCATGGTGAGGGGGGAGGGGGGAGGGGAGGGGGAGATAGCCGCTATCTGTCGAGGGTGCAGCAGACAACACCAGACCTGTCTTATCACGGGAGGTGCATGCAGCAGATCACCTTGGCAACGCTTTGATTGCTTCAAACGCCGACTGATATTATCCTGGCTGTAAATAGATCTTAGTCATGGGCATGGCGGTGAGTCGGTAAACACAGTAGAAACACACGAATGGATTACACACTAGGAAAACGCGGGATGCGCGTTGTTAGACGAGCTTAGGGGTATAGAAATCTAGAATGAAAAATAATTTGTCAACCCAATCTACATCTACAGACCTTGGATCACTCCAAACGTTCAAAAACCTTACGAGAATCAGTTATGTCACGGCCTTCCTCTTCATTCATTTCAATCGTTTTGAATTAATTGGTGACACTTGTTGCTATAGATTTAATTGGTTCCCGTAATAGCATAAATTGATGGGAAAATGCTTTATAAATGCGTTTTCTTCGTTATTTCTCATCCGATTGATGCGAAAAATCTCTCAAAACGTGCTTAATAGTTTCCTTTATATTCGGCGAAAATTTGAGAGGTCTTGAAAAATGTTGATTTTTCAAGTATTTTCCTCCGGGTTATTCTAGTGGGGATTTTTGAAATTTCTAAAATTCATAAAAAAAAAAGTTACCACCCGATAATGCCACAAAACTATACAGATCTAAGTTAGATGAGGAACCATGACGAAAAAAAGTTTGAAGTTGATAGCTGTAGCCGTTTGACCTGTGGAGAACCGACAAAAAAACATAAAAAAAAACATAAAAACGAACACCAATTTTTTTCAGTATGTCAAATTGAATCCTCGCTAAAGCTCGTCTAATGAGTGTATGAACAAATGAATGAATTGACAAAAAAACAAGGCAACAAAGGCAATTATATACACTAGGGAAACGCGTTGTGTGTTGCCGCGTTGATGGATGAGCTAGAACATATATCAACTCATCTTTGGATTGGTTATTATATATTATATCCACCTTGCGATCCAAACAATTACGTCACTGCCATCCCATTTCTAAAATTGATTTATATGATAATAAAGAAGGCTTTGTTTTAATCGTTGACAGTTAATTGGTGACAACTGTTGCTTGGATTTGATTGGTTTCTTAATAGCTTTGAGTGATTCACAAAAATTAAATTATATAGGCCTACTTTTTCACGTAAAAACGGCTGATCTGATCTGACTGAAAGTTCGGAATAACGTGTATAATTATATTGAAATTCTCAGAGAATTGGAATTCTCTCGAAGGGAATGTTTTTGACGATTTTTTCCTCGGGGTTAATCTTACAGGATTTTTGAAAACTTTGAAACGACGAGTATTCTCAGAATTGGTTCAACCGATTGCGCCTCAAAACTATACATTTTCGAATTGGATAAGGACACTTGTGTGTGCCTCTCAACGTTTTTTGAATTTTTGTTGACCTGAGGAGCGCAAACAAAATAAAGCACTTTTTTTTCGAGTATGGTGAAATTGAGTCTTCGCTTCGCTCATTCAATTATATTGATAAGGCGACAGACAAAGAAAGATTTCGAAATTGTCTTCACAAAATAAAGCGGGTGAATTGTGATATTTCTATTGTAGACCATGCAGTGACGCCAGGAATAGCAACTGTTCGACGGGAAATGCACTGCAATCGACTTTCACCGAGGTCTTCACGCATGGCTTCCAGCTTACCGACTCTCTTGAGGGGATATTGACAGCCCCATACCGACAATGTTAAATTGGCACTTTGCCGGTACCTGTTGCTCACAAACTATATATATATATATATATATATATATATATATATATATATATATATATATATATATATATATATGAATTTATATATATATATATATATATATATATATATATATATATATATATATATATATATATATATATATATATATATATATATATATATAATAATAATAATAATAATAATAATTCATTTATTCCGTGAAACATTTCTGCATACATCAGATATACATGTTTATAGAATAAGTCAATATATAGTTCGTAATGATACTTAAAATAGTTTGTAATATAAATATAAATATAAAATACTCTTTGTCAGTACAGTTTAAAAAGTTTTTTTGAATGATTTAAATTCCTGAATACTGTAGAACACATTGTCAATTAGGAATGTTTTTAAAATCTGCTTGAAGCGTACAATATTCTTTTCTTTCTTAATCCAGGAGGGCAGGCAGTTGAACAAGTATGGTCCGTTGTAGTTGGGATTGTTATTCGACATTGATAGATTGGTTGACGGCAGGTGGTAATCGTCGTTGTTTCTAGTGAGGTGGCTGTGGATTTGATTGTTTTGAATGAGATTTGAATTTTTTGATTGTACTGTTAGGATCGAATGGAAAATGTATATGCTTGTCACAGTGAGTAGTTGAAGTTCTTTGAATAACGGTCTGCAAGATGTTCTTCTTTGGGCTCCCACCATAATTCGTACAGCTCTCTTCTGTAGAGTGAAAAGTCTAGACACTTTTGGAGATCCCCCCCAAAATATATGTATATATATATTTATATATATATATATATATATATATATATATATATATATATATATATGTATATATATATTTATATATATATATATATATATATATATATATATATATATATATATATATATATATATATATATATATATATATATATATATATATATATGTTTGAGTTTGAGCTTTCACAACTCATTATGTGCTATAAATTGAATATTTTTGGATGAAGTTGTGTAATAATGATAAAATAAAACAAACTCTTTTAATTTCATATTCAAAATAATTAGTTTTATTTTCGAAAGCTCAAGGTTTCATGACCTTTATCGGTCACCTCTTCAGGAGCAATGACAAGAATTAAAATAATTAGAAAAACAACAATTACAAAATAATCAAGAAAAACATTCATATGAACACAAGTGGTGGCTGTGGTATACTAAACACGGCTTCTCAGATTGTATATTTTATCAAAACCAGAGTTTATGGATTGACCTTCCTTCTGATTCTCGGGTTCAGCTACCGGTTCATTTTGTTTTCCTTCTTTCTTCTTAATCAATGCAATAGCTGTTGCCCAAGAATCAGAAAAACTGTATCCGCAATCGAGACCGTTAATATTTAAAGGATGTTTGATAATTTTGAGACCCTCGCTGATTGCTCTCTTCCAACGATGGCTTTCATGATTGATTATTTTGGCATTGTCATATAAGATGTTATGGATTCTTCCACCTTTATCTACCAGTGTTGCATGTGTGGCAATAGCTGATAGATTGGGTGAACTCCTTCTATGTTCTTTAAGGCGCTGTATCAGTGGTTTCTCTGTTTGACCTATATAACACAAACCGCAATCACAAGGTATCCTGTATACAGCACAATTCTCCTGTGGAATAACGTCTTTAACGGGTGTAAAAAAGGAATTTAGTTTTCTTGTTGTTGTTAAGATAGTTTTTATATTATGCTTCTTCAGCATTCTTCAAATCTTATCCGTTGTTCCAATGAATGAATGAATATTAGAGTTTCAAGGCGCATCGACAGCGAGGTCATTTATTAATGTAAGGAAGAAGTATAGTTGTGGGACTTTGCTCTTCTGTCTCTTTTGGTCTCTTTGCGTTGATCTTAAACGCTTCATCAACTTCTTTTTTCGAGTAACCATTCTGAGAAAAAATTCTTCTCAGATAGTTCAATTCAGAAATTAAATGATCGTCATCAGAAAGAGCAGTAGAACGTTGAACTAGATTAGTCCACACGGATTTCTTCTGAGATGGATGGTGATATGAACTGCCGTGTAGGTACCGGTTTGTATGCGTTTTATTTCTGTATACTGAATGACCCCATGAACCATCGTCGTTTCGCTCGATCAACAAATCTAAGAATGGCAGTTTGTTGTTCTCTTCCAATTCCATGGTGAACTGTATCTCAGGGTGTATAGAATTTAGATGTGTGAGAAAATTGTGAATTTCACCTCCACCATCTCCAAAGAGGATGAAACAATCATCTACGTAGCGGAACCAACATTTTGGCTTATATATTGATGTCTCTAGGGCCTTCTTTTCGACAATTTCCATGAACAGGTTCGCTATTAGGGGCGATAATGGGCTACCCATAGCTAGACCATCTCTTTGTTTATACAGTTGCCCTTCATACGAAAAATAGCTAGCGTCCAGGGGCCCTATTCTCGAGTTTTCGTTTAGCAAAACGTATGCGTTTTAGCGATCACGTGACCGACAAAACGCACGATTTCCACATAACCCAATTCTCGAACTTCAAGACGTACGATATATCGTCTCGCACTGCGTCACGTATGGCCTATTTCTACTCGCCTCAAAAAAGCGGGCGAGTACTGTCAAACGCATACGTGTTATGGACACTTTTTTGTCGTTTCAAGATTAAAAAATGGAAAAACAATTTCGCGTGGTGATAAAATAATGAAACAATTGTATATAAGTGGTACCACATGCCTATAGAAGTACGTTTCAAGCTTCTGATTTCTGATTTTCTGATAAGCTCCATGAAAAAATATATATTTTAATATCACTATCTTCACTTCCTTTTGACCTTCATTTATAGATTACCACTGTACTAGGCCTAAATTAGACACTAACCTAAAAATAAATAAAACTATGATTCTCCTTTCATATTTAAAATTAACTAAATTAAAAGAGATAGGTCTATAAATAAGAGTAGGTCTAGTTTTTAGTAATATCTTATGAGCATGTAAAGCCTATGAGCTTATAGGCCCAGGGCTAGGGCCAAAAAAAAGAAATTCACATTCTATTTTGAATTTTTATATATTATTATAGAGTAGGCCTGGACCTGAACTTGTTACTTGGGGCTAATTAGAATTGCAATAAACATAATAATTATTATTTTGCTTACCTTGTTGTTTTCAATTACTATTGACATTCCATAACCAAGAAATGTTTTGTTATGAACCGACAGCTCACAGCTGTTTGTCTGTGATTTGATTGGCCCAAAATGAGGGGATAGTGACGTCTACATGACGTCAGCAAGACGCATACGTTTCAGCTCTTTCTGAAAACGCACTTCGAGTAGAAAAAGTGGAGAATAGGGTTATTGGTTTCTCGAAACACGTATGCGTTTCCGAGCCATACGTGTGAGTCGCATGCGAGTTACTCACAGATGAGTGATTGCTCTATGTCGTTGAATGCTAACTCGCGTTTTTCGTCCCATTTGAATGTAACTTCTTTTGACTTTTCTTGTCAATTCTCGCAAGCATTCGGTCCGCGCTGCGTAATGTTTTATAAAGTTAGAAATGGGTAAAAACTACTTCGAGTGGTACCAATTTAGCGCATTTTATGGTTTATCTTCGAAATGGCTCACCCGATCAAGCTGAAAAATTTCAGAAATGTGTATCAAAATGTAAATCAACTTCACGCAGAATTTCATATTTTTTTCAATAAATTTTTTTTTTCTGCCGTGTTATTTTAATGGGCATTTTTGAAATTTCTTACATTCATAATAAAAAAAGTGATCATCCGATAATGCCACAAAACTATACATACCTAAGTTAGATGAGGAACCATTATGAAAAAAAGTTTGAAGGCGATAGCTGTAGCCGTTTGACCTGTGGAGAACCGACAAAAAAAACATAAAAACGAACACCAATTTTTTTCAGTATGTCAAATGGAATCCTCGCTAAAGCTCGTCTAATTAGACGAGCTTTAGCGAGGATTCAATTTGACATACTGAAAAAAATTGGTGTTCGTTTTTATGTTTTTTTTTTTGTTTTTTTGTCGGTTCTCCACAGGTCAAACGGCTACTGCTATCAACTTCAAACTTTTTTTCTTTGTGGTTCCTCATCTAGCTTAGATCTGTATAGTTTTGTGGCATTATCGGGTGGTAACTTTTATTTTTATGAATTTTAGAAATTTCAAAAATACCCATTAGAATAACACGGCGGGAAAAAAATTTAAAAATTTTATTTTCAAAAAAATTGAAATTCTGTGTGAAGTAGAATAACATCTTGATACACATTTCTGGAAATTCTCAGCTTGATCGGGTCAGCCATTTTGAAGAAAAAACATGAAATGTACTAAATTGGCACCACTCGAAGCAGTTTTTACCCATTTATAACTAAAATGTTACCCAATTGGCGAATTTAGGCAAAAGTTTGGCAATGAAGTCGACATACTATTACTTTCCGCTCGTCTATCAACGCGTATATAGCGTTTTCCTAGTAATACGATATGAGATATAATAGTGACAGGCTGTTGGTCAGTAGTTACCTCGCATCTGTCCAAACCAATCATAGAAAAAGAAAGACTTGAAGTAAAAGAGTAAATGGAGTAGAAACTCGAAGGCCATTCTGCCGTTAGCGTCGAACGACCGTCTCTCCTATCTACCAACACATGACGCTCGTCAGTCCCGAGCCGGCATCACGTCACACTGACTGGACAGAGCCTTGAGCCAAATGACACGGGAGGTAAAGTAGTAGATCTGTTTGACCGACTCTGTGGTCGGGTCAAGGGATCTGATTGATGGTCACTTATTAGACGAGCTCTAGCGAGGATTCAATTTGACATACTGAAAAAAATTGGTGTTCGTTTTTATGTTTTTTTTATGTTTTTTTGTCGGTTCTCCACAGGTCAAACGGCTACAGCTATCAACTCCAAACTTTTTTTCATAATGGTTCCTCATCTAACTTAGATCTGTATAGTTTTGTGGCGTTATCGGATGGTGACTTGTTTTTTTATGAATTTAAGAAATTTCAAAAATGCCCATTAAAATAACACGGCGGAAAAAAAAAAATTTATATTCAAAAAAAGAAAATTCCGCGTGAACTTGATTTACATTTTGATACACATTTCTGAAATTTTTCAGCTTGATCGGGTGAGCCATTTCGAAGATAAACCATAAATTGTGCTGAATTGGTACCATTCGAAGCAGTTTTTACCCATTTCTAACTTGAATGTCACCCAATTGGCGAATTTAGGCAAAAGTTTGGCAAAGAAGTCGACATACTATTACTTTCCGCTCGTCTAACAACGCGTATATAGCGTTTTCCTAGTTAGATCTAACAAGGAAAACGCTATATATCCGCGTTGTTAGACGAGCGGAAAGTAATAGTATGTCGACTTCTTTGCCAAACTTCTGCCTAAATTCGCCAATTGGGTGACATTCAAGTTAACTAGGAAAACGCCATATATGCGTTGTTAGACGAGCGGAAAGTAATAGTATGTCGACTTCTTTGCCAAACTTTTGCCTAAATTCGCCAATTGGGTGACATTCAAGTTATAAATGGGTGAAAACTGCTTCGAGTGGTACCAATTTAGCATCATTTCATGTTTTTTCTTCAAAATGGCTGACCCGATCAAGCTGAGAATTTCCAAAAATGTGTATCAAAATGTAATTCAACTTCACACAAAATTTCATTTTTTGGTAAAATAAAAATATTTTCATTTTTTTCCCGCCGTGTTATTCTAATGGGTATTTTTGAAATTTCTGAAATTCATAAAAATAAAATTTACCACCCGATAATGCCACAAAACTATACAGACCTAAGTTGAATGAGGAATCATAATGAAAAAAAGTTTGGAGTTGATAGCTGTAGCCGTTTGACCTGTGGAGAACCGACAAAAAAACATGAAAAAAAAACATAAAAACGAACACCAATTTTTTTCAGTATCTCAAATTGAATCCTCGCTAAAGCTCGTCTAAAAATGGGTAAAAACTGCTCCGAGTGGTACCAATTTTGTGCATTTCATGTTTTTTCTTCAAAATGGCTGACCCGATCAAGCTGAGAATTTTCAGAAATGTGTATCAAGATGTAATTCAACTTCACACAAAATTTCATCTTTTTTGAAATTTTTTTTTCCGCTGTGTTATTCTAATGAGTATTTTTGAAATTTCTAAAATTCATGAAAATAAAAGTTATCACCTGATAATGCCACAAAACTATACAGATCTAAGCTAGATGAGGAACCATAATGAAAAAGAGTTTTCAAGTTGTTAGTTGTAGCCGTTTGACCTGTGGAGAACCGACAAAAAAACATTTAAAAAAAAAACATGAGAACGAAAACCAATTTTTTTCACCATGTCAAATTGAATCCTCGCTAAAGCTCGTCTAATCAAATGAATAATTTTTTGATTTTTTGAATACTCTTTCTCAAATGATTTTGAGAAGAAAAAACGCCTTCTGAAAATTCCATGGGTGGATTGCAGAGACGGAGTTTAAACCCCGGCCTACCTTAGACGCCGTTCTAGTAATGAATTATATTGTGGCTGCAATCCAATTTCTTACTTGGACGGAAGGTAGGGGTAGGCCGGTATCTACCGGTTAAGGTAGGCCGGTATCTACCGGTTAAGGTAGACCTAGGCCGGTGCTTAAACTCCGTTTCTGCAACCCACCCCATGAAAAGAGGAAGGAACATAATCTTTCTCTCGGCATATCTATTTATTTATATATATATATATATATATATATATACATATATATATATATATATATATATATATATATATATATATATATATATATATATACATATATATATATATATATATATATATATATATATATATATATATATATATATACATATATATATATA
>OZ023339.1:3496603-3571361 GCA_964007535.1 Brachyptera risi
TGTATGTGTTTTCACATATTACTATCAAATTAAATCAGTATATTTCCTCGTCTATAACATCTTGATTGATGACTAAATTCAATATATATTGTTATATGTTATTGTATTGTATTGTTTTAGTGATGGGTAAATTCCCGGAATTTATAATGGGAATTTTCAGAGAACATATTATTTTCTTCTAGTTTACACTCAATATAGAATTTAAAAAAAACCCGACTAAAATGTATACAAAAGTGCTGGTACCAATATTCCTTGATTATTTGTGTGGCTGTTTGAACTTGGATGCATAATCAGCTGTTTCTAGGACGGTGGGTGGATAAGAAACAAGGTTTCTAGTAAGTATGAATATGAGTTATCACAACTTACAGGAATAAACGAAGAAAAAATCAACTATTGAGCCTACTTACATTTTTGTGTACAAGTCTAGGGAAAAATAATCACAATTTAGATTGTTCAATCTAAAAATTAGATCTCTTACTTATGCTTCATAGTTGCCACTCAATTCATCATCATATTTACATTTTCTTGATCACCTTCTTCATAAATTCTTCATAAATTCTTCATAAATTCAACATAAAAATTAAAAAATATACAGATTATAATATTCTTTGTTTCTCCCACAGTCAAGTCTTCTTTGAAGACTTTGTGGATTTTTTGACTGTCATGTGTATTTTTGTATGTGAAAAAAAGATTAATAAAAAAAAAAAAAAAAAAAACATTACATAAAAACAATCAAGCGCTAAATGACCTCGCTGTCGATGCGCCTTAAAACCCTAATATTCATTCATTCAAAAACAATCAAGGTACAATAAATCTTCTCGTCCGAGGCCTGTCAATACATTTCCACCATCAACAGTACGACCTTGGATTCTGAAAACTCACCATTCGAAAAGCAGATGAAGTTGAATGAAAATAAAATATTATCGGCTTAAGAGTCCACGGGAGTCGATTTAGCGTATTATCAGTTTTTTGGTGATAACTTTTGAACGGTATGAGATATCAAAATTCTAATAAGCGAGAAACACAGATAATTATAATAGCTTCAAGATGATATAAGATATAACTATTCAAGTCATGTCGCATAACTGTCAAGAGTATACAGCTAAAAAATGTGTTTTTTTAGCTGTTGACTCTTGACAGTCACGCGACATGGCTTGAATAGTTATATCTTATATCATCTTGAAGCTATTATAATTATCTGTGTTTCTCGCTTATTAGAATTTTGATATCTCATACCGTTCAAAAGTTATCACCAAAAAACTGATATTTCGCAAAATCGACTCCCGTGGACTCTTAAAGCCTATATATTTTAAATATACTTTTTCAAAGAATAAAATCCCTGAAAATGTGGATCTATTTCCACATGGCAATATTCTCCGGGGAATATTTCCATGCGTCCATCACTGATTGTCATATGGTAATGTTTTATCAAATTGGCCAAATAACTTGTCTATGCCGTCTTTAGCCGAATGCCTGATGATGACTTGTTTGCGTAACGACCCCACCAACAGCTAGGTTATACGGGGGTAAGAATGAGAAGGTGATTATGAAACGATCAAGTGATGACGGGCCAGAGGACGTTCACGCTTCATGCGGGACTCGAACCCGGCTCTGAACCTACTTTAGCGCCCTTATAGGCTGAACCTACTTTAGCGCCCTTATAATTATTTCCAAAATGTGTGTAAGACTAGTGTAAAAATAGAAGAATAAATGAATAAAAGTAAGAAATATGTTGGTCGATGTGGAAACCACGTGGCACGTCAACGTATTTCCGCTCGTTACTCGACATTACCATATGATGACTCACCAAGTAACGGGAATAATAATTGGATGAGCGAAGCGAAGACTCAATTACACTATACCGAAAAAAAAGTGCCTGTTTTTTTTTTTATTTTTTTTTTTTTGTTCGCGCTCCACAGGTCAGACAAAAATTCAAAATCAGTTGAAACTTGGCACACACATGAACCCCTATCTGACTTGATGCTGTATAGTTTTGAGGCACGATCGGTTGAACAACTTCTGAGAAAACTCATTCCAAAGTTTTCAAAACTCCCATTAGAATAAGCCAGAGGAAAACATTCGTGAAAAATATTTCATCTGAGAGGATTCAAATTCTCAGAGAACTTCAATCTGATAATGATACACATTATTCCAAACTTTCAATCAAATCGGATCAGCCGTTTCGATGTAAAAAAATATATAATGTTATTTGTGTCAATTATTCAAAGCTATTAGGATACCTATTAAATCAAAGCAACAAGTGTCACCACTTGACTGTAAACGATTAAAACAAAGCCTTCTTTATTATTATACTAGGCAAACGCGTTATGTGTTTCCGCGTTGATGGATGAGCTGGAACATATCAACTTATCTTTGGATTGGTTATTATATATATATATACACCTTGAGATCCAAACCATTACATCACTGCCATCTTATTTTACATTAATAATTTATTGGATGAGCGAAGCGAAGACTCAATTACACTATACCGAAAAAAAAGTGTCTGTTTTTTTTTTTTTTTTGTTTTTTCGTTTTTTTGTTCGCGCTCCACAGGTCAGACAAAAATTCAAAATCAGTTGAAACTTGGCACACACATGAACCCCTATCTGACTTGATGCTGTATAGTTTTGAGGCACGATCGGTTGAACAACTTCTGAGAAAACTCATTCCAAAGTTTTCAAAAATCCCATTAGAATAAGCCAGAGGAAAACATTCGTGAAAAATATTTCATCTGAGAGGATTCAAATTCTCAGAGAATTTCAATCTGATAATGATACACATTATTCCGAACTTTTACTCAAATCGGATCAGCCGTTTCGATGTAAAAAAATATATAATGTTATTTGTGTCAATTATTCAAAGCTATTAAGATACCTACTAGGCAAACGCGTTATGTGTTTCCGCGTTGATGGATGAGCTGGAACATATCAACTTATCTTTGGATTGGTTATTATATATATATATATATATATATATATATATATATATATATATATATATATATATATATATATATACACCTTGAGATCCAAACCATTACATCACTGCCATCTTATTTTTCATTAATAATTTATATGATAATAAAGAAGGCTTTGTTTTAATCGTTTACAATCAAGTGGTGACACTTGTTGCTTTGATTTAATAGGTATCTTAATAGCTTTGTTAATTGACACAAATAACATTATATAATTTTTTACATCGAAACGACTGATCCGATTTGAATGAAAGTTCGGAATAATGTGTATCATTATCAGATTAAAATTCCCTGAAAATTTGAATCCTCTCAGATGAAATATTTTTCACGAATGTTTTCCTCTGGGTTATTCTAATGGGATTTTTGAAAACTTTGGAATGAGTTTTCTCAGAAGTGGTTCAACCGATCGCGCCTCAAAACTATACAGCATCAAGTCAGATAGGGGTTCATGTGTGTGCCAAGTTTCAACTGATTTTGAATTTTCGTCTGACCTGTGGAGCGTGAACAAAAAAACAAAAAAACAAAAAAAAAAACAGGCACTTTTTTTTCGGTATAGTGTAATTGAGTCTTCGCTTCGCTCATCCAATTAAATCAAAGCAACAAGTGTCACCACTTGATTGTAAACGATTAAAACAAAGCCTTCTTTATTATTATATAAATTATTAATGTAAAATAAGATGGCAGTGATGTAATGGTTTGGATCTCAAGGTGTATATATATATAATAACCAATCCAAAGATAAGTTGATATGTTCCAGCTCATCCATCAACGCGGAAACACATAAAGCGTTTGCCTAGTATAATAATAAAGAAGGCTTTGTTTTAATCGTTTACAATCAAGTGGTGACACTTGTTGCTTTGATTCAATAGGTATCTTAATAGCTTTGAATAATTGACACAAATAACATTATATATTTTTTTACATCGAAACGGCTGATCCGATTTGAGTAAAAGTTCGGAGTAATGTGTATCATTATCAGATTGAAATTCTCTGAAAATTTGAATCCTCTCAGATGAAATATTTTTCACGAATGTTTTCCTCTGGCTTATTCTAATGGGATTTTTGAAAACTTTGGAATGAGTTTTCTCAGAAGTTGTTAAACCGATCGCGCCTCAAAACTATACAGCATCAAGTCAGATAGGGGTTCATGTGTGTGCCAAGTTTCAACTGATTTTGAATTTTTGTCTGACCTGTGGAGCGCGAACAAAAAAACAAAAAAAAAAAAAAAAAAAAAACAGGCACTTTTTTTTCGGTATAGTGTAATTGAGTCTTCGCTTCGCTCATCCAATAAATTATTAATGGAAAATAAGATGGCAGTGATGTAATGGTTTGGATCTCAAGGTGTATATATATATATAATAACCAATACAAAGATAAGTTGATATGTTCCAGCTCATCCATCAACGCGGAAACACATAACGCGTTTGCCTAGTAATAATAATAATAAATGTTTTTATTCTTCAATTGATCATATACATGATATAAGAAAGGTCAATACAAATATATAAATAAAATATAGAATGAAAAATATTGATACAATATAGCTAATATTTACAATAATAATAATAATTAACATAATGACTTATGCATGTCGAATATTCTGTTTACTTATTGATGATCGTTCAGAAATTCGTTTACAGAGTAAAAACATTTCCTAATAAAGTACATTTTCAATTTAATTTTAAAATCCTTATTTTCCTTCACTGATTTTAGTTCTAGAGGGAGATTATTCATCAATCTGATTCCATTTGATATCGGACTTTTATGTGCAATTTTGGTGAGTGATCTTATACGACATGGTGTAACTCACCCTACAGTCAAGTCCTAGAAAGAAATACCGGGGCATATTTCAGCATCATTTCAGTTAACCCAATAGCCCCGCGGAGTTTTTAGAAAATCATTTTTCAATTATATTCTGTAAGTTGTAGATATTGGCCAATGTTGTTGTAAAGCTAATGAGAATATGAAAGGGAAAAATAATGAAAATAAGTTCGTGATACTTTTAGTTTCATTTTTAACCACATCATATAACTTTGTGTTGCATATTTTGATACTATTTCATTTCATTTGAATCAATAATATGGCAGCCCTGAAGAGCCCAAGCACCCCTGGACCCTTACCTAATAAATGTCGTGCTAGTGCCAGCTAGCCCGAGAGGCTAGGACTTTGATTGGTCAATCTTCACTAGTAGAGCTAGTTGTCATGGCAACGTGTCTGGTCTCTGTGTATTTCCATTGTTGTTAGCACAAAATCCTAGCCCTGCATATGAGGTGGGCTTCCAAATGTGATGGAATTATTCAGTCCAAGAGACCGTGGATTTGTTTTCATCATATTTTGTCATTGTTGGTAGCTTTTCTTAGTGAACATAAACCAATCAAAGTCCTAGCCTCTTGGAGCTAGCTAGCACTAGCACAAAATTTCGAGTGGTTTATTAGGTAAGGGTCCTAGCTCTTGCGCCCCTAGACATCAACCTAGCCAGCCTGTGCGTAGATCTGGGCCTGGAACCCAATGCCGATGGTACATTCGGTTGGTGAAGAAGTGTCCCAGAGACTAGTTGACTGAGCTACAAATGTTCAGATTCACCCAGAAACATGCAAGCTGTGAAACCTAGAACCTGGAACACCCATGTTTTTTTATGTAAATTGGGTTTTAACGACGCACTGTACTGATGGCTATGATCTATTGGCGTCGGTGGATGATAAATGAGATGATGGAATGGTGAGATGAAAGGTTATTTTATTAGGTGTTTTGGATGGTGGGAAGGAGTCGGTCGTAGCCTGTTGTTAAGGAACCATCGCAGTATTAACCTGGACGACAGAGGGAAACCACGATGCACCCCTGTCAGGATGGTCGACCATGGCGGGAATCGAACCCCGGTCTCCCGAATGACGGTTCAGTGTGTTGACCACTCGGCAACGCCCATGTTGTTACGAGGCTTTCAATCTATCCTGACTATCTGCAATATAAGAAGGTTGTTATGATATGTGTATTGGGGGGGGCGCACAGGTTACATAAATAAAATGGCCGCCCAGCTGGACACATGCTACGTTCGAAAAAAGGGGTCTGAGGGGCGGAAGCCCTCCAGCAAGGCCCCGCAGGGAAATTATCAAAATAAGGACATTTTTCAAGCGATCTTGGCAATTCACAAGTGGTTTTGAAGTCTTAACAATGTAGGATTTTCTTCATACGTCAAGGTGTGTAGAATACCAGAATCGATAAAGTATAGCAAGGGTAGAACTACTTTAACAACTTTTGAACCTTATTCAGTTATCTCGCTCATGCTGCGTTTGCCAAGTAAATATAATAGCATATATAATATCATATAATGCAATTACGCTTGCAATGTTCGCGATGGAGTTTTGATTGACACACAGTCACATCAGATATGTAGGCCATGCCGCTTTGAATGTGTTGCAACTCTCACTTGATTGGTCAGCGACAGAAATAATACCGGAAACCATGGAACGAATGGCTTTTAAAGGATTATTATTATTATTATTAACTCTTGCAGTTGCACATAAATGCGCGGTGGCAAGTTCCCTATCGATCCTATCCTATCGCCTCCCTAACCTTCTGACGGAATAGCTTCAACCCTATTTCATCCTCCTCAAGTATACTTCTACTAAGCCCATTCCAATCCCTACCTGTCCTGTTCAGGAAAGAACTTACCAACATCTAATCTAGCCCCCTTTATAACTACTGCTCTATCATGACTTCGCCTACCCCCATACCCTGACTCATTCCTTTCAATCAACCTATTCAACTCTCCCCAGCCCCCTTCTCCTTCCATTACCCTGAAGAAATTACAGATCCGATCCTCCTTTTTTTTTAATAACATCGAAACTTGATACAAAATCATTGTTCCCCAATTAAGGTTATGGATGAAAGGTAGAATCGTTTAGACGGGGCACCACAAGGGCGATCTTACCACCCCATTTTAATTATTCAAAACCATTGAACTTCAACACCAGGACTGCGCTATTTATTTTTAAAGCTATTCGCTTTAATCCTAATATTCATTCAACAATGCATGGGCTTTAAACAGCATTGATAATTGGATGAGCGAAGCGAAGACTCAATTACACTATACCGAAAAAAAGTGTCCGTTTTTTTTTTTTTTTTTTTTTTTTTTTTTTTGTTCGCGCTCCACAGGTCAGACGAAAATTCAAAATCAGTTAAAACTTGGCACACACATGAACCCCTATCTGACTTGATGCTGTATAGTTTTGAGGCGCGATCGGTTGTACCACTTCTGAGAAAACTCATTCCAAAGTTTTCAAAAATCCCATTAGAATAACCCAGAGGAAAACATTCGTGGAAAATATTTCATCTGAGAGGATTCAAATTCTCAGGGAATTTCAATCTGATAATGATACACATTATTCCGAACTTTCACTCAAATCGGATCAGCCGTTTCGATGTAAAAAAAATATATAATGTTATTTGTGTTAATTATTCAAAGCTATTAAGATACCTATTAAATCAAAGCAACAAGTGTCACCACTTGATCGTAAACGATTAAAACGAAGCCTTCTTTATTATCATATAAATTATTAATGAAAAATAAGATGGCAATGATGTAATGGTTTGGATCTCAAGGTGTATATATATATATATATATATATATATATATATATATATATATATATATATATATATATATATATATATATATATATATATATATATATATATATATATATATATATATATATATAATAACCAATCCAATGATAAGTTGATATGTTCCAGCTCATCCATCAACGCGGAAACTCATAACGCGTTTGCCTAGTGAGTAAATCATTAAAAACTTGTTGATTTGATTAAAACTCGTGCTTTGAGAGGCTCTATCTTGATCGATAACAACTGTCCAGCCCATCAGATTGAACAGATGTTATATTCAACGTCTAACGAGTTATAAATGTACATTCATTTTCTGCATAGGCCTAAAGAGAATAGTACCGTAAGTAATTTCCATTCTCCAATTCGAATTTTCATCCTATTTTCAACATACATTTTTATTGTATAATTCAGAATAATTGAAATACGTTACATTCACTACCGGTAGCCTCTACCTTATATTTGCATCTAATTTCTAGCTTCTCAATTATTTATTATATCATTTGAATATGTTATTTTCATTTACTAACTTCGAATTTTCATTCAATTTTCGATTCCTTGAATTTGTATTGTATCATTTCAATATTTTCACTGCATATTTCCGTTACATGTCATTATTCTAGTTTTTTCCCATTAACTATATAGGCCTACCTTGAATTTTCGTCCAATTTTCAACTTCTCAAATATTTATTATATCATGAATTTAAATAAGTTATTTTCATTTACCGGTACCAACTTCGAATTTTCATCCTATTTTCAACATACATATTCATTGTATAATTCAGAATAATTGAAATACGTTACATTCACTACCGGTAGGCTCTACCTTGTATTTGCATCTAATTTCTAGCTTCTCAATTATTCATTATATCATTTAAATATGTTATTTTCATTTACTAACTTCGAATTTTCATTCAATTTTCGATTCCTTGAATTTGTATTGTATCATTTCAATATTTTCACTGCATATTTCCGTTACATGTCATTATTCTAGTTTTTTCCCATTCACTATATAGGCCTACCTTGAATTTTCGTCCAATTTTCAACTTCTCAAATATTTATTATATCATGAATTTAAATAAGTTATTTTCATTTACCGGTACCAACTTCGAATTTTCATCCTATTTTCAACATACATATTCATTGTATAATTCAGAATAATTGAAATACGTTACATTCACTACCGGTAGGCTCTACCTTGTATTTGCATCTAATTTCTAGCTTCTCAATTATTCATTATATCATTTAAATATGTTATTTTCATTTACTAACTTCGAATTTTCATTCAATTCTCGATTCCTTGAATTTGTATTGTATCATTTCAATATTTTCACTGCATATTTCCGTTACATGTCATTTTTAGTTTTTTCCCATTCACTATACCTTGAATTTTCGTTCAATTTTCAACTTCTCAAATATTTATTATATCATGAATTTAAATAAGTTATTTTCATTTACTGGTACCAACTTCGAATTTTCGTTCGATTTTCGATTCCTTGATCGACTGTATCATTTCAAAACTTTACATCTGCTGTTAATGGAAAGAAGTGATCATTGCTCAAGAGACTTGGTTCAAAGTGGAAGATATCAACATTCGTGTGTTTTGTTTACTCTTAATACCAATGCTGATAATGTCCGGATATATATCACAGAAACGGTTTTTACTTATAATGTGTTCCGGACTTTCGGAAACTGAAAGACTGTTATCTGCGGCGGAAAGTTATGGTCACCAACAGCGCAGTCCTGGTGTTAAAGTTCATTGGTTTTAAACTAGGCAAACGCGTTATGTGTTGCCGCGTTGATGGATGAGCTGGAACATATCAACTTATCTTTGGATTGGTTATTATATATATATATACACCTTGAGATCCAAACCATTACATCACTGCCATCTTATTTTCCATTAATAATTTATATGATAATAAAGAAGGCTTTGTTTTAATCGTTTACAATCAAGTGGTGACACTTGTTGCTTTGATTTAATAGGTATCTTAATAGCTTTGAATAATTGACACAAATAACATTATATATTTTTTTACATCGAAACGGCTGATCCGATTTGAGTAAAAGTTCGGAATAATGTGTATCATTATCAGATTGAAATTCTCTGAGAATTTGAATCCTCTCAGATGAAATATTTTTCACGAATGTTTTCCTCTGGCTTATTCTAATGAGATTTTTGAAAACTTAGGAATGAGTTTTCTCAGAAGTTGTTCTTACCGATCGTGCCTCAAAACTATACAGCATCAAGTCAGATAGGGGTTCATGTGTGTGCCAAGTTTCAACTGATTTTGAATTTTTGTCTGACCTGTGGAGCGCGAACAAAAAAAAAAAAAAAAAAAAAAAAACACACACTTTTTTACGGTATAGTGTAATTGAGTCTTCGCTTCGCTCATCCAATAATCAAAATGGGGTGGTAAGATCACCCTTGTGGTGCCCCGTCCAAACGATCCTACTTTTCATCCACAGCCTTAATTGGGGAACAATGATTTTGTATCAAGTTTCGATGTTATTAAAAAAAAAAAAAAAATTCAATATTTTCAATGCATATTTCCGTTACATAATATGTCATTATTCTAGTTGATGGTGGTAGGCACACGTTACGCGGCTTGCCACCAGCACATCATGTCCTCAGTGCCACCCGCACATCATGTCCTCAGTGCCACCCGCACATCATGTCCTCAGTGCCACCAGCACATCATGTCCTCAGTGCCACCAGCACATCATGTCCTCAGTGCCACCCGCACATCATGTCCTCAGTGCCACCCGCACATCATGTCCTCAGTGCCACCAGCACATCATGTCCTCAGTGCCACCAGCACATCATGTCCTCAGTGCCACCCGCACATCATGTCCTCAGTGCCACCAGCACATCATGTCCTCAGTGCCACCAGCACATCATGTCCTCAGTGCCACCCGCACATCATGTCCTCAGTGCCACCAGCACATCATGTCCTCAGTGCCACCCGCACATCATGTCCTCAGTGCCACCCGCACATCATGTCCTCAGTGCCACCAGCACATCATGTCCTCAGTGCCACCAGCACATCATGTCCTCAGTGCCACCAGCACATCATGTCCTCAGTGCCACCAGCACATCATGTCCTCAGTGCCACCCGCACATCATGTCCTCAGTGCCACCCGCACATCATGTCCTCAGTGCCACCAGCACATCATGTCCTCAGTGCCACCAGCACATCATGTCCTCAGTGCCACCCGCACATCATGTCCTCAGTGCCACCAGCACATCATGTCCTCAGTGCCACCCGCACATCATGTCCTCAGTGCCACCAGCACATCATGTCCTCAGTGCCACCAGCACATCATGTCCTCAGTGCCACCCGCACATCATGTCCTCAGTGCCACCAGCACATCATGTCCTCAGTGCCACCCGCACATCATGTCCTCAGTGCCACCAGCACATCATGTCCTCAGTGCCACCCGCACATCATGTCCTCAGTGCCACCCGCACATCATGTCCTCAGTGCCACCCGCACATCATGTCCTCAGTGCCACCCGCACATCATGTCCTCAGTGCCACCAGCACATCATGTCCTCAGTGCCACCCGCACATCATGTCCTCAGTGCCACCAGCACATCATGTCCTCAGTGCCACCCGCACATCATGTCCTCAGTGCCACCAGCACATCATGTCCTCAGTGCCACCCGCACATCATGTCCTCAGTGCCACCAGCACATCATGTCCTCAGTGCCACCAGCACATCATGTCCTCAGTGCCACCAGCACATCATGTCCTCAGTGCCACCAGCACATCATGTCCTCAGTGCCACCAGCACATCATGTCCTCAGTGCCACCAGCACATCATGTCCTCAGTGCCACCAGCACATCATGTCCTCAGTGCCACCCGCACATCATGTCCTCAGTGCCACGAGCACATCATGTCCTCAGTGCCACCAGCACATCATGTCCTCAGTGCCACCCGCACATCATGTCCTCAGTGCCACCAGCACATCATGTCCTCAGTGCCACCAGCACATCATGTCCTCAGTGCCACCAGCACATCATGTCCTCAGTGCCACCAGCACATCATGTCCTCAGTGCCACCAGCACATCATGTCCTCAGTGCCACCAGCACATCATGTCCTCAGTGCCACCAGCACATCATGTCCTCAGTGCCACCAGCACATCATGTCCTCAGTGCCACCCGCACATCATGTCCTCAGTGCCACCCGCACATCATGTCCTCAGTGCCACCAGCACATCATGTCCTCAGTGCCACCAGCACATCATGTCCTCAGTGCCACCAGCACATCATGTCCTCAGTGCCACCAGCACATCATGTCCTCAGTGCCACCCGCACATCATGTCCTCAGTGCCACCAGCACATCATGTCCTCAGTGCCACCCGCACATCATGTCCTCAGTGCCACCCGCACATCATGTCCTCAGTGCCACCAGCACATCATGTCCTCAGTGCCACCAGCACATCATGTCCTCAGTGCCACCAGCACATCATGTCCTCAGTGCCACCAGCACATCATGTCCTCAGTGCCACCAGCACATCATGTCCTCAGTGCCACCAGCACATCATGTCCTCAGTGCCACCAGCACATCATGTCCTCAGTGCCACCAGCACATCATGTCCTCAGTGCCACCAGCACATCATGTCCTCAGTGCCACCCGCACATCATGTCCTCAGTGCCACCCGCACATCATGTCCTCAGTGCCACCAGCACATCATGTCCTCAGTGCCACCAGCACATCATGTCCTCAGTGCCACCAGCACATCATGTCCTCAGTGCCACCAGCACATCATGTCCTCAGTGCCACCCGCACATCATGTCCTCAGTGCCACCAGCACATCATGTCCTCAGTGCCACCCGCACATCATGTCCTCAGTGCCACCCGCACATCATGTCCTCAGTGCCACCCGCACATCATGTCCTCAGTGCCACCAGCACATCATGTCCTCAGTGCCACCAGCACATCATGTCCTCAGTGCCACCAGCACATCATGTCCTCAGTGCCACCAGCACATCATGTCCTCAGTGCCACCCGCACATCATGTCCTCAGTGCCACCCGCACATCATGTCCTCAGTGCCACCCGCACATCATGTCCTCAGTGCCACCAGCACATCATGTCCTCAGTGCCACCAGCACATCATGTCCTCAGTGCCACCAGCACATCATGTCCTCAGTGCCACCAGCACATCATGTCCTCAGTGCCACCCGCACATCATGTCCTCAGTGCCACCCGCACATCATGTCCTCAGTGCCACCAGCACATCATGTCCTCAGTGCCACCAGCACATCATGTCCTCAGTGCCACCAGCACATCATGTCCTCAGTGCCACCCGCACATCATGTCCTCAGTGCCACCAGCACATCATGTCCTCAGTGCCACCAGCACATCATGTCCTCAGTGCCACCAGCACATCATGTCCTCAGTGCCACCAGCACATCATGTCCTCAGTGCCACCAGCACATCATGTCCTCAGTGCCACCCGCACATCATGTCCTCAGTGCCACCAGCACATCATGTCCTCAGTGCCACCCGCACATCATGTCCTCAGTGCCACCCGCACATCATGTCCTCAGTGCCACCCGCACATCATGTCCTCAGTGCCACCCGCACATCATGTCCTCAGTGCCACCAGCACATCATGTCCTCAGTGCCACCAGCACATCATGTCCTCAGTGCCACCCGCACATCATGTCCTCAGTGCCACCAGCACATCATGTCCTCAGTGCCACCAGCACATCATGTCCTCAGTGCCACCAGCACATCATGTCCTCAGTGCCACCAGCACATCATGTCCTCAGTGCCACCCGCACATCATGTCCTCAGTGCCACCAGCACATCATGTCCTCAGTGCCACCCGCACATCATGTCCTCAGTGCCACCAGCACATCATGTCCTCAGTGCCACCCGCACATCATGTCCTCAGTGCCACCAGCACATCATGTCCTCAGTGCCACCCGCACATCATGTCCTCAGTGCCACCCGCACATCATGTCCTCAGTGCCACCAGCACATCATGTCCTCAGTGCCACCAGCACATCATGTCCTCAGTGCCACCAGCACATCATGTCCTCAGTGCCACCAGCACATCATGTCCTCAGTGCCACCAGCACATCATGTCCTCAGTGCCACCAGCACATCATGTCCTCAGTGCCACCAGCACATCATGTCCTCAGTGCCACCCGCACATCATGTCCTCAGTGCCACCAGCACATCATGTCCTCAGTGCCACCCGCACATCATGTCCTCAGTGCCACCAGCACATCATGTCCTCAGTGCCACCAGCACATCATGTCCTCAGTGCCACCCGCACATCATGTCCTCAGTGCCACCAGCACATCATGTCCTCAGTGCCACCAGCACATCATGTCCTCAGTGCCACCCGCACATCATGACCTCAGTGCCACCCGCACATCATGTCCTCAGTGCCACCAGCACATCATGTCCTCAGTGCCACCCGCACATCATGTCCTCAGTGCCACCAGCACATCATGTCCTCAGTGCCACCAGCACATCATGTCCTCAGTGCCACCCGCACATCATGTCCTCAGTGCCACCAGCACATCATGTCCTCAGTGCCACCCGCACATCATGTCCTCAGTGCCACCAGCACATCATGTCCTCAGTGCCACCCGCACATCATGTCCTCAGTGCCACCAGCACATCATGTCCTCAGTGCCACCCGCACATCATGTCCTCAGTGCCACCAGCACATCATGTCCTCAGTGCCACCCGCACATCATGTCCTCAGTGCCACCAGCACATCATGTCCTCAGTGCCACCAGCACATCATGTCCTCAGTGCCACCAGCACATCATGTCCTCAGTGCCACCAGCACATCATGTCCTCAGTGCCACCAGCACATCATGTCCTCAGTGCCACCAGCACATCATGTCCTCAGTGCCACCCGCACATCATGTCCTCAGTGCCACCAGCACATCATGTCCTCAGTGCCACCAGCACATCATGTCCTCAGTGCCACCCGCACATCATGTCCTCAGTGCCACCAGCACATCATGTCCTCAGTGCCACCAGCACATCATGTCCTCAGTGCCACCAGCACATCATGTCCTCAGTGCCACCCGCACATCATGTCCTCAGTGCCACCAGCACATCATGTCCTCAGTGCCACCAGCACATCATGTCCTCAGTGCCACCCGCACATCATGTCCTCAGTGCCACCAGCACATCATGTCCTCAGTGCCACCAGCACATCATGTCCTCAGTGCCACCAGCACATCATGTCCTCAGTGCCACCCGCACATCATGTCCTCAGTGCCACCAGCACATCATGTCCTCAGTGCCACCAGCACATCATGTCCTCAGTGCCACCAGCACATCATGTCCTCAGTGCCACCAGCACATCATGTCCTCAGTGCCACCCGCACATCATGTCCTCAGTGCCACCAGCGTGTTAACACAGCCATATGTGCCTCATGATAGACACGGTCTGTGAATAATAGTAGCCCTATCAACTTCAATTGTGAAAAAAATATAAAACAAATCCATTAATGAGCTGAAGTGTCTGCTTGCAGTGCCTCGAGATGTTCGTTGGACATTTTTGTCGAAAAGATACATCTCTGCAGTTTTTGCACGAAAGTTGGGTTTATTGGAAAATGAAGTTTGGTTGTCAAACCAGTTTTTGAAACTGGAAAATTGAGAATGATGAACAACCCTTCAAAAGTTTGAAGTTTGAATAGGAAAAAATGTAAGTTTCTATGCCCTCATTTTAAGAGGTGTAGGGCGCCCATACATCGAATACCGTATATATAATATATATATATATATATATATACATATATATATATATATATATTTCTATATATATATATATATATATATATATGTATGTATATATATATATATATATATATATATATATATATATATATATATATATATATATATATATATATATATATATATATATATATATGTATATATATATATATATATATATATATATATATATATATATATATATATATATATATATATATACAAATATATACATACATATATATATATATATATATATATATATATATATATATATATATATACATATATAAACATACATATCATATATATATGATACAAGAAATAGTAAGGATATGTACGGTACCTCAATAGTATTAGATCAACAGCAAGTAGCAATAGTATATTTTATAGAGGAATAAGAATGTATAACTCCCTACCATTAGTAATTAAAAACTGTAATTTAGTGTAATTAGTTTTAAGGTAAATATCAAAAAGCATATGTTACAATTAAGAGAAAAAAAACAATAATTCTAGAGTATATTAGGAGAAATATTGATCGAAGTCATAACATGTGAAACCTGTTGATGTAATAGCTCTTAGCTAAGCATTAAATACATACAATACGATACAATACAATACAATACAATACAATACAATACAATATATATATATATATATATATATATATATATATATATATATATATATATATATATATATATATATATATATATATATATATATATATATATATATAGGCCTATATATGCTATAAATAATAAATAAATAAATATAAATGCTGAAAAATGAATAAATAAATAAATAAATAAATGAAAAAATAAATAAATAAATGCTATAAGTATTAAAACAACCAAAGAGGTGCCGCTTCAGAACGTCCTTACTAATTCATCCTTAGCTCTAACTAGAAAACAATGATTTATTTCGATCTCATTATGTAAAAATAAATCAATGAATAATAGTTAAAGGGCAATGACAAGAATGACCTAAAGTTTCTGACGCAAAACATTTGAGGCCTAGATGTTGATACAAGACTGGTAGTGAGGGGACCTTGTATTTCACTTCATCATTATCTCCCCATCATTGCATTGTCCTAGCATAGCCTCCAAATGGCCTACGGCTACTCGGCCATAGCCAGGTGCTAGCCTATAACCCAGCACAGGTAGAGGCTAGGCCTTCCTTCGACTCACCATTGTAGTTGTCGAACGCTGTCGGTACATACTCGCTCGGAAATCCATTCGTGCTGTAACTAACAACTAAAGAAGTCTTTCCCACAGCACCATCACCAACTAAAACACATTTAATTCTCTTATTTGTCTCGAAATGATTGTCGTCTTTCACTTTTAACAGCGGACTAGTACAGCCGAGAGCTGAGGGAGGCATGACGAACGTCCTCCCTCGACGGTTAAATATCTGACACTGACTGAAGTGGGATGAATGAAATCGAATGTGAAGTTGCCGAGCTGCTGTCATAACACGGGAGAGTTCTACTAGTTGCGCTACCTAGCGATGAAACTAGTGAACTGTGATTAAGTCGATTGAACAGTCTGGAAATTGCCCGCACAAGTGTTCATTTATTTTATTTATTTAGTTTAAAATTCAATAATTTAATAGTTAATTTGATAATTAAATAGGTTTCGTAACAAGTCAGGTTAAAGCTACGCTAGAATTGAAATTCAAATTGAATATTGGGTGGTACAGTAGATGGTGAGGAAAGAAGGGATCACGGGTCAGGTTGGAGTTTGTTGAACTAGTTGGTGCCATGGTTGGATTGAATGATGTGAGAGGGTAGGTTATTGTAAACAGTCTGATTCGATTGTCAGTATTTTGTTGCTTATCATTATAATTGGCTGAGCGAAGCGAAGACTCAATTTCATTTTCACCATACTCGAAAAAAAGTGCCTGTTTGTTTTTCGCGCTCCACAGGTCAAACAAAAATTTAAAATCAGTTGAAATTTGGCATACACAAGTGTCCATATCTAATTTGATACTGTGTAGTTTTGAGGCGCAATCGGTTGAACCACTTCTGAGAGAACTCATTTCAAAGTTTTCACAAATCCCATAAGAATTAACCCAGAGGAAAAAGTTCGTAAAAAATATTTCCCTCGAGAGAATTCAAATTCTCAGCTAATTTCGATATAATAATGATAGGCCCTACACATTATTACAATCGAATCAGATCTGCCATTTTGATGTAAAAAATAATTCAATTTTTTTAAATCACTCAAAGCTATTAAGAAACCAATTAAATCCAAGCAATAGGTGTTAGCAATTAATTGGAGTCGATTATAATGCAAAAAGTGAAACAGAATATTACCAGCACATGTAGCTGAGTGGTCAACGCACTCGCTTCGTGTGATCCGGGAGGTGAAGGGACATATCAGACCCGGTTCAATCCCCGCCACCGTCCATCTTTACAGGGGTTTATCGTGGTTTCCGTCTGTAGTTTAGGCTAATGCAGGGATCGTTCCTACAATATGGGCCACGACCGCTTCCTTCCCACTATCCTTCCCGATACCTAAGAAACCTTCATCTCATCAATCATTCGTTCCACGCTAATAGATCACAGTTATCATTATAAAGAGTCGTTCAAACCCAATGTATATGTATATATATATTAAATATGATGAAAAAAATATATATATAAATATAAAAATATATAAAAGAAAAGAATTTCAAAGCTCATCAAATTTTCTTTTGGATTCATTGTTATTATTTTGTATGATTCTAGATTCTGTGATTACTGTTTAATGTTTATACTGTTTTATACAACTGTTAATACTTCTGAAAGTATGTTTTATTTTATAGAAATACAAGACGCATAATTATTTAACCCCACAGATAAGCCTGTGTTACAGGTTTTGAGCAGGTATATATTAACTTTTATGAACTTGTTTCAAATTGCTGAACGAAGAAATATACAATCAAACATTAATACGTGAAACAATACACACTGAAAGTGGCAGGCAACAAACAGTCCATGATGATAAATATCAAGAGATTTTATTCAAGTTTAAACGGGGCGCCTCAAAAGCACATGCTGGAATACTACCAAGAGTGAAGGTGGGCTTGGCATGTTCACTTAAAAACAGGATGTAAAAGAGAATTCGCGATTAAAAGCAAAGTGGCTGACATCTGGGGATGTTTTAGTGAACGGGCGGAGGCAGATACTTTCAAATTATATACAAATTAATTAATGCGTAATTACAATATAAAATACAAAATTGAAATTACTAAAATTATTAATTATCAAAATTACAATATTAATTACAAATATAATGTGTGTAAGCATACAACAACACGACATCTTGGCCTAACTGCCTTCCGACGGCCAATCGCCCACTTCGACAGTGCTGCCACCTGGTTAGCTTTTAATCACGAATAGAGAGGTTTTACCTATTCAAGGAAACGATCAGAACCTGACTCAAATAACCCTAACCAATTCCCCGAGATAGTAGCTCTTACGGCATTATCACAAGCTAAGCCCACCTTCACTCTTGGTATTATCTGTATACCGGTATACGCTCTTCAATGGCCTCGATTATTCTTCAGCGGAAGCGTTTTATGGAACTGCAAGGAACAAGGATCATCAAAAATAACTATGCCACATTGAAACACTAAAAAATATACTTTTTATTATACGCAAAATACAATTCTTCATACAATTTATGCACCACATTTCACTTTATATTCAATCAGACCCACATTAACATATCATTACAAACACATCTTACGTTAACAATAAATGTCTTTCTTTCACCGAACAACGAGCCGTTCGGAATAGTTTCACGAGACCTTGGAACGATTCAATACCAAAATTCGAGTACGATTCGAAAAAAAATCACATCACTGGAGCCGGTGAGAAGATCTTTTAGAGAAATTGAAGTTTTATGGTGTAAAATTGAACGATTAGACCACAGCATTCTTTAATCAGATCATTCTTCTCTGATACTGCTCTTTCACTCGGGGTATGCTTCCCGTGTTAACCGATGTCCAAATATTTTAGTTTACAAAATAGCCGATGGTGCCGTTGTTTCCAGACCATGACGTCACTTTCCAAAGATGTTCATGCATATCACTCTGTATGACATGTCATGTCTGCGAAGATACGAGCAACTTTGGGAATTTCTTACGAGAATTTAAATTACGCGCGCATTCAATTGGACCGTGACTGTGAGTTTACTAACTTTGTTATGACAATAATATGAAGGATTTTATTCAATAATATCACGGAATATCATCGGGACAAGTTCTTGAATGATGCTTATTGCTTGGGATAACATATATATCGTTCAAGTTTGAACCTCGGTGAGCCTGAAAGCCCTAGTCGAAATGTAAATATGACATAACCTCAATAACGTAGCAGGGAATTGAAAAATTATGAGAGAATGACATTTGTTCAAAGTTGATATTTTAGATACCAGAGTGCAGTACATACCAGACCATGACTTCATTTTTCCCTGCGCGAGCAAATATGCGCGAACCCGTCAAAATAGCCCGAGTGAAAGGGCAGTATAAGAAATGAATGAATAAAGAAGGCTATGGATTAGACAAATCAACATCCCCAACAGAAACAAACTCTTGTAAGAAGATGGAATATAAAGAAGAATATATACAAGTATAACCTTGCCACATATCATATTTCATCGATCAGTTGCGAGAAACGTTCCTTGTTGAACAACAAGTGATTCGAATCTGCGCGAGCTCCGTGCGTTGAATCGTTCCAAGTATCGTGGCACACCGGATATTCTCTCCACAATTCCTAAGCATGAATAGAATATGAAAAATACGTCCTTGGTGTTTTTGTCTAGCGTCTAATATCTACACGTTGAGAGTATATTGAAAGATTAAACACTCGTGTCCACGAGAGAAGTTGTTTACCGACACGACAAACGTACGTATCACAGTCATGTCCGTACGCCAAGGGGTATTCCTGTACAACTTGATCTCGTTATGGTGGTACAGGAAACAAGACAGAATAATCCTCTACTAACAGCTGGGTCTGGATTCACAAAGAGTACCATCTTTAGGACGGGGGACCATTTCACTGAGTTAGGACTAATTGGATGAGCAAGGCGAAGACACAATTTACCATACTCGAAAAGAAAGTGATTTTTTTTTGTTCGCGCTCCACAGGTCAAACGAAAATTCAAAATCAGTTGGAACTTGGCATACACAAGTGTCCTTATCTAATTCGATACTGTATAGTTCCGAGGTGCAATCGGTTGAACCACTTCTGAGAAAACTCATTTCAAAGTTTTCAAAAATCTCATAAGAATAACCCAGAGGAAAAAATTTGTCAAAAATATTTCTTTCAAGAGGATTCAAATTCTCAGGGAATCTTAATATAATAATCATACACATTATTCCGAAGTTTCAGTCAAATCAAATCAGCCATTTCGATGGAAAAAATAAATAATCCAATTTTTTTAAATCACTCGAAGCTACCTATTGAGAAACCAACTGAATCCAAGCAACGGGTGTCACCAATTAATTGGAAACGATTAATACAAAGCCCTTTATATTATCAAAGAAATCAATTGGGAAATTTGATGGCAGTGACGTAATTGTTTGGATGTCATAGTGGATATAATATATAATTACCAATCCAAAGAAGTTGGTATGTTCCAGCTCATCCATCAACGCGGCAACACATATAACACGTTTTTCTAGTATTAGTTCTAACTCAGTGAAATGGTCCTAACTCGAGACGTCCTAAAGATAGGACTCTTTGAGCACAGCCACCTTGAACCTCAGGTCGGAGTTGAACTGGGTTGTACAGAAATGCGCCGCCCAAGGTATCTTCAGGGTATTATGATGTTTCAGGACAAAGATCACGGCAAGAAAAGCAAGCAAGTCTAACAGAAGTGTAACCATCGAGGATTGTCCAGCTGGTATGACCTTGTTCTCTCGGGTATGCGAGTCCACTGAGGCGCGTATTACTGCGTGGTGGGAATCAACAAGTCAAACCCAGCATGCGATGTGAGACGAGCGAGATATCTGAATAAGGTATAATAAGTAGTTCTATCTTTGCTATTTTATCGACTCCTTGACACATATAAAAAATACTACATTGTTGGGCAAATATCGAATCTAGAAAGCAGTGGATCTTGGCAACCCAATTCTGCTTTTATTACCGCACCGGTATATTTAACGAATAGAAGCAGTTAATTTTTTTATTTTTCTTCAAAACGACTGGTCCGTATTGCTTACAAAATGGTCATGATGTGTATCATTCATGTCTACACATTCAGAGAGAATTTTATTTCATTTGGAAACATTTTATTTTTAAATTTTATTGCCCTTTCTAATCTAATGGGGTTTTTAGAAACTTTGAGGTGATATTTCTCAAAATCGGTCCGATTGATTCATTCCAAAAACTTACCAAGTTGTGAAAGTTTGCCAGTACAAAAAAAAGTTTAACCAGTTGAAGTTGATCAGTCAAACTCTGCAACCTGTGCAGTGCCCACAAAAAAAAATAAAAATAAATAAAACACGACAAAGCTCTATAAGAGTGGGATGGAGTCTTCCCTTTTGCTCATCCAACTAGCTGGACAGCATTGTCGACTGCCTGGGCAGAACCGCGCCCACTTGGGCAGAGACAATTCGGAATGCTCAGATTGAAATTCACGGACAGAGCCTACGTAGCCTGATTCAGCCAATAGGAAAGCTGTCAACGAGGCCGCCAAAATCATCAGCTGATTCGGACACTCGTCCTCGGACAAAAAAAAACTCTCGAATAATACAATTATTATTCGTAATTAGACGAGCTTTAGCGAGGATTCAATTTGACATACTGAAAAAAATTGGTGTTCGTTTTTATGTTTTTTTTTTTTTTTTATGTTTTTTTGTCGGTTCTCCACAGGTCAAACGGCTACAGCTATCAACTTCAAACTTTTTTTCTTTATGGTTCCTCATCTAGCTTAGATCTGTATAGTTTTGTGGCATTATCGGGTGGTAACTTTTATTTTTATGAATTTTAGAAATTTCAAAAATACCCATTAGAATAACACGGCAGGAAAAAAAAATTAAAAAATTTTATTTTCAAAAAAATTGAAATTCTGTGTGAAGTTGAATAACATCTTGATACACATTTCTGGAAATTCTCAGCTTGATCGGGTCAGCCATTTTGAAGAAAAAACATGAAATGTACTAAATTGGCACCACTCGAAGCAGTTTTTACCCATTTATAACTAAAATGTTACCCAATTGGCAAATTTAGGCAAAAGTTTGGCAATGAAGTCGACATACTATTACTTTCCGCTCGTCTAACAACGCGTATATAGCGTTTTCCTAGTGATAAGATCATGGGCAAATCAATCAACAACTCAAAACTACAATCATATCGTTGCGAGGGATAGATCGATTGACCGATAACAGTGACCTTGAGGTTTGAGTTGATTGCAACCAGCGTGTAATACGTCATGAATACCAAACACCCTCCGTAACACAACCGTCAGCACGCGGACCTCGCTGTGATTGGTGGGAAACAAAACTTGGGCGTACTCTTGTACGATTGGCTGCTCACCAGTTCCGCAACCAACCTAATAGGTGACACCACTAGTACCTCAGCGGCAATCAAGCCGGACAACCAATCCAGTTCCAGAACTATCCTCCTGGGGGTGCATTCCTGTACGATTTAATCCGGTTTTAGTGATATTGGTACTAACTTGGTATTCCTAAAACCATAGACCCGAAAATAATACCAGAAAAGCAGGATTAACTTAAACCTGCCAAAGAGCGGGTTTAGCGTGTTTTAAGATCCACCTCAGGATTTCAAATATTAATTTAAATATCCAATATAGTTAATATCGTTACGGAAATGCGATTTCTAGAATAAGAACTGAAGGCAACGGAATGTCAATGTATTTAAATAATTTTACCATCAGTTTTATTATTAATAATTCATTTGCCAGAATTCTTTTCGAAGCTTGTATACTGATGTTGTTCTAAGAGCAAAATTTCACACTGGCAGATCGGTTGCATCGTTAGCGCGGCTGCATTCAGAGGAAGACGGACGGGGTTCGATCCCACAAAGGTCAACTTTTGTTTTCTATTTAATTTCATTGAAAATTGTGCTTTAGGCTGAGATTTGATTTAGTTCAAGTTTCGTTGAAATTGGATGATTTTTAGGTACATTTTAGCTGATTTGTAACAACATTTGTCAAAAAACTGTTTTACCGACGTACTAACCTACGCTTCCCTTAAACCTACTATAAAACTCGTACAGGAATAGGAAGTTAAACCTCTCTAAAACCGGTATCAACACGGTATTAACTTGGACTAGGATTATCTAGATAAAACCAATTGTACAGGAATGCTGTTTGTTGAGATATTCAGTACCGTTACGACGGTCGCGTCACGCGAGCAATTTGCTGACAAGTAATCTCATTAAAAGGCAAGAAAATGCATGTAGTAAGAACCAGTGACTTCAAAGGAACGAACGTTAACAATGCAAAACAGTCGTACAGACATGTAAACAATAATTCTGTAAAGCTGGATTCATAGTGAAGCGTCAAAGCGGTTTTACCGTCGCGGTTGGTCACGTGAACCAATCAGGAGCTTGCCGCTCATTGCCAGATCTACCGCGCGGCAGCGACCTTGAATCTTGGTTTAAGTTCAACTTTTTGACGCGCGTAAAACCTACCGCGTGTGACGTCGTGCATTTCACGGCTTGCTGAATGCTCGAATTGCATGTCGGGACGCACACTTTGCGCGCCACTTGACTAGCCCCATTTTGCTTGTTGTGTTTTCAGCAGCCGTATTTTTTTTTCATACCAAAAATTATTATGAACGTGACTTTAATTACATTGGTGAGTGAACACCCCCAATTATATAGGTTGACCAATATGTCTAACAAAGACCGGACCATGAAAGAGAAGATTTGGAAAGAGAAGATATTTTGGCAATTCAATCTTTCGACAGCTCAAGCTTCGAGTATTGTACACAGGAGGCGCTAGCGTAATTCCGCTTTACTATGAACAGGCGAAAATAAAACCGCTGATACCGCAGCGGCAAGTTTACCGCGTTGCTATGAATGAAGCTTTATTTAATAAGATTGATAAACAACGATTAAACATCAAGAAAGCAATTGATTTGTGTAAGTTAACCACTAGACGGCAGCTGGCGCATTTACGCGTCGCAACACTTGCCAATACGTTTCATTTGATATCTTGCCATGTTGGCGTGGGACTTGTACTGACATCTGGGAGATGGATTGAGAAACGAGTGTTATTTTTTGATCGATAGAATACGCTAATGTATTGGAAAATGATGTAATACAGTCAGCTGTTATTCCAAAACATCGTTCTAGGCTAAATGTGTCAAATTGACAAGCCTTTGAACGCTCAATAAAAGTGATATTGGCAAATTTCTTGTTTCATATATCAAGTACAATAGTACATCAACAGTTCGACTAAACCATCTGTTTCTGCTATAAGCTGCCTTTCCATAAACACGTTTGCGAAGCGAAACGAAACGAAAAAAAACAGTCGATAGCCAATCACAGGCCCGAAAACCACTAGGAGTCCATGCTGGAATTACGCAACATAGCAGCCAAGACGAGTTGAGCCAAACTCAACTTTTTTGGTTGCGAATTGAATTCGCAACGAAAATCGCAATCGCTAGTGTCTACTTCCGTTTACGTCACATCGAGTGCTACTCAGTTCAAAATGATATCACTAGGATGCGCTAAAATTGCGAAATTATTTCACACATCATGGAGACAGCTATGCGAATTCGTCACGCAAAGTTTCGCAGTCATTTTTTTCATGGAAAGCTAGCTATAAGTATTATGAAACGCTATCTAAACACAAGTAGGCCTATCTGTGCGATATAACTGTGAAGAAACCAAAGGTAGTGATGACATAACCCCACTTTCAAGTGGTTTACAATAATACAAATGATCAAAGAAATAACAAACATTTTTCAATACAGAATCATGGACTACATTGTAACGCGGGCTACTTTTGTACCAAGGCATTTATATTTATGCTTGTACTATTGTATTATATTTGTACATAATTGTTGACAGGACCGTCTCAAAGTCTTGGAACAACCAAGATGTGTCACTTCTGAACCGTCTCAGTGATTCATTCTTAAAGTCCGTTTTCATGGCTCGCGGCAGGCGTTTTTTTTTCCTGTCCAATCAGAATGGATGAAATACCCACCGCTTGCACTTGTTGCTCTCTGCCGTGAGACATGGAATAAATTCAACTTTGGAAAAAAATGACGCAGTTAAATACCCTCACTCATTCAGAAGTAGGGTTATGTTGAAATATTACTTATAAAACAGTACTTTTCAAATATGCACTGGAATTGTTCTTGCGTGCCACATAAAACGATACTAAAAATCACTTGACCGCCTGAATTGAACAGGAATTATATATTTAAATAAATAAGTCAAATCTCGAAGTGGATGCGAAGAAACACGACTATGTGAACAGCGCAGGCGGCAGGCATTTTATTAACCGCGAGCTATGAAAACGGCCCTTTAGCCTCAATTGGGAAACAATGATTGTATACCAAGATTTAGATATTATTTTAAAAACAAGATTTGTTGTTGTATGTTTACGTTCCAAGCTGAACAGTGAATGTACGAGTGATGACATCGATTCTCAAATTCGGGAATCAATTTTCTGACTCCCAGGAAGGATTTTGAATCAATTTTGAAAAATAAAAAAAAAGTTTTTTTCTCAAAAAAAAGTTGTGTAATTTGAAACTTTTTTGTTCAATCTTCCCGCGGCATTTTACGTGAAAAATAGCTGCTAGAGACTTCTTTGAACTGTACTGTACCATTCGAGGATTTCTGTCAACGTTCGGCTGTCAGACGTAACCGAAGGGACAGCTTGTGTCCAGATAGTAAAATCTCAACAATACAGAATAATATGGGCAACGAAATGAGCATGTATTGCTACGTGAAGAAGTACAACACTGAAAGAAAAAAGAAAATGAAAAAAAATTGAAACAAAAAAAATCGATTTTTTGATTAAAGAATCGTTTTACATTCAAATCGATTCAGAATCGATTCTTGATTAATCGATGTCATCACTAATTAAAATACTTCCTGGAGAAAATATACTAATATTATACGCAGTGAAACTACGAGATGATTAGCGTACGCACTTCACGCGTGACCTGTGAGAATATTAGCAAATATGCGTACATTTGCATCAACATTTTGTTGAAGCCACTTTAGGTGACCGCAACCGTACTACTTAAAATGATAGAATATATTATTAATATTATTAAAATAATTATTATTAATATTCTAAGAGATTTCTATTTATTAATACTGTTGGATTACGGTTGAAACACTCCCCGCTAGAAATATGGCCGCCGCTAGTTCTCGGGGTTAGAATAGTGAAATGACGACGTTACAGGTTATGACTCCGGGGACATGTAAAAATGGCAATAAAAAGCAATGAAATCCCCAAGTTCTGTAGTAAACGTTTTGGTAATTATCGAATATAGAGAGCTCGCCTATTTTCGCAATTTTTCTTTTCATGAAAATACCGGAATGTGATGGATTTAGATGTAACTATTATTGAATCAAAGTCACATTTTGACATTTTTGCATGGTACTATTTCTGTACTCACTGTAAGTGCGATTACAATGTTAAACATGTACTTGGTCAGCCATGTTGGAGGCAGTAAGCTAGTGATGTTGCTAGTATCTGGACCTGAAATGGCTGCTTTAACCAGGAAATCTTGATAAAACTGGATTTTCATATATATATCTCAAACCCGGATAACCAATTAAATTGGGCCAGGGGGTGTTTCCACCAGTTTTTCTAGGGCAGACTTCTCATATCAATCGGTTCCTGCCAGTTCCGACTTCTTCCTCCTCCTCTTCACTACTGCTAGGCCTATCCTCTATTTCTCCTTCTCTTCCTACGAGTTCCCTCCATCGTTCTCTATTCTCCCACCATCTCTCGTCTTCCACTTCATCCCATTTTTCTCCTCCGTTGACTACCCCGAACTTGACTCCCTCCTACCACCTTTCTCTTTGTCTTCCAACTCTTCTCTTAGCTCCATTGTTTTCCGCTATCTCAAACATTGCTCTCGGTATTCTCTCCATTTCCATTCTCCGCATATGCCCGTACCACCTAAGTCTCTCCCTTTCCAATTTAAATGATAACCTTTCCACTCCCACTTCCTTCCTTATATTACTGCTTCTCTTCTTAATAAAAAAAATATATATGAAAACGACATCCAAATTAGAATGTGCCATCACTTCTGGATAACACGGTGATGCCATAATTAGGAAATAGCAACATCATAAATGTACCGCTTCAAATAGGCGAGTCCTCTATATTCAATAATTACCAACGTTTTTCCAGAAAATCTCATGTTTCAATCCCTTGATTTTGAAAAGGCAACAAAGCACTACTGTACACACGTCCGATTCCGCCATGTATCTACGTTATTTTCACACTCCATAAACGAGCATTGCGGGCAATGCTAGGTGCTAAATCTACTACATCATGTAAATCTCTTTTTCGTAAGTTGAACTTTCTCGCAGTATTCGACATTTTCACCTTGGAATTATTTCGCTACGTCAGGCACATTCTAGTCTCAATCAATTGACCACTAGTGATTGCCCCGCCCACAAACGTCACAAAACAAAACATCCAATCGAATGGGCTTTGCTATGTGGGAAATTTGACATTTACCTATCAGAGTATCTCTGAATGCCGACATGAAGTATAGATCAAGGTGGCCTGCCGATAAGCCACGCCTATCACTAGTGGTCAATTGACATAGCCTATCAGAGTATCTCTGAATACCCACATGAAGTATAGATCTAGGTGGCCTGCCGATAAGCCACGCCTATCACTAGTGGTCAATTGACATAGCCTATCAGAGTATCTCTGAATACCCACATGAAGTATAGATCAAGGTGGCCTGCCGATAAGCCACGCCTATCGCTAGTGGTCGATTAAATCCAAAGATTCACATCCATAACACAAGGAGGAAAGACAATTGGAACTGTTACTTTATCCACGTCCAATGTTTTCATCAGCCCAACTTTATAACCGTTTACCGCAATACGTTGAAGACAGCAATTCAGTTGCTAGCTGTAAATTGAACGTAACTTCTTGAAAAAATTATTCACTATGTTGGCAGAAGTTACCTAGACCTATGACTATCAATAACGTAACGGGATAAGCAACATGGCGCTTTCCTTTCGCACCATGCGTATATCAAAGGGATGCCGCCTCACAAATGTTATGATGATTTGCTGGTATTGTTGTATGTTGATCTATACAAGTGATAGATGTAATGCAATCTGTGAATCCAGCTCTTTCCAACTGCATTAAACAATATTGGGATAAATTTCATTTGAATTAGCCAATCTAAATTTAAAATACGTCTGTAAAAGCATTCAGTTCCCTAGTCAAGAGCCCCACTGCTATATTTACCATTTGATAACTGGATAATTACTCATCATCTACGAGAATGATTAAAATCAATGCAATTGTACAACTATGTGCTATGCATTGGAATACGAGCCTAATACGTACGATTTGATTTGAAATTGCGAATCTCACAAATGTACATGAAAGCGCGCTGATTCCATCATGGTGAAAACGGCCTAGTGTTAAAAGGATAGGACTTATGCCATGTTGCTTATCCCGTTACGTTATTGATAGTCATAGCCTAGACTGATTATTGTAATTTCAACTTCTGATTAATTAAATTGTTCACTTCCTCGCAGGTAAGTTTAGTTGGAAGAGCGCTCAGCTGACTGAACCTCGCCCTTGTTGACTCTACTAACGTTGTTATACGTGATAAATAAAAACTTTCTATTATTATTATATTCAAGATGAAAGCATAAAGCTGGGTTCCCATGACAATTTCTTCACGTGACGTCCGTCAAAACTTTAGAAGGCATCGTTGGTATAAAATAGATCACGTTCCGGAAAAATGCGGCATGGGAACGTGATCTATTTTATACCAACGATGCCTTCTAAAGTTTTGACGGACGTCACGTGAAGAAATTGTCATGGGAACCCAGCTTAATGCTCTTATCTTGAATGTAATAATAATAGAAAGTTTTTATTTATCACGCATAACAACGTTAGTAGAGTCAACAAGGGCGAGGTTCAGTCAGCTGAGCGCTCTTCCAACTAAACTTACCTGCGAGGAAGTGAACAGTTTAATTAATCAGAAGTTAAAATTACAATAATCAGTCTAGGTAACTTCTGCCAACATAGTGAATAATTTTTTCAAGAAGTTACGTTCAATTTACAGCTAGCAACTGAATTGCTGTCTTCAACGTATTGCGGTAAACGGTTATAAAGTTGGGCTGATGAAAACATTGGACGTGGATAAAGTAACAGTTCCAATTGTCTTTCCTCCTTGTGTTATGGATGTGAATCTTTGGATTTAATCGACCACTAGCGATAGGCGTGGCTTATCCGCAGGCCACCTAGATCTATACTTCATTTCCACGTCCTATCAACGTTCAAAACCAGCAAACGATGACCAAAAAGAAGCTGTATTTTCATCATTCATCGCATAATTTGTTGATTGATGAATTCTGAACATTTGCATCACTTGATCACCGCTATCCGACTATTTGACGAGAACAATTTCGTGACGCGCTCTCAAGTGTTTGTGCAAGAGACCGCGTCACGAATTTGTTCCTCTCGTAATCCGATGACGTAGTTGAATGTCCTACCGAAGTATTACAGGCCTTTTCAATTGTTTTCAATGTTGATTGAATACCCCGTACGAATGTTCTATAATAGAATCGACAACAATAGAACGGTGTGCCTGTTAGTTGGGGGCCACGCAGGGCTGCGTTGGATGAAGCTGCGTGGCAAAGACTACTGGACCCTTATTCTCGAAATTATGAGATTATGAGATGGGATTATTTAGGTGGAATTCTGGTAATCTCACTGAAAATGGCTGATTGGTATTCTCGAAACAATAATTTCACATTTCATGGCAATCCACATTTCACTTGAAAATCTCACCACACATTTTGTTAGTGAAATGTCAAAGTGAGTTGTAAAATATTGTGCATAGCACTTGAGATGGCTTTGCATCACTGCCACTAGGATAATTAACTAGGGAAGGCAGTGCATCCTATTTGTTTACATTTTCACGGGTCGCTATTGGCTATAATCTGTTAGCCTTCTAAAGGGTATCTCTCATATAATAAAAACAATTTCATTTCATATTTCACGATTTTTCAACTCAAGAATAGCAAAACGGTGAGAAGTGAGATAATAAAGTGGAATGAGATAATAATCTTATCTCATTTCACACATCTCATCTCATGATCTCATAATCTCGAGAATAAGGGTCCTGGGCCCGGATTCACAAAGAGGGAGTTTCAATTACCCCGGAGTAATTGTGAGGGTTTTCACCAATTCCCCCAGAATCTATATTTACAAAGCGGGAGAATTGGATTTTTGGAGGTTATGACGATATCACAGATGATATACATTCTCCCCTCAATATCTCAATCAAAATCCTCGTTCGTGAATACTGGGTTTCAGCTCTGAGAAAACGGGGGTTTTACGGGGAGAATAAAAAGGGGTTTTCATAAAATCCCCGTTTTCAAAACCTTGCTTCGTGAATCCGGGCCAAGATGGCAAACTTGCACAGTGAGTGAGTGGAAAGTTCAGCGAATTAGATTCAACTCTCTAACAGACGGGCGAGTCGCTACGAGTCATGTGACCTGACCCAGAGTCGCTGCTAGCAATACGATCTGACCGAATATTCGCTACTCAATGCGAACTTGGCCCAGAGTCGCTACGAGTCATGTGACCTGACCCAAAGTCGCTACTAGCAATACGATCTGACCGAATAGTCGCTACTCAATGCGAACTTGGCCCACAGTCGCTACGAGTCATGTGACCTGACCCAAAGTCGCTGCTAGCAATACGATCTGACCGAATATTCGCTACTCAATGCGAACTTGGCCCAGAGTCGCTACGAGTCATGTGACCTGACCCAGAGTTGCTGCTAGCAATACGATCTGACCGAATATTCGCTACTCAATGCGAACTTGGCCCAGAGTCGCTACGAGTCATGTGACCTGACCCAAAGTCGCTACTAGCAATACGATCTGACCGAATATTCGCTACTCAATGCGAACTTGGCCCAGAGTCGCTACGAGTCATGTGACCTGACCCAAAGTCGCTGCTAGCAATACGATCTGACCGAATATTCGCTACTCAATGCGAACTTGGCCCAGAGTCGCTACTAGCAATACGATCTGACCGAATATTCGCTACTCAATGCGAACTTGGCCCAGAGTCGCTACGAGTCATGTGACCTGACCCAAAGTCGCTACTAGCAATACGATCTGACCGAATATTCGCTACTCAATGCGAACTTGGCCCAGAGTCGCTACTAGCAATACGATGTGACCGAATATTCGCTACTCAATGCGAACTTGGCCCAGAGTCGCTACGAGTCATGTGACCTGACCCAAGGTCGCTACTGGCAGTACGATCTGACCGAATATTCGCTACTCAATGCGAACTTGGCCCAGAGTCGCTACTAGCAATACGATCTGACCGAATATTCGCTACTCAATGCGAACTTGGCCCAGAGTCGCTACGAGTCATGTGACCTGACCCAAAGTCGCTGCTAGCAATACGATCTGACCGAATATTCGCTACTCAATGCGAACTTGGCCCAGAGTCGCTACGAGTCATGTGACCTGACCCAAAGTCGCTGCTAGCAATACGATCTGACCGAATATTCGCTACTCAATGCGAACTTGGCCCAGAGTCGCTACTAGCAATACGATCTGACCGAATATTCGCTACTCAATGCGAACTTGGCCCAGAGTCGCTACGAGTCATGTGACCTGACCCAAAGTCGCTACTAGCAATACGATCTGACCGAATATTCGCTACTCAATGCGAACTTGGCCCAGAGTCGCTACTAGCAATACGATGTGACCGAATATTCGCTACTCAATGCGAACTTGGCCCAGAGTCGCTACGAGTCATGTGACCTGACCCAAAGTCGCTACTAGCAATACGATCTGACCGAATATTCGCTACTCAATGCGAACTTGGCCCAGAGTCGCTACTAGCAATACGATGTGACCGAATATTCGCTACTCAATGCGAACTTGGCCCAGAGTCGCTACGAGTCGTGTGACCTGACCCAAAGTCGCTGCTAGCAATACGATCTGACCGAATATTCGCTACTCAATGCGAACTTGGCCCAGAGTCGCTACTAGCAATACGATCTGACCGAATATTCGCTACTCAATGCGAACTTGGCCCAGAGTCGCTACGAGTCATGTGACCTGACCCAAAGTCGCTGCTAGCAATACGATCTGACCGAATATTCGCTACTCAATACGAACTTGGCCCAGAGTCGCTACGAGTCATGTGACCTGACCCAAAGTCGCTGCTAGCAATACGATCTGACCGAATATTCGCTACTCAATGCGAACTTGGCCCAGAGTCGCTACTAGCAATACGATCTGACCGAATATTCGCTACTCAATGCGAACTTGGCCCAGAGTCGCTACGAGTCATGTGACCTGACCCAAAGTCACTGCTAGCAATACGATCTGACCGAATATTCGCTACTCAATGCAAACTTGGCCCAGAGTCGCTACTAGCAATACGATGTGACCGAATATTCGCTACTCAATGCGAACTTGGCCCAGAGTCGCTACGAGTCATGTGACCTGACCCAAAGTCGCTACTAGCAATACGATCTGACCGAATATTCGCTACTCAATGCGAACTTGGCCCAGAGTCGCTACTAGCAATACGATGTGACCGAATATTCGCTACTCAATGCGAACTTGGCCCAGAGTCGCTACGAGTCATGTGACCTGACCCAAAGTCGCTGCTAGCAATACGATCTGACCGAATATTCGCTACTCAATGCGAACTTGGCCCAGAGTCGCTACGAGTCATGTGACCTGACCCAAAGTCGCTGCTAGCAATACGATCTGACCGAATATTCGCTACTCAATGCGAACTTGGCCCAGAGTCGCTACTAGCAATACGATCTGACCGAATATTCGCTACTCAATGCGAACTTGGCCCAGAGTCGCTACGAGTCATGTGACCTGACCCAAAGTCGCTGCTAGCAATACGATCTGACCGAATATTCGCTACTCAATGCTAACTTGGCCCAGAGTCGCTACGAGTCATGTGACCTGACCCAAAGTCGCTGCTAGCAATACGATCTGACCGAATATTCGCTACTCAATGCGAACTTGGCCCAGAGTCGCTACTAGCAATACGATGTGACCGAATATTCGCTACTCAATGCGAACTTGGCCCAGAGTCGCTACGAGTCATGTGACCTGACCCAAAGTCGCTGCTAGTGTGAAGCGTCTACGAGAGGGTGGAAGTCGCTGATTGAGATGGTTTTATTACAAGTACGGGAAAATTAGTCGAGAGTTTGACAGCGAGTTGGTCTGGTGAACAAACGCAGCTGCGGAAACGCGTCGGCAGGCTCGGAGATTCTTCAGAACTTTCTCCTGGAAGAAGAAACGCAGGTATTAGTCTCGGGAGGGAGATAAGCGACAGGATCTCAACGGTGTTGGCCTGCCGCTAGGAAGACACTGCGTTAGAGATGTCCATTTCCACCAAACGTGACAATGCGTCAACTCTTACACAAAACTGTTCAGATATAAAATAGTATGAATAACAATGTTGTATTATGTATTTATATATATATATATATTTTTTTTTAATAATGATGACTAAGATCTATTGGCATCAAATGAATGATTGATGAGATGAAGATTTAGATGAGATTTAGATTGAATGAGATTGATGAGATTGAAATAGATTGAATGATTTAGATGAGATGAAGATTTAGATTTAGATGAGATGAATATTAGGATTTTAAGGCGCATCGACAGCGAGGTCATCACTGATTTTTCTGTCTTCTCTCTTAAGTAGGCTACCTCCAGAAACTAGTTGAGTTATCATTATTTTATATAGATCATTCAGGTATAATTATTATTTTTTTTTATATCGAGTTTCAACGACGCACTGTAATGATTACTAAGATCTATTGGCGTCGTATGAATGATTAATGAGATGATGGGATGATGAGATGAAGGTTTTTATAGGTAGTGGGAAGGATAGTGGGAAGGAAGCGGTCGTGGTCTATATTGTGAGAACCACCCAGGCATTAGCCTAGACTACAGAGGGAAACCACGAGAAACCCCTGTAAAGATGGACGCTTACGGAGATCGAACCAGGTCTGATATGTCCCTTCACCTCCCGGATCACATGAAGCGAGTGCGCTAACCACTCAGCTACATGTGCCGGTCGTTGGAGAAACTTATTCTGTCAATGATTCAGAATATTGGTGATAGTTTTTCAGAGGAAGGGAAATTCCTCTCAATGCCAAAATTACAAGAATAATCTTAATAATAACCATGATGATAGCCAGAATATTGAACAACATTACTGGCACATGCAGCATAGTGGTTAACGCACTTGCTTCATATGACCCGGGAGGCAGTGGGCATGTTGGACCCGGTTCGATCCCCACCACCGTCCATCTCTAAAGGATTTTTTTCGGTGTTTCCCTCTGTAGTCTAGGCTAATGCCAGGATGGTTCCCACAATATAGGCCACGACCGCTTCCTTCCCACTATCCTTCCCATTACCCATAAAACCTTCATCTCATCATCCCATCATCTCATCAATCATTCATCCAATGCCAATAGATCTTAAGTCATCATTACAGTGAGTCATTAAAATCCAATATGAAAATTTAAAAAATGAATAACATCATTTTTAAAACTGTTTTTATTTGAACACTTCTTCAGACAGTTTGAACACGATGTAGTGATACCAACCTATTGTATCATAATATAAAGGAGTTGACCCAACTCGGGTCTTGGAAGTGAAATATTCCCGGGACAGAATCTGAGTCCAGCGTCCTGATTACACGTAGCGTAACTCTCGCTTTTATATCGAACTATTTAAAACAACAATACTCAACAATGCTATACACGGCCCAGTAGATCACGAGAATTATAGATCTTGTTAGTTCAACAATGCCACCGGTACCGTATCCACTCTTATCTACATCTGGTTCACAAGGGGATCTGCTAAATCGCGACAGGCAATCGGGACCTTTGGCTCCGAACTGACCGCAAGAAACCACAAATACCGTCCATGTTATCAGTATGGGAGTCGTTACACCTTCTTTATATTATGATGTAATAGGTTGGTATCACTACATCATGGTTTGAATGTTGACCTGAGGCATAGAATTAGTGGATGACTTGAGTGGGGAGTTTAACCACTTGACGGCCGCCGACAAATACGCATCCGCAGCGATCGTGCTGCCCAAGCCGCTGGCGCACATGTGCGTCCTGACACATTCCAAAACGTTACATTTCATATCTCGACAAAATGACGTGATATTGACATAAGACTTGTACTGACATCTGGGAGATAAGACTGAGAAATTGGTTTCAATTGTTTTGGAGGCGATAGAATATGCTTATGTATCCGAAATGATGTAATACAGTCAGCTGTTATTCCAAAACATCGTTCCAGGCTAAATGTGTCAAATTGACGAGCCTCTGAACGGTCAATAAAAGTGATATCGGTGAATTTCTTGTTTTACATAATACATAAGCGTATTCTATCGGACGAAAAAAAATCAAAATCAATTTCCCAGTCCGTCTCGCAGATGTCAGTACAAGTCTCGTGTCAATATGACGACATTTTGTCGAGATATGAAATGAAACAATTTGGAATGTGTCAGGACGTACATGCGCGCCAGCGGCCGTAAAGTAGTTAAACTCGGCTCGTCTGTCAAGTCATCCGCCAATCGTACGCTTTGGGTCAACATTCAAACTGTCTGAAGAAGTGTTCAAATGAAAACAGTTTTAAAAATGATGTCGTTCATTTTTTTTTTATACACATCGAGTTTTAACGACGCACTGTAATGATGACTAAGATCAAGTATAACAATACATCAACGCAATCAAACCATCTGTTTCTGCTATAAATGTAATGAAAGGCCGTCTAAACACGCGTATCTGTGCAATATAACAGGCAAACAACCGGCCTGGGAGGTAGGGTAGTGACCTTGAAACCCAGCTGTCAAGTGGTTAAAGAATCCGGGCTGGAATAACTGCTCTCACGAATGGGTGAAGCAAGGGACCCGTATCGTCAACAATCATGGGCTTCACGTCAAGTTGACGAGATGTCAACCGTTCGACCCTTCTGTCGGAACATACTTCTGGCAACAATTCGCTATTTCAACTAACTGGTTTCTTGATAAACGGTATAGACATTCTAGCCGCTAGTTAAAATACACCACGGGTCATATATATACATATATATATTTGAGGGGTATTGTTTTTCAATTTACAAAATTGAATTTACCATCAATATTGTTATTATTATAATCATCACTATTATTATTTTTACTATATGCCTACACTGCCCCACTTAGAGAGAACACAGCATCTGCAAAATATCGGTTCTGAGATATTTAATAAACAGCGTTATGGTTTGTAACCATTGTATACTTGGATAAAGGCCCGTTTTCATGGCTCGCGGCGGGCGTTTTTTTTCCTGGCCAATCAGAATGAATGAAATACCTACCGCTTGTACTTGTTGCTCTCTGCCGTGAGACATGGAATAAATTCAACTTGAAAAAAAAACGCCGCAGTTAAATACTCTCACACACACCAGTGGTCATTCAAGTAGTAAGTAGGGTTATGTTGGAATATTACTTCTAAAACAGTACTTTTCAAACATGCACTGCGATTGTTCTTGCGTGCCACATAATACGATACTATAAATCACTTGACCGCCTGAATTGAACAAGAATTACATATTTAAATAAATTGGACAAATCTCGAAGTGGATGCGAAGAAACGCGACTATGTGAACAGCGCAGGCGGCAGGCGTTTCTTAACCGCGTGCCGCGAGCCATGGAAACGGCACTTAAAACACCGCATCTACCACTCCATGCTGCACATATGGAGATTTTTTGTGAATCACCCAAAGCTATCAAGATACTAATTAAATCCAAGCAACAAGTGTCACCTCTTGACTGTAAACGATTAAAACAAAGCCTTCTTTATTATCATAGAAATCAATAATGAAAATAAGATGGCAGTGATGTAATGGTTTGGATCTCAAGGTGTATATATATATAATAACCAATCCAAAGATAAGTCGATATGTTCCAGCTCATCCATCAACGCGGCAACACATAACGCATTTGCCTAGTGTATAAAAATTGGTTCTTAATGAGAGAGCCAAACTATTCAATCATCAACTCATTATATATTGCATATATATTATATATTATCATGCATCATAATTAATATATATCATAGCATATATTATCAAGTATTACGATCATTGGAACTGTGCAAACTGCGCGCTTACAGAGAGAGAGAAAAAACAGACAAAGCTCCATAAGACAGGGACGAAAGTCGCCACTTTTGCTCATCCAAAAATCTATTCATTAATTCATAAACGAGATAATTAAGTGAAATTAATAATAACTAAGACAAATAATAAATGTGTGGTTGTTATCAATCGTCCAGCATGCCGCATGCGATAGTCACCTGACAGGCAGCTTGCTGGCCGGGTCCGCGTAGTTACCCAGACTGAGCCTCTTGACGGCTGCCGTGGGGCTGGCGCAGCGGCTGTTTGGTGCCGTATTCTGCTTGGCACGCGCCGGGCTCGACCCACGGCTGCCCACCGGGCTGGACCCGCCGCTGGCCGACCCCCCCACCGTCAGGCTGCGCCGCTTCACCCGCGGTGGCGCCAAGTGCAGGCTGCGCCGGTTCGTCTTCGGGTCGAGCTGCGGGATACTGCTCTCTTCTCTGGCCGTGGTCGCGCGATGAGACGGACTACCTTCTTTGACGGCGGGCGATCGGTAAGTTATACCGCTTGAACTTCCTTTATCGACGCTTGATCGGTAAGTTATACCGCTTGAACTTCCTTTATCGACGCTTGATCGGTAAGTCAAACTGCTTGTACCTTCTTTAGCTGCGGCTGTTCGATGAGATAGACCACTTTTGTCCGTACTTGACCGGTAAGTAAGATTACCAGTACGTTCTTTATCAGCTGTGGGTCGATAAGACAGGCTACTTTCTTCAGGAGCGGTAGTCTGATTCGATTGGTTGTCTTGTTTCACGTCGCTTCTGCTCTGTCGAACCGCAGCCGCTTCTTTACGAGCTGTCGTTTTAGGCGTTTTCTCCTTCCCATCATCATCTTCTCGTGCCGTCGACCGATTCGAACCGCCGCCTTCCTTACGCTCGCCGTCTGCCACAATCTTGCCGCCGTTCGGTCGATAGCATGCCGTGTTCGGTCGATACGCCAGCCTTGACGGACCGTCCGCGTCCCGAGTCGTGATCCGCAGCTTCTCGATGTAGCTGTGACGTCGGTTGCTGTTGTCCACGACAGCCGTGACCTTCAACGGCGAGTCCACGATCTTCACGCTGGCCTTGACGGGCTTGTCCGCGTAGCTGTGGCGGCGCGGCGGCTCCTTGAGCACGGCGTCCAGGCTGACCTTGACCTCGCCGACCCCCAGGTCGCTCAGCGACGTCTTGGCCTTGTCGCGCAGGTTTGGTATTCGCGAGGGCGCGACGGCAAACTGCCGCGGTATCGGCACGCCCGCGTCCACGTAGAACTCGGCTTCGAGGCTGGAAACGACGAAACGTTCAGCGTCTGCGACGTCGGTGGGGTCGAAGATGCAGCGGTCGAGGAGGGAGGGAAGGCGGGAGGGGCGGTCAGAGGAGAGGAGGTGGAGGTAGTCGCCGGCCATCATGCACGGCGGCGGTCGCGACTCAAGGAAGCTGCGTTTCAGGATGAGGAGTGCTCGTGCGTGGAGATCGCGAGCGTCCGAGAGTCCGGAGTAATCCCAATCGCGGTTAGTGGCGTCATCAGAAGCGTACGAAGAACGATCGTTGGTTAGTTTATTGGAGTAGGAACGATCCTTGGTTAATTGATCCGAAGCATACGAGTGTTCGTTGGTTAGTTTATTGGAGTAGGAACAATCGTTGGTTGGTTGATCCGAAGCATACAAAGAAAGTTTGTTTGTTAGTTTATCAGAAGCGTAGGAAGAATGTTCGTTTGTTAGTTCATTGGAGTAGGAATGATCGTTGCTAAGTTGATCCGAAGCATACGAGTGTTCGTTGGTTAGTTTATTGGAGTAGGAACGATCGTTGGTTAGTTGATCCGAAGCATACAAAGAAAGTTTGTTTGTTAGTTTATCAGAGGCGTAGGAAGAATGTTCGTTGGTTAGTTTAGTCCAGTCGGGAGAACACAAACGCAGGGCATCGTGAGAGGCCGAGCGGTTGTCCGCGGCAATATCGTTAGTGATGTTATTCAGCCGCACGTTGTTGTTACTGTTGTTGTTGGTTAGTTGGTTACGCTGCGGTTGGTTGTTAGTGAGGCCATTGCGCTGCCAGGGTGGTGCCAAGCGACGCGGTGAGAAGCGGGCGAGAGTGCGCGCAAGCGAGCTAGCAACACAAGGTCACGCGGTTACAAGCGGCGAGCGATGCTCAACGGGGCCGTATTGATTCCACGAGAGACAATTTTGTCTACCAACACGATAAACTCGAATAATTGAGTCTTTGCTTCGCTCATCCAATTAAAAAATCAAAAATAATGAATCAAATATGGTATTATGTCTAGAAATTATCGTAACTTTGAGCCGGATCAAAGTTATGACCTTTTGTGAGTTCGACCCTTGGCCATACAGAACTAATACAGGAGCAGGATTTTTTTTCCAGAAAAATCGTCTGAAAGTTTTTCCTGAAAAACAATCCCAACCGTTTGTGGTGTGACACCGATCTTCAGAAAAAAGTTTCAAGTCGATTGATTTTTTTCCTGACCTGTACGCCGGGTACAATTACAAAAATAAATTAAAAAAGCTCAATTTTTTCTTGGTAGTCTTTGCTACGCTCATCTAACAAGTAAATACCTCCACTGTAACACAATACAGTAGAACTTCAGTTATAAGCTTCTCGTTTATACATTTATTACATTCATAAGTTTTATTTTCTGATCCAACCAATATGCTCCACATGTTGAATAGTTTCATTAATAAGAGTTTGACATTAATACACTTTTTTCATCTGGTCCCCCTGAAAAACGTATAAATGAGGTCCCACTGTAGTACTAATCATTCATTACTAAATAGCATTGGCAGCATGGGCCTTTCAAACGCAGCTAATAACATCCCACTCTACTTCAAACATCGCTGCTAATTGGCTCTATCATCTCTAAAACGGTTTATTACCAAACAGTGATGTCATCTGACGTAACACCCAATCAAGTGGGCCGTTTACCATGTGGTATTCAGGCAGGACCAATCAGAGCATCTCAAATTGCCTGCCGTGAACAGATCTACGTGGCCGACTAATAAGCCACGCCCATCGTCAGTCACTACTCAAGTTCTCACCGCCATTCAGTTGGTAGACAATCGTCATCTCACGTGGATTCAATAATAGCGGTGACCCAGGTTCTCGTGGATAGAGATCCATTTTCAATCTTCAAGATTGAATTTCACCGTCATGGTACTAGGCGTCGTAATGATGTGCACATAAGATAGTCACAGACTCACTTCATACACCAGGGGGCGCATTCCTGTACGATTTAATCCGGTTTTATATTATTCTTTTTCTATTTATTTCTTTTTCTTTTTATATTATTTCTTTTATTCGGTTTTATATTATATTATTATATTATTATATTATATATATTTAATCGGTTTAATCCGGTTTAATACCTCAATATAGCCCATCTAGGTTGACTATGATAGGCGTAGGTTGACTATGATAGGCGTAGGTTGACTATGATAGGCGTAGGTTGACTATGATAGGCGTAGGTTGACTATGATAGGCGTAGGTTGACTATGATAGGCGTAGGTTGACTATGATAGGCGTAGGTTGACTATGATAGGCGTAGGTTGACTATGATAGGCGTAGGTTGACTATGATAGGCGTAGGTTGACTATGATAGGCGTAGGTTGACTATGATAGGCGTAGGTTGACTATGATAGGCGTAGGTTGACTATGATAGGCGTAGGTTGACTATGATAGGCGTAGGTTGACTATGATAGGCGTAGGTTGACTATGATAGGCGTAGGTTGACTATGATAGGCGTAGGTTGACTATGATAGGCGTAGGTTGACTATGATAGGCGTAGGTTGACTATGATAGGCGTAGGTTGACTATGATAGGCGTAGGTTGACTATGATAGGCGTAGGTTGACTATGATAGGCGTAGGTTGACTATGATAGGCGTAGGTTGACTATGATAGGCGTAGGTTGACTATGATAGGCGTAGGTTGACTATGATAGGCGTAGGTTGACTATGATAGGCGTAGGTTGACTATGATAGGCGTAGGTTGACTATGATAGGCGTAGGTTGACTATGATAGGCGTAGGTTGACTATGATAGGCGTAGGTTGACTATGATAGGCGTAGGTTGACTATGATAGGCGTAGGTTGACTATGATAGGCGTAGGTTGACTATGATAGGCGTAGGTTGACTATGATAGGCGTAGGTTGACTATGATAGGCGTAGGTTGACTATGATAGGCGTAGGTTGACTATGATAGGCGTAGGTTGACTATGATAGGCGTAGGTTGACTATGATAGGCGTAGGTTGACTATGATAGGCGTAGGTTGACTATGATAGGCGTAGGTTGACTATGATAGGCGTAGGTTGACTATGATAGGCGTAGGTTGACTATGATAGGCGTAGGTTGACTATGATAGGCGTAGGTTGACTATGATAGGCGTAGGTTGACTATGATAGGCGTAGGTTGACTATGATAGGCGTAGGTTGACTATGATAGGCGTAGGTTGACTATGATAGGCGTAGGTTGACTATGATAGGCGTAGGTTGACTATGATAGGCGTAGGTTGACTATGATAGGCGTAGGTTGACTATGATAGGCGTAGGTTGACTATGATAGGCGTAGGTTGACTATGATAGGCGTAGGTTGACTATGATAGGCGTAGGTTGACTATGATAGGCGTAGGTTGACTATGATAGGCGTAGGTTGACTATGATAGGCGTAGGTTGACTATGATAGGCGTAGGTTGACTATGATAGGCGTAGGTTGACTATGATAGGCGTAGGTTGACTATGATAGGCGTAGGTTGACTATGATAGGCGTAGGTTGACTATGATAGGCGTAGGTTGACTATGATAGGCGTAGGTTGACTATGATAGGCGTAGGTTGACTATGATAGGCGTAGGTTGACTATGATAGGCGTAGGTTGACTATGATAGGCGTAGGTTGACTATGATAGGCGTAGGTTGACTATGATAGGCGTAGGTTGACTATGATAGGCGTAGGTTGACTATGATAGGCGTAGGTTGACTATGATAGGCGTAGGTTGACTATGATAGGCGTAGGTTGACTATGATAGGCGTAGGTTGACTATGATAGGCGTAGGTTGACTATGATAGGCGTAGGTTGACTATGATAGGCGTAGGTTGACTATGATAGGCGTAGGTTGACTATGATAGGCGTAGGTTGACTATGATAGGCGTAGGTTGACTATGATAGGCGTAGGTTGACTATGATAGGCGTAGGTTGACTATGATAGGCGTAGGTTGACTATGATAGGCGTAGGTTGACTATGATAGGCGTAGGTTGACTATGATAGGCGTAGGTTGACTATGATAGGCGTAGGTTGACTATGATAGGCGTAGGTTGACTATGATAGGCGTAGGTTGACTATGATAGGCGTAGGTTGACTATGATAGGCGTAGGTTGACTATGATAGGCGTAGGTTGACTATGATAGGCGTAGGTTGACTATGATAGGCGTAGGTTGACTATGATAGGCGTAGGTTGACTATGATAGGCGTAGGTTGACTATGATAGGCGTAGGTTGACTATGATAGGCGTAGGTTGACTATGATAGGCGTAGGTTGACTATGATAGGCGTAGGTTGACTATGATAGGCGTAGGTTGACTATGATAGGCGTAGGTTGACTATGATAGGCGTAGGTTGACTATGATAGGCGTAGGTTGACTATGATAGGCGTAGGTTGACTATGATAGGCGTAGGTTGACTATGATAGGCGTAGGTTGACTATGATAGGCGTAGGTTGACTATGATAGGCGTAGGTTGACTATGATAGGCGTAGGTTGACTATGATAGGCGTAGGTTGACTATGATAGGCGTAGGTTGACTATGATAGGCGTAGGTTGACTATGATAGGCGTAGGTTGACTATGATAGGCGTAGGTTGACTATGATAGGCGTAGGTTGACTATGATAGGCGTAGGTTGACTATGATAGGCGTAGGTTGACTATGATAGGCGTAGGTTGACTATGATAGGCGTAGGTTGACTATGATAGGCGTAGGTTGACTATGATAGGCGTAGGTTGACTATGATAGGCGTAGGTTGACTATGATAGGCGTAGGTTGACTATGATAGGCGTAGGTTGACTATGATAGGCGTAGGTTGACTATGATAGGCGTAGGTTGACTATGATAGGCGTAGGTTGACTATGATAGGCGTAGGTTGACTATGATAGGCGTAGGTTGACTATGATAGGCGTAGGTTGACTATGATAGGCGTAGGTTGACTATGATAGGCGTAGGTTGACTATGATAGGCGTAGGTTGACTATGATAGGCGTAGGTTGACTATGATAGGCGTAGGTTGACTATGATAGGCGTAGGTTGACTATGATAGGCGTAGGTTGACTATGATAGGCGTAGGTTGACTATGATAGGCGTAGGTTGACTATGATAGGCGTAGGTTGACTATGATAGGCGTAGGTTGACTATGATAGGCGTAGGTTGACTATGATAGGCGTAGGTTGACTATGATAGGCGTAGGTTGACTATGATAGGCGTAGGTTGACTATGATAGGCGTAGGTTGACTATGATAGGCGTAGGTTGACTATGATAGGCGTAGGTTGACTATGATAGGCGTAGGTTGACTATGATAGGCGTAGGTTGACTATGATAGGCGTAGGTTGACTATGATAGGCGTAGGTTGACTATGATAGGCGTAGGTTGACTATGATAGGCGTAGGTTGACTATGATAGGCGTAGGTTGACTATGATAGGCGTAGGTTGACTATGATAGGCGTAGGTTGACTATGATAGGCGTAGGTTGACTATGATAGGCGTAGGTTGACTATGATAGGCGTAGGTTGACTATGATAGGCGTAGGTTGACTATGATAGGCGTAGGTTGACTATGATAGGCGTAGGTTGACTATGATAGGCGTAGGTTGACTATGATAGGCGTAGGTTGACTATGATAGGCGTAGGTTGACTATGATAGGCGTAGGTTGACTATGATAGGCGTAGGTTGACTATGATAGGCGTAGGTTGACTATGATAGGCGTAGGTTGACTATGATAGGCGTAGGTTGACTATGATAGGCGTAGGTTGACTATGATAGGCGTAGGTTGACTATGATAGGCGTAGGTTGACTATGATAGGCGTAGGTTGACTATGATAGGCGTAGGTTGACTATGATAGGCGTAGGTTGACTATGATAGGCGTAGGTTGACTATGATAGGCGTAGGTTGACTATGATAGGCGTAGGTTGACTATGATAGGCGTAGGTTGACTATGATAGGCGTAGGTTGACTATGATAGGCGTAGGTTGACTATGATAGGCGTAGGTTGACTATGATAGGCGTAGGTTGACTATGATAGGCGTAGGTTGACTATGATAGGCGTAGGTTGACTATGATAGGCGTAGGTTGACTATGATAGGCGTAGGTTGACTATGATAGGCGTAGGTTGACTATGATAGGCGTAGGTTGACTATGATAGGCGTAGGTTGACTATGATAGGCGTAGGTTGACTATGATAGGCGTAGGTTGACTATGATAGGCGTAGGTTGACTATGATAGGCGTAGGTTGACTATGATAGGCGTAGGTTGACTATGATAGGCGTAGGTTGACTATGATAGGCGTAGGTTGACTATGATAGGCGTAGGTTGACTATGATAGGCGTAGGTTGACTATGATAGGCGTAGGTTGACTATGATAGGCGTAGGTTGACTATGATAGGCGTAGGTTGACTATGATAGGCGTAGGTTGACTATGATAGGCGTAGGTTGACTATGATAGGCGTAGGTTGACTATGATAGGCGTAGGTTGACTATGATAGGCGTAGGTTGACTATGATAGGCGTAGGTTGACTATGATAGGCGTAGGTTGACTATGATAGGCGTAGGTTGACTATGATAGGCGTAGGTTGACTATGATAGGCGTAGGTTGACTATGATAGGCGTAGGTTGACTATGATAGGCGTAGGTTGACTATGATAGGCGTAGGTTGACTATGATAGGCGTAGGTTGACTATGATAGGCGTAGGTTGACTATGATAGGCGTAGGTTGACTATGATAGGCGTAGGTTGACTATGATAGGCGTAGGTTGACTATGATAGGCGTAGGTTGACTATGATAGGCGTAGGTTGACTATGATAGGCGTAGGTTGACTATGATAGGCGTAGGTTGACTATGATAGGCGTAGGTTGACTATGATAGGCGTAGGTTGACTATGATAGGCGTAGGTTGACTATGATAGGCGTAGGTTGACTATGATAGGCGTAGGTTGACTATGATAGGCGTAGGTTGACTATGATAGGCGTAGGTTGACTATGATAGGCGTAGGTTGACTATGATAGGCGTAGGTTGACTATGATAGGCGTAGGTTGACTATGATAGGCGTAGGTTGACTATGATAGGCGTAGGTTGACTATGATAGGCGTAGGTTGACTATGATAGGCGTAGGTTGACTATGATAGGCGTAGGTTGACTATGATAGGCGTAGGTTGACTATGATAGGCGTAGGTTGACTATGATAGGCGTAGGTTGACTATGATAGGCGTAGGTTGACTATGATAGGCGTAGGTTGACTATGATAGGCGTAGGTTGACTATGATAGGCGTAGGTTGACTATGATAGGCGTAGGTTGACTATGATAGGCGTAGGTTGACTATGATAGGCGTAGGTTGACTATGATAGGCGTAGGTTGACTATGATAGGCGTAGGTTGACTATGATAGGCGTAGGTTGACTATGATAGGCGTAGGTTGACTATGATAGGCGTAGGTTGACTATGATAGGCGTAGGTTGACTATGATAGGCGTAGGTTGACTATGATAGGCGTAGGTTGACTATGATAGGCGTAGGTTGACTATGATAGGCGTAGGTTGACTATGATAGGCGTAGGTTGACTATGATAGGCGTAGGTTGACTATGATAGGCGTAGGTTGACTATGATAGGCGTAGGTTGACTATGATAGGCGTAGGTTGACTATGATAGGCGTAGGTTGACTATGATAGGCGTAGGTTGACTATGATAGGCGTAGGTTGACTATGATAGGCGTAGGTTGACTATGATAGGCGTAGGTTGACTATGATAGGCGTAGGTTGACTATGATAGGCGTAGGTTGACTATGATAGGCGTAGGTTGACTATGATAGGCGTAGGTTGACTATGATAGGCGTAGGTTGACTATGATAGGCGTAGGTTGACTATGATAGGCGTAGGTTGACTATGATAGGCGTAGGTTGACTATGATAGGCGTAGGTTGACTATGATAGGCGTAGGTTGACTATGATAGGCCTAACTAAATGTAATTTTAATTGTTCAACCTTTTAATTGTAATTCCTTATTGACTTTTATCGTACTGCCAGAGCTGTTCAATCTCCGATAATAAAAGATTTTGTTATTATTATTATTATTATTATTATTATCATTATATATAATTATGAGCTATTCACCTTTAAGTATCTTCTTTTTTTCATATTTTTAATCACAAACTATTTTGATACCAATTATAAGAATACAGCACATCGTCAACGCGCGACAAGACAGAGAGAAAATTTTGTAGAAACTTCATTTTATAATTATTATGGTAGACAAGAGAAGCAATTCCTCATTCCAAAATTATTCAATAAAATCCTGGCTGAATTAAAAAATATATCAAAAATATCACAGGTGAAAATTGACCTGAAGCAATGGATATCTAAGAATGTGCAAATACTTGACCAGAGATGAAAAATAGTCACACTAATAATGCATACTCAATATATATAATGCTTCATTCCCTTAGGTCCGGTATTACCAACTCTAGTTAGCAGTTATCTGAGAGTTGGTGAAAACAAATACCACAGGTAACCATGGTGATAGCAAGTTTGAACTGTCAGATAAAGGCTAACTGGACTTGGTAATACCAGGCCTTAGTCACTTATTTAGCCTATTTACTTTTTCAATTTGCATTGTTCAAAGGGAAACACATATATATTTATACATTCAACTGTTTTTATTCTTATACTGCGTGGCTTTCCTGAGGTTTATTTTAATGACCATATATGTAATATGTTAACAGTGTGTAGACCCACAGACAAGTCAAATAAATCTTATGTGACTTCGTGGGTCTACGTTATTATCATAATGTACTAATATAACATGTAAATAAAACGCCCTGAAAAAAATATATATATTATTAATTGATTATGGATGTACTCTAAAAGCAGAACTATTTGATTGCATCTATTGTTGATCTTAGTCCTCGGTATTAATGATCATTGAATAGGAATAGCATTATTAGAATCTATGACTATCGATAACGTAACGGGATAAGCAACATGGCGTAAGTCCCATCCTTTTAACATTAGGCCGTTTTCACCATGATGGAATCAGCGCGCTTTCGTGTACATTTGTGAGATTCGCAATTTCAAATCAAATCGTACGTATTAGGCTCGTATTTCAATATATAGTACATAGTTGTATAATTGCATTGATTTTAATCTTTCTCGTAGATGATGAGTAATTATCCAGTTATCAAATGGTAAATAGAGCAGTAGGGCTCTTGACTAGGGGACTAAATGCTTTTACAGACGTATTTTAAATTTAGATTGGCTAATTCAAATGAAATTTATCCCAATATTGTTTAATGCAGTTGGGAAGAGCTGGATTCACAGATTGCATTACGTCTATCACTTGTATAGATCAACATACAACAATACCATCAAATCATCATAACATTTGTGAGGCGGCATCCCTTTGATATACGCATGGTGTGAAAGGAAAGCGCCATGTTGCTTATCCCGTTACGTTATTGATAGTCATAGGTTGAATACACAGAAATAGGATTCTAGCTTTAAACTATTCTAAGCAATGTACTTGTTCAACGAGTTCAACAACATTGTAAATTGTTATACTGAATAAATTATATCATCATTATTATTATTATTATTATTATTATAATATAATGATATTATAATATTATTATTATAATTACTCTGTGATTATTTTACTCTGCAAATTGATTTTTTTGTCACTTAATGTGTATTGTTCGTATCCACCATTATCCTATTTTCTTCCCCATTATTCTATCTTTCTAATTTAATTAAGCGCAATGTTATTTTTCATATACAAATGTAGTGTTTTCTTTCTTCGTTTTATTATTCTCTGTATAATCCACAGATAAGCCTTGTGCTGGGCTTTGTGGACAAGTGAACCTTATGTTTTATGTAAATGAATGATGATAATAATAAACAACTACTTAATTATTACTAGTCAAACGCGAAATATGCGTTGTAAGATGAGCGAGATATCCTAATAAGGTATAAAAGTCGTTGAAGTAGTTCTACCCATGCTACGTTATCGACTCTGGTATTCTACACACCTTGATATCTGAATAAGCTATAAAAGTTTTTAAAAAAAAGTAAAAAAAAAGTTTCATGTTGATCAGTCAACCCTTGCGACCTGTGGAGTGCTTACAAACAAAAAAAACAAAAAAAACAAAAAAAACAAAAAAAAAACACACAAACAAAGCCCTATAAGAGTGGGATGGAGACTTTGCTACGCTCATCAATTATGAGTTGAGGTTATGAGATAAGATTGTTTAGGTGGAATTCTGGTAATCTCACTGAAAATGGCTGATTGGTATTCTCGAAACACTCATTTCACGTCATTCCACATTTCACTTGAGAATCTCACCACCAATTAGTAGAGGTGTTTGTAAACGGTGTTATGATCTAGTGTTTTTCGTTTCCATGTTTTCACATTTCGGTGTTTGGCGGTATTATGCGCTAATATCATGCGTGAATGCCATTTCACGAAGTTTCAAATGGAAAAATAGGATTAGGTCCATGCATGACATATTAAGTACAAAAAAAATGGACTGTTTACAGTAAATCCTCGTTAATTCGAATTTCAAAGGACCCCAAAAATCAACATTTGAATTAAAAAAATTTGAATGATGAAAAAAATGTTTTTCATTTGTATAGTACAGTAGTAAAGTGTAGGCGTACAGTTTGGACGAACCGGCCATGTGCGCCTCGCACGTGGTTTGTTCCCTCCCACTTCCCCTCGCCCCAGGAAGCCAACTTGGTCAGCCATGTGGTTATCTTCAAGTCAAGTGTTGTCTCAGCAATTTTTACAACACAACAAGGAGTCCTATTAATACTATATATTTTTATGTCATTCATTAGGAAACACTTATCAGTCACAGTTCACAGTGTTGAAAGAGTCAAGTTACCGAACTGAATGTTGGGATTAAAAGTAGGAAGCAAGGCAGTAAATATAAATATTGGAGCCTAGAATGAAATTAATGAATTATTCTGTCTACATGCACTAGCTGGCTGATTTATTTATTATTGTTTCGTGTCTGTTCAATTCGAATTTCAGCAAAAATTACGAATAAAAGTTGTCACAATTGATACGTGAAATCCTGTTCTCCATTATCCTAAGCATTACTGCTCCGTTGTCGCGACAAGCCAGATGTCTGTATGACCCTGAAAACACCCCCACCCCCGCCCCCGCCTAACCCCTCATCTTGCTTTACTTGCGTGTCGGGTGTATCGCTGTTCTACGCGCAAGCAAAGTACGCACAGGGTTGCTAGATTTAGTTATGCTCGTGCGTATGACTGCTCTGTTGAGCCGCCTCAGCCATACTACACAGAGAACTGGCAACGTTGAACCCACGTTCTAACCTTGAACGTGCGTCGTGTTGACATAAAATAGCATTTGAAGTTTTGGATAAAATTGTGCATGTTACGTAAAAACATAATATTTTACTGAAATCATTCAAAAGGTTGAATTTCGTGGTACATTTCGCGGTTTAAGCTTGATTTCGGTGTTATGAATGAATTTGAGTAAATTTTGCGTATTTTTGCGTGCTGAAAATTATATCAATCAGTACAGAATTGGTCAAATCATGCTTATATTAATGATTCATCAACATATAAAACTTTTCGCGATTTCGCGGCTTGCAAAAAACAAACACCTCTAATTATTAGGTTAGTGAAATGTCAAAGTGAGTTGTAAAATATTGCGCATAGCACTCTAGAAGGCTCTACATCACTGCCACCAGGATAATTAACTAGGGAAGGCAGTGTATTCTATTTGTTCACATTTTCACGGGCCGCTATTGGCTATAATTTGCTAGCCTCCTAAAGGGTATCTCACATTTAACAAAAACAATTTCATTTCATATTTCACGATTTTTCAACTCGGGAATAGCAAAACGGTGAGAAGTGAGATAAAAAAGTGTATTGAGATAATAATCCCATCTCATAATCTCATAATCTCAGGAACAAGGGTCCTGGTTGTCTAGAAGTAGCCAGGCCCGAGTGACGGCACAATGCGACAGCGTATTGACACGTACCTTTGCATGGCGGAGTCCCTGAGCCCGAGGCCGGGGGCGGGGGCGGGGGCGGGAGGGGGGGCGGCGATGCTGCTGGGCCTGCCCGCGGTCGCGCCGACGCCTCCCAGGCGGCTGGTCACGCTGGGTGGGGCGGACTGTGGACAGACACAACGACCGTTACTTCAACGTCCTTGATAATATCGTTCTCAACGTCCTACTCGTGTAATACTGTCGTCGTTGAAAATAGCTAGGACCAAGATGCATTGAGGGTTGCGTTGGTTTGCCGCCGGGAGATGGTGACTTCACTAATTCGAAAACTTGTTCCATTTTATCAGTACTTTTCTGTGTAATAAGGATCGTTGCGCTATCTGGGTTTTTTGTTAAAACGGCTGATAGGCTGGCAAACTTGATGACAGCGAGCCGGCCTTGAACGTAACGTTAGTTCCCTTCATTACCACTTATCTACGCACGGTCAATAGTACTTTAAATGTGGACCGTGAATCGGAACATATATTCAACATGGGAGGTATAGGAAGTGAGGACATTATCTCAAACCAACAAACCAACGCAACCCTCAATGCATCTTGGCTAGGACTATAGCTATCTACGACGGATAAGCAACTGAGCTCAACGTGGTTCTGGATCTACGAAACCCATTTCATAAGCCACCAAGATCAACTACTCAGGCCATCAGCTGATTTGTAGCTTATTTACTGATTCTTTGTAGATTATCACTCGCACAAATGAAAAAACAAAAACATCTCGTGATCAAATTGATCTAGTGGATAACAGTTATCCAAATACAGTCGGACCCGCATATAACGAATTTCAAGGGGAATAAAAATCTGTTCGTAAAAATAGAATTTCGTTATAGAGATTTATTGCTCTTTTTCATAGCAGCACTTGAATTTTAGAGATTTATAAAGATAGGCCTACATTTACGACTTAGGCCCTAGTATAGTACTGTATTAGGTGACATATTATCATCGCATCGTATCATCACTTAGTATGTTTGTAGAAAGTAATAGAAAACAACAATGTCCTTTCATAAAGAACTCATCATCTGCCATCACATGACACCACCACTCCCCACTTCTCGTGTTTTATTTCCTAGGTTACAGGACACTATCACGAATGGAAATGAAGGAATGTAAACAAAAAATAGATAAACAAAGTCATTGAAGATGTCACCATCACGTTATTATTTAGTGCGCGTTGAGCGAATGTTTGGGTATGGGCCGTTCCACTGTGCGTGGGACGGGGAGGGGGAGAGGTTCAGCAAGAGTTATGACCACGTGCTGTACGCGTCACCAGCTGCTACGATGTACAGTCCGTTCAAAATAAATGTAACCTGAAAATAAATTCACGCAAAATGCTCCGATTTTCGAATATTTTGTTGGAAATAGCTGAAAATAATGAGCAAAATATGCTGTAAAGTGACAAAAAATTCGTAATAACCGAATTTTGAAATATAAATCACTTCGTTATAGGTCTTTATTTAACATTGTAAGGATAGGAGATTTGAAGGGGAATGGTAATTAATTCGTAAAAACCGAAATTTCGTTAAAACCGAGTTCGTTATATGTGGGCTCGACTATAACAGTAATATGATTTGAGCTTAAAGCAGGGTTTCCAGTTCTTGTCGTCCGACACGTTATCGGTACGATTTTGGTTATGCCCGTTTCCACTTGGCTGTGCCGTAACGTTTTTGTGACGTCGTAACCATAGCTTCCATTACCTCAAACTCACAGGCTTTTTTGGATGTGAGGAATTGAGCTGTCAGATTACAGATTGACGCACTTTTCACGCAATTGAAGTTATACAAACACGGATTGTCCTGAACCACCTGAATAAATAATTTAACTGGATGGAAAATTCATGAAAGTGATTCTGAAAGCGCGGTGATGTTTGAAATTGCAGTTTTTATGGATGGATAAATTGATGTTTTCGTGAGTCAATTCTTTTTCACTGTTGTTCGATATAAATCCTAATAACCGGATCGCAATCTTAGCGTAACTTCCGGTAAAATCGTAATTTCAACCAACAAAAGTAGAAGTTGAGTCGATAACCACGACACTAAGTATTAAGTATTAAGATTCTTTTTTTTTTTTTTTTTAATAACATCGAAACTTGATACAAAATCATTGTTCCCCAATTAAGGCTATGGATGAAAGATAGGATCGTTTGGACGGGGCACCACAAGGGCGATCTTACCACCCCATTTTGATTATTTAAAACTAATGGTCTTCAACACCAGGACTGCGCTGTCTGTGACCATAATTTTTCGCAGTAGATAAAAGTCTTTCAGTACTATAAATTTTTATAAAGTATAAGATTCTGCCATTAAATCAATTTAAATCACTCCTCAAGGAGCACCTCACAATTAATAGTTTCTATTCTGTGCAAGAGTTCGTTGATGCTGGATTTCAGTTAATTTATAATACTTATTAATTATTGATTTAACTTGTCTGTGTATTGACATATTCGGTAATTCTATTTTTTTTTTTCATATATATATATATATTTCAACTGACTATCCATATTATCTAGCTATCTATATCTATGTATCAGAGTGTCTACATATACGAGATCTATTGATTTATCTCAATTCCGTAACGATCAATCTGAAATCCTGTAATGTATCATTATTTGTTGTAATATTTGTTTGATATACTAGAATTACTAATTCGTTGATAATTATAAATGATGGCTTACTGCCATACTCAAATGTAATGATAATTAATAAGTTATATTGTAGAATATGTAAATTGTGTACCGATTTCCTCGAAAGAGGGTTAAAGGAATAAACACTTCTACTACTACTACCGAATCGGTGTCGTGAACCGCCATGTTGTTAGACGAGCTTTAGCGAGGATTCAATTTGACATACTGAAAAAAATTGGTGTTCGTTTTTATGTTGTTTTTTTTTATGTTTTTTTGTCGGTTCTCCACAGGTCAAACGGTTACAGCTATCAACTCCAAACTTTTTTTCATCATGGTTCCTCATCTAACTTAGATCTGTATAGTTTTGTGGCATTATAGGGTGGTAACTTTTATTTTTATGAATTTTAGAAATTTCAAAAATACCCGTTAGAATAACACGGCGGGAAAAAAATTGAAAAATTTTCATTTTCAAAAAAATTGAAATTTTGTGTGAAGTTGAATAACATCTTTATACACATTTCTGGAAATTCTCAACTTGATCGAGTGAGCCATTTTAAAGAAAAAACATGAAATGTGCTAAATTTGTACCACTCGAAGCAGTTTTTACCCATTTATAACTTAAATGTCACCCAATTGGCGAATTTAGGCAAAAGTTTGGAAAAGAAGTCGACACACTATTACTATCCGCTCGTCCATTAACGCGTATATAGCGTTTTCCTAGTTTAAGTGAATACTGGCTTGTGATTGGCCAGTTGGGACAATCGTGTCGGACGACAAGAACAAATCGGAACTGGAAACCCTGCTTTACCCGTCGTGCACAACCGAAACTATTTATGCCGTGCAAATTATTGCCCAATTTGACATTCATCTTGATTGTACATCGACTGCTGGCCATCAGAGCCCTGTGGAGACTATAACCATCTTATATTTAAATTCATGTTTATTAGCAACATATGTGCTATCTGCACAAGATGCAAGTCATTATAACACTTTACAATTACAATACTAATGATAGTCAACTTAGAAAGTAATGATCCCGTTCATTATTTTAGTCTTGATACTACATTTGAATTCATTAACACTACTAGCTTTCGTAACATCACTTGGCAAGCTGTTATACTGTCTTAGTCCTAAATAAAATATCGATTTAAGTCTAACCTCCCTGGAGCAGACCTCTAAATATATTTGATTGCATTGTCTGGTATTGTAGTTATGTACATCACTACAGCAGACCTAGGAGATCTAGGTGGCGTCGAGTTAGCACCTGAGATGATCGTCAGCTTGGAGGCCAAGTTGCGTATCCATCGTAGATAGCTATGGTCCTAGATAATAGGCAGCATGCACGACAACTTTGCTGTGGCCAACCCCTTCATGGGGGTCAATATATAACGTCTACACACATTGTTGAAATACAGTCTAATATCACAATTTCAAATTATTATAACAGAAAACCCTCGTTAATCTAAACTCGGTTAATTCGAAATTCGACATATTTCGAACTTGAAGTCAGTCCCCGGCTGAAGGTACAGGAATTTTAATGTTAATGAATATGGTTAATTTGAATTCCCGCTAATCCGTAATTCGAACCAATATTTCGACCCCTCAATTGGTTTAGCACTGTTTCCGGATTGGATAATTCGAAATAGATTGAGTGAATTCCTTGTTTTGATAATTATTTTCCCAAATTTCATCCTTTTTATTTGACGCGTAACAATAGGCCGAATGGTCGAAGCCAGCTCAGCTGTTCGCTGCCACTGAGTACGTCATCCAACTTCGAGTGCGCTCGCCGCTTTGTCTGTTCTTGACGAGCGGTAAGCTCGGAGAACGGCCGAGCGCCAATGGAAGCTGGCCATCTAACGTTCGTTTGTTGTCGAAGATAGCCGAATACACACGATCAGTGAAGCGGTTCCTCGCACATGTGGCATCTAGCTTTCTCTCGCGCACAATACGAAATTGCTTGAATTCTAACCGGGAAGTGTGATGATTTTCGTGGAAAATGAGTTTTTTGGTAAAAACAAATTTTTATAAATCGAAATCATTTTTTGAGGGTCCCTTGAATTTCGGATCAACGAGGGTTTACTGTAGTCTAAGAAATCAAATAACAACCACTGTAAGCGATAAAAAATGTGGACTGAGGCTAATTATTGACAACTATTGAAATTTATAAATATTATGAAGATTATCGAAAATGAGTTGAAAAAATGAATAAATTGAGAAAAATTGTCACAGTCTTATGATTTTATACATTTTTTAACGCCTTAAAAATGAGTGGCTTTCACCGTGCATATGTATCACATCTAGGCTTTTACCTGAATCTTGGAATATATCATAGTTTTTGTTTGAAATGACCTCACTGTTGACGCGCCTTCGAGCCCTAACATACACCCATTCACATGATCATTATTGGTTTCCAGGTTCAGGCGCGGACTGGCAGGGGGTGCCCGGGCTTTTTGACCGTTCAGGGCTCCTATCGAACATAATATGATATAATTTTTTTTTTCTGTTAGGAGGGGAAATCTTGCCGCAGGTTGAATTGCGGGGAGTGTCGGAATCTTACAGACTAAAACTCCTCTTTATGGATGACCCCCGACAGCTTGTTTAGGCAATCTATATAAATAAATTTATTACTTTAAATTTTTTCATTTTTATATATATATATATATATATATATATATATATATGTATATATATATATATATATATATATATATATATATATATATATATATATATATATATATATATATATATATATATATATATATATATATATATATATATATATATATATATATATATATATATATATATATATATATATATATATAACCAATCAGCTCATAGCTGAAACTGGTTCAGAACCCAGTACTACACAAGAAATAAACGTTGACGCAAGGCCATAGAAATATGCTTTTTCCTTAATCTCCATACCTGCCCCCCTAAGTTGCCTCATTACAAAGTTTAGTGCATTTATACTCTTTTTTACTATTCTCTCAATCTGAATCCCCCACCCTAGACGCCTATCAAATACCACCCCCAAATACTTGTAGTTTTCCACCAACTCCAGCGTCTTCCCTCCTACCTCATACACTACATCTGTCCTTATGTTTCTCTTACCAAATGTGACTAACTTGCACTTTCCTGTATTCAACCCCATCTTGTTTGACTGAACCCAACGATTAATTGCCGCTAAATCTACCTGAAGAGCTACTACATCCTCCTCTGTAATGATTTCCCTATATAACACACAATCATCTGCAAATAACCTTATTTTCGAATCAACAACACTAGTCAGATCATCTATATATAAATCAAACAATAAGGGACCCAACACACTACCCTGTGGAACTCCTGACGTAACCTTAGTCTCACTTGAAACCTCTGAACCCACCCAAACTCTTTGCACTCTATCCTGAAGAAAGTTTCCAATCCAATTAACCAACCCAGCATTCCCAACGGACATTTTTAACTTCCCTAATAATATATTGTGATCTACCTTATCAAAAGCCTTCTCGAAATCTAAAAACACTGCATCAACACGTCCCCCCCTATCAACTACCCCAGCCAACTCTTCTGCAAAACCTAACAACTGCGTCTCACATGAATTACCCTTCCTAAATCCATGCTGCACTTCTGAAATACTCCTTCTTTCATCTACCTTCTCCACTACTCTCTTTATAACCACCCTTTCCATTATCTTACACACATGCGATGTTAAAGCCCATTCACAATGCAACGCTAACACTAACATGTAGCACTAACATTAACGCGAGAAATGTTTGCCTTATGGGATGTCGTTGGTCCGTTCACAACCACCACGCTAAGATGAACATGAACATGAAACCTTGCAAGCTCCAAGCTTTCATGTTGACGTTAGTGTCGAAACGTAAGAATTGGCCAATCAGAATCCTCCAATTTCCGAATAAAAACGACTAGTGGCGAAGTACAACGAAGCCATCACGATGTTGTTCGGAACTTGTCCCTCCATCTTGTTTCGACTTTGGCAAGAGTTCTTATAGCCTATTTTAATTTTAGGTTATGTTTCCCCTTTCTTTTTCAAACATGCAATGATTGAGCCCAGATCTTTGAATTCTCGGTCCAGGACAATAGTGTAAAAATAGGTATAGCCCATCAAAACTCCAAACATACAATACTGAAAAGCAGAATCATCTAAATCCATTTTCGAATAGGCCCATCTGTCAAATCGAGTCAAATGTCAGACGAAGTACACAGACGCGATAGCAGGTAGTCGTGTGAGATGGCAGTGGAATCGGCGCGAAAAATCTGGACTTCTGATTGGCTGTTGGTTATTGTTTACGTTGATGTTCTTTCTCATTGTGAACAGACATTTGTTTCATGTTCTTGTTAATGTTGGTGTTCATGTTAATGTTAGTGTTAGCGTTGCATTGTGAATGGGCCTTTAAACTAATTCCCCTGTAGTTGTCTACCCTACCCCTTTGCCCTCCCTTTGAAATTGGAACCACCTCCGCTTTTTTCCAAACTTGCGGTACTCTACCTGCTGTGAGTGAAGCTTGAAACAACCTTAGCAAATAACCTACAACTCCCCTACCCGCTAATTTCAGTAGATCGCTTTGCACCCCATCTATGCCTGGCGACTTCCCACTTTTAAGTTTCCTTAATACATTCCACACTTCTCTCTCTGTAAGCAGAACCTCCTCCCCATCCCCCTCTATTGCTTCCTCCTCCCCCATAATTCCATTCGCATTGAACACTTCCCCATAGAATCTATTTAAAGCTGCTGCCTTCTCTATGTCCGTTTTCCACTATTTCCACTGTTTTTGAAACATTTGTTCCATGAAGTTGTTTTTCGAATGAAACATGATTCACTTTGCAATGGTTAACTATTAGTGTTGACGTCACAACTTGTATAGGCCGATTCGTAGACTCTAATGAGTGCGTATTTATTCGTTCGTTGTTCAGGATTACTTTATACAAGATTGAAAACAATCTCCTACCCAATCTTACGAGCCATGGTGGCGCGGAATAGCAGAAAATGGAATAACGGCGAATAAATCGTGAATAACTTGGTCTTCTCAAAAGTGAACGATAAAGTATATTTGCTGTTATTCCATGGAACAACAGCAAATGATTTGTTTTGTTCATTTCAGTGGAATAACAGCAAATAAGAGTGTTAGCTGTTTTTCCAGTCAGATGTTTTGCATATAAACCCATTTGCTGTTATTCCATGGAATAACAGCTAATATAATTCTCCAAAATATTTTACATTTTTCTTTCACCGTTTAACACGTTCACATATTGGCCATTCATTGCTCACACATGCATACCTCCTCACACAAGAGAAGATAGCTCCCAGGTGTGATAACTGTGGACAAATTTTGACCATCAAGCACATTTTAATTGAATGTGATAAATATACGACCATCAGGCAACAGTTGTCGATGAACGACTCTCTCTCGAAAATCCTGGAAAACGATCGTAGACAAATTGATAGGACTTTTAAAGTTCTTGGCCGACCCAACTTACTGGAAACATTTTGACATCGTGTTCTTTGTTATTTATCATGTGCCGTCCCTGCATTTTGTGTCGTTTATTATGGCCTCCAACATCATACATATATTTGCTCCGTGATAAAAGCAATGAGTTTATCAGATATGTTCAACATTAGAATATATTTTATTAGCTTTAATAATATTGGGTTATAACGACGCACTATACTGATGGCTACGATCTATTGGCGTCGGTGGATGATGAATGAGATGATGGATTGATGAGATGAAAGGGTATTTCATTAGGTGTTTTAGATGGTGGGAAGGAGTCGGTCGTGGCCTGTTGTTTAGGAACCACCCCAGTATCAACCTAAACGACAGAGCAAAACCACGAAAAACCCTGTCAGGATGGTCGACCATGGCGGGAATCGAACCCCGGTCTCCCGAATGACGGTTCAGTGTGCTACCACTCGGCCACGCGTCCCGGTCATGTTACTAATGCATGCACACGTTTTCACATGCCAAATTTTGTTTTGACGTAATAATCTAATTCGAAATTACGGAAAAAATGAGTTGACTCTTGTATAATGTCGGGTAACTGTTAACGGAGAACTATAATTCAAAATCTATACGGAATTACTTCTCGTTCCTGCAGACGAAATATCGAGTGAGTAAGCCAATAACCAGTTGGTTCTACGATGAATCAGGTTTCAACTTGGAAATATTATAAACAAAATCCAGTATCGCACATGTAAAACGCACGTGTATGGGGTGGATCCAGAATATGTAAACAAAAATTCAATCAACCAATCAGCTCATAGCTGAAACTCGTTCAGAACCCAGTACTACACAAGAAATAAACGTTGACTGGAGGACATAGAATGGCAATCCCAATTTTTGTGCTGTCAAGTGTACTCAACTATATGTTTGTAACCATTGTAGTTGAAATAGGCCTATATATTGATGAATTACTATTTCGATTGATTATTTACTGATTAAAGGTATCCATACCCAGATGATAATCCATCGCAAACAGTTATAAGCAATATAAATATTAATTCGTGTCAAGATATGTGTAAAAAGTTACTTAAAAAACATAGAAAATCTAAAAATTTCGATCAGCGAGGATGCTTCCGGCGGCCGCCGTGCGGGCGTTGCTCGCGCCTACACTAACTTTCAGGGGCCTACTTTACAAGCAGCACCCCGGGCCTTTAGTAGCCAGTCTGCGCCTGGACAGGTTCAACCGGAGCCAAGTCTCACCACGGCGGGCGGGGTCCTGCCGGGCACCACGCCGGGCATTCCTCGGCCCGACGACACGGGCGCTGCAGACTGGGAGATCCGGCTGGGGATCGCGGAGCCGGTCGATGGAGCCGGCTGAACGGCAGTCTCTTGCTGCGACTTCACCGCCCTGGTAACAGACGGGCAGACGTTACGTGGCAGTGCGGTGGAATCGGCAAAAGTAAAATATCAAAAAGCATTCAATTTTCTAGGGATGTGCGAATCTGTGTTTTTGATTTCGAATCCGAATCGAATCATTAAAAAGGTTTGCGAATCCGAATCTTTTTCGAATCTCCGACAAAAATAGCTGAAGAAAAAAAAGAAAAAAAAGAAGAAAAAAAGTGAGGTTATGTACCATAGTATGTTGGTATGGTAACTATCTGCTGAAAAAAATATAAATTATCAAGACAATAAATGTTCTAAAATACATAATTAAATGGCAAACTCATTTTAATGATTGGATTCACCTTCAATTGGAGGATGTCAACTGATAATAGAGATGAAATTTGAGTAAAACTTGGATGTTCTGCTCCAAACAAAGATGGCTGAATCGTGCTGCTACCTAGTTTCTAAAATATCAACTGAAACAAAATTTCCTGTTGGAGATTCGCGCGGGATTCGAGATTTCGAATAGTTCGAAATTGCGAATCTTACATTTTCTGGCGAATCGAACCCAAATCTTGACCAAAGATTCGGATTCGATTCGAAATAATAGAGATTCGCACATCCCTACTATTTTCCATCTGTTGGGCCTACTTTTTACCATGCTCAGCCTGTTCATTTGACAACCGTTGAAATTTGTTATACACATTGTTGACACTTGGACAATTTTTACTGACCAGTAATTAAATACATGTTGGGCATTTTTACTTATGAAGGTACGTTGATAGAGCCACGGCAACACGAATTTGCCGTGTCGTCAAAGTGAATGAGCCAATCACAGACTTGCCGGGCTTGTCGTTCATTGTGGCCTTGAAAGTTGAATGAAGTTGAACATTTTGCCGGACGACAGACTTGCCGTGATGACGTAGACGACATCACGGCCACGTTTATACTCGAACTGTGTGTTCTGCGTACGAACTGTCGACTGTCAAACTCGATCACTATCGACGTTGCCATGGTTATCGCATCGATTCGATATATAATTGCCTTGAGTCGGCGATAGTTTGCCGTGGTAGTATGAACGGTACCAATCATTTGACGTCCAACGGCACCCGACAAGATTGCCGGCCGGCAAAAATGCCGTGGTTCTATGAACCTACCTTTACCCTATTTGGTAATTTCAATTTTATCTGCTATTATTAATTACCGTACTGTCCCGAATATAAGCCGAGAATTTTCTCGAAATTTCAAGTCCAAAAGTCACCCTCGGCTTATATACGAATCTCGGCCTATAATCTGTCAAAAATACGTTTTTCACTCATTTTAATCGGGCGTACTACATCCGCACACTAATAACAACGAAATCGACAAGAAACTGCAAGGTTTTCCAATGAAAACACGTTCAATAAATGTTTTATCATGAAGAAGCATCATTTTCTCAATTTCTATCATTTTTATTTGACGCGCAGTTATAAATATAAGCACGGAGCTGTTTGCTGCATGGCGTCTGTCATCCTACTAATCTACCACGCCGACGCGCTACTGCGTGAGTCGTGACGTGTGTGGTCTGACCTTGACGAGCACGAGACTGTTTCGGTCGTACGACTCGAGACGACCGAGCGCCAATCGAAGCCGGCCATGTATGACGATTGCGTGAGGCACCTCTCAACGGTTTCTCACAAGTCGTTTCGGCCGGTGACATAGCTTTCTCTTGCGCACAATACGAAATTGACTAAATTCTGCCCAGGACGACCGATAATTTACGTGGAAAAGGAGAGAAACTCTGTTTTCAATTACTGATCTAAAAGTTTGGGGGGTCGACTTATATTTGAGACAATACGGTACTATACGGTTTGATTGTATACAGTAGAACGTCAGTTATACGATTCTCATTTATACGATTTTTACATTTATACGACTTTTCCAGGTGGTCCCAACCATTCTCCATAAGACCACATGTTAAACTTCTTCTATTATACAACTCATTTATTCACGACTTTTCATATATACAACTAAATTTCTTGTCTCCTTCCAACATTTTCAATAATTCCAGTCAGGTGTTCATCATAAAGTCGTAAAAACCCCAAAACGTAAACAACACATGCGTAAGCACACCTGTTTTTCCTAGTAAAAATACCACCTTATCATGACTTCTTCACTCCTACCCGTGGTTTCCCACCCCCAAAAATATTTATAGATATTGTCCAGTCCTAAATCACTTATATTCATGAAGAGACGCATCATTTTCCTAAACCAATCATCACTCTTTAGAGCAACAGGACCTTCAACCTCAAGGTTTGGAAGCACACTGCCAAGAATGTTGCAATCACACTGGCGCATTTGCCCAGCCAGTGACAGCTGATAATGTCTGGGAGGGGGGGAGGGGGTGTGCAAGGCGTGTGCTGGAGCGCATTTCTTTCATGTCAACAAAAAGTGATTTCAAAATCGAAGTATTTTAAAAAGGCAATGATGATCGCTTTTCATTGTTTGAAGTCAAATGTCATTTCAATAAAATTCCCTTTCTAACAGGGACAGAAAAACAAAAAAAAAAAAAAAACATTGATTATGCAGTGGGTAAATGTTTGAACCCAGATTCATTAATAAATCATTTATACGTTTATCCATTTATACGATTTTTTTTCTCAGTCCCCTGAAAGTCGTATAAACGACGTTCTACTGTATTATTATGCAGGTAGTAAGACGCACGTTGCTACGGGGCTTTCGCTCTATTCCTCTATTCTCACTACTCGTTAGTGATGGGACGTTGAACATTTTCAGAAAATTCATTGAAAATTTTCAATGCAAATTCATTGAAATTTGCAATGAAAATTTTCAGAAAATTTCCAATTCATCAAAAATGTCTGTGAATTTAATGGACTTGAATGAATTCATCTCCCATTCATTTTTATCAGTGATTTTCAAAATAGAATCATTGGATTTCTTTCATTATTTCAATATTGAAAATTTTCAAAAAAAATGTTCATGAAAATGTACATCATTACTAGCTGAACACACAGTGTACAAACTGATAGAATCCTGATAAATGAATAGGCCTACATAAATGAAAATTAAAATGTTTATAAAATGTCTATTAAATTTTCATTTTCATGAAATTATTGATGAGCGTAGCAAAGTCTCCATCCCACTCTTATAGGGCTTTGTCTGTGTTTTTTTTTTTTTTTTTTTGTTTGTAAGCACTCCACAGGTCACAAGGGTTGACTGATCAACATGAAACTTTTTTTGTACACGCAAATTCATCCAACTTAGAGCTGTATAGTTTTTGGGATGAATCGGTCGGACCGATTTTGAGAATCATCATCTCAAAGTTTCTAAAAATCGCATAAGATTTGGCTGGGCGGAAAATGTTGAAAAATAAAATCTCTCCAAATGGAATGAAATTCTCTCTAACTGTGTATACATGGATTTTACACATTATTACGATTTTTTAAGCAATTCTGATCAGTCATTTTAAAGAAAAAAAATAAAATGACTGATAATATTCATAAAATATAACATAAAAATTGTGACAGAATTAAGTTGTCAAGATTCACTGCTTTCTAGATTCAAGAGTTGACCAACAATGAAGTATTTTTTATATGCGTCAAGGTGTGTAGAATACCAGAGTCGATAAAGTAGCAAGGGTAGAACTGCTTCAAGGACTTTTATACCTTATTCAGATATCTCGCTCATCTTACAACGCATATTTCGCGTTTGACTAGTATTAATTAATAAACCAGCAGCTTACCCCGGGTACAGCTTGGGGATGTCCCGCCCCGTCAGAGACCTGCGCTGCGTACGGTTGGTCGTCGTTTCCGCCGGGCGCCCACCTGAACAAGACACAACACGGATATATTCGAGCTCAATCACACACTCGTTCCGTGTGTTCTTCAGGTCGGAACGCCCTCAATCATCAGCATTAATTAGTTCATCACTTTTACTGATGAACATTCATTATTTATAGGGGTGTGCAAGTACTTGAATTTTCAAGTTTTCAATTCAAATTCCAGGTCAAATTATTATTAATTGGATGAGCGAAGCGAAGACTCAATTTCACTATACCAAAAAAAAAGTGCCTGTTTTTTTTTTTTTTTTTTTTTTTTTGTTCGCGCTCCACAGGTCAGACGAAAATTCAAAATCAGTTGAAACTTGGCACACACATGAACCCCTATCTGACTTGATGCTGTATAGTTTTGAGGCACGATCGGTTCAACCACTTCTGAGAAAACTCATTCCAAAGTTTTCAAAAATCCCATTAGAATAACCCAGAGGAAAACATTCGTGAAAAATATTTCATCTGAGAGGATTCAAATTTTCAGGGAATTTCAATCTGATAATGATACACATTATTCCGAACTTTCACTCAAATCGGATCAGCCGTTTCGATGTAAAAAAATATATAATGTTATTTGTGTTAATTATTCACAGCTATGAAGATACCTATTAAATCAAAGCAACAAGTGTCACCACTTGATTGTAAACGATTAAAACAAAGCCTTCTTTATTATCATATAAATTATTAATGGAAAATAAGATGGCAGTGATGTAATGGTTTGGATCTCAAGGTGTATATATATATATATATATATAATAACCAATCTAAAGATAAGTTGATATGTTCCAGCTCATCTATCAACGCGGAAACACAACGCGTTTGCCTAGTATTGTTAATATTGACTGGAACTGGAAAATTGAAACTGAACTTGAACTTGAAAATTTGGAGTTGTCTTTTTTTTCATTGTTTTATTCCCTGTATTTGTCTTGTCTTGAATATAGAATGTTTATTTGTTTTTCGTCTTCGAAGTTTAGGGTCTGGAGGTTGCTACTGATATGCAAATCGCAGTTGTTTTTTTTGGAACTTGAACTAGGCAAACGCGTTATGTGTTTCCGCGTTGATGGATGAGCTGGAACATATCAACTTATCTTTGGATTGGTTATTATATATATATATATATATATATATATATACACCTTGAGATCCAAACCATTACATCACTGCCATCTTATTTTTCATTAATAATTCATATGATAATAAAGAAGGCTTTGTTTTAATCGTTTACAATCATGTGGTGACACTTGTTGCTTTGATTCAATAGGTATCTTAATAGCTTTGAATAATAAACACAAATAACATCATATATTTTTTTACATCGAAACGGCTGATCCGAATTGAGTGAAAGTTCGGAATAATGTGTATCAATATCAGATTGAAATTCCCTGAAAATTTGAATCCTCTCAGATGAAATATTTTTCACGAATGTTTTCCTCTGGGTTATTCTAATGGGATTTTTGAAAACTTTGGAATGAGTTTTCTCAGAAATGGTTCAACCGATCGCGCCTCAAAACTATACAGCATCAAGTCAGATAGGGGTTCATGTGTGTGCCAAGTTTCAACTGATTTTGAATTTTCGTCTGACCTGTGGAGCGCGAACAAAAAAACAAAAAAAAAAACAGGCACTTTTTTTTCGGTATAGTGAAATTGAGTCTTCGCTTCGCTCATCCAAATATTGGGTTTCAACGACGCGCTATATTGATGGCTATGATCTATTGGCGTCGGTGGATGATGAATGACATGGTGGGATGGTGAGATGGAAGGTTATCATTTTAGTAGGTGTTTTGGATGGTGTGAAGGAGTTGGTGGTGGCCTGTTGTTAAGGAACCATCCAGTATCGACCTGAACGACTGAGGGAAACCACGAAAAACCCTGTCAGGATGGTCGACCATGGCAGAAATATTCTACTCTAGTTCTTATATCTATCATTATTTTCTTGATCAAATTTCATTATATTATTTTGTATGAATTATTTTTGACAATATGGTCACAGACAGCATACTCCGGGGGGCGCATCCCATACGACTTGGAGGGGACTGAGGGAAATAATTGTATAAACGGATAATTATATGAATGATCATCAAAATTGTTTGCTCAACGACCCCACCAACATCTAGGTTATACGGGGGTACGAATGAGCTGATGATTGTGAATGTATGAAGTGATGATAAGTGAGAGGACATTTACAAAAACCCATGCCTTATGCAGGATTCGAACGCACACCCAACGGTGACTTCAGTTTCTGAAGCGGTGCCTCAGCTGACCGAGCTACCGAGGGTGATCATACAATAAATCCTATAAATACAACAAAAATGTATGAATAAGAATGGTGTATAAGACGTTTCACTGTAGTCTATGATGAGGGACGAGACAGCCTCCAAGTCTCGGAACAGTCGTACCAACCAACCAATTCATCCTCAGCCTTACTGGGAAACAATTACAGTCGAGCCCGCATAGAACGAATTTCAAGGGGAATAAAAATCTGTTCGTAAAAACAGAATTTCGTTATAGAGATTTATTGCTCTTTTTCATAACAGCACTTGAATTTTAGAGATTTATAAAGATAGGCCTACATTTACGACTTAGGCCCTAGTATAGTACTGTATTAGGTGACATATTATCATCGCATCGTATCATCACTTAGTATGTTTGTAGAAAGTAATAGAAAATAACAATGTCCTTTCATAAAGAACTCATCATCTGCCATCACATGACACCACCACTCCCCACTTATCGTGTTTTATTTCCTAGGTTACAGGACACTATCACGAATGGAAATGAAGGAATGTAAACAAAAATAGATGAACAAAGTCATTGAAGATGTCAACATCACGTTATTATTTAGCGCGCGTTGAGCGAATGTTTGGTTGTGGGCCGTTCCACTGTGCGTGGGACGGGGTGGGAGGGGGGTGCAGCAAGAGTTATGACCACGTGCTGTACGCGTCACCAGCTGCTACGATGTACAGTCCGTTCAAAATAAATGTAACCTGAAAATAAATTCACGCAAAATGCTCCGATTTTCGAATATTTTGTTGGAAATAGCTGAAAATAATGAGCAAAATATGCTGTAAAGTGACAAAAAATTCGTAATAACCGAATTTTGAAATATAAATCACTTCGTTATAGGTCTTTATTTAACATTGTAAGGATAACAGATTTGAAGGGGAATGGTAATTAATTCGTAAAAACCGAAATTTCGTTAAAACCGAGTTCGTTATATGTGGGCTCGACTGTAATATTGTGCTGTAGATGAAAAAAATATGATGAAAAATGATGAAAGATTAGATATATGGGTATGTTCATTTAGAAATGTCCGAAAAGCGTAGAAATGAAAGTGATCCCTAGCTGAGTGTCCATAGTTTATTAATCAACACTCGAAAAATTAATGACAATATTTTGATTAAAATGAAGATCATTTCAAAAGCAGCTATATTACGAATAGGGTGTAACAGTAGAACTTTATATATTTTGATAATAACATAAATGCACTATTTTTTCAGGTGTTGAAGTTCATTGGTTTTAAATAATTAAAATGGGGTGGTGAGATCGCCCTAGTGGTGCCCCGTCCAAACGATCCTACTTTCCATCCTTAGCCTTAATTGGGGAACAATGATTTTGTATCAAGTTTCGATGTTATCTGCCTGTAAAAGTACGGATAGAGTCGCTAGTGTCGCGACTCGATTATCCAAAATGGTCGTCCAGATGAGGTCAGGCTGACTTTGGCTGAGCCTTCACAATGGATTTGATACGCGCATTTGAGCAGAAGTTTTTATTAATTATGAAATTATGCGCCATCTTGAAGCCAATCAAGACTCGCGATATTTGAGAGAAGGAGATTGTGTACCTACTCAACGAAGGATTGTTAATTGCTTGTGGGGCTACGAATACGATAAGAAATAAGAATGAAATACTTGTAATGAGTCTGTGCATGCAGACTTTGGCAATGACAGATGACCCACATTCTATCCAAAATATAAAATATCTAGATACAAAATATAGATCAACCTTGGATTTCAAAAACGGATTTTTTGTCAAATCTATAAGATAAAGGGTTATAGGCTTAGGCCGACCCGGTATATAATTATTCAATTATATTAGGCCTAGCATCTGCCATTAGGCCTATTCTATATTCATTGACAATCAGGCCTTGGCCCCTAGTCGTCATGACCTTTGAAGTTGAACCATGTTAAGAGTAGGCCTTTGACTTGACTTACCTAAATCAGTATAACTCATAATATTTATTTTTATTCAAACACATTTGTTTGTATTCCCTCCAATGGTAGTACATTACATAAATGATAATGACAAGTTAATGGTACATAATAAAAATAGTAATACACAGGTGAATAAAACGGAATGTAAATGAATAGAGAGAAGCCCGTATAAGAGTAATTAAGCATAAAGTAATCATCAGCTTTCAATTTTCAATACATTCACCCACTGTTTTTTTACGGACCACTTGAAGCGTTTCGATGGATATTATTTCTCTATTCAAGGGGAAACAATGAAAAGAGTATCCTCTGTGTGTTTTTGCTTTGGTTGAGCATTGAGGAACACAACAAAACCTCTTGCATAACGAAGATTTTGTTGGTGAAAAAGTTGCCATCCTAATACAAATTTACGTGTAAACACAACCCACGTGTAACCACGCGACCTCATCTCACAGCTTCACCGATTCGCCGCTGCGAGCGTAGCTGTTACTTTTACAGGCGAATTAAAGAAAAAAAAAAAAAAAATTCATGTATAAAACTAATTGTGGTATCAAAATGATTGCTTGACTTTCCACTTCCATATTAATGCATTTATGTACACATCAAAATCAACAAGAAAAGCAAAAACAAATGAAAACAATCATCATTCTATAATGTCACACAACTGACACAATAGTACAAAATGTTGTGCAGTGAAGCCTCTACGCATCGTTTACAGATCCATCGTTTTACTCACAGCCTTCTTCATACAGATCATTCTTCTCTGATACTGCCCTTTCACTCGGGGTATGCTTCCCATGTTAACCGTTGTCCAATTATTTTAGTTCACTAAATCGCCGATGGTGCCGTTGTTTCCAGACCATGACGTCACTTTCCAAAGACGTTCAAGCATATCACTCTGTATGACATGTCATATCTGTGAAGATACGAACAGCTTTGGGAATTTCTTACGAGAATTCAAATTACGCGCGCATTCAATTATACCGTGACTGTGAGTTTACTAACTTTGTTATGACAATAATATGCAGGATGTTATTCAATTATATTGCGGAATATCATCGGGACAAGTTCTTGAATGATGCTTATTGCTTGGGATAACATATATATCGTTCAAGTTTGAACCTCGGTAAGCCTGAAACTCCTAGTCGAAATGTAAATATGACATAACCTCAATAACGTAGCAGGAAATTGAAAGATTATGAGAGAATGACATTTGTTCAAAGTTTAAATTTTAGATACCAGACCATGACGTCATTTTTCCCTGCGCGAGCAAATATGCGCGAACCCGTCAAAATAGCCCGAGTGAAAGGGCAGTATAAGAAAAGAATCAGTAAAGAAGGCTGTGGTTTTACTACTTGTGCGCATCATTAATTTTTTCTAACCTCACTCCCATATAATCAATGTTAAATTTTCCTGGATGGATCATTTTTCTGCATGGATAGTTGTATTTTTTCATATTGGGTTTAACGACGCAGTGTAATGATGACTGAGATCTATTCTGCCCCACTTAGAAAGAACACAGTATCTGCAAAATATCGGTTCTGAGATATTTAATAAACAGTGTTTTGGATGGTAGTCCGTGTATACTTAGATGAAACACCGCATCTACCACTCCATGCTGCACTTATGGAGATTTATTCAAGTATTGGTAGATACTGTGTTTTATTTACTTATACCCTCACTGGGTCTGCATATACGGTGATTCGGCTTATTGGTTTGACCCGATAGAGAGTAGATACTGTGTTTTATACCCTCACTGGGTCTGCATATACGGTGATTCGGCTTATTGGTTTGACCCGATAGAGAGTAGATACTGTGTTTTATACCCTCACTGGGTCTGCATATACGGTGATTCGGCTTATTGGTTTGACCCGATAGAGAGTAGATACTGTGTTTTATACCCTCACTGGGTCTGCATATACGGTGATTCGGCTTATTGGTTTGACCCGATAGAGAGTAGATACTGTGTTCTAACTACGTGCATTGGAAAGCTGAGAAAAAATGACTTAAGAAAGTGTATCTAACTCAAAAACGTAAAAAATGCACATACGGTGTTCTTCCTAAGTGCGGCAGTATTGGCATCGGATGAATGATTAATGAGATGATGGGATGATGAGATGAAGGTTTCATGGGTAATGGGAAGGATAGTGGGAAGGAAGCGGTCGTGGTCTATATTGTGGGAACCATCCCAGCATTAGCCTAAACCCAACTACTATAGACTATAGAGGGAAACCACGAAAAACCCCTGTAAAACTGAACGGAAGCAGGGATCGAACCGGGTCCGACATGCCCACTGCCCCCCGGTCACATGAAGCAAGTGCGTTAACCACTCAGCTACATGTGCCGGTGATGGTTTTATTTTCCTGGTCCCTAGAAAAACGATGGATAGAGGTTTCACTGTAGGCCTATGTGAAAAAAATATGTTGAAAAATTATGAAAATTAAATATATCTATGAAAATATATCATTTCTTGATGTTGGTGAGCAATCAACAAGTGGCGTTACATACCGACAGTGTTTGCTCTGAGCTCTTCGGAAACGCCCTTCTGTCGGTTGGCCATGAGCCCCATGCCGCCCGCCCCCCCGCCGCCCCCCTTCTCCGCCTTCAGCGCCGACAGCGACGCGATGCGCGTCTCTTCCTCCACGCGTCTCGCATCCTCCTGATCTTCCCGCGTCGCTCGCTTCTCCTGGACAGACGCAGCACGCCACACTCAGTTCCAACCAATCACAGTGCGTGATGGGCGCATGGGGATATTCACAGGGGAATATTCCTAAAAGTGGGAATATTCCCAGGAATATTTCTCATTTTAAAAAAATTCCCATCTTCAGGGTTTTCAAGTTTTTGAAAAAGTATACTATATTGTATGCATTTTATAGTCTATGTCTTTCATCCTATAAGAGTGTGAACCAGAAAAAAAAAATGTATCCCCTGAAAATTCCCATTTTGAAATAATGGGAAATATTCTGGGAATATTTCCAAGAATATTCCCAGGAATATTTCCAGGATTATTTCCAAGAATTTTTCCAGGAATATTTCCAAGAATATTCCCGGGAATATATCCTCAATTATAAATTCCTGTAATTTACCCATGACTAATCACAGCGCAGACAAAGTCAATGGGCCACGTCAAGATGCATCGGGGGTTGCGTTGGTTTGCCAGCCTCTAACCAATTTACCGTCCAAATCTACGAACCCTCCGATCGTGAGTCATCTAGTGGTGACACAAGGAACTAACTACGTTCACGCCGGCTCGGCCATAGCAACAGTCATGCGAAATACAAATACTTTTTTTTGTCAATGTTTGCTCAACGACCCCACCAACAGCTAGGTTATACGGGGGTACGAATAAGCAGGTAATTATGAATGTATGAAGTGATGATAAGTGAAAGGACGTTTACAAAAATCCATGCCTTATGCGGGATTTGAACGCACACCCAGCAGTGACTTCAGTTTCTGAAGCGGTGCCTCAGCTGACTGAGCTACCGAAGGTGGCAACACCAATACTTGAGGGTCGCAGAAAGCATGCTGTATTGTAAGATGCATTGAGGGTTGCGTTGGTTTGCCTCCGGGAGGTGGTGACTTCACTAATTCGAAAACTTGTTTCATTTTATGAGTATTTTTCTGTATTTTATGGACCGCTGCTCCATCTGGTGGTGTTTTGTACAAATGGCTGAATGGCTGGCAAACTTGATGACAGCGAGCCGACCTTGAACTTGACGTTACTTCCTTCTATCACCACTTATCTACGCACGGTCAATAGTACTTGAAACGTGGACTGTGAATTGGAACATATTTTTAACATGGGAGGGATAGGACGTGAGGACACCATCTCCTGGGGGCGCATTCCTGTACGATTTAATCCGGTTTTAGTGATATTGCTATACTAACTTGGTATTCCTAAAAAGATAGACCCGGAAATAATACCAGAAAAGCAGGATTAGCTTAAACCTGCCAAAGAGCGGGCTTAGCGTGTTTCAAGATCCACTTCAAGATTTCAGATATTAATTTAAATATCTGATATAGTGAATATCTTTACGGGAATGCAATTTCTAGAATAAGAACTGAAGGCAACGGAATGTGAATGTTTTGAAATAATTTTACCATCAGTTTTATTAATAATAATTCATTTGCCAGAATTCTTTTCGAAGCTTGTATACTTATGTTGTTCTAAGAGCAAAATTTCACACTGGCAGATCGGTTGCATCGTTAGCGCGGCTGCATTCAGAGTAAGACGGACGGGGTTCGATCCCACTTAGGTCAACTTTTTGTTTTTCATTTAATTTCATTGAAAATTGTGCTTAAGGCTGAGATTTGATTTAGTTCAAGTTTCGTTGAAATTGGATGATATTTAGGTACATTTTAGCTGATTTGTAACAACATTTGTCAAAAAACTGTTTTACCGATGTACTAACCTACGCTTTCCTTGAACTGAACTTTTAACTTTTAACTTGAAACTGCCAAATATTCCACACATTTTTTTTTACCATCAGAAATGAAGTTTGTGAGGAGCATAGCAGGAGTGTCAAAGTTGGAGAAGAAGAGAAGCAGAATGATAAGGAAAGAAGTGGAAGTGGAAAGGTTAGCATTCAAAATGGAGAGAGAGAGACTCAGGTGGTATGGACATATGCGGCGAATGGATGAGGGAAGAATTCCGAGAGTTATGTTCGAGTTAGCGGAAAAAGATGAAGCTAAGAGAAGAGTTGGAAGGCCGAGAGTAAGGTGGCAGGAGGGAGTAAAATGCGGTGTAGTCAATCGAGGAGAAAAATGGGAGGTAGTGATAGATGAGAGATGGTGGGAGGATAGGGAACGGTGAAAGGAACTCGTAGGAAGAGAAGAAGAAGCAGAGGAAAGTTGTGGTGAAGAAGAGGAAGAGGTCGGAACTGGCAGGAACCGATGGAGAGATGAATCCTGCCCTAGATGAATCGGTGGAAACACCCCCTGGCCCAATTTAATTGGTTATCTGGGAAAGATATATATATATATATATATATATATCTATATATATATCTATATCTATATCTATATCTATATCCATATCCATATCCATATCCATATCCATATCCATATCCATATCCATATCCATATCCATATCCATATCCATATCCATATCCATATCCATATCCATATCCATATCCATATCCATATCCATATCCATATCCATATCCATATCCATATCCATATCCATATCCATATCCATATCCATATCCATATCCATATCCATATCCATATCCATATCCATATCCATATCCATATCCATATCCATATCCATATCCATATCCATATCCATATCCATATCCATATCCATATCCATATCCATATCCATATCCATATCCATATCCATATCCATATCCATATCCATATCCATATCCATATCCATATCCATATCCATATCCATATCCATATCCATATCCATATCCATATCCATATCCATATCCATATCCATATCCATATCCATATCCATATCCATATCTATATCTATATATATATATATATATATATATATATATATATATATATATATATATATATATATATATATATATATATATATATATATATATATATATATATATATATATATATATATATATATATATATATATATATATATATATATATATATATATATATATATATATATATATATATATATATATATATATATATATATATATATATATATATATATATATATATATATATATATATATATATATATATATATATATATATATATATATATATATATATATATATATATATATATATATATATATATATATATATATATATATATATATATATATATATATATATATATATATATATATATATATATATATATATATATATATATATATATATATATATATATATATATATATATATATATATATATATATATATATATTATATATATATATATATATATATATATATATATATATATATATATATATATATATATATATATATATATATATATATATATATATATATATATATATATATATATATATATATATATATATATATATATATATATATATATATATATATATATATATATATATATATATATATATATATATATATATATATATATATATATATATATATATATATATATATATATATATATAATATATATATATATATATATATATATATATATATATATATATATATATATATATATATATATATATATATATATATATATATATATATATATATATATATAT
>OZ023339.1:3571561-3939061 GCA_964007535.1 Brachyptera risi
TAGATGATGAATTAACTACAACAAATAATTACCTTGATCTATTGTATTCAAATGGTTTTGTTTCATGTATAAACTGTCCTACTCGCGAAGAAAATAGTTCCAACAGCTGTATAGATCATATCTTTATATACTCGCAAGAAAATTGTACTCCCCTTCCTGGTATACTCAAGACCTCAATAACAGACCATTACACTACTTTGATAGGATTGCATGGCAACACAAATGGAACTGAGAGTAATACTAAACGAAACTATGAAAGCGTAAATAAATATACACTAAATACTGACTTATTTTTACGTCTTCTGAATAGGGAATGCTGGTCTTCTGTACATGACAAAGCAAACGCTAACGAAGCCTTCGAATCATTCATCACTACCTATGAAAATATTGTTAGAAATTCCACGGATGTAATTATCACCAAACCAAATTCTAAATTACGTAAAATAAAACCATGGATAACATTAGGACTCATTATCTCAATCCGAAAAAGAGATGCACTACACAGAAATATAATAAAAATTCAAAAACGTTCTAATTACGTAGCTGAAGATTTAAAAACTATGAAAGAAAGGTATTTGATTTACAGAAATTTTCTTAATCGATTAATCAATAAAGCAAAATTCATATATTACAAAAATCAAATAAATTTGAATAAGCATTGCCCCAAAAAAACTTGGACTGTCATAAATGAGATCACAGATCGAAAAAGATATCGAATGAAATCAATTGATGCACTTCAGATTGATGGTGAATTGTGTAAGACAGCGGATAACCCGCAGAAAATTGCAGACACATTTGTGAACTATTTTTCTAACGTTGGCAAAAACCTGGCGGACTCAATAATCATTGACAATTCCGATCCCTTAACTCAAAATGATTATTCACGTAAAGTCAGAAAAAGTGGTACCTATAACGTACCTTCAAATAGTATGTTCTTAACACCTGTCACTAAATCTGAAATTATCTCGCATATCAATAGTTTAAAATGTAATTCTTCTCCTGGTATTGATGGTATAAATATAGATACTATTAAAACTGCAAGAAATTTTATTGCTTGTCCACTTGAGCATATTTTTAATATTTGTTTTGAGACAGGAGACTTCCCACAAAAAATGAAGAATGCTTTAATTTTACCTATATTTAAAACTAATGATAGTCTGAAACCAGAAAATTACAGGCCAATTTCTCTGCTTTCTCACTTTTCGAAATTACTAGAAAAATGTATAAAAGAAAGATTACTAAGTTTTTTACAACAGAATAATATTCTATCTCCTAATCAATATGGCTTCAGACCTGAACTTAGTACTAGTGATGCGATACTTCAGCTTACTAGTAAACTATATGAAGCAATGGACAACGGGCTCAAATCTTTGGCTATCTATTTAGACCTAGCCAAAGCTTTTGACACTGTTGACCATAACATACTTCTCGAAAAATTAAAAGCAATAGGGGTGAGAGGTATTCCTTTGAATCTTTTCAAAAATTATTTGTTCAACAGAAATCAAATTGTAAAAATTGATAATACTAGAAGCGTAGAAAGAATAATTGAATATGGAGTACCCCAAGGCACTGTCCTTGGACCCATATTATTTAATATTTATATAAATGACCTGTGTGACCTTAATATCAATTGTGACATCATAACTTACGCCGATGATACCGTTTTGATATGCAAGGATGAAAGTTGGGAAAAGGTTTTCAAGACAGCTAATGCATCTCTTAAACTTGTATACAAATGGCTTAATAGTAATTTTTTGACTTTAAACAAATCTAAAACAATTTACCTACCCCACACTATAAGTTCTAAAACAATGCCTGGTCCAGAAATGCTGCTAAAACTTCATTCTGATATCTGCAATCTGGATTCAAATGACTGCTCATGCCATGAAATTCAATCCAGTGAAAGTACTAAATACCTTGGCATTATTATTGACAGTCACTTGAAATGGAAAAATCACATTAATGCAACAGTCAAAAAAGTCCGTAACATCTTATATTTATTTTATAGACTCAGACACATATTGAATAGAGCAATGCTCTTGACAATTTATAAATCTCTAGCACAATCAATACTTCAGTATGGAATCATTGGGTGGGGTGGGGCTTATAATAAAAATTTTGAGCAACTTAACACCATTCAAAAACTAATTCTTAAAATAATATTCCTTAAACACAAACAATTCTCCTCTATCCAAATATATACCTGTGCGAAAGTCCTAGATATTCGTCAAGTATATATTAAAACTATTTTAATTCACCTTTATAGGAACTTTGATTGCTATAAAATAGAATATGTGGAGGATGCAATGAGTACCAGGAGTCACAATATGTTTAATTTGTTTATTCCCTTAAGGAAGAAGCAAATTGGTCAGAAAAATTTGAATTTCATTGGTCCACATATTTATAATCAAATCCCTTTAGATATAAGAGAAGCTCCAAACCTTCTTGTTTTCAAGCACAAAATTGAGAACTGGTTACGAGATTCTGGTAGAGTTTTCTGCAATAATCTTGTGAATATATCGTAATGAAACTGTTTTGTATTTGCTATAAATATATGGGTCTAAATGTGTATGTATGTATGTATATATGTATATGTGTATAAGCATGTATGAGATTTTTTAAGTGGATATGTGTGTAGTATAAATTCTATTCCATTTTTATCTTGCTTGATTCACTTTTTGTTTTGTTTATTACCGTTATCTTGCTTGTCTTAATTCCTTAAGAATAGATATCTTGCACTTGGTTCAATTTACATGAATATTGATAACTGTTTATGTATTATAGTTATTGATTCTCATTTTTTCTTTTCGATAATATTTTTCATTTAGTTAAAAAAGAAGAAAGTAAGAATAAATAAATAAAGATAAAATAACAATAATGGAAAAGAAGATTAAATAATAATTTAAAAAAAAAAAAATTATACAGGTATTCATGATCTATTCTAGACAGTCACCGTCATATCGTGAATTTAATAATACTCTAATTATTTCAGCCCGCACACAAGAATTTTTCTTTCTTATGCGGGCTTCTATACATTCTTTATTTCATTTTCATTTTTCATTTATCTTTAATACTCAACTCTAAACACAGTTACATTACATGAATTGAATGTATTATTCATTGATTAGATTTGGATATTACCATAATTCAAGGAACACTATCTTTATTTACTCAATTTTTAATTTTTCTTTTCAAGGGTTTAGTCTATCGATATCGAAGGTGTGTGAATAATGATAGCTATGTGAAAAATGAATAATTTCTCATTGTAATTCCTGATGTATCATATTGTATGGAATAAAATGATTTTTGAATTGAATTGAATTGAAATATACAATTGATGTTACAATTAGGCAGGGCTCACACTTGAAAAGGTGATCTTCCACCCAAACCTTTTTTAAAAACTAGTGAAAATAATGATAATAGGATAAAAAAAAATAATAATATTGAGATCAAATAATGGTAACAATAGTTGTAATTGAAATAATTGAGAATAATGGAAATGTGGAAAGAGGTTGGTAACAATACAGATTCATAGTAGTAGCCTTCAAAGTAGAATGGATGTTGCGGGACGTATTTACCGTTGAGGGGGAAATTTTGGGGGGTTGACCATTTTTCTGCGTCGCGACGTAAACAATTACCCAGTCTGTTCCTGTTTCTTGTAATGCCTACGTCATGACTCTTGGTCTTTGGAGGACGAAAAAATTAATTGAATTGAATTAATTGAATTAATTTAATTGAAAAAATATCTTGAATTGAGATGATAATTTCTGTTTTCTCTAAAATTGGGGAGATAATTATCGTCATTCCTCGTTAAAATCCAGTTTTAGGGATGTGATGTTATTTTTAGAGAGCGCCCCATAGCTATATCGATTATATCGCAGGAGTATTTTCACCGACCTTCATTGACCTTCCACCAGTTCAATGAAAGTATGGTATCTAGTTTATGAAATATATTTCGTCTAAAAGTTGAATATTTCTAGATATTTGGGAGAACCATTTTGGTTGGGCAAAACCTGCCCGAAGAATGAACCGTTCGAAAGAGGAAGTATCCGGAAAAATTCTCCGAACGGCAAACTCTTTGAAAAATGAACTGCCCGAAGGCAGTAATTTGGAACTGAAGAAAATCAGGTGTTGAAAAAGAACAGACCAAGAATGAAATGAATCTTTGTTTTTCCCAACACTCGAACCACTAAAATTTTTCCTAAAATTCAAACCAGCAAATCGACTTATTATCACCCTATAGTGGTTATTTTTATTTTCATCCTTAGCCACAATTGGGGAACAATGATTTTGTATCAAGTTTCGATGTTATTAAAAAAAAAAAATTTATGTTATTCAACATAAATGTGTATATTATTAGGTTGATAGGTAATCTTATCGTTCAACGTACCATCGCTAATTTTTGTCCGATATTCTTGTTTGAGGTGTTTTCTGATAGATCTTGTTTGTATGTATGATGTAGTGTTTGGACTTTTTGTGTTTTGTTTGTTTTAATATGGTTTTTACTCACTTCAAGTTGATGCTTTGTGATCTGACTAAGACAACAAAAATGGACAGTAGGTTAGGTTAGGGTCAGGTTAGTGTATAAACCTCGCGTATACCGCCGGCAGGCGGAACGGAGCTTATATACTTTAATAAAAATGAAGAAAAAATTGAAAAAAATTGAAAAAAAAAATGGCGTGGTACGTTAATCAGTAATTTTACCGGTTGATATTTATTTTTATGATAGTTCATGTTATTTTTGTACTTCAACTAACAATGAACCGAGAAATGCTCAATTATCAGTTGATACAACAGGCTCTATAAATATAATAAAAAATGTGAAATGTATAATTGTTCATTTTAATATTATTATCCATCAGTTACACAATAACACTGTCAATTACCAAGTTTTCTGCTGGCTTATATGTTTCGACCACTGACTATCTAGAGGCGCAGTATTACACCGCTTTTCGTGAATATAAAACGGCATCACAGAATAAACACCCGGCCTCATATTTCACACACAATTGCAGTTTTGAATCCTCACATCTTACTACCAGTACAAAAATAGTCACTTTGCAAATTTTCAAATTACAGTACATATGCACAGCATTCAACTGACAACTGATGATCACCACTGGCATTGAATGTATAATATCAATCTGACCTCCTACTGTCAATGTCAGGGAACGCCAAGGTGGGTAGGCCGAAGCCTAGGCCTATTTCTATTTTTATCATCACTGCTTTCATCTTAATTTCCATAACAATACTCGACTATCCCACAACACCCACAATACGAAATGACAAATACGACATTTGATTACATGATATAATTGATGAGTTATGACAAAAGCAACGATATATTCATTGTTGAAAGAACTAGACCTGGACCTTGACCTTGAACGAGCTGTCAGATACCATGCTCGTGAGAATGACGTCATTTTCTAGGAAAGAGATGAGTGAGGTACGCCTACTCTACTTCATCTGGCCTTTAATAGTGGATGAATAATTGCTTACAGTTCGCATGGCGCCTCGCCAGCTTCCACTGGCGCTTGGTGATGATTATTTCCATATAATTCTTGTGGCATCCACATTATAAATACACATTTTTATCAACAAATTCAGTATAATTGTTATCTCACGTTAAATTTCCGTGACAGTTTTCTGCCATATTGGTTATGTAACTGCGCTTGCGCGAACTAGTAGCGAATGGACTACTTTTACCGACAAGTATTCAAAATGAAAATTATCAAAAAGAACACGCATTCTTCTTTTCTGTGAGTTTTTGTGAAGTTCCTACATCTAAACTACAACAATTAGAACAGGAAGGTTTTATAGGTAGATGATAATGTGTTTTTTTTCAAGTTGATTGGAAATTGTTTCTTCGAGATGAAGGTTCCGAGCGACCGTCCCCTCTACCACAAATCACTGACGCGCGGGTGGTTCAAGCCTTCATCTCTCGTCAATCAAATTGAATGCTCATCCTGTTTTAAATGTCCACCTACAATCTCTGCTATGTGTTTAACCTTCACAAGCTCTTTATTATGTAAAATTGACTCATTATTTACTTTGATTTATCTCACTCTTATTCAAGGGCACCACCTACAATGAAATAAAGAGTTTCTAGTAGTGCCTATTTAATTGAAAATGCTGTCAATTCAAGCTATCTGCAAAAATATTCAAATTGGACATATTTTATATTTTACGTATTTTAATAAATACAGTCATCAAATATTTTACCCGACTATCTTTTGTGTGGGATGAAAGTTATTCTCAGCACTTGGGTAGGCCTATATTATTTTCCAGATTGCATCATTTTGTTATTGGCCTACTCATTGATTATTTAATTACTTCAGTTCAAGGAGTCACAATATACTCACTATTTTTTAGTTGTTGGACTAATGATAGGCGTGGCTTATGAATTGGCCTCCAGATCTCGAATTGGTGGAATCAAAATGGTTTGTAATAAACAGCCCACTTGATTGGATGATATATTTACTGTTCAGTGCATCAGAGAGGCAGGTTATACTGTAATGTCAAGGTAATAAATTAAAAATGATTTTTGCATGAATTTTGTCTCATTTGTTCAGTTTTTCATTTGCATGGAACATTGAATTATACATTTGTAATTAATTGATTATTATTCTGCGTGCTTGTTACAGTTGCTCACTTCGATATTTTGGGACTTCAACTTGATAAGGAATTGGATTATTATTATTATTATTATTATTTAACTCTTGCAAATGCACATAAATGCGCGGTGGCAAGTTCCCTAAGTACCCCTATCCCACCATCTCCTTAACCCTCTGACGGAATAACTTTAACCTGATTTCATCCCCTTCAAAAACATTTCTACTAAGCCCATTCCAGTCCCTACCTGTCCTATTTAAGAAAGAGAATTTACCGACATCTAATGTAGCCCCCTTTATGACTACCGCTCTATCATGACCCCGCCTACCTCCATACCCTGACTCATTCCTTTCAATCAACTCATGCAGCTCCCCCCACCCCCCCTCTCCCTCCATTACCCTGAAGAAATTACATAAACGATCCTCCTTCCTCCGTATTTCCAATTTCTGCCACCCCAGGTCTCTCATCATCTCAGTTGGACTCTCCAACATTCTTACCCTCTCCCCCCTTTCATTCTCATCCCATTTCCACCTCCTAACCCTACCTGTAACCCTTCTCACAGCAATCCTTTGAACCCTTTCCACATCCCTTATCTCACCTAATCTATAAGGATCCCAAACTGAACTAGCATATTCTACCATGGGACGCACTAACGAGAAATATGCTTTTTCCTTAATCTCCATACCTGCCCCCCAGTGTAACCTGTAACCCAGGTTACAGTGAAACCTCTATATCCATTGTTATCCAACGCAGCAGAAAAAAACGGTACATCCAGGAAAATTCATCATTGGAAATATGGAAGTGGAGTGAAACAAAATGGATGGTGGAAGCGGGAAAACGATGGATGCGGGAACGGTGCATAAAGGCTTCATTGTATTCAATATGTAATACATTCAAACTCGAAACGATCCCCAAAGTACGATCTTACGACGACGTACGATAACTTATGATGGCTCACGGTTACGAGTGCAGTGATAGCTTACGACGACTCGCGATAACTTACGGCAACGTAGGATAATTTACGATGACGTACGATAACTTACGATGACTTATGATAGGTTACGACGACTCACGATGATGTAGGATAATTCACGAGGACGTGAAATAATTCACAATGATGTACGATAACTTACGACGATGTAGGATAATTTACGACGACATACGATATCTTACGATGACTTATGATAGGTTACGACGACTTACGACGATGTACAATAACTTACGACAACTTACGATAACAAGTGCAGAGCTCGATCAATTGGCCTCGCCTCCAGGTTCTTGTCAATCGAGTGACGTTTCAGCTGCTCGTCGCTCTACAAGAACAAGCGATCAAACACGTCATATTCAATCAGACTCTCGATACGCTGTAAGACATCGCAACGTTCTGTTAAAATTGGATGTTCAAGACAAATCAAAAGAAATGTAATGACAACTTTTCATGAAGGCTCTCGTAGGTTTGATATGATGTATATTTTAATACAAAATGCCATACAATAATAATTCTTGTTAATTGTCATTTTTTATGCACACAATAATTGCTATAGAATTATTGAGTGAAATAAAAGTAACATTTTGATTTATATATAGATGATCTGACTAGGGTTGTTAATTCGAGAATAAGGTTATTTGCAGATGATTGTGTGGTATATAGGGAAATCAATACAGAGGAGGATGTAGTAGCTATTCAGGCAGATTTGACGGCACTTAATTGTTGGGTTCAGTTGAACAAGATGGGGTTAAATGAAGGGAAGTGTAAGTTAGTCACCTTTGGTAGGAGGAGAGTGAGGGCTGATGTAGTGTATGATGTAGGAGGGAAGTCACTTGAGTCAGTGGAAAATTACAAGTACTTGGGGGTGGTATTTGATAGACGTCTAGGGTGGGGGAGTCAGATTGAGAGAATAGTAAAAAAGAGTATAAATGCACTAAACTTTGTAATGAGGCAGCTTAGGGGGACAAGTATGGAGATAAAGGAAAAGGCTTATTTCTCGTTAGTGCGTCCCATGGTGGAATATGCTAGTTCAGTTTGGGATCCTTATAGATTAGGTGAGATAAGGGATGTGGAAAGGGTGCAAAGGATTGCAGTTAGAAGGGTTACAGGTAGGGTTAGGAGGTGGAAATGGGGGGAGAATGAAAGGGGGGAGAGGGTGAGAATATTGGAGAGTCCATCTGAGATGATCCGAGACTTGGGATGGCGGGAATTGGAAATACGGAGAAAGGAGGATCGGATCTGTAATTTCTTCAGGGTAATGGAAGGAGAAGGGGGCTGGGGAGAGTTGAATAGGTTGATTGAAAGGAATGAGTCAGGGTATGGGGGTAGGCAAAGTCATGATAGAGCAGTAGTTATAAAGGGGGCTAGATTAGATGTCGGTAAGTTCTCTTTCTTGAATAGGACAGGTAGGGATTGGAATGGGCTTAGTAGAAGTATACTTGAGGATGAAATAGGGTTGAAGCTATTCCGTCAGAAGGTTAGGGAGGCGATAGGATAGGATTGATAGGGAACTTGCCACCGCGCATTTATGTGCAACTGCAAGAGTTAATAATAATAATAAAAGTAACATTGCTCACTTGAATGAGTACCGGTAGTGAAAACCATAGTGAAAGTACAGTATTATAAATTCATAATGTAGCCCTGACAGTAACAACAGATGCATGAAGATTGAAGATCAATATAATGTAGCCCTGACAGTAACAACAGATGCATGAAGATTGAAGATCAATATAAATGTTGGATGATATTATAAATGCTGATTAAGAGCCCGTATCCTAGCTGAGAATATTTCTCTTCGACATGCGCGACCCAAGTTTGGTGTGCAATTTTGGAACTCGGTAGTGGACAGCTATCTGTCAGTTTCCTATGTCTATCTCTCTCTCTCGTAACCTCAACTGTTCATCAAAAAAGACGTGCACCATCTGTTTGCACCATACCAACTGTTTTTACAACCTACCACCCATCCGTACTTTTTGGTCATGACCGGCGTAGAAACACAAATATCTCAATAAATTAGGAGCTACGTTATCAGTAGGAATATGTATATTTTTCATCTTCATTGCATTTTGTATTTGAAAAGTACCACTTTGTTGCCTCTATTCATTTGGGACATCGTGTTTTGTAATAAAACAACTGTCTATAGGCCTACAGCAACATCAATACGGTACAGTAAAACCATAATATAACGTACAATTGCATTCAAGAGAAACAACGGCAACTGATATTTTTAGAAAAATAGTGTCCACAAGCGAGTTGAACCTAGATAGATGTGTTATCAGCCACCTACATACTTTTTTTAAAGTCCATACTGAGCACTTGTGAACAAGTCAACACTGGTAACCAGTTTCTGATGATAGACACAAGATCACAGGGACCAGCACATGCAGCTCAGTGGTTAACGCGCTCACTTCATGTGATCCGGGAGGTTAAGGGACATATTAGACCTGGTTTGATTGTTGCCACCATCCATCTTTACAGGGATTTTTCGTGATTTCCCTCTGTAGTCTAGGCTAATAAAGGGTGCTAGATTAGATGTAGGCACATTTTCTTTCTCAAATAGGACAAATATAAGGACTGGAATGGGCTCAGTAGAAGTGTATTTGAGGGGGATGAAGCAAGGGTAAACCAATTCCGGGAGGCGGTTAAATAAATAGTCGTGACAAGATCTAGGGAACTTGCCATATGCACAACTGTGAGTGTTACGTATGATAATAATAATAATGCTGGGATGGTTCCCACAATAAAGGCCATGACCACTTCCTTCCTAATGCCAATACCTGAGAAACCTTTATCTCTTCATCCCATCAATCATTTATCCAACACCAATATACGTATCTTAGTTATCATTAGAGTGCGTTGTTAAACCCAAATATAAATTAAAAGATTGCAGGAAACAATAATGTACGTGAACTTTACAATACCTTCAAATCTTTATCCGATTGTTTATCAAGAGTCAAGTTTGCAAACTCGTCCATTTGAAACTGCTGCTGCTTTTAACCAACAAAACTTATTTAGTGAAAATACCAGTCACTTGGAACACACATGAAATTCTTTATTGAAGACAGGAAACTTATCGCTACTTCGTAATTGACTGTAAAGAGGACAAAATGTGACTTGAAAAATTCTATAAAAACATGCTGGAATGAATATACGCTCATTGCACTTGAAAATTCACCATAATTAGATTTTTGAGTTATGAATATAATTATAGAAGGCTTCGAGTATTTTGCTATATCACGGTCATCTAGAGAATTCTATTTTCAGTCTAAGCTTCTTTGATCTACTCAAGGACAAATGTTCAAACAGAAAATAATATTTCGAAAATAGAATCACAGAGTGGCATAGCCAAGATGCATTGAGGGTTGCATTAGTTTATTGGTTTGAGATAGTGTCCCCACTTCCTATCCCTCTCATGTTAAAAATATGTTCCAATTCACGGTCCACGATTAAAGAACTATTGGCCGTGCGTAGATAAGTGGTGTTTAAGGGAACTAACTTTACTCAATGACGTCGACTCAGCTAATATCAGCTGTCATCAAGTTTGTCAGCCTATCAATCGTTTCTACAAAACAACACTAGATGGAGCAGCGATCAATATTTCTCAGGAAAGTACTCAAGAAATGGAACATGTTTTCGAATTAGTGAAGTCTCCATCTCCTTGCAAACCAACGCAACTCTCAATGCATCTTGGGCATAGCTGTAGAAGCATAGCTATGCTATGCTTCAGTGGGGTTAAGCTGGATTCACAATGCGAACTAATGATTAGTGACTAATACTAAATACTAAGATTAAGAAACTGAGCATTCACAATAAGAATTAATTTTCATGAGTCGTAGCTTTCTTAAGATGACAGATTTAAATTGAAATCTACATGTTAGAAGGCTGTAAACGAGCGGTTCATCAAGCGGGATAGCTTCCTTTTGCATTGACTTCCTGTCGTTTCGAATTCACGACTTCTGATCGGTCAGGCTGATGATTAAAACTAATGATTAATACTAAAGTTGAAAGTTGTTTAACTTTCAAGGTCAGTCACTAATATTAAACACAATGTGAACGTCAACACTGATTCCGTATCTGCCAACTTTAGTTAATCATTAATCACTAATCATTAGTTCGCATTGTGAATCCAGCTTTACTTGGGTAGGCGTGCTTGTCAAGTTGCTCCTTGTGTTCGAGCACGTAAAGACAGGTAGTCGCGCATGCACTGTTGTTGCCCCTAGCCACTGCGTGTCTGTAGATGTGAACAATTTTGAAATAGTAAAAAATTGGTAATCATTTCGTTCGTAACTGTCAACCGCGTAATCATGTTGGCTTAATTACGGCAAAGTCAAACAAAGATTCCAGACAAAGCCCGTAGATAGTTGCAAATGGTCTGCCGTTTCAATTCGACTGTCGATTGTTGACATGTTGGCTTGCGTTATTGTTGTCAAAGCACAGAAAAAAATCTTAGATAGTTAAAACTCATTGTGAGTACTAGGAAAACGCGGGATGCGCGTTGTTAGACGAGCTTAGGGGTATAGAAATCTAGAATGAAAAATAATTTGTCAACCCAATCTACATCTACAGACCTTGGATCACTCCAAACGTTCAAAAACCTTACGAGAATCAGTTATGTCACGGCCTTCCTCTTCATTCATTTCAATCGTTTTGAATTAATTGGTGACACTTGTTGCTATAGATTTAATTGGTTCCCGTAATAGCCTAAATTGATGGGAAAATGCTTTATAAATGCGTTTTCTTCGTTATTTCTCATCCGATTGATGCGAAAAATCTCTCAAAATGTGCTCAATAGTTTCCTTTATATTCGGCGAAAATTTGAGAGGTCTTGAAAAATTTTGATTTTTCAAGTATTTTCCTCCGGGTTATTCTAATGGGGATTTTTGAAATTTCTAAAATTCATAAAAAAAAAAGTTACCACCCGATAATGCCACAAAACTATACAGATCCAAGTTAGATGAGGAACCATGACGAAAAAAAGTTTGAAGTTGATAGCTGTAGCCGTTTGACCTGTGGAGAACCGACAAAAAACATAAAAAAAAAAAAAAAAAAAAAAAAAAACATAAAAACGAACACCAATTTTTTTCAGTATGTCAAATTGAATCCTCGCTGAAGCTCGTCTAATAAGAGTGACGCCACTAGTTCTCTCTATACAGAAAAACCTTTATGCATCGTTCCCAGATCCGTCGTTTTCCTGCTTGTATCATTCATTTTTCTCACCCCACTCCCATTTAACCAATGTTGAATTTTCCTGGATGGATCGTTTTCCTGCATGGATGGTTTAATCTCCTGGTCCCTTGGAAAACGATTTCACTGTATACAATCATAGAATTTTCTCTCATCAAAAATGTTAATAAGTGGACTACACTGTCATTGGTTCATAACTTGGCCATTATTGCCAGTGCTCAAAATTGTCATCTTCTGACACTTGTGTATATATATATACTGTATATATATCTTTCCCAGATAACCAATTAAATTGGGCCAGGGGGTGTTTCCACCATTTCATCTAGGGCAGGATTCTTCTCTCCCTCGGTTCCTGCCAGTTCCGACTTCTTCCTCTTCTTCTTCACCACTACTTTCCTCTGCTTCTTCTTCTCTTCCTACGAGTTCCTTCCACCGTTCCCTATCCTCCCACCATCTCTCATCTATCACTACCTCCCATTTTTCTCCTCGGTTGACTACACCGCATTTTACTCCCTCCTACCACCTCTCTCTCGGCCTTCCAACTCTTCTCTTGGCTCCATCTTTTTCCGCTAACTCGAACATAACTCTCGGAATTCTTCCCTCATCCATTCGCCTCATATGTCCATACCACCTGAGTCTCTCTCTCTCTCCATTTTGAATGCTAACCTTTCCACTTCCACTTCTTTCCTTATCATTCTGCTTCTCTTATCATTCACACTTGTATATAATGTAACATATTAAATCTAATGATACAAATTCAACAAATTTCCTCTAGAATGCTTTGAAATATTTTTACATAGTCTCACGAAAGGCATTGCAAGGAAAATGCATCCGATCATCACATATTGGGTAACTAATTGATCGGCAATTATCATGAATTCAATTACCGTTTATCGACGTTTCGTAATTCTACTCAAAAGTAGCATGCCGTTTCCAAGAAGAAGAATTGGTTTATGGTATCAATCTAGCACAGCTATGCGTGTGGGCAGATTGCCTGAAACAAATCTGATGAACAAACTCCGAGAAATAAACTTTCCGAAAGAAGCATTTGAAAAAAAAATCAAGTTTTAGAAAAAATTAATAAAAATGAAGACTCCGAAAAACAACCATCAATTTCGTTCCCAGACTGTACCAAGGGTCTATTAGGCCACGCCCAAATTGGTATACTACATATTGGTCTCAGGAAAATGAGAATGTTTTTCGGACAGTTGGGCTAGGTTAGGGCGAGCTTTCTCAAGTAGTCCTATCTCGAAAAACTCTGCAAGAAACAAACTGAGTGGAAAATAATTCATTTTCACACTTTTTTTTTCATCTTTTTTCTTTTTTGATCTTTTCACACTTTTTTTGATCTCACAGGAAGAGATCAGATATATCTAGTTGTAACTAGATATATTTTAGTGATAACATTGATTAATCGAGAATCGATTCTAATGTAAAACAATAATTCTCAAATCGAATTTTTTTTTTTTTGGGGGGGGGAGGGGGGAGGGGTGGTCAGTGCTGTACTTCTTCACGTCGCAATACATGCTCATTTCGTTGTCTATATTATTTTTATTTTCATTTATTATTTTGGGGTGGTAAGATCGCCCTTGTGGTGCCCCGTCCAAACGATCCTATCTTTCATCCATAGCCTTAATTGGGGAACAATGATTTTGTATCAAGTTTCGATGTTATTAAAAAAAAAAAAAAAAAAGATTATTTTGTATTGTTGAGATTTTACTATATGGACACAAGCTATCCCTTCGGTTACGTCTGACAGCCGAACGTTGACGGAAATACCCAAGTGGTACAGTACAGTTCAAAAAAGTCTCTAGCAGCTATTTTTCACGTAAAACGCCACAGGAAGGTTGAAAAAAGAAAGTTTAAAATTACACAACTTTTTTTGAGGGTGAAATTTTTTTCGAAAAAAAAATTATTTAATTATTATTATTATTATTATTATTTTATTTTTAAAATCGATTTTCTATCAATTTTGGAGCTCAGAAAATCGATTTATCACTAATATATTTTTCCTGCAGATAGAAGAACATTTTGGGCCTGGCCTAATAGACTCTTGGTACAGCCTGGAAACAAATGAATAGACTATAAAATGGCTCAGTCGACTATCGCTTACTGCGGTAGAAACCAAAGTCGGGTCGGGCGTGGGTTCGAATCCCTCATGGAGCATGGATTTCTTGTTTACAAACGTCTTTCCCCTATCATCACTTCATCGTTTCACTATCACCCACTCATTTGTACCCCGTATAACTTGATTGTTGGTGGGGTTGTTAAGCAGCATTGAAATAACAAAGTGAATTATCACATTTCAGAGTTTTTTTTTCTAGTACTAGATTTTTTCTTTTGACCCCAATTTTTATTCACTACAATAGATCCTCTTTAGTACATTTTTCACCGTGGCGAGTTTTATTTTCTAGTCCCATCCATATAACAGCCAATACTGGAACGTTATTGGTCTTTTTTTAGGAGCCCGAGGTGTAATCCCATCTTTTTTTACAAATTTTTTAAAAACATATGCCATTTCAACCATCAATTTAGATTACATAGTAACTTCAATTTTAAAAGACTCATCCTTCATTCTTCACAATCATCTTTATAATAACTCTTCCTAATAACTTAACAATAACCTACCTTTGAATTAATTATTATTATCATTATTTGTATTTGTTTTCTGGTAACGCCTTTTCATATAATTGAATTTTCTATCTAGATATAAGTTGATCATTTTCTATGAGTAATTTTTGTAACTAAATTGTATTTGATATGGATTATCAAGCTGGATCCCCGTGGTCAATCACGCATTGTGAACAGCCGACAATAAAGTGGTTTTTCTCTCCACATGTTAAATAGTTTCTTTAGTAAGTTTTTCACTTTAGTAAGTTTTTTTTGTCTGATCCACTGAAAAACGTACTAAAGAGGTTGTTCCACTGTATTATCGAACTTACTCGACCGTAGTCAGTTGTGTTATTCCTATGACTATCGATAACGTAACGGGATAAGCAACATAGCGTGAGTCCTATCCTTTTAATATTAGGCCGTTTTCACCATGATGGAATCAGCGCGCTTTCGTGTACATTTGTGAGATTCGCAATTTCAAATCAAATCATACGTATTAGGCTCGTATTTCAATATATAGTACATAGTTGTACAATTGCATTGATTTTAATCTTTCTCGTGGATGATGAGTAATTATCCAGTTATCAAATGGTAAATATAGCAGTAGGGCTCTTGACTAGGGGACTAAATGTTTTACAGACCTATTTTAAATTCAGATTGGCTAATTCAAATGAGATTTATCCCAATATTGTTTGACGCAGTTGGAAAGAGCTGGATTCACAGATTGCATTACATCTATTACTTGTGTAGATCAACACACAATAATATCAGCAAATCATCATAACATTTGTGAGGCGGCATCCCTTTGATATACGCATGGTGTGAAAGGAAAGCGCCATGTTGCTTATACCGTTACGTTATTGATAGTCATAGGTTATTCGAATGACTGCCTTTATTGATTACGAGTCCTGATCATCATATCACAGTAGAAGTCAACAGGCCGGAGAGTTTGTAGAACACGGAAAAAAAATCAGCATACAGTCTTAAAAATATCATTTTATTTGAAATGCAAAATACAAGCTTAGATTAAACGTCTCGACATTTCTCGAGACGGTCATTCATTAATAATATTTACAAACGTTTTTATCGAACGTCGATACAATACCAACCCGACCAACCTCGACTCTGTTTCGTTTTACGAGAGACCCGAGTCTTCGCATGCTGACCAATACGATAGGATTACAGTACCGTAACGTAAACACGTTAACGTAAACAGTTACCGTAAACGGTAACGGTTTACGGTAACGTTTGAGTTTCTTAAAGGACATCACAACCCTGGGAACTAGAAATCATCGTTTCACTTCCAGAAATCATACCGAGTACAAAATACGAATTTTCAAATTTTGAAAGCTTAAAAGTATAAAACAGAATACTCATTTCACGTACCTCTATGTATAATTGATAGATGTTTTTCAAGTGTGTTGTCGCAATATAAATTGTATGGATATAATATGTATACTAGTTCACGCGTGCATTATTTATTTGTCTTTTCTCCTCTATGCGCAGTAAAACCCGAAATGTGTCTTACCACTGCTTTGTTTCGTCAGAAGAGATGTTGATGGGCTGAAAGATAACCGAATGATATGATGACGCCTTAAAACAAGTAATAAACTCACGCCAATGTGAGAGAGCGTCTATATGAAAGTTTTCTCCCATTTTCGACCAAAAAATGTCGGAGAATTGGTTGTAAATCGGTTCTGTAAATCGATTATCCGGTTCTGATTTTTTGGAACCGAAGTTATCTCTTATAACAATGCTACCAACATCGCCGACTAGTGTCGCTATCGACTCGTGTTGGCAATAAACGTGACAGAAGGCTGTCCAACTCGAACCCTCGAGAGGAGAAACTCGTGTCAAACGAAATCAAGGTCAGAAACAGAGAACTCGATAATTGTGAAAACATCGGTAATCGATGAACGGGTGTTTGCCCCGCCCACAAGCGTCACATCCAACCAGAGGGGCTGTTTCTCATGTGGGTTCCTGACGATAGGCCTGTTTGTTTGTATTGCCCCGCCCACAAGCGTCACATCCAACCAGAGGGGCTGTTTCTCATGTGGGTTCCTGACGATAGGCCTGTTTGTTTGTATTGCCCCGCCCACAAGCGTCACATCCAATCAGAGGGGCTGTTTCTCATGTGGGTTCCTGACGATAGGCCTGTTTGTTTGTATTGCCCCGCCCACAAGCGTCACATCCAACCAGAGGGGCTGTATCTCATGTGGGTTCCTGACGATAGGCCTGTTTGTCTTGCCCCGCCCACAAGCGTCATATCCAATCAGAGGGGCTGTTTCTCATGTGGGTTCCTGACAATAGGCCTGTTTGTTTGTATTGCCCCGCCCACAAGCGTCACATCCAATCAGAGGGGCTGTTTCTCATGTGGGTTCCTGACGATAGGCCTGTTTGTTTGTATTGCCCCGCCCACAAGCGTCACATCCAACCAGAGGGGCTGTTTCTCATGTGGGTTCCTGACGATAGGCCTGTTTGTTTGTATTGCCCCGCCCACAAGCGTCACATCCAACCAGAGGGGCTGTTTCTCATGTGGGTTCCTGACGATAGGCCTGTTTGTTTGTATTGCCCCGCCCACAAGCGTCACATCCAACCAGAGGGGCTGTTTCTCATGTGGGTTCCTGACGATAGGCCTGTTTGTTTGTATTGCCCCGCCCACAAGCGTCACATCCAACCAGAGGGGCTGTTTCTCATGTGGGTTCCTGACGATAGGCCTGTTTGTTTGTATTGCCCCGCCCACAAGCGTCACATCCAATCAGAGGGGCTGTTTCTCATGTGGGTTCCTGACGATAGGCCTGTTTGTTTGTATTGCCCCGCCCACAAGCGTCACATCCAACCAGAGGGGCTGTTTCTCATGTGGGTTCCTGACGATAGGCCTGTTTGTCTTGCCCCGCCCACAAGCGTCATATCCAATCAGAGGGGCTGTTTCTCATGTGGGTTCCTGACGATAGGCCTGTTTGTTTGTATTGCCCCGCCCACAAGCGTCACATCCAATCAGAGGGGCTGTTTCTCATGTGGGTTCCTGACGATAGGCCTGTTTGTTTGTATTGCCCCGCCCACAAGCGTCACATCCAACCAGAGGGGCTGTTTCTCATGTGGGTTCCTGACGATAGGCCTGTTTGTTTGTATTGCCCCGCCCACAAGCGTCACATCCAACCAGAGGGGCTGTTTCTCATGTGGGTTCCTGACGATAGGCCTGTTTGTTTGTATTGCCCCGCCCACAAGCGTCACATCCAACCAGAGGGGCTGTTTCTCATGTGGGTTCCTGACGATAGGCCTGTTTGTTTGTATTGCCCCGCCCACAAGCGTCACATCCAACCAGAGGGGCTGTTTCTCATGTGGGTTCCTGACGATAGGCCTGTTTGTTTGTATTGCCCCGCCCACAAGCGTCACATCCAACCAGAGGGGCTGTTTCTCATGTGGGTTCCTGACGATAGGCCTGTTTGTTTGTATTGCCCCGCCCACAAGCGTCACATCCAATCAGAGGGGCTGTTTCTCATGTGGGTTCCTGACGATAGGCCTGTTTGTTTGTATTGCCCCGCCCACAAGCGTCACATCCAACCAGAGGGGCTGTTTCTCATGTGGGTTCCTGACGATAGGCCTGTTTGTTTGTATTGCCCCGCCCACAAGCGTCACATCCAACCAGAGGGGCTGTTTCTCATGTGGGTTCCTGACGATAGGCCTGTTTGTTTGTATTGCCCCGCCCACAAGCGTCACATCCAACCAGAGGGGCTGTTTCTCATGTGGGTTCCTGACGATAGGCCTGTTTGTTTGTATTGCCCCGCCCACAAGCGTCACATCCAACCAGAGGGGCTGTTTCTCATGTGGGTTCCTGACGATAGGCCTGTTTGTTTGTATTGCCCCGCCCACAAGCGTCACATCCAATCAGAGGGGCTGTTTCTCATGTGGGTTCCTGACGATAGGCCTGTTTGTTTGTATTGCCCCGCCCACAAGCGTCACATCCAACCAGAGGGGCTGTTTCTCATGTGGGTTCCTGACGATAGGCCTGTTTGTTTGTATTGCCCCGCCCACAAGCGTCACATCCAACCAGAGGGGCTGTTTCTCATGTGGGTTCCTGACGATAGGCCTGTTTGTTTGTATTGCCCCGCCCACAAGCGTCACATCCAACCAGAGGGGCTGTTTCTCATGTGGGTTCCTGACGATAGGCCTGTTTGTTTGTATTGCCCCGCCCACAAGCGTCACATCCAATCAGAGGGGCTGTTTCTCATGTGGGTTCCTGACGATAGGCCTGTTTGTTTGTATTGCCCCGCCCACAAGCGTCACATCCAACCAGAGGGGCTGTTTCTCATGTGGGTTCCTGACGATAGGCCTGTTTGTTTGTATTGCCCCGCCCACAAGCGTCACATCCAACCAGAGGGGCTGTTTCTCATGTGGGTTCCTGACGATAGGCCTGTTTGTTTGTATTGCCCCGCCCACAAGCGTCACATCCAACCAGAGGGGCTGTTTCTCATGTGGGTTCCTGACGATAGGCCTGTTTGTTTGTATTGCCCCGCCCACAAGCGTCACATCCAACCAGAGGGGCTGTTTCTCATGTGGGTTCCTGACGATAGGCCTGTTTGTTTGTATTGCCCCGCCCACAAGCGTCACATCCAACCAGAGGGGCTGTTTCTCATGTGGGTTCCTGACGATAGGCCTGTTTGTTTGTATTGCCCCGCCCACAAGCGTCACATCCAACCAGAGGGGCTGTTTCTCATGTGGGTTCCTGACGATAGGCCTGTTTGTTTGTATTGCCCCGCCCACAAGCGTCACATCCAACCAGAGGGGCTGTTTCTCATGTGGGTTCCTGACGATAGGCCTGTTTGTTTGTATTGCCCCGCCCACAAGCGTCACATCCAATCAGAGGGGCTGTTTCTCATGTGGGTTCCTGACGATAGGCCTGTTTGTTTGTCTTGCCCCGCCCACAAGCGTCACATCCAATCAGAGGGGCTGTTTCTCATGTGGGTTCCTGACGATAGGCCTGTTTGTTTGTATTGCCCCGCCCACAAGCGTCACATCCAATCAGAGGGGCTGTTTCTCATGTGGGTTCCTGACGATAGGCCTGTTTGTTTGTATTGCCCCGCCCACAAGCGTCACATCCAATCAGAGGGGCTGTTTCTCATGTGGGTTCCTGACGATAGGCCTGTTTGTTTGTCTTGCCCCGCCCACAAGCGTCACATCCAATCAGAGGGGCTGTTTCTCATGTGGGTTCCTGACGATAGGCCTGTTTGTTTGTATTGCCCCGCCCACAAGCGTCACATCCAATCAGAGGGGCTGTTTCTCATGTGGGTTCCTGACGATAGGCCTGTTTGTTTGTCTTGCCCCGCCCACAAGCGTCACATCCAACCAGAGGGGCTGTTTCTCATGTGGGTTCCTGACGATAGGCCTGTTTGTTTGTATTGCCCCGCCCACAAGCGTCACATCCAATCAGAGGGGCTGTTTCTCATGTGGGTTCCTGACGATAGGCCTGTTTGTTTGTATTGCCCCGCCCACAAGCGTCACATCCAATCAGAGGGGCTGTTTCTCATGTGGGTTCCTGACGATAGGCCTGTTTGTTTGTCTTGCCCCGCCCACAAGCGTCACATCCAATCAGAGGGGCTGTTTCTCATGTGGGTTCCTGACGATAGGCCTGTTTGTTTGTCTTGCCCCGCCCACAAGCGTCACATCCAATCAGAGGGGCAGTTTCTCATGTGGGTTCCTGACGATAGGCCTGTTTGTTTGTCTTGCCCCGCCCACAAGCGTCACATCCAATCAGAGGGGCAGTTTCTCATGTGGGTTCCTGACGATAGGCCTGTTTGTTTGTCTTGCCCCGCCCACAAGCGTCACATCCAATCAGAGGGGCTGTTTCTCATGTGGGTTCCTGACGATAGGCCTGTTTGTTTGTATTGCCCCGCCCACAAGCGTCACATCCAACCAGAGGGGCTGTTTCTCATGTGGGTTCCTGACGATAGGCCTGTTTGTTTGTATTGCCCCGCCCACAAGCGTCACATCCAACCAGAGGGGCTGTTTCTCATGTGGGTTCCTGACGATAGGCCTGTTTGTTTGTATTGCCCCGCCCACAAGCGTCACATCCAACCAGAGGGGCTGTTTCTCATGTGGGTTCCTGACGATAGGCCTGTTTGTTTGTATTGCCCCGCCCACAAGCGTCACATCCAACCAGAGGGGCTGTTTCTCATGTGGGTTCCTGACGATAGGCCTGTTTGTTTGTATTGCCCCGCCCACAAGCGTCACATCCAACCAGAGGGGCTGTTTCTCATGTGGGTTCCTGACGATAGGCCTGTTTGTTTGTATTGCCCCGCCCACAAGCGTCACATCCAATCAGAGGGGCTGTTTCTCATGTGGGTTCCTGACGATAGGCCTGTTTGTTTGTATTGCCCCGCCCACAAGCGTCACATCCAACCAGAGGGGCTGTTTCTCATGTGGGTTCCTGACGATAGGCCTGTTTGTTTGTATTGCCCCGCCCACAAGCGTCACATCCAACCAGAGGGGCTGTTTCTCATGTGGGTTCCTGACGATAGGCCTGTTTGTTTGTATTGCCCCGCCCACAAGCGTCACATCCAACCAGAGGGGCTGTTTCTCATGTGGGTTCCTGACGATAGGCCTGTTTGTTTGTATTGCCCCGCCCACAAGCGTCACATCCAACCAGAGGGGCTGTTTCTCATGTGGGTTCCTGACGATAGGCCTGTTTGTTTGTATTGCCCCGCCCACAAGCGTCACATCCAATCAGAGGGGCTGTTTCTCATGTGGGTTCCTGACGATAGGCCTGTTTGTTTGTATTGCCCCGCCCACAAGCGTCACATCCAACCAGAGGGGCTGTTTCTCATGTGGGTTCCTGACGATAGGCCTGTTTGTTTGTATTGCCCCGCCCACAAGCGTCACATCCAACCAGAGGGGCTGTTTCTCATGTGGGTTCCTGACGATAGGCCTGTTTGTTTGTATTGCCCCGCCCACAAGCGTCACATCCAATCAGAGGGGCTGTTTCTCATGTGGGTTCCTGACGATAGGCCTGTTTGTTTGTATTGCCCCGCCCACAAGCGTCACATCCAACCAGAGGGGCTGTTTCTCATGTGGGTTCCTGACGATAGGCCTGTTTGTTTGTATTGCCCCGCCCACAAGCGTCACATCCAACCAGAGGGGCTGTTTCTCATGTGGGTTCCTGACGATAGGCCTGTTTGTTTGTATTGCCCCGCCCACAAGCGTCACATCCAACCAGAGGGGCTGTTTCTCATGTGGGTTCCTGACGATAGGCCTGTTTGTTTGTATTGCCCCGCCCACAAGCGTCACATCCAACCAGAGGGGCTGTTTCTCATGTGGGTTCCTGACGATAGGCCTGTTTGTTTGTATTGCCCCGCCCACAAGCGTCACATCCAACCAGAGGGGCTGTTTCTCATGTGGGTTCCTGACGATAGGCCTGTTTGTTTGTATTGCCCCGCCCACAAGCGTCACATCCAATCAGAGGGGCTGTTTCTCATGTGGGTTCCTGACGATAGGCCTGTTTGTTTGTATTGCCCCGCCCACAAGCGTCACATCCAACCAGAGGGGCTGTTTCTCATGTGGGTTCCTGACGATAGGCCTGTTTGTTTGTATTGCCCCGCCCACAAGCGTCACATCCAACCAGAGGGGCTGTTTCTCATGTGGGTTCCTGACGATAGGCCTGTTTGTTTGTATTGCCCCGCCCACAAGCGTCACATCCAATCAGAGGGGCTGTTTCTCATGTGGGTTCCTGACGATAGGCCTGTTTGTTTGTATTGCCCCGCCCACAAGCGTCACATCCAACCAGAGGGGCTGTTTCTCATGTGGGTTCCTGACGATAGGCCTGTTTGTTTGTATTGCCCCGCCCACAAGCGTCACATCCAACCAGAGGGGCTGTTTCTCATGTGGGTTCCTGACGATAGGCCTGTTTGTTTGTATTGCCCCGCCCACAAGCGTCACATCCAACCAGAGGGGCTGTTTCTCATGTGGGTTCCTGACGATAGGCCTGTTTGTTTGTATTGCCCCGCCCACAAGCGTCACATCCAACCAGAGGGGCTGTTTCTCATGTGGGTTCCTGACGATAGGCCTGTTTGTTTGTATTGCCCCGCCCACAAGCGTCACATCCAACCAGAGGGGCTGTTTCTCATGTGGGTTCCTGACGATAGGCCTGTTTGTTTGTATTGCCCCGCCCACAAGCGTCACATCCAACCAGAGGGGCTGTTTCTCATGTGGGTTCCTGACGATAGGCCTGTTTGTTTGTATTGCCCCGCCCACAAGCGTCACATCCAATCAGAGGGGCTGTTTCTCATGTGGGTTCCTGACGATAGGCCTGTTTGTTTGTCTTGCCCCGCCCACAAGCGTCACATCCAATCAGAGGGGCTGTTTCTCATGTGGGTTCCTGACGATAGGCCTGTTTGTTTGTCTTGCCCCGCCCACAAGCGTCACATCCAATCAGAGGGGCAGTTTCTCATGTGGGTTCCTGACGATAGGCCTGTTTGTTTGTCTTGCCCCGCCCACAAGCGTCACATCCAATCAGAGGGGCAGTTTCTCATGTGGGTTCCTGACGATAGGCCTGTTTGTTTGTCTTGCACCAAACAGCACTGAAGTGTTGCCGGTGCAAAAAGGAAGTGCGTTATATTATGGGTTTTGTGCAGTTGAACTCACGTAAGTTGTGCGACTGCGACCAAACACAATATGTTGCGTTACCGCAATTGCACGCGTAAAGTCGCGTAACGCTGCAATCTCGGGACACTCCTAAACGCACGCAATGGGAATATCCAGTTCACACTGTGATCACCAACTGTTGCCAAGCTGACAGCTGATTCTACCGTTCCAGCCTGGGAGGTCGTTAGGGGTCCAAGGGGGGCGCGCCCCCGTCCAATTGACATTTGCGCCCCGTCAATAATTTATCCTCCCTTAAAATATATAATGTTGACCTACGAATAACACACAATATAATATGATGACTTATTAATATGAATTGTATCAGTATACACTTGCCACTTCCTTTCTTCTTTTCGATAATGAATCAATTATTAGATTCCAAAACTGCTCGTGAATTGCAAAAATCACTTGGAAAATGATCATATTACAAAAAAATCACTGCTGGGAATTTTTCTGGGAGAAATCGCGAGAATGGCTTTGAAAATGTCCATAATGATTGAAAGAATGAAAACTTTGGTAATGTCCATGGTGATTTAATCATTGGACTCCAAAACTGCTTGTAAATATCAAAAATCACTTGAAAAATGTCATGGGTCTATTTCTAAAAATTCCCTGCGCGGCTGCTGGGAGATATCGTACAAGTATAGCTTTGAAAATGTCCATGATGATGCAATCATAAGACTCCAAAACCACGTGTAAATCGCAAAAATCACTTGAAAAATGTCCATATTTTCAAAATGTCCCTGCGGGGCTCTGCTGGGAGGCTTCTGCCCCCAGGCCCCCATTTCACGCGTGGCAGGTGTCCAGCTGGGCGGTCATCTTATTCATGTAACCTGTGCGCCCCCCCAATACACAAATCCTAACGACGTCCCTGATTCTAACTGAGGTACAATGTCCACACTGACAGCGATGAAAGGGTCGTTAGTGACGTCATGCACTGCCATCTTGATGCACGATTACTGTTAATTTTCATATTGCATTTATAGATTTACAGATTTTCTGTCAATCTATATTATTCACATGATGTAAATAATATAGATGGCTGTGCTTTGAACCAACAATGTGACGATGCTAATGATGTTGTTCTTTGAGAAGGCAGTGGATTTTGATTTGTTAAGAGCTGACTGCGTTCACAGTTAACGAAGTTAGGGCTTGATGTCAGTTAGTGCTAACTGCGTCCGTTCACATTAACTGCAGTTAGAGGCTTAACCGCAGTTCGTGATCACATGACGTTGTTAACATCAGTTAGAGACTTAACAGCTGTTAGTGATCACAGTGTGAACTAGGTATAAACGTGAGATCTTGCGGAACAGCTACTTGGCACACAGATAATCGTACGACCCCGAACAAAGTGAGATCTCGCGTGACCGAGATTAAATCCAAGAAAAGTCAAACAAACACAATTGAAGGTGAGATCTCGCGGGACCATGACTGATCGCAGGCAAAGTCGCGTAACCGCTTCAAAACGTGAAATCTTGCGCGACCGCCACTGAATGTTCGGAGAGTCGCTGTTGTCGATCACCGCCGCCCGGTCTTGGCGTCGACGAACGCTTCCAGCTGGTCGCGCTGCAGCTTGTCTCCCTCCCCCTCCTCGTGCAGCGGATGAACTTTGACCCCCTCGCCCCACCACCAGACGCGGCGCCGCGAGTAGCTGTCCATGGCGGTCGCGCACGCCTCGGTCGGGCGGTCGCGCTCGTACTTGGAGGTGCGCGTCGTCTTGTGGTAGTAGTACTTGTGGCCGGTGGACGAGCTCAGGCAACGGACCCAGGGCTCTGGAACAAGAGGCCGGAACGATAAGAACGACGGACTCGTTGATTGCAAGCTCTTGTCAAATCCAGCATTTTCAAACGGGACTAAAAACAACAACAACATTTGGGTAGAAATTCTTCTTTTTTGGGTCAAATTGAGAAAAATTGAACTTTTACCATAACCCTGCGCTGGAGACACGTATAACAGTCATTTCGGTTCTAGAGTTGGCAGTTTCTGTTTTTAGTTATTTGCTACAAAATGCTACATTTCACATGAATATTTTTTTTTTTTTTTTTTTTTTTAATAACATCGAAACTTGATAATAATAATAATAGTCTTTATTTTTCATGTACATAACAATTCCGTCATAATAATCGAAAAGGGCGAGGTTCGATCACATGATCGTTCTTCCACCTAACCTTTTCATATAATAAGAGAGAAATAAAATAAAATAGCACTATCATTTAGTTGGATATAATGTAAAGTAGATAATATTATTACGATTGATACAACATCATTGTTCCCCAATTAAGGCTAATATAACATGCATATAGCTGAATGAATAAATGCTATATGCTATATTCATACAACTCTATTCATACGTGTCAATGGTTATATTCACCGTAGTTACACGCATAAAAGCCGCACCCCTACTTTCAGGTTCTATTTCTGGAAACCTTTTTATTTACTTATACTAGGCAAACGCGTTATGTGTTTCCGCGTTGATGGATGAGCTGGAACATATCAACTTATCTTTGGATTGGTTATTATATATATATACACCTTGAGATCCAAACCATTACATCACTGCCATCTTATTTTCCATTAATAATGTATATGATAATGAAGAAGGCTTTGTTGTAATCGTTTACAATCAAGTGGTGACACTTGTTGCTTTGATTTAATAGGTATCTTAATAGCTTTGAATAATCAACACAAATAACATTATATATTTTTTTACATCGAAACGGCTGATCCGATTTGAGTGAAGGTTCGGAATAATGTGTATCATTATCAGATTGAAATTCCCTGAGAATTTGAATTCTCTCAGATGAAATATTTTTCACGAATGTTTTCCCCTGGGTTTTCTAATGGGATTTTAGAAAACTTTGGAATGAGTTTTCTCAGAAGTGGTTGAACCGATCGCGCCTCAAAACTATACAGCATCAAGTCAGATACGGGTTCATGTGTGTGCCAAGTTTCAACTGATTTTGAATTTTCGTCTGACCTGTGGAGCGCGAACAAAATAACAAAAAAAAAAAAAAAAAAAAACGGGCACTTTTTTTTCGGTATAGTGAAATTGAGTCTTCGCTTCGCTCATCCAATAAGACGCAGTATGATATTCAACACTAACTATAACACTGACGGCCGGCAGTCCTGAATAGCAATCAGTGACCTTGACTGAAAAACAGCAACCGTGTGGCTTACTCAGGGAGAGAGAGAGAGAGAGAGAGAGAGAGAGAGAGAGAGAGACGGAGAGAGAAAAGGTTGTAACGAACGCACAACATAGTCAAGCAAGAGAGCAGTAAGTTTTTCACGGCGGGCCGATTCGGACGATTGCGGGTCTGCTGTGTGCGTCAACATTGACGACCGTACGTGCATCAATTCTGACGACGATTGCGGGTTTGTCCTATGCGTCAACATTGACGACCGTACGTGCATCAATTCTGACGACGATTGCGGGTTTGTCCTATGCGTCAACATTGACGACCGTACGTGCATCAAATCTGACGACGATTGCGGGTTTGTCCTATGCATCAACATTGACGACCGTACGTGCATCAAATCTGACGACGATTGCGGGTTTGTCCTATGCATCAACATTGACGACCGTACGTGCATCAAATCTGACGACGATTGCGGGTTTGTCCTATGCATCAACATTGACGACCGTACGTGCATCAAATCTGACGACGATTGCGGGTTTGTCCTATGCATCAACATTGACGACCGTACGTGCATCAAATCTGACGACGATTGCGGGTTCGCCCTAAGCTTCAACATTGACGACCGTACGTGCATCAAATCTGACGACGATTGCGGGTTCGCCCTAAGCTTCAACATTGACGACCGTACGTGCATCAAATCTGACGACGATTGCGGGTTTGTCCTATGCATCAACATTGACGACCGTACGTGCATCAAATCTGACGACGATTGCGGGTTTGTCCTATGCATCAACATTGACGACCGTACGTGCATCAAATCTGACGACGATTGCGGGTTTGTCCTATGCATCAACATTGACGACCGTACGTGCATCAAATCTGACGACGATTGCGGGTTCGCCCTAAGCTTCAACATTGACGACCGTACGTGCATCAAATCTGACGACGATTGCGGGTTCGCCCTAAGCTTCAACATTGACGACCGTACGTGCATCAAATCTGACGACGATTGCGGGTTCGCCCTAAGCTTCAACATTGACGACCGTACGTGCATCAAATCTGACGACGATTGCGGGTTTGTCCTATGCATCAACATTGACGACCGTACGTGCATCAAATCTGACGACGATTGCGGGTTTGTCCTAAGCTTCAACATTGACGACCGTACGTGCATCAAATCTGACGACGATTGCGGGTTCGCCCTAAGCTTCAACATTGACGACCGTACGTGCATCAAATCTGACGACGATTGCGGGTTTGTCCTAAGCTTCAACATTGACGACCGTACGTGCATCAAATCTGACGACGATTGCGGGTTTGTCCTAAGCTTCAACATTGACGACCGTACGTGCATCAAATCTGACGACGATTGCGGGTTTGTCCTAAGCTTCAACATTGACGACATTTTTTCTTCCTTTTTTCTTTTTTTTTCTTTTCTTTTTTCTTTTTCTTTCTTTCTTCTCTTCATTTTTTTTCTTTTTCATTTCATTCATTCTAGTTATTGTATTTGATTATTATTCAACCCTTTTTTTCTTTCTTTTCTTGTTTTTTCTCGTTTTTTCTTCTTTTTTTTTCTTTCTTTTCTTTTTCTGATTTTCTCAATATTAAATGCTTGTGAATTCTTGGACGTCTGAGGGATACCATGGAAAACCATCAATCAGGATGAAAAAAAAATGTTTCAAGCTGTTGATGCAACTTGATGTACGGTCGTCAGAACTGCTTCTCCTTGAAAATATATTCGAAATTTAATCGATTATCGTATCGTTTTATATATCGATTATTGTTGGCAACCCTACTTGACCCTTTTAGTGCCAAGAGCCGATATATCGGATGTACTTCCCAAAGTTTCTGTAAGATAGCAATAGTAGTGACATATTCAGAAAGCTACTATTCACACAAATTTCGTGTCACCAAGGCCAATATTCTACCATTTTTACACAGCCGTCTATGTTTGTTTACATTTGACTGAAATATGACAATGTTATTCTAGTTTGTTTTCAAAATGGCGTCTTGTGGAAGACGTGATTATTTTCAAGTTGAAGAAGTGATTAGGGATTTAGTAGATGAATCAGATGAGGAAGAAGGAAGTGACTTTTCGGAAGATGCATTAACCCATCTTCAGATGAAATAGTGATGCGAGTGAAAGGGGCAAAGAGAGTGATGTACCTGATAAAAATGTGGCTAGGCTTATGTCTAGGCCTAGAGTAGGCCTAGTTCATGTCATGTCGTCGTCTTTTTGAAGATAGTTTGTAATGATTGAAATTCCACATAAAAATGAATGAAACTCAAGATTCTTACTCAAAACAGTTTGTTCTTAATCATGCAATTCTTCAAAATAATGTTGAAAATGATTTGTTATCTGTACCATTGGTATAAACCCAACAAATATTTTGACGGTTGAAAAAAATAAAAATAAAAGTCATTTTTTTATTTATTGTCAGATCAAATGTGTAATTACAGTATTCCTCACCCAAGTGTCCATCTTTCCATTTCATTTAAAAAAATATTTCATAAGATTTGACCGAATGATTGACAAGTTATGATTTTTTTTGTGATTCACCGTAAATCGGTCAAAACCTACCTGGCATTATTAGACACATTTTGTATCAAATCTGGTGGCACTGAAAGGGTTAATACCAAATCTGGTAATGTCCGGATATATCACAGAAACGGTTTCGACTTTTAATGTGTTCCGGACTTTCGGAAACTGAAAGACTTTTATCTGCAGCGGAAAATTATGGACAACGACAGCGCATTCCTGGTGTTGAAGTTCATTGGTTATAACTTATAAATAATTAAATGGGGTGGTAAGATCGCCTTTGAGGTGCTCCGTCCAAACGATTCCATCTTTCATACATAGCCTTAATTGGGGAACAGTGATTTTGTATAAAGTTTCGATGTTATTAAAAAAAAGTATTTACACGCATATGAGCCGCACCGACTTATATGCGTGTAATGCTATCCACTAGCGTCTTGCCTTGCGTAGCGTTGAGGAACAACAGCCCGCCGGGCAGCATGAACCTGTCGCCGTCGATGTCGTAGACGAGCCTGGGCAGTCGTCCGGCCCCCTTGATCGCGCGCAGCTCCAGCGCGTCAAACGCGTCACCCACGCGCTCCACGTCGTACAGACGCTTGACGCGTATCGGCGTCATGTCCGTGCGACTCGGCTTGTTCAGTGCGCTCGCAAACAGCTGCAGTTGCGCCACCCTGATACACGAAAACACACCGGATCAGCTCAGAGCACTTTATATAGGGGCGAGTGGGGTAGTGGCTCAGAGCACTTTATATAGGGGCGAGTGGGGTAGTGGCTCAGACCACTTTATATAGGGGAGAGTGGGGTGGTGGCTCAGAGCACTTTATATAGGGGCGAGTGGGGTAGTGGCTCAGACCACTTTATATAGGGGAGAGTGGGGTGGTGGCTCAGACCACTTTATATAGGGGAGAGTGGGGTGGTGGCTCAGAGCACTTTATATAGGGGAGAGTGGGGTGGTGGCTCAGAGCACTTTATATAGGGGCGAGTGGGGTAGTGGCTCAGAGCACTTTATATAGGGGAGAGTGGGGTAGTGGCTCAGACCACTTTATATAGGGGAGAGTGGGGTGGTGGCTCAGAGCACTTTATATAGGGGCGAGTGGGGTAGTGGCTCAGACCACTTTATATAGGGGAGAGTGGGGTGGTGGCTCAGAGCACTTTATATAGGGGCGAGTGGGGTAGTGGCTCAGAGCACTTTATATAGGGGAGAGTGGGGTAGTGGCTCAGACCACTTTATATAGGGGAGAGTGGGGTGGTGGCTCAGAGCACTTTATATAGGGGCGAGTGGGGTAGTGGCTCAGACCACTTTATATAGGGGAGAGTGGGGTGGTGGCTCAGACCACTTTATATAGGGGAGAGTGGGGTGGTGGCTCAGAGCACTTTATATAGGGGCGAGTGGGGTGGTGGCTCAGAGCACTTTATATAGGGGAGAGTGGGGTGGTGGCTCAGAGCACTTTATATAGGGGAGAGTGAGGTGATGGCGCATCAGTTTTAACCATATATATATATATATATATATATATCTTTCCCAGATAACCAATTAAATTGGGCCAGGGGGTGTTTCCACCGATTCATCTAGGGCAGGATTCATCTCTCCATCGGTTCCTGCCAGTTCCGACCTCTTCCTCTTCTTCTTCACCACTACTTTCCTCTGCTTCTTCTTCTCTTCCATAATAATTTAATTTAACCATAATAATTATAATTATTTCAACTATAATACGTATATAGAATATCTAGGCTTAATATACAACTTTATTATATATAAACTTTTAGGGGTGTGCGAATCCATGTTTTTCTAATCGAATCCGAATCCACTTTCAGATTCGGATTCAATCCAACATAGAAGATTCGAAAATTTCGAATCTTGGCGCCAAAAACGTGGCAACATTGCATTGTCAACTTTCTAGATCGCGCATGTGCGATGCGCACTAGCCTACGAGTGAGTGGGGTCGTCATATACGGCCGGCTTCGATTGGCGCTCGGCCGTCTCGAGTCGGACGAACGAAAGTCTCGTCAAAGACCTTAGTATCTAACGTCGTTAACGAAGTTAGATACTAAGATCTTTGGTCTCGTCCTTGTCAAGGTTAGACCACATACGTCACGACCACGCAGTAGTTGGATGACAGATGCCATGCAGCAAACAGCTACGATGTTGACAACTGCGCGTTAAATAAAAATGACGGAAATTGAGAAAATGATGCTTTTTCATGATAAAATATTTATTAAACGTGTTTTCAGTGGAATACCTCGCAGTTTCTAGTCATTATGAGAATGCTGAGATAAGATTTTCACTTCCTGGATCAAGTGTAACTTGATAAGCAGTGTTGTTTGTCCCATTATCACGCTTCACAATGCATGTTGAAAAGATTCGGATTCGGTATTTTTTATGAAGATTCGGTTCGGATTCGGTTCGAAATTAAAAACATGGATTCGCACACCCCTATAAACTTCATTTTCATTCATATTTTCATATTTTTACTCTTAATAACAAAGCTGGTAATGTCCGGATATATATCACAGAAATGGTTTTTACTTATAATATGTTCCAGACTTTTGGAAACTGAAAGACTTTTATCTACGGCAAAAAGTTATGTAATTATAATGGGATGGTAAGATCGCCCTTGTGGTGCCCCGTCCAAATGATCCTATCTCTCATCCACAGCCTTAATTGGGGAACAATGATTTTGTATCAAGTTTCGATGTTATTAAAAAAAAAAACTATATACATCTTGACTTCATTTCATTAAAGTTGCCGTTCGATGTGAAAACTCATATCGATTATCGTTTACTTAACATCAGTTATTAATCGTATTATAACGATATTTTTTCTCCTAATCGATAATCGTATCGAATGTCAGAATATCGTATCGCATCGGAATAAATGTGTTGATGATTGCGTTCTAAGCAGCTGTGTTGATTGATTCATTGACAAGTGGTTGACCTTGGACTACGTGCGGGACTTCGGTCCTAGCAGGGAGGGGTAAAAGATAACGGGATAGAGGAAGAGGCAGATTTATGAGCTGTGAAAAAAGTACAAGTAACAACATACATCTGGAATTCATTATTCATCTATTGATAATTTAATATAATACCGAATAGTCCCGAATTTGATCCGAGGGTTTTTCTCGAAATTTCAAGCCCAAAAGTCGCCCTTGACCTATATGCAAATCTCGGCCTAGGCCTATAATCGGTCAAAAATACTTTTTTTACTCATTTTAATTGGGCGTAAGCTTACTACATCCGCACACTCATAGTAACGGAATCGACTAGAAACCGAGAGATATTCCAGTGGAAACACGTTTAAGGGGGTAGCCACAGCATGGAATAGGATAATTAAGACTAAATGTAGGAATCTTTTCCTGCTCAATCAACCACCATAAATCATTGAAACTTGCACACTATATCCATCATTCCATTGCTCACACATGATCAGAAAAAAAAATTGGAAAAAAATCAAAATAATAATTTTAATATAATTTGAGTAATGTTATGTTTTTTCAAAAATACAAAACATGCAGCCACAAATCACAAGGTTTAAATTTCGAAAATGCATCCATCTTGTCGAATTTTAGTGGATATTGTTCGTCATACACACTGTTATCATGTGAACCTCCAGAAAAAATCTATTGCAATTTTTAGTTATATAATCAATCATTTCATATCTAATACAGATTATATATGATTTTGAGGCCACACATTCACACCTGAATATTCATATACTGATTATTTTCATAGTTTTACTACACACGATAATGACAATAAAAATACACATTTTGAAACAAATTTTTTTCAAATCAGACCAGTAGTTTTTTAGTTATGTTGTTACAGGTCAGAAAAAACTTGGTTCTTGGGAAAACGTACCTGAAGTTTCATTACTTATTACGAATAGGCAGAGTATGCATTACCATCTGTGTTGCATTCAAATCTTGAAAACAAAAAAAAAATTAAAAAATATGTGAGCTGCGGTCACGAATTTTCCGAATTATTGTTAACAAATAGGCCTACTACAATAAAAATGGAAATAATTTTTCCGGCCCAAAAAAAATTTCATGCTGGGGCTACCCCCTTAATAAATGGTATCTTGAAGAAGCAACTTTTTCTCAATTTCCATCATTTTGATTTGACGCGCAATAATAAACATAACGCGTCGAGCTGTTTGCTGCATGGTGTGCGTCTTCCTACTACGCGCTACCCTGACGTGGTCTGACCTTGACGACCACGAGACTGTTTAGCGTGGAAAAACACTCGAGACCGGCAATCAATTGAGGCCTCTCTCAACAGTTTGTCACAAGTCGTTTCGTTGTCGCATAGCTGGGCTTATGTTTATATTCAAGACAATACGGTACCCTTTATAGGTTAAAGTGCTTCGCAGTCTGTACCTCATACAGTCGAGCCCGCACATAACGAATTTCAAGGGGAATAAAAATCTGTTCGTAAAAACAGAATTTCGTTATAGAGATTTATTGCTCTTTTTCATAACAGCACTTGAATTTTAGAGATTTATAAAGATAGGCCTACATTTACGACTTGGGCCCTAGTATAGTACTGTATTAGGTGACATTATCATCTCATCGTATCATCACTTAGTATGTTTGTAGAAAGTAATAGAAAACAACAATGTCCTTTCATAAAGAACTCATCATCTGGTATCACATAACACCACCACTCGCCACTTCTCGTGTTTTATTTCCTAGGTTACAGGACACTATCACGAATGGAAATGATGGAATGTAAACAAAAATAGATGAACAAAGTCATTGAAGATGTCACCATCACGTTATTATTTAGCGCGCGTTGAGCGAGTGTTTGGTTTTGGGCCGTTCCACTGTGCGTGGGACGGGGAGGGAGGGGGGTGCAGCAAGAGTTATGACCACGTGCTGTACGCGTCACCAGCTGCTACGATGTAGCCTACAGTCCGTTCAAAATAAATGTAACCTGAAAAGAAATTCACGCAAAATGCTCCGATTTTCGAATATTTTGTTGAAAATAGCTGAAAATAATGAGCAAAATATGCTGTAAAGTGACAAAAAATTCGTAATAACCGAATTTTGAAATATAAATCACTTCATTATAGGTCTTTATTTAACATTGTAAGGATAGGAGATTTGAAGGGGAATGGTAATTAATTCGTAAAAACCAAAATTTCGTTCAAACCGAGTTCGTTATATGTGGGCTCGACTGTATTGCAATCTCTTTGTTGATCCTACAAACTACAACCCAACCGCGCGATAGACCCAAGTCTATATTTTCGTCTCTTGCGCATATCAACTCTGACGTCATTGCAAACAGCGTTTCTCACTGGCTGTCGAGTGCCCAATAGAAAACAAGAACTTTCGCGCCACATGCACTGATTGGAGCAATTACATAAGGGGGAAAATAGGAGTTTGAAAAGGAAAGAATGTTCATTTCGATAATTGAAAATAATCATATTGATATCGTATCGCCGAGATTGAATCGATTATCCTATCGTTTAGAAAAATATCGATCTAAATCGATATATCGATTATTGTTGGCAACCCTAATTATTATACTATAGAGGCCTATAATTATATAATATATATTCAACTATAATTTCAACCATCACTATAATTATTTCATTATCTATAATTCAACAATTTGTTTACAAATTCACGAAGAAGAATTTCACATATCCATAATCGTAGGTAAGGAATTGTGCAAGCGGAGCTTTTTGAATCTGAGCGAGTTTAATTCTTGCTTGCTCAACGACCCCACCAACAGCTAGGTTATACGGGGGTAAGAATGAGTAGATGATTATGAAACGATGAAGTGATGACGAGTGAAAGGACGTTTACAAAAATCCATGCCTTATGCGGGACTCGAACCCACGCCCAGCGGTGACTTCAGTTTCTGAAGCGGTGCCTCAGCTGACCGAGCTACCGAGGGCGGCTTTTCCAGAAGTTTCCGACACTGTATTTCTAATACTGATCTGTCGAGTGATAATAAGACGCCAGGTTTATCCAGGTTTTTTTTTTTTTTTTTTTTTTTTGGAGTCGTTCAGGTTTCATTTATGTTTCTATATTTATGTTATTCGTGTAAATAATATGTGAGTGTAAAACTTATCTAAATCGTAATTCACGTCCTTGTATTTATTAATATCCTGTGTATTACATGTTTCGTTTACTTTTTTTGTCGTCAGCTGTATTCCATATTTTGTTTACACAATATTATTCAGCCCGCACACAAGAATGTCTGTTCTTACGCGGGCTTCACATTGCTATCGTATAATCCTCTCGCCTAATAGTTCAGCAAACCTAAGTTACAACTTGATACTGTTCTTATTTTCATTTAAGTAGTATTTATGTGTATGTTTTCTGTTGTCTGTGTGTGTATTCTGGTACACATGTGAATGTGAATAAAATGATCTTTGAATTGAAAAAAAAAAAAAAAAATCCAACCACTCTCGCTCGCTCGAAATGACGCAAGACCTGAAATTATTTCCAGACTTGAAAATTCAATCTGGGTTAAAATATCTCCAAATCTTGATCGAGAATTTTGAACTAGCACAATATGTAGCTGAGTGGTTAACGTACTCTCTTCATGTGACCCGGGAGGCAGTGAACATATCGGACCCGGTTCGATCCCCGCCACCGTCCAACTATACATGGGTTTTTCGTGGTTTCCCTCTGTAGTCTAGGCTAATGCCGGGATAGTTCCTACAATATGGGCCACGACCGCTTCCTTCCCATTACCCATAAAACCTTCATTTCATCATCTCACTGATCATTCATCCCAAGCCAATAGATCTTAGTTATCATTATAGTGCGTCGTTAAGAGCCCGCATCTTAGCTGAGGATGTTTCTCTTCAAAATGCTCAACCCAAGTTCGATGTGCGTTCAAAAGTTTGGTTGTGGGTTGAAAAGTGGAAAGGGTTAATATTAAAAGTTCCAGTAACCACCGCTAGATGGAGGAGTTTTTCATTTAAAAAAATTTCGACACAATCCAGTAACATTACACATTTTGGCCGAGGAAATTGAGAAAACTGAGATTACAGGCAAATCAGGATTTCAAATATTGATAAGCAAAGTTGAACTTAAGGATGTGCCTTTGTAATTTATTTCTACTATTATTCGGTGACCAGGAATGAAGTTCAGTCATCATTACAGTGCGTCGTTAAAACCCAATATAAGGAATGAAACAATGAAAACCATCAAATGAGGCACATTCTGGTTCAATCATTGCTCCAAAATAAAATTATTCTTCAATTTTCATTCAAGCTATATCCAATTGTGAGGGTATAACTTTTTCATTGCATTTTACCGCAAGTCCGTAGTGTTTGTAGTTCTTGAGATATATGTGGCCAAAGTACACCCTGTGAATCTGTCTAAGATGCGGGCTCTTAGGGCTGTAACTTCAATGATGAATCATTTATGTAAAACAATTATTACTGTTATTACTCATATATTATAATTATGTACAATACAAAATAGCAAAAATGCTAAACTAATAAATTCTATTCTATTCTATTAAAACCCAATATATATAAAAAAGAAATTATTTCCAGATGTCATATTTCCAGACAAGCCGCGCCTCACCTGTCCGTGAGATGCATCTCAGAGATGTCGACGCCCCCTAGCACGACGCCGTCGATGAGGTGCAGCGCGTTGATGCGTCGCTGGGAGCGCGCCTCGCCCCTCAGCTCCTGAGCCATCTCCGCGTAGACGAGCGTGTCTGCGCTCATCTCAACCAGCGCCTCCTCCTTGGTCCAGCGGGCGCCGTCCAATCGATACACTCGGCTGCGGCCCAGGCCTGGGGCAAGGTCGAGATCATGTTACAAGTGGGTGGTGAGATATACGTCAAGAATCGTGTCTACATACACCGTATTGTCTCAAATATAAGCCGACCCCCCAAACTTTTAAATCAGTAATTGAAAACAGAGTTTCTCTCCTTTCCTCACGCAATCGTCATGTATGGCCGGCTTCGATTGGCGCTCGGCCGTCTCGAGTCGTACGAACGAAAGTCTCGTGTCGTCAAGGTTAGACCACACAAAACCGATTGCGCCTCAAAACTAAACAGTATCAAATTAGATAAGGACACTTGTGTATGCCAAGTAACGACTGATTTTGAATTTTGTTTGACTTGTGGAGCGCGAACAAAAAAACAAACAAAAAACAGGCATTTTTTTTCAGGTATGGTGAAATTGAGTCTTTGCTTCGCTCATCCAATCATTTGTATGATGCGATTTGGAACAGTGAAAAAAAATGCAAAAAAAAAAATGAACACCTCAACTTCATCACGCCTACATCACAACTTGGGGGAATATATTTGAGAGAGAGAGAGAGAGAGAGAGAGAGAGAGAGAGAGAGAGAGAGAGAGAGAGAGACTCACTGAGGTAGAAGGTGGCGTTGACACGGTCGCGAGTGCTGCCAAGGACACAGCAGTGCCAGTCGTAGACCGACTTGAAGGCGGCGTCAAGCGAGTCTGGACCGAGGACTTGCTCGCGGTCTGATAGCTGGCCTGGAACACACACACAAGCGCGCTTGCAACGCTCAAACGGAAACAAGAGCAATACCATAATGAATACTAGGGAAACGCCATGTGTTGTTAGACGAGCGGAAAGTAATAGTATGTCGATTTTTTTGCCAAACTTTTGCTTACGTTCGCCAATTGGGTGACATTTAAGTTATAAATGGGTAAAAAACTGCTTCGAGTGCTACCAATTTGGCACATTTTATGGTTTTTCTTCAAAATGGCTCACCCGATCAAGCTGAAAATTCTCAGGAATGTGTATCAGAATGTACCTCAACTTCTCGCAAAATTTCATTTTTTGGAAAATAAAAATATCATCTTTTTTTTCGCTGTGTTATTCTAATGGGTATTTTTGAAATTTCTAAAAATCATAAAAAGAAAGTTAACATCCGATAATGCCTCAAAACTATACAGATCCAAGTTGGGTGAGGAACCATAATGAAAAAAAGTTTGAAGTCGATAGCTGTAGCCGTTTGACCAGCAGAGAACCGACAAAAAAACATGAAAAAAAAACAAACAAAAAATATAAAAACGAACACCAATTTTTTCCAGTATGTCAAATTGGATCCTCGCTAAAGCTCGTCTGATTAGAGCTGTGCGAGCAGAGCTTTTCGAATTCAAGCAAGACTCAAGCAAGACTCAAGCAAGACTCAAGCAAGACTCAAGCAAGACTCAAGCAAGACTCAAGCAAGACTCAAGCAAGACTCAAGCAAGACTCAAGCAAGACTCAAGCAAGACTCAAGCAAGACTCAAGCAAGTTTGAGCACAATTCTAGTTCAAGCGAGCTTAATTCAAAAGAGCGAATACAATTTGATTTAAAATTCAATGGAGAAACAGAGAAACCAAACTTATTCACAAGCTTCAGATCTTTCACACAGCTCCAGAGCTTCAGACACGAGGGAAGAAGGGAGAGACGAGGTAAGAAGGGAGACACGAGGGAAGAAGGGAGAGACGAGAGAAGAAGGGAGAGACGAGGTAAGAAGGGAGACACGAGGGAAGAAGGGAGAGACGAGAGAAGAAGGGAGAGACGAGGTAAGAACGGAGACACGACGCAATAAGGGAGACACGAGAGAAGAAGGGAGAGACGAGGGAAGAAGGGAGAGACGAGAGAAGAAGGGAGAGACGAGGTAAGAACGGAGACACGACGCAATAAGGGAGACACGAGAGAAGAAGGGAGAGACGAGGGAAGAAGAGAGAGACGAGGTAAGAAGGGAGACACGAGGGAAGAAGGGAGAGACGAGAGAAGAAGGGAGAGACGAGAGAAGAAGGGAGAGACGAGGTAAGAAGGGAGACACGAGGGAAGAAGGGAGAGACGAGAGAAGAAGGGAGACACGAGGGAAGAAGGGAGAGACGAGAGAAGAAGGGAGAGACGAGGTAAGAACGGAGACACGACGCAATAAGGGAGACACGAGAGAAGAAGGGAGAGACGAGGGAAGAAGGGAGAGACGAGAGGAGATGGGAGACGCGAGGCAAGAAGGGAGAGACAAGGAAAGAAGGGAGAAGGGAGAGAATGCTGGCCAACAGGAGCCGCTACTCACCGATCTTCTTCCGGAGCAGCTCCTGGCACTTGGCGTCAGGCGCTGACCTTGGAGGCGCTGTCCTCGCGCGGTCCGGTACCTCCCAGTACTGCAGGCATTGGCGCCGCATCTCTGCCTGGTGGGGCTCGTGCAGCGTCACGTCGCGACAGTACGCCGCTATCTTCACAAGGTTTACCACCTGGCACTCGCCGATGCTGCGGTCACAAGCGTTAAAACAAATTACACATCAATAATCATTTTATTCTATACATAAGAAATTATTGTACAGTTTTCTTTTTTTACATTGTTCACACTTAGGTACATAGTTAACATCAGGCCTGCCACCAACTTCTTTTTAAAATCCTGTTCATGTTACTCAAAAATCTTGTAAAATTCTGTGAAAATCTTGTGAATTATGAGTTGGTAGTTCGAAAAATAAGGAAATTTACCGAAATATATTTTCTAAATCCAGTCAAATAAAAGTTAGGAGTTTGAGAAATTAGGAATTCAGATTTCATTTTTGATATTGTTCACACTTAGGTACATAGTTTACATTATTACACACTCCTTTGGTAGATCTTATTTATATTGGGTTTATCGACGCACTATGACGATAACTAAGATCTATTAGCTAGGATGGATGAGTAATGAGATGATGGGATGAAAGTTTCTTAGGTGCCGAGAAGGATAGTGGGAAGGAAGCGGTCGCGGCCTACTTTGTAGAAACCATCCCAGCATTAGCCTAGACTGCAGAGAGAAACCACGAAAAACCCCTGTAAAGATGGACGGTGGCGGGGATCGAACCGGGTCCGATATGCCCCTCACCTCCCGGGTCACAAGATTCATTTTGACGAAATCACGTCCTTAGTTTCTGATACAGTGAAATCTCTATCCATTGTTTTTCAAGGGACCGGGAAATTGAAACCATCTATCCAGGAAAACGATCTATCCAGGAAAATTTAGAATTGATTATATGGGAGTAGGGTGAGAAAAAATGAATGATACAAGCAGGAAAACGATGGATCCGGGAACGATGCATAGAGGTTTCATTGTAGATATCGTTCTACACTAGTCAAACGCGAAATATGCGTTGTAAGATGAGCGAGATATCCTAATAAGGTATAAAAGTCGTTGAAGTAGTTCTACCCTTGCTACTTTATCGACTCTGGTATTCTACACACCTTGATATCTGAATAAGCTATAAAAGTCGTAATCTTGCCACCTTATTGACTCTGGTAATCTACACACCTTGACGCATATAAAAAATACTTCATTGTTGGTCAACTCTTGAATCTAGAAAGCAGTGAATCTCAACAACTTAATTCTGTAACAATTTGTATGATATATTTGATGAATATTATCAGTCATTTTTATTTTTTTCTTCAAAACGACTGATCAGAATTGCTTAAAAAATCGTAATAATGTGTAAAATCCATGTTTACACATTTAGAGAAAATTTCATCCCATTTGTAGAGATTTTATTTTTCAACATTTTCTGCCCAGCCAAATCTTATGGGGTTTTTAGAAACTTTGAGATGATGATTCTCAAAATCGGTCTGACCGATTCATTCCAAAAACTATACAGTTTTAAGTTGGATGAGTTTGCGTGTACAAAAAAAGTTTCATGTTGATCAGTCAACCCTTGCGACCTGTGGAGTGCTTACAAACAAACAAAAAAACAAACAAACAAAAAAAAAAAAGCACAGACAAAGCCCTATAAGAGTGGGATGGAGACTTCGCTACACTCATCAATCACTTCTGAAACAGAAGAAAGACTACCGAGACAGTATCTCGAGGTTTAGCCTACTGTATCGTCAAGACTGTGGCTGTCAAGTGCCAGCCCACATACCTGTTGTTCGACGTGACCAGGTAGTTGACGAATGCCTCGTCAGCCGTCATGACGGACATGGGCACGAGGGACGTCACGTCCTTGGTTGACGACGCGCTCTGTTTCCACAGCTGCTTGTTGACGCGATACATGTAGTTCCGTATGTCCTCGCAGTCGTCGCGCTTCCACTGGCAGACCAGGTATCTAAACACAACACTCGTTACGGCCACTTTCCTATCTATCTATTAGTGATGACATCGATTAATCAAGAATCGATTCCAATTGGATGAGCGAAGCGAAGACTCAATTTCACTATACCAAAAAAAAAGGGCCTGTTTTTTTTTTTTTTTTTTTTTTTGTTCGCGCTCCACAGGTCAGACGAAAATTCAAAATCAGTTGAAACTTGGCACACACATGAACCCCTATCTGACTTGATGCTGTATAGTTTTGAGGCGCGATCGGTTGAACCACTTCTGAGAAAACTCATTCCAAAGTTTTCAAAAATCCCATTAGAATAACCCGGAGGAAAACATTCGTGAAAAATATTTCATCTGAGAGGATTCAAATTTTCAGGGAATTTCAATCTGATAATGATACACATTATTCCGAACTTTCACTCAAATCGGATCAGCCGTTTCGATGTAAAAAAATATATAATGTTATTTGTGTTAATTATTCAAAGCTATTAAGATACCTATTAAATCAAAGCAACAAGTGTCACCACTTGATTGTAAACGATTAAAACAAAGCCTTCTTTATTATCATATGAATTATTAATGAAAAATAAGATGGCAGTGATGTAATGCTTTGGATCTCAAGGTGTATATATATATATAATAACCAATCCAAAGATAAGTTGATATGTTCCAGCTCATCCATCAACGCTGAAACACATAACGCGTTTGCCTAGTGTAAAACAATTCTCAAATCGAAAATTCGTTTTCTTTTGGTTTTTTCTCTTTTTTTTGCAGGGGTCAGTGCTGTACTTTTTCACGTCACAATACGTGCTCATTTTGTTGTCTATATCATTTTGTATTGTTGAGATATTACTATCTGGACACAAGCCATCCCTACGGTTACGTCTGACATCCGAACGTTGACGAAAATACCGAATGGTACAGTACAGTTCAAAGAAGTCTCTAGCAGCTATTTTTCACATAAAACGCCGCGGGAAGGTTGAAAAAAAAAGTTGAAAATTACACAACTTTTTTTTGAGAATCAACTCTTTTCTTTTTTTCTTTCCAAAATCAATTTTTAATCGATTCTGGAGCTCAGAAAATCAATTCCCAATTTTGATAATCAATGTCATCACTACTATCTATCTATATATATCTATATATCATCTATATATCTATATATTTGTTTAATTATTTATTCACCATGTCTTATTTGGATAGGCGAAGTTTGGTTGTACAAGACCTTTCTTCCACACGACCCATTCAAAACACACAAATTGATTGATAACAGAGAATAAACATATCAGCAAAAAAGTATTACCGGTACACACAAGTAAGTTATACGATTGAATACTTCCGGTAAAATCATAATTTCGGCCAACGAAAGTTGGAGTCGAGTCAATAATTACGACACCGAATCGGTACCGAAACGGTGTCGTGAACCGCCATGTTGTTTGGGTGAATACTGGCTTGTGATTGGTCAGTTGAGAAAACTGGAAGCCCTGCTTTACTCTGAGATTGCGATCGAACGACTGTGAATAAGAATCGACTCACGAAAATATCGATATTTATCTGTCCATAAAAACTGCAATTTCAAACATTACCACGCTTTCAGAATCACTTTATTGAATGTTTTGTCCAGAATTGTTACGCCATTTGGAGTTAAATTATTGATGAGCGTAGCGAAGTCTCCATCCCACTCTTATAGGGCTTTGTCTGTATTTTTTTTTTTTTTTTTTTTTTTTTTTTTAAGCACTCCACAGGTCGCAAGGGTTGACTGATCAACATGAAACTTTTTTTGTACACGCAAACTCATCCAACTTAGAACTGTATAGTTTTTGGAATGAATCGGTTGGACCGATTTTGAGAAAAATCATCTCAAAGTTTCTAAAAACCCTTTAAGATTTGGCTGGGCGGAAAGTGTTGAAAAATAAAATCTCTCCAAATGGGATGAAATTTTCTCTAAATGTGTATACATGGATTTTACACATCATTACGATTTTGTGTGCAATTCCAATCAGCCGTTTTGAAGAAAAAAATAAATTAACTGATAATATTCATCAAATATATCATAAAAATTGTGACAGAATTAAGTTGTTGAGATTCACTGCTTTCTAGATTCAAGAGTTGACCAACAATGAAGTATTTTTCATATTCATCAAGGTGTGTAGAATACCAGAGTCGATAAAGTAGCAAGGGCAGAACTACTTCAACGACTTTTATACCTTATTGGGATACCTCGCTCATCTTACAACGCATATTTCGCGTTTTACTAGTTTATTCAGGTGGTTCAGGACAATCCGTGTTGGTATAACTTCAATTGCGTGACTCAAGAAAAGTGCGTCAATCTGTAATCTTGACAGCTCAATTCCTCGCATCCAAGAAGCCTGTGAGTTGTAGGTAATGAAGGCTATGGCTATGACGTCATGAAAACGTTACGACAAAGCCAAATGGACACAGGCATAACGATATCGTGTTGGACGACAAGAAAAAACTACTGAAACTGTAAACCGTGCTTTATTCAGATATCTGGCTCGACTTACAACGGGCGTTTGGCTAGTAATCAGTTGCTCACCTCTCCGAATTGGCCGGCCGGCTGGTATTGGGCTTGTGAATGCTAACGCGGTGGAACGATCGGTACATCAGGTAGAACAGCGACGCACTGAACGGCGTGAAGAGGTCAAACACCTTGCACACCATGCTGCCCCCTGGAACACGACATTCAAGGTCAACCCCAACACCACCTCGTAAAACAATTGTAGACATTAGTAGGTTTGTTTGTTTGTGTTGCACCAACCTGAACTAGAGTGTTGCTGGTGCAGGAAGGAAATGCGTCATATTACGGGTTTGGTGCAGGAAATGATCCCTAAATGTTGAGGTACAAACACGATAGTGCTAATTTCAACAGTTCCTTGACACGAATTTTGAAAATGGGAAAAGTTATTAGGGGAAAATCACTAGAGACGTAATTCTGCATGTCAACTTACTTCAAAATAATTACAACCCTTATTCAAATATACAATTTTTCATTCTTATCGGCACGTATTTAAGCGTCATCAACTAGTAAGCCAACATAGTGTCCGCATACAATTTGATTTTAGCGCCTGCCATCTTGAACTGAACTAAGCACACCAGCTCTGTATAGCTGGTGTAGAGCTACTTGAACTAGTGCAAGTGAACTGGGACAAACAAACACGAGAGTGTAGCTTTGGTGCAGCACCACGGTTACAAACAAACACGAAAGTGCAAAAACTGAAGAACCAGTTCAAGTAGTTCAGGACAAACAAACAGACCTATTACTACCATCCTACTACAGTAGAGTTACTAGAGTAAATGGGCAGTGACTAATATTGTGTTCACACGAACAAAGTATAGGTTCTTGCTTACTAGACGTTTTAGGTAGTTCCATATTTTACCGCGTGAGTGTTTTGAGCTTTACAGCCTTCTAGCTAACGATACTACAATAATTCTCAAAGGCTGTTGCGCAGCTGATTAGGCACTGCAATATGTCGAGTACTTTAAACTAGAAATATGACTGCTTTTAATGCTTTTTTTTTGACAGATTTAAATTTTGCTTGTAGGCCTATATCGAAATCCGACCAAATTTCCAACAAATCATCTATTTCATCACCCGAAAAATAGGTAATGGTCTCGGCTGTGACAATATTTCCACCTCACGTCGACGCCATATTGTAATTATTCTACCACTAGTCAAACGCGAAATATGCGTTGTAAGATGAGCGAGATATCTCAATAAAGTATAAAAGTCCTTAAAGTAGTTCTACCCTTACTACTTTATTGACTCTGGTATTCTACACACCTTGTTATCTGAATAAGCTATAAAAGTCGTTAAAGTAGTTCTACTCTTGCCACTTCATTGACTCTGGTGTTCTACACACCTTGACGCATATAAAAAATACTTCATTGTTGGTCAACTCTTGAATCTAGAAAGCAGTGAATCTCGACAACTTAATTCTGTCACAATTTTTATGATATATTTTATGAATATCATCAGTCATTTTATTTTTTTCTTCAAGACGACTGATTAGAATTGCTTAAAAAATCGTAATAATGTGTAAAATCCATGCATACACATTCAGAGAGAATTTCATCCCATTTGGAGAGATTTTATTTTTTAACATTTTCTGCCCAGCCAAATCTTATGAGGTTTTTAGAAACTTTGAGATGATGATTCTCAAAATCGGTCTGACCGATTCATTCCAAAAACTATACAGTTCTAAGTTGGATGAGTTTGCGTGTACAAAAAAAGTTTCATGTTGATCAGTCAACCCTTGCGACCTGTGGAGTGCTTACAAACAAACAAAAAAAACACACAGACAAAGCCCTATAAGAGTGGGATGGAGACTTCGCTACGCTCATCAATTATTCTACCAAAACGTATCCTACGAGGCTACGATCGTACCAACCTATGAGCGTTCATACGAGTACATCTACCACAGTAACCCTACCAACGAGAGTAATTCGACTGTAGTAGCTTTCGTTACGAGCGTAGCCACTATTTGATGTTCACACACGGTAACTTGTTGAGTAGTAATGTAAACAGGGTGTAAGAGCCCCCTGATCTTGAGACAGATTTACAGGGTGCACTTTTGCCAAATATATCTCAAGAACTACAAACACTACGGACTTGCGGTAAAATGCAATGAATAAGTAAAACCCCCACAATTAGATATACCTAATCGAAAATTGAAGTATAATTTTAATATAGAGCACTAATTAAATCAATATATGCCTAGTTTGATGGTTTTCATTGCTCAATTCCCGGTTACCGAACAATAGTGGAAATAAATTACTAACACACATCCTCAAGTTCAACTTTGCTTATCCCACTTGGAATTTTTATTTGCCTGTAATTTTACAGTTTTCCCAATTTTCTTGGCCAAAATGTGTCATGTAACTAGATTTTGTCCAAATTATAAAATGAAAAACTTCTCCATCTAGCAGTGGTTACTGGAACTCTATCAATATTATCCCCTTTTCACTTTTCAACCCACAACCAAACTTTTGAACGCACATTGAACTTGGGTTGAGCATTTTGAAGATGAACATTCTCAGCTAAGATGTGGGCTCTTAACGTCAATAGGGCTTATAAGACAATTTCCATACAAATGTAACGGTATGGAAATACGGAGAAAGATGTTTGAATACCGCAGAACCTCTGTTATAAGTTTCTTGTTTATAAATTTATTACATTTATAATTCAATTCTTTGATCCAACCCATATGCTCCACATGTTGAATAGTTTCATTAATAAGTTTTTCACAATGATACATTTTTATAGTCTGGTCCCCTGAAAAACGTATAAAAGAGGTTCAACTGTGAAATGAAATATTTTGGGCCTATAATTGGTATTGTTACGATAATGAAGTATCGTTGCGACCCTGCGTATGTAAACAGCAGCCTATAGTCTCATTCCTACTTCACCATCGGATAAGGAGACTATAGGCACATCAACTCGAGTGGAAAGAACTGTAGACAACTCGCATCCGCTCGTGTATCCATAAAGTGCATGGCTTGCAAAGCCAGGTGAATGCACTTGTGGATCAGCTGTTCTACATACGCGTGTCGCTCCGCGGAAACGCCATTGTCGGTCTCTCTTGGATCAACTATCGACAGGGACGGACGTGTTCTCCGAGAGTGGAGCTCATCAGGACGCGGCCGGGAAGAAGAAGGGAAGATGCCCGAGTCCCAGGTTGGCGTCGAGCCTCGGTACCACGCCACGAGACTTGCCACGACGTTCTTGTAACGTATATTAAAATGACCTATATCGAAGGGGAATAAACCAGCCCAGGCAACCACGCTCCATCGTCTCTTACATTCACGTTATTTAGTTCATAACCTCTTTCGGCATTTATACTCCAAATTATCTCTCGATAAACTATCGTTTCAAGGTCTAATCACCTAGTTTATTTGTAATTGATGAGCGTAGCGAAGTCTCCATCCCACTCTTATAGGGCTTTGTCTGTGTGTTTTTTTTTTTTTTTTTTTTTTTTTTTTGTTTGTAAGCACTCCATAGGTCGCAAGGGTTGACTGATCAACATGAAACTTTTTTATACACGAAAACTCATCCAACTTAGAACTGTATAGTTTTTGGAAAGAATCGGTCGGACCGATTTTGAGAAAAATCATCTCAAAGTTTCTAAAAACACCATAAGATTTGGCTGGGCGGAAAATGTTGAGAAATAAAATCTCTCCAAATAGGATGAAATTTTCTCTAAATGTGTATACATAGATTTAACACATTTACACGATTTTGTGAGCAATTCTGATCAGCCGTTTCGAAGAAAAAAAATAAAATAACTGATAATTGATGAGCGTAGCGAAGTCTCCATCCCACTCTTATAGGGCTTTGCCTGTGTGTTTTTTTTTTTTTTTTTTTTTTTTTGTTTGTAAGCACTCCACAGGTCGCAGGGGTTGACTGATCAACATGAAACTTTTTTTGTACACCCAAACTCATCCAACTTAGAACTGTATAGTTTTTGGGATGAATCGGTCAGACCGATTTTGAGAATCATCATCTCAAAGTTTCTAAAAACCCCATAAGATTTGGCTGGGCAGAAAATGTTGAAAAATAAAATCTCTCCAAATGGAATGAAATTCTCTCTAATTGTGTATACATGGATTTTACACATTATTACGATTTTTAAAGCAATTCTGATCAGTCGTTGTGAAGAAAAAAAATAAAATGACTGATAATATTCATAGAATATATCATAAAAATTGTGACAGAATTAAGTTGTCGAGATTCACTGCTTTCTAGATTCAAGAGTTGACCAACAATGAAGTATTTTTTATATCTGTCAAGGTGTGTAGAATACCAGAGTCAATGAAGTGGCAAGACTAGAACTACTTCAACGACTTTTATAGCTTATTCAGATATCAAGGTGTGTAGAATACCAGAGTTGATAAAGTAGCAAGGGTAGAACTACTTCAAGGACTTTTATACCTTATTCAGATATCTCGCTCATCTTACAACGCATATTTCGCGTTTGACTAGTTAACCTTAAAATCCCTTACCACTACCCTCTAACTATACATATCCATGGCATAGGTGAAAACAAAGTCAGGACAATATTTTAAAAATCATTTTGAAAATGAGTAACAAACGATATGACAAAGTTATAATGATGGACAAGAAAAATATATATAGGTCCTATAGGCTTAGGCCTATATAGCATTCCATCCAAAATTGAACTAAGAATATGAAATACGTTGCTAGGGCGATACTGACCTGTCCTGACGACAGATAGGCTGACTAGGAACTGGCAGAGGTACAGCTGCTTGGACAAGATCTCCTGAATGTTCTCCTGGCCCTCAACGGAGAACCCCCCGTCGGCCATCATGAAGTGAACGCCAGCTCCGTCGGTCTGCTCCATGACGTGGGCTGTTAGCGCGGAGACGTTCTCCGGATCAAACACGTTCCCGTTCCCCTCCGCACCGCCCACTCCTGGAACAACACAACAGGAACGGTTAACGGGCGATGGGGAAAATCGATGATTAAATTTGACTGAGTAGGGAATTTTTTCCCTTTAGTGTACAAGTAGAGACATGTAAAAATAACAATTGCTATAAAAACGATGAAATATAAAAGTGTTTTTTTAACATGTTTTTCTGATATTTCCTCATTTTTCAATACGTTTGATGTCGTTCTATCAAGTTTTTGAAAAGACGACAAAGCGCTACAAACGTCTGAATCCGCTACGTTTCAACGTATTGGCAATATAGTTGCTATATCCGGAATAGAAGCATTATAGATGCTATTTTTCCCAAAATTATTTCAATTGAGGTATAAATGGGTGAAGTTTGTCGGGAATTTGGAAAAAGTGCAGTTGCAAATGCTGGCGGCAGATGAGGCATCTAGGTTTAACCCACTTGTGGAGAATATTTTTCTAAAAAATATCAATTGGGGCGTTTCTCTTGTACGGCCTATTGTAAGTTATCCAGTGGTAACCACCAACCAGAACCGTATACTGTTAGTGTGCTACAAAACACGATGTTTCAAAATACAGTCGAACCCACATATAACGAACTCGGTTTTAACGAAATTTAGGTTTTTACGAATTAATTACCATTACTCTTCAAATCTCCTATCCTTACAATGTTGAATAAAGACCTATAACGAAGTGATTTATATTTCAAAATTCGGTTATTACGAATTTTTTGTCACTTTACAACATATTTTGCTCATTATTTTCAGCTATTTCCAACAAAATATTCGAAAATCGGAGCATTTTGCGTGAATTTATTTTCAGGTTACATTTATTTTGAACGGACTGTAGGCTACATCGTAGCGGCTGGTGACGCGTACAGCACGTGGTCATAACTCTTGCTGCACCCCCCTCCCTCCCCGGCCCAAGCATAGTGGAACGGCCCATAAACAAACATTCGCTCAACGCGCTCTAAATAATAACGTGATGGTGACATCTTCAATGACTTTGTTTATCTATTTTTTGTTTACATTCCTTCATTTCCATTCGTGATAGTGTCCTGTAACCTAGGAAATAAAACACGAGAAGTGGGATTATTACAAGATATACACAAAAAACATTGATTATGCAGTGGGTAAATGTTTGAACCCAGATTCATTGATGAATCATTTATACGTTTATCCATTTATACGATTTTTTTCCTCAGTCTCCTGATAGTTGTATAAACGACGTTCTACTGTAGTGTGCTACAAAACACGATGTTTCAAAATAATAATGTATCAAAGTGTTACTTTTCAAATTCTAAATGCTATGAAAAAAAAAGCTATATTCACACGTCTCTATGTATGAGGTATTTTCCCGAGAATCTGTTCTCCTTCGATGAATTGTTCAATATCTGTTGGCAATATTTGATGATAATTAGATGAGCGTAGCCTACGAAGCTTTCCATTTCACACCCTGAAAAAAAATGGGCTTCGTTTTTATGTTTTTTTGTTTTTTTTTGTAATTATGTACGCGGCATAGAGGTCAGAGAAATGAATCAATCAACTTGAAACTTTTTCTGAACGTTGGTGTCATACCAGTATAGGTTGGGATTGTTATTCAGAGAAATCGGTAGGAAGGTTTTTTCGGAAAATAAACGGAAAGTTTGGAAAATCCTCATAAGAATAACCCGGAGGAAAAATACTTGAAAAACAAGAATTTTTCAAAAGCTCTCAAATTCTCACAGAATATGAAAAATTCTATTATACACCTTTTCAGAGATTTTTACAACAATCGAATGAGAAATAATGAAGAAAACGCAATAAACGTGTACATTTTATTGAATATTTGGATCAATTGGTTTTGCAAAGTGTTTATGCGACAGGTTGCAGGTTACTATAAATATCAACAAGTTGCAGGTGAGGTTTTTGAACGTTTGAAGTACGTCAAGGTTTGTAGATGTAAATTGAGCTGACAAGTTATTTGTCATTCTAGATTGCCATACTTCTAAGCTCATCTCACAACGCGCATCCCGCGTTTTCCTAGTAACAATATGTTTTATTTTCAATTTGTTGTGGGTATTACATTGTAGGGATGTCGGCGGGTAGCAATTTTTGGAATCGGGTGCCCGTCATCGTTACCCGAGCATTACCCGGGTAATCACTTTTTTTAAAATCTTAACTATGCTCATCTACTTTTCATTTAAATGTATTTTATCGTCTTAAAATCTTTAGGTTACCATTATTAATGTTGCAACTATAAGCAGTCTGCTCATATCATATCACTGACCCTCTCAGCACAACACAATCTACCCAAACACATTGATTGGGTCAACTAGAGTGAATGTGGCATGTCCCTCTTTTTTGTGAACAAAGGGCCATGTGTTTAGGCAGTGTTTGAGTGTATGCAGAAGTGTTAGAACTGTGGTTGCTACTGAGTGCCAGAGTGTTGATGGGGAGGGGGGGGGAGGGAGTGGTTTTTCGTCTCTCATCATAAGGTCAGTTAAAAGATAATAGGGATGATAACAGATGATATTTATGGTCTAGAGAGTAGTAGAGGAGACCTAAATTCTTTCGTTTTCCCCCACTCACAAGCGCGCTTTGTTTAAAAGTTATCTGTCAGTGAAAATGGCGAACAAAAGCTCGCGTTGTAAAAAGTGGCGGGTACCCGGGTAAGGAATATGTGGTGTACCCGTACCCGACCCGGGTAGCCGGGTACCCGCCGACACCCCTAATACATTGTAATATTAGGCATGTCAATCACATATACTGGTACTTTTTTTTTTTTTTTTTTTTTTTAATAACATCGAAACTTGATACAAAATCATTGTTCCCCAATTAAGGCTATGGATGAAAGATAGGATCGTTTGTACGGGGCACCACAAGGGCGATCTTACCACTCCATTTTGATTATTTAAAACTAATGAACTTCAACACCAGGACTGCGCTGTCTGTGACCATAATTTTTCGCCGTAGATAAAAGTCTTTCAGTATAAACACACGAATGTTGATATCTTCCACTTTGAACTAAGTCTCTTGGGCTAAAGTAAAATACTGGTACTAAAGTAAAATATGATCAGAATCAATTCATACCATGATGTTTGTAATATTATACAGCCAAGACAATCTTGGTCGTCGTTATTCCAAGGAAAGATACAATGAACATATTTTTTGATCTAATATTTTTGATAAATAAGCTTCCATCAGTGAAAAAAAATTCAATTTGTCTAGTTGTTTATTGATGTTTAATTATTTAAGTTTAAATCAATCAATAGTTTATGAAATTGGTTTTAATGACCAGCCTGTATTACATACAGTGTATAATGGAATGTATAAAAAACCAATAAAATCTAATCTAATCTAATCAATTCACTTTTAAAAGGTGAGACGTGATATTTGAGCTCTTATCAATTCCACCCTTTATTCTTTATAAACCAATTCAGCGTCAACGTAGAACGCACCGTAGAACGGCTGGAACGTCTCGCACGGGCCGGCAAAGAAGTCGGCCAGCCTGAAGTCGTTCTCGCCCTTCAGCGTGAAGCCGAACCCCTTGGCGCGCCACTTCCTGCGCCACAGCACATACTCCGAGAAACCGCCTGGCCCTGGCAGACAAGCAGCTCCGTCAATATCTCCTCCATCACATTCATCGTTGTTTTTTTTTGTTTTTTTTTGTTTTTTTTATTGGGTTTTAACGACGCACTGTAATGATTACTAAGATCTATTGGCGTCGGATGAATGATTAATGAGATGATGGGATGATGAGATGAAGGTTTTTTTATGGGTAGTGGGATGGATAGTGGGAAGGAAGCGGTCGTGGTCTATATTGTAGGAACCATCCTGGCATTAGCCTAGACTACAGAGGGAAACCACGATGCACCCCTGTAAAGATGGACGGTGGCGGGGATCGAACCGGGTCCGATATGTCCCTTCACCTCCCGGATCACACGAAGCAAGTGAGCTAACCACTCAGCTACTGTGCCGGTTTCATCGTTGTTATATTGGGTTTTAACGACGCACTATACTGATGGCCACGATCTATTGGCGTCGGTGGATGATGAATGAGATGATGGGATGATGAGGTGAAAGGTTATTTTATTAGGTGTTTTGGATGGTGGGAAGGAGACGGTCGTGGCCTGTAAAGGAACCATCCCAGTATCAATCTGAACGACAGAGGGAAAGCACGAAAAACCCCTGTCAGGATGGTCGACCATGGCGGGAATCGAACCCCGGTCTCCCAAATGACGGTTCAGTGTGTTACCACTCGGCCACGCGTCTCGGTATATCCCATTCATCGTTGTAGGCGAAATAACAATATTTTAAAATATTTATATATATATATATCTCAGACCCAGATAACCAATTAAATTGGGCCAGGGGGTGTTTCCACCAGTTTTTCTAGGGCAGACTTCTCATATCAATCGGTTCCTGCCAGTTCCGACTTCTTCCTCCTCTTCTTCACTACTGCTAGGCCTATCCTCTATTTCTTCTTTAATATTTTAAAATATTTTAAACATATTTAAACCATTTTCAAAAAACTACTTATTGAATAAATGTTTTTACTCCAACCAATAGTTTTGAGATGACAAGAATCGAGTTTTGTTTATCTATAAATAAGTAATTCTTATTCTGTTTCAGTTTCAATTTTTTTTTTAATAAATGTTATGGATATGTGTAGGCCTATGTTATCTATGTTGTAAATATGTTACCTGACTTTTCTCATATTACTTGCTAACTAGTCAAACGCGAAATATGCGTTGTAAGATGAGCGAGATATCTCAATAAGATATAAAAGTCCTTGAAATAGTTTTACCCTTGCTACTTTATCGACTTTGGTATTCTACACACCTTGATATCTGAATAAGCTATAAAAGTCGTTAAAGAAGTTCTACTCTTGCCACTTCATTGACTCTGGTATTCTACACACCTTGACGCATATAAAAAATACTTCATTGTTAGTCAACTCTTGAATCTAGAAAGCAGTGAATCTCGACAACTTAATTCTGTCATAATTTTTATGATATATTTTATGAATATTATCAGTCATTTTATTTTTTTTCTCCAAAACGACTGATCAGAATTGCTTAAAAAATCGTAATAATGTGTAAAATCCATGTATACACATTTAGAGAAAATTTCATCCCATTTGGAGAGATTTTATTTTTCAACATTTTCCGCCCAGCCAAATCTTATGGGGTTTTTAGAAACTTTGAGATGATGATTCTCAAAATCGGTCCGACCGATTCATCCCAAAAACTATACAGTTCTAAGTTGGATGAGTTTGCGTGTACAAAAAAAGTTTCATGTTGATCAGTCAACCCTTGCGACCTGTGGAGTGCTTACAAACAAAAAAAAAAAAAAAAAAAAACACACAGACAAAGCCCTATAAGAGTGGGATGGAGACTTCGCTACGCTCATCAATCAATCAAGAATAAATTATTATTAATTTGTTATTATTATAGCGAGAGTTGTAGGAATATGATGTACACATTCAGTTTTGGTGGTCTATTTTTATGTGAAGCGTAGCATTTTGCAGCAAACCTTTAAAAAAACAGGACCTACAAACTCTAGTTCAACAACTGCTAAGGGATTTCAGAGAAATTTCCACTTTACTTTGAACTTTAGAATCCGAGGCAGGAAGCTGTGTGTATACCACCGACTGTTGCTAGGGCACCAGATACCACGTCAATACAGACGCGTCACGGCATTTCATTACGTACCGTTACTCTGGGCGTTGGGAAATCTCCAATAGCCAATAAAACACACATGGACTGTAGATGAGACGTTTGAGACGATAGAGGAAAAAAATGAAGTTTAAAACTAAAGCAGTTTGTTCTCTGGGTAAAATATACCATGATAATCTTTAATATTCTAGAATATTCTAGAATACAGTGGAACCTCTATCCATCGTTTTTCAAGGGACCAGGAAAATGAAGCCATCCATCCAGGAAAATTCAACATTGGTTATATGGGAGTGGGGTGAGAAAAAATGAATGAAACAAGCAGGAAAACGATAGATCTGGGAACGATGCACAGAGGTTTCACTGAATTCCATTCTAGAATATTCTAGAATATTCTATTCTATAATGGAAAAAAGATCTTCAAGTTATGTTGCTCGCACACAAGGATTCGTTCTTATGCAGGCTTCTTATTATTTAACCAACCTATTTTGCATTCATGGCAGTTTTTCTTGATTTTTCTTATATTACCAGTAATATAACAGTTAATGCAGTTTTACCAGTTAATATATGTATTACAGTAAACCCTCGATAATTCGAACTCGGTTAATTCGAATTCCGCGCTAATTCGAACCAGAGAAATGACCCCGGCAGCTGGTATAGGGATATCAATGTTAATTCATTTCGATAATTCGAATTTTTATTATTTCGAATTTCGAACTGATGATTAGTCCAAACTACTGTTTTATTATTGTTTCGTGTTTGTTTAATTCGAATTTCAGCAAAAATTACGAATAAAAGTTTTCACAATTGGATATTTTATCACGTGAAATCCTTTGTCATCAACATTCCTGGCGACCCGGCAAGCTAGAGATACGTCATAGCCACATGTGCAGCGCATGCTATTAGGATGAGGGGTTAGGCGGGGGGTCTTTTCAGGGTCACAGACAGACATCTGGCTGGTCGAGACACCCGAGTGGTAATGTTTAGGATAATGGATGTGATTGTGTCAACTTTTATTCGTAATTTTTGCTGAAATTCAAATTGAACAAACACGAAACAATAATAAATAGACCAGCCCGCTAGTGCATGTAGAGAGAATAATTCATTCATTTCATTCCAGGCCCTAATATTTATATTTATTGCCTTACTTTTTACTTTTTAATCCAAACATCCAGTTTGGTAATTTGACTCTTTCAACACTGTGAACTGTGATAAGTGTTACCTAATGAATGACATGATAATATATAGTATTAATGGGACTCCTTGTTGTGTTGTTAAAATTGCTGAGAAAACACTTGACTTGAAGATAACCACATGGCTGTCAAAGTTGGCTTCCTTAGAGCAAGGGGGAAGTAGGAGGGAACAAACAATGTGCAAGGCGCACATGGTCAACCAAACTGCACGCACACAGTATACTACTGTACTATACAAGGAAAAAACATTTTTTTCATAATTCGAATTTTTTTAATTCGAATTTTGAATTTTGGGATCCCTTGGAATTCGAATTAACGAGGGTTTACTGTACTATGAAATAATAAACATCTATCTATGTATTCATCCGTTATCCGTAATTTTCATATTTGTATTGAATATATTTTATATTGAAATGAGAGTAAGTGCAAGTTATATATCTCGGTGTTTTGCCTTCAACCCTGTGGATAAGCGGGCTGACTTTTTGAACAGTACTAGAACTCCCCGAATGCAATACCAGCGATCTCAGCTGCTAGGAGACATTACGCGCCTGCGCATTGAATTATATAAAGGGTCTATTAGACGCGAGAAGATTTTTGTGAACGACATGGCATTTTTGTGAGTTCACAGCCTAACTTGGCGCACGTGAAAGGGGCTCATGAAGCTAGGAATGACTGGTGGTCATTATTTATTATAATCAAATTATTAATAAATAATTAATTTCAATATAAAATTTGTTCAATGATATCCACATTCATACCCTTGAATATGGTATCTCCCGGGGGTACATTCCTGTACAAGACAAACCCAGTTTTGACTTAAACCTGTGCTAAGCACCCCTCCTAGTCTGCCCTCGCCAGTGTTGGGGAGTGAACTTGCAAAATGAACACGTTCACGGGAACGCGTTCATTTTTTGATGAACTTTTATATGAACGCGTTCGTTTTTCACATAATGAACGTGAACTTGGTAAAAGTTCATTTTCGGTCACGAACTTTTTCAAAAGTTCGAAAGTTCGCCGGTGAGACGTTTTTTTCAAACGAGTAGTACATTTTTCCATGACGTTTGTACTTGAGTGAGAGAGATGGAGATAGACGCGGTTTTCTGACCAGTAAGCCCTACCAATATTAGCTATATAATACTGTCGGTGGTCCAAATTGACGTTAAAAGCAACAAAAAAACGCGAAATGAACTTTCACGTGAACTTATGTACTTTTCACACCAACTTGAACTTTTCAGAATAAAATATAGAAAATGAACTTGAACTTTTGAAAAGTTCATTCTCACAGTAATGAACTGAACTTTTGTAAAGTTCTTTTTAAAAAGGAACTTCCCCAACACTGGCCCTCGCCTCGACAAGCCTTGTACCCTGCGCGACATCGCAGTGGCAGATTTTTGGAAAGATTGTGTTCAACCGGACACAGAAAGTAAGTGAGTACGTACAGGGTCAGTTAACTCGAAATAGATTCATTCGTCAGAAATAGTGTTCCCTAATTTCTTAAGGGATGAAAAGTCGATTGATTCAATGTGGGCCTAAATATTCATTCAAAGATGGATCAAATTTTGACTTTGAGCTGCAATACTTTCGGACGGAGATTTGACGGCAGAGACAGAGCTCTATTGTGACTGAAACGGGAGTGGAGTAAAGGTGACGCTAGCGCTCCTCGCTGCCAGCGGTGGTACTAACCAGCACACACGTCTGCGAAATACAGCAAGTCGTTGGGTCCAACCAGCTTGTCCTGCAACAAGGTCGTTCAAGGTCAACATTGTCCACCTCTTTCAAGGGTCAACAGTGTAAACAACAATGAAAAAGAGCCCTTAATCCCCATAAAATACCAACATTATGATTAGAGACATGTAAACATAGGCTCTTCTATTTTTTCTTCTCATAGCATTTGGATTATGAAAAGTTGCACTTTGGTGCATCTATTATTTTGAAACATCGTGTTTCGTAGCGTAACAATGTTCTGTCCCAACAACAGCATGGTTCCAGGAAAAACACCGGATAACAGTAGCCTTACAAGAGAAATACCCCAATTGATATTTTTTAGAAAAATAGTCTCCACAAGTGGGTAAAGGTAGATTCATAGAGCCATGGCATTTTTGCCGGCCGGCAATCTTGTCGGGTGCCGTTGGACGTCAAATGATTTGTACCGTTCATACTACCACGGCAAACTATCGCCGACTCAAGGCAATTATATATCGAATCGATGCGATAACCATGGCAACGTCGATAGTGATCGAGTTTGACAGTCGATAGTTTGTACGCAGAACACACAGTTCGAGTATAAACGTGGCCGTGATGTCGTCTACGTCATCACGGCAAGTTTGTCGTCCGGCAAAATGTTCAACTTCATTCAACTTTCAACGCCACAGTGAACGACAAGACCGGCAAGTCTGTGATTGGCTCATTCATTTTGACGGCACGGCAAATTCGTGTTGCCGTGGCTCTATGAACGTACCTTTAGGGTTAAACCTAAGCCACATCTGCCTGCATTTGCAACTGCACTTTTTTTCCAGATTCCCCAACTAACTGCACCTGTTTACATCTAAATTAGAATAATTTTGGGAAAATATCTATAATGCTTCTATTCCGAATATAGCTTCTATATAGCCAAAACATTGAAACGTAGCGAATTCAGATGTTTGTAGCGCTTTGTCGCCTTTTCAGAAACATGCAATAGAACAACATCAGACGTATTGAAACATGAAGAAATATCGGAAAAATATGTAAAGAAGGACTTTTAGATTTCATTGCTTTTATAGCAATTGCTATTTCTACATGTCTCTAATTATGGTCCAATTGAAGGAATGACCTGAAATGTCACAAGATTGTGTTGACTGAAAGACTGTTATCTGCGGTGGAAAGTTATGGTCACAGACAGCGCAGTCCTGGTGTTGAAGTTCATTGGTTTTAAATAATTAAAATGGGGTGGTAAGATCGCCCTTGTGGTGCCCCGTCCAAACGATCCTACTTTTCATCCTTAGCCTTAATTGGGGAACAATGATTTTGTATCAAGTTTCGATGTTATTAAAAAAAAAAAAAAAAAAAGATTGTGGATACATTGATGTGAATGTATCTGTTTTTCACTTTCACTTCTGGATCGAGTCTTTTGGGGCCGAATAGCTATGGTTGGGATCAACCCTGATGAGCCTGTAGGTCAACCTCAAAAGAGATTGTTAGTTCTTGACAGTGTTGGGGAAGTTCCTTTTTAAAAAGAACTTTACAAAAGTTCAGTTCATTACTGTGAGAATGAACTTTTCAAAAGTTCAAGTTCACTTTCTATATTTTATTCTGAAAAGTTCAAGTTCGTGTGAAAAGTACATAAGTTCACGTGAAAGTTCATTCCGCGTTTTTTTTTTTGCTTTTAACGTCAATTTGGACCACCGACAGTATTATATAGCTAATATTGGTAGGGCTTACTGGTCAGAAAACCGCGTCTATCTCCATCTCTCTCACTCGAGTACAAACGTCATGGAAAAATGTACTACTCGTTTGAAAAAAACGTCTCACCGGCGAACTTTCGAACTTCTGAAAAAGTTCGTGACCGAAAAGGAACTTTTACCAAGTTCACGTTCCTTATGTGAAAAACGAACGCGTTCATATAAAAGTTCATCAAAAAATGAACGCGTTCCCGTGAACGCGTTCATTTTGCAAGTTCACTGCCCAACACTGGTTCTTGATATGTAGACACTGTGATTAGTACGATGAGTTACAAGAGGAAGAGATTGACGCTAATGAGTACGAGCTTAGATCACAGCTATCGTACCGATAGATAGGCAACGACATTCAGAGCTGTACAACCAACAATATACTACAAACAAGAAATGTGTTGTGACCGCGGTACAAATCATACTTCACTTCTATATTATATATATATCATTGGCTTTTAACGACGCACTGTAATGATCACTAAGATCTATTGACGTCGGATGAATGATTAATGAGATGATGGGATGATGAGATGAAGGTTTTTTATGGGTAGTGGGAAGGATAGTGAGAAGGAAGCGGTCGTGGCCTATATTGTAGGAACCATCCCGGCATTAGCCTTGACTACAGAGGGAAACCACGAAAAACCCTTGTAAAGATGGACGGTGGCGGGGATCGAACCAGGTCTGATATGTCCCTTCACCTCCCGGATCACATGAAGCAAGTGCATTAACCACTCAGCTACATGTGCCGGTAAAACGTATTCGTGTTCTGTCTATACTTTACTGAAGTCTTCTTTGTTTTTTTTGTTTTTTTTAATAACATCGAAACTTGATACAAAATCATTGTTCCCCAATTAAGGCTATGGATGAAAGATAGGATCGTTTGGACGGGGCAACACAAGGGCGATCTTACCACCTTCTTTGTAGAAGATATCTCGTACCAATCAGAGAATAACAGTCCACTACTCGATCAAGATAACGTCGAGCATCTCAGTGATCAGATTCACGATATGCTCCAAACTTTATTCACCGCGTGACACTGAAAGACCCAACAGCTCGCCATCATGTTTCCTAGCTCTGTAGAGAGAGAGAGAGAGAGAGACTCACCCCTGATTGGTCGACGGGCTGAGTGAACATGAAGTCGAACACCTTGTCCATGTTAGCCATCTTCATGGCGGCTCGGTTCAGGAAGATCCCGCCGCGGATTGTCTCAAACGGGTTCGACTTGGCCACTGCCTTCCGCATCTCGTCCGGTTCCAGCTCGTCAAACACGCTCTGAACACACCACAGCCCTCCGTGATTGATTGATTGATTATTGTTTGCTCAACGACCCCACCAACAGCTAGGTTATACGGGGGTACGAATGAGCAAATGATTATGATGACTATGAAGTGATGATTAGTGATGGGACATTTACAAAAAGCCATGCCTTATGCGGGATTCGAACCTCCGCCTAGCGGTGACTTCAGTGTCTGAAGCGGTGCCTCAGCTGACTGAGCTACCGAGGGCGGCTTTCAGCCCTCCGTCAATACACAAACAATACAATATGGACCAAACATGTGTGAAAAATATATACAATGCATACAAATATGTTTATAATACGTGTATAATTAGATGAGCGTAGCGAAGATTTCTATGCCATATACCGAGAAAAAAAATTGGGCCTCGTTTTTTCCTGGGGGGGGGGGGGGGGTTGTAATTTTGTGCGCGGCATAAAGGTTAGGAAAAAAAACAGAAAAAAAACAAGCGCTTTGAAAACTTTCTCCACATATCGGTGTCAAATCAGAATATGTTGGAATTGTTTTTCAGAATAATTGATTCCATAGCTGTTTTTTCGGAAAAAAAACGGGAAGTTTGGAAAATCCCCATAAGAATGACCCGGAAGGAAAGTAGGCCTACTTGGAATATGAAATTTTTTCAAAGGTTACAAAATTTTCACTGAATATGAAAAACATCATTATACATATTTACAGGGATTTTCACAACAATCGGATGAGAAATAACCAAGAGAACGCAATTAAAGTACGTATACATTTTATTGAATATTGGGATCAATTGGTTTCCCAAAATGTATTTTAATTCTTCTGAGCCATGCATAGCATTGTTGAGCATTGTTGTTTTATATAGTTCGATTCAAAAGCACTAGTTGCGCTACAGGCAATCGGGACCCTGGACTCGGGAACTGACCCCAGAAATATTTCACTTTCAAGACCCGAGTTGAGGCACCTTCTTTGAACAAGTCAAACGCGAAATATGCGTTGTAAGATGAGCGAGATATCCCAATAAGGTATAAAAGTCGTTGAAGTAGTTCTACCCTTGCTACTTTATCGACTCTGGTATTCTACACACCTTGATATCTGAATAAGCTATTAAAGTCGTTAAAGTAGTTCTACTCTTGCCACTTCATTGACTCTGGTGTTCTACACACCTTGACGCATATAAAAAATACTTCATTGTTGGTCAACTCTTGAATCTAGAAAGCAGTGAATCTCAACAACTTAATTCTGTCACAATTTTTATGATTGATGAATATTATCAGTCAGTTTATTTTTTTTCTTCAAAACGACTGATCAGAATTGCTTAAAAAATCGTAATAATGTGTAAAATCCATGTATACACATTTAGAGAAAATTTCATCCCATTTGGAGAGATTTTATTTTTCAACATTTTCCGCCCAGCCAAATCTCATGGGGTTTTTAGAAACTTTGAGATGATTTTTCTCAAAATCGGTCCGACCGATTCATTCCAAAAACTATACAGTTCTAAGTTGGATGAGTTTTCGTGTACAAAAAAGTTTCATGTTGATCAGTCAACCCTTGCGACCTGTGGAGGGCTTACAAACAAACAAACAAAAAAAAAAAAAAAAAAAAAAAAACACAGACAAAGCCCTATAAGAGTGGGATGGAGACTTTGCTACGCTCATCAATTATGATAAAATAGGTTGGTATCACTACATTGTGGTTAGAGTATATTGCGCCTATTGACAGCCGTATCGTAGCCGTATCGTAGCCGTATCGTAGCCGTATCGTAGCCGTATCGTAGCCGTATCGTAGCCGTATCGTAGCCGTATCGGGTACGGAACTAAGTGATGAATAGAACAGTTATTGTTAGAAAAACCATTCGATCGAAATCCCATTCGATCAAAAGTTTGTTTCTTCGACAGCTTTTGTCGAACATTCGATCTTTCGAACATATGAGATTTCGATCATGTGGCTGTTCGGGTTGGTAGTTAAGAGCGCCTGTCAAAGCAACCCCCCCCCCAAAAAAACAGAAAACGCAAAGAAAAAACGTCGTGAAGTGGTGACTGACCTTGGAGCTGAGGACGTTGCGGAGCAGATCCGGGTCGCAGAAGTTGGTCTCGTCGTCCAGACTCAACTTCTTGGGCCCCTCGGACATCCAGTCGGCCAGGTCGGACCGCGTGACCGTCTCGTGGTCGGCCTCAGCCAGCCAGCTTACCTTCTCCTCCACGCTCACCACCTGCAAACAGGCCGCGCGACTCTCGTGAGCAGCGTAAACTCTTGTAAACTGATATTTTGCCAAATCAACTCTCATGGACTCTTAAGAGTTTAAAGTCCAAAACCCGTTCGGTCAGCAGAGTCAAAAAGTAATTTTGAAATTAATTCTACATTGGGGAAATTTGAGTGGAGCTTCATTGAACATGTGTATTCTTGAATTGAAATTACATCAGAAACACTGTCATATTTTTTTGGTCGAAGTTACAGCGCTTTAATGAAATATTAAGTTGCTATTTTGACTTCATTATGGTGAAAAATCAACTTTTTTCCCTCTTAAAATGAGTGTGATTCATAAATGAAAACGGGTACCTATATTTATTTTTGCATAATTCTATTCGTAACATCTTTATCTACAATAAAACAAGTTTTTTGATTGAATGTCATTCCTTTCAGTATATTTTAATGATCTGTTGAATATTAAAAACGCATGAAATTTGAAGGTTGCGTGTTGAATGATAGGGAAACATCCAGTATTTGAAGTGATATAACTCAAATTTTATCCCGGTTAGCCTATCATCTGTTTTGATATTATTATCGAGCACATCAAAACGAATCGACTGACAGAAAATCATAATTTTTTCATGACCTTGAGGTAATGGAGGTGAGACCTTAAATATTCGTCAATATTACAATGACATTCCCTCATTAGGTGATGCTTGACAGCTATCTTGAATTGTGCCAACTAGAGTGATTCTATTGCAGCTGGTAGGTAAATATTATATGTGTATGAATATTAAAATAATGTAAATACCACAGCCTTCTTTATTCTAATCATTCATTTCTTATACTGCCCTTTCACTAGGGCTATTCTGGCGGGTTCGCGCATATTTGTTCGCGCAGGCAATAATGACGTCATGGTCTGGTATGTACTGCACCCTGGTATCTGAAGTTTCAACTTCGAACAATGTCATTCAGTCACAATTTTACAATTTCTTGTTACGTTATTGAGGTGATGTTATATCTTCATTTTGGTTAGGGCCTATAGACTTACCCAGGTTCAGACTTGAACGATATTTAAATTAAGCCAAGCAATGTACATCATTCAAGAACTTGTTCCGGTGATATTCCAGTTCCATTATATTATTGAATAAAATCTTTCATATTATTGTCATAAACAAAGTTGGTGAACTCGAAGTCACGGCCTAATAGAATGCGTGCGTAATTTAAATTCTCGTACAAAATTTCCCAAAGTTGTTCGTATCTTCGCAGACATGACATGTCATACAGAGTGATATGCATGAACATCTTTGGAAAGTGACGTCATGGTCTGGAAACAACGGCACCATCGGCTATTTTATGAACTAAAATAATTGGACATCGGTTAACATGGGAAGCATACCCCGAGTGAAAGGGCAGTATCAGAGAAGAATGATCTGTATGAAGAAGGCTGTGGTAAATACACATCAACTTGTCAATTATTGTAGAAAGTGTTACTCACCTCCAAGCTGGAATCCCACTTGAGTGTGGCCGCCTCGAGCCCCTTGATGTGCAGTCCGAGACCCCTGCGTCCCCGCTGCTTTGACGCCTCGATGGGGTCCACACGGCCTTGAGCGTGCTTTCCCAGGCCGCGGCCAGCCTTGTAGCCCATGCGCTCCTGAAAGCACGCACGCACGCACACATACATCAATCAATCAATATTGGGGTTTTAAAAAAAAGTTGTAAAAATGTGCGCGTACAAAAAAGTTTCATGTTGATCAGTTGAACCGTGCGACCGGTGCAGTGCTTACAAACAAACAAGAAAAAAACACAGACAAAGCTCCTCGAGAGTGGGATGGAGACTTTGCTACGCTCATCCAATAACGACCATCTCAAGAATCAGAAATTATTTCTTTTCTCATGTGAAAAAAACATAATGGGACAACAAAATGTTTGAAATCACGGTCCCGGATTATTACAATTGATGGATGAGCGACAGGGTTGGTAAGTTTTAGCCACCCCCTGGCTTAAACCGTGGTTTTAACCGGTTTTAACCGGCCTGGCCAAAACTCATTTTAGCCGGTTTTAACCACCTTCAACAGAAAGAATAATATACTCTGGTCTATTCATTTTTAATTAAATTTAATATTACATCTTAGTGGTGTATAAGCTTTGTATTTTGGCATGTCTTGTTAATGATGTACATTTAAGGCTGTAGGATTCATCTATTATTTAGTTCTACAAACTTGAGATAGATTGCAGTATATGAGGTTTTTGGTTTTGTTTGTTTTATCTAGGTTTTATTCACTTTACAGCATGGCATAAATATAGGTTTTTCACACAATAGATATTTGGGTCTACATTTATAGGCCACATTTTTACATATAGGCATTAGCATACTGGTTGTCTATATATTTTAGTTTTGACCAGTTTTAGCCGGCTAAAATCAGTTTTAGCCGGTTAAAACCGGTTTAAATCACTGGCCTGGTCAAAACTAATAAAAGCCGGCTTTTTGCCAACCCTGATGAGCGATGGTGAAAACTCCATCCCACTCTTACAGAGCTTTGTGTGTGTGTGTGTGTGTGTGTGGTACCGGTAATTACGTCATTCAGTTTTTAAAATGATGTTCGAATAGGACCAAGCTTCTCTCTCTCTCTTACCATCATCTTCTTGGCCTTGTTGTCGACGTAACCGCTGGCTCCCCCCCTCGCCTCGGGCCGCCCCCCGCCCGCCCCCTCCTCCTCGCTCAGCTGGAACGAGTCCTCGGTGCTCTGACTCTCGCGCCGCCCATTGTCGGCCGAGCTCTGGCTGCTCCGCCGGGCCTCCCATCCGGGCTGCTCCGTGTCCGAACTCTGGATCAACAGGGAACAAATCAACAAATGATTATTAAAACTTTTTTTTTTGTCAAATAGGGCCTACACTGATACATAAAGAAAAACACAATTACAACAAAAAATACATCCACAAGGCTCTTGAAAAAAGGCTTAACTGTGGGTCAAAATAGTGAATTATAAGTACAAATTCAAATTTGGACGTATTTTCTCAAACATTAAAAGTAATTTACGTAGTAGTTAAAGTAAAGAGAGAAAAGAAAAACATTGAGTGATTTGTTACATTCTACTTACGAAGTGTAAGGTTCCTTTGATTAGTCCAATCAAACGACGTGCCTAGTAACTCATGAGTGTAAGTGGTCAGAATAGAATATCAGACCAGTTTCACTATGACACTAGAACAACTGGTAAAGGTACGTTCATATACACGTTATTTCTGACGTCCGTCAATTTCAACGGATCCGTCAATCCGTCAGACTGTCAGTAGTGTTCATACAATCACATCATCCGGTAAACTATTTGTCACACAGCCGTTGGTACTTCTGTATTTTGGTCGGGATTTCTGAGCTTTTTTCCGAGTGCAAAAAGTAGTTGAAATGTAGTTGAAATTTAAAAATTCCATCATTTTGCTGGAACCTGCGCGTTTCTAAAGGAAGTTGGCAACTAAAACGCTGAAACCACTGTCTACGTCACGCCCGTCAAATTCTCGGACGTGAAAAGTTCAACTCCAACCCCACTCTCAAGGTCGCAACGAACGTCAGATCCATCAAGTTTCTGATTGGTGCACGTGACTAAACGAATCGTCAAAAACGTCTTGACGTGTCTGTATGAACGTACCTTAAGAAATAAAGAAACAATGAATGAACAAAAAAGGTTCCCCAATGTTCTACCTTGGTGTGTTGGATCATTTCACTAAGCATGTGTTAGTTAACGTAACAAGTGACAACCCAAGGATATATTTCGTATGCCTGACCCCATACCTGACCACTAGTTGGTAGTTTTCAGACTGACTAACTTCATCGCTGGATAGAATTATAATTTAGCCGTTCTACTTAATTAGGTTTACTTACAATAAACCAACCGTAACGAATAGAGAAATGAACCAACAAACGATAGATAAATATGTTTGATAGCTTTAGTTCAATCAAATGACGTGGATAGTAACTATTCATGTGTGATTGGCCAGAATCAAATGTGGAACCATATTCATCAAGCCTACTGGTACGACAATCTGTATCTAGATATAGAAATAACATTTCCCTAATTTTTACCAGAAAAAAATCCCTAAAGTCATCCTGTAAATAAGCACCACGTAGGCCTACTTTACATGTTCCAAACATAAATATATATATAAATATATAGGCCTATACGGTATATGTATATACATATAGGCCTAAATACATATACATATGTATACCTACACTATTTGCAATTTTTTTTTTTTGTTAATATAATAACATCTATTTATTAATGTCCTTGGTTCATAATTCCACAATCTTTTACTGCATTATTATATAATTAACACCTATTTGTTCATTTCATGTCTTTGTTTCCTAAATTTTCAGCTACTAAAAATCTATTATTGTATTATAACTTACTGTCAGCCCGCACACAAGAATATTAGATTCTTAAGCGGGCTTCTGTTCTATATTATTTTTGTTTTGTTTTTGTTTTGTATACCAATCCATGTACAATGTAATTCTTGGAACAGAATAAAATGAATTTTGAATTTGAATTTTTGAATTATATAATATGAATGATATTGACTGACCCTGGAACTGTGGTAGTTGTATTCGGAGCTCTGACTCTCCCTCCGATGAAGGTCTGCGGCGTGGGTCTCCCGCGGGTTGTAGTCCGAGCTGAAGCTGTCCCGCAGGTTTTCCGCAGCAGGCGCCATCGTGCGGCGCTTCTTGGGCGGTGCAGCCTCTTCGGCGCTACCCTCATCGCTGCTGTCTGAGCAACGCAGTGCATCGTTAGTACTTCTTGTCACTCGTTCTAGTGCGACTACTTAGTACCGTTCGTAGGCCTACTTGACGGCGCTCGGTTGTCAATTACGGTAACAATTATCGGTCAAATTCGAATATTCATCAGGGATTTGAAACTGCATTCAAAAGTTACATAAATCTACTTCCAAGAAGAATGTTTAGCAGGTTTGGAGATATATTCTAAATGATAGGCCTACTTATACAGTAAACTTCTGGTTATTTTTCCAATTTTCTCTTCATTTTTTTTTTCTTTTAATCTTATATTATCAATTGGACAATTATCTGTCAATCAATTCACTCGTGAAATATTGATTCAATACGATATTATGAATATTCTATTTATACAGTAGACCTAGACCATGCCTAGACCAACATGTTATAGCCCCTTTACACAATCAAGATTTTCGAGCAAGATATCTAGCCATTACCAGAAAGAAAATCTTGATTGTGTTAAGGGGCTACTACTTTTTGAAATTGAATGACCTCTCTACTGTAGTGTTACAAACAGAAGTTCACATCGTACGTGTGTTCCTGGGATAATGCATTAGTTGATGGATTCAAGACAGCTGGCGACACAAGGACTTGGGTCTGGACTTGTTGAGAGGGCGAGATGTCAACTTTAATCGACTAGTTACGGTACTGACAAAATGAAGTTTGAAAATTGGTCCAACTTCCAGTAAGCTCTTATTAAAACAACTGAATGAATGAATATTAGGGTTTTAAGGCGCATCGACAGCGAGGTCATTTAGCGCCTGTAAAATGCTTGTTGAATTTACAGCTCTTCTTACAAGACTAGACATACGCCTACCACACATTAGAAGGTGACCTACAGTAGATCCAATGCCTAGGCCATTAAGTATAGAGGTTTCTATACTTAATGCCTAGGCCTAGGACTTGGCCACTACAAATTCAATGGCCTGGCTAGCCTACTTAGAACGATAGATTACCGTAGTGGGTAAATAAATAGGCCCAACAACCAAAATACATTTAAAATGACAAATTATTAAATTTGAAAAATAATGGCATTGAGTTTTTGGTGCTACAAAATCAATGGCAATGGTTTGATTAGATTACATCAGTGGTACGACTAAAAACACAAGGGCCTGCTTAGGCCTAGGCCTACATAACCTTACCTTCTTATCAACATAGGCCTACCTGAAAGACGTGACGTTTCGAATGTAGGTCTTGACATTGTGAACGATTAACGAGAAACTATGAAGATAATAATGATACCACTAATAAATGTACCAATGAATTATGTTGTACGCACAGTATATGCTCAGAAAATGTATTGCAAGTCGGCTAAATATTCGCTGACAATAGACATTCAGTCGCCATCTTGGATGTTTCCTCTGCCTTTTCCAGTCTTCTCACGGCCACCTGTACGGCGGGGCAGTAGTTTTTTGATCCAGTTCAAAAGTTTACTAGGCAAACGCGTTATATGTTGCCGCGTTGATGGATGAGCTGGAAAATATCAACTTATCTTTGGATTGGTTATTATATATATATATATATATATATATATATATATATATATATATACACCTTGAGATCCAAACCATTACATCACTGCCATCATATTTTTCATTAATTGGATGAGCGAAGCGAAGACTCAATTTCACCATACCCGAAAAAAAAGTGACTGTTTTTTTATTGTTCGCGCTCCACAGGTCAAACGAAAATTAAAAATCGAATGAAACTTGGCATACACAAGTGTCATTATCTAATTCGATACAGTATAGTTTTGAGGCGCAATCGGTTCAATCACTTCTGAGAAAACTCATTTTAAAGTTTTCAAAAATCTCATCAGAATAACCCAGAGGAAAATATTCGTGAAATAATTTTCATCCGAGACATCTCAAATTCTCAGGGAATTTCAATCTAATAATGATACACATTATTCCGAACTTTCACTCGAATCGGATCAGCCGTTTTGATGTAAAAAAATATATAATGTAATTTTTCAGATCACTCAAAGCTATTAAGATACCTATTATATAAATTCAAGTCGCAGGTGTCACCTCTAAATTGTAAACGATTAAAACAAAGCCTTCTTTATCATCATAGATATCAATAATGAAAAATAAGATGGCAGTGAAGTAATGGTTTGGATCTCAATGTGTATATATATATATATATATATATATATATATATATATATATATATATATATATATATATATATATATATATATATATATATATATATATATGATAACCAATCCGTAGATAAGTCGATATGTTCCAGCTCATCCATCAACGCGGCAACACATAACGCGTTTGCCTGGTAATTTCTATGATAATAAAGAAGGCTTTGTTTTAATCGTTTACAATTAAGTGGTGTCACCTGTAGCTTAGATTTAATAGGTATCTTAATAGCAGCTTTGAATGATTCATAAAAATTACATTATATATTTTTTTACATCGAAACGGCTGTTCTGATTCGAGTGGAAGTTCGGAATAATGTGTATCATTATCGGATTGAAATTCCCTGAGAATTTGAATTTTCTCGGATGGAATATTTTTCCTGATTTTTTTTCTCTGGGCTGTTCTTATGGGATTTTTGAAACCTTTGAAATGAGTTTTCTCAGAAGTGGTTCAACCGATCACGCCTCAAAACTATACAGCATCAAGTTAGATAGGGGTTCATGTGTGTGCCAAGTTTCAACTAATTTTAAATTTTCGTCTGACCTGTGGAGCGCGAAAAAAAAAAAAAAAAAAAGTCCCTTTTCTTCGGGTATGGTGAAATTGAGTCTTTGCTTCGCTCATCCCCAAAAAACTGAACATCTTTTTTGTACGACAAATGAGGTACATTTTTACTTTGTCAAACATTTTGCTCCTTGTTTTTACTCCAGTTATATAGCAAAAACAGACAAAAAATGCAATTCTTGTTGTATCACCGAGTTCTCACATCGCTAGTGGAAAAAAATAAAATCTGTCTACCCCGATTAAAACTCCACCCTTCGCCACTGCCTAAATCTATACCTTTCCAATTTAAATGATAACCTTTCCACTCCCACCTCCTTCCTTATATTACTGCTGCTCTCAATTAATGATAATGAATAAAATTATAACTGTCATCTACCATCCATCTGTCCATCATCATCAGTGTCCAGGGCACAGCAAGTACAACTTCAAATAAACGGAGAAAAAAGATTATCTACATTTCTTCCCATTCCAAATGGCGTTCCACAAGGTTCTATACTTGACCCCCTCTTCTTCAACATTTATGTTCATGGTTAGGTGGAAGAACGGTCACCAGACCGAATCCTCGCCTTTTTTAAATTGTATTCTGTACATTATAAAATAAAGACATTCTATTCTATTCTATTCTATCCCTTCAGCTACAACTCACTGTAAAATCAATCAATACGCTGATGATATCCAACTCTTCATTTCATGCCCTGATCCTATACTTTTACACTCTTGCATTGAAAATCTAAATTCCGACCTTATGTCAGTTCAACTTTGGTTTCAGAAGAACGGCTTTATTCTCAATCCTAATTAGTCAGTTGTTCTTCCACTCGGTAGTGATAGAGGAATCAGAGTGTATAAAGAATGCCCTCTTGAAGTGAAAATGGGGAACACTGAACTGAAATCAGTAGCTAATGCTAGAAATTTAGGATTTTGGTTCCAATCTGATATGAAGTGGTTTACACATGTCACGAAGTGTTGTCATAAAGCAAATGGAATTCTACTGTATCTTTATCAATATAAGAAGCTAATTCTTCCTTTAAAAACGAAAGCATCTCTTGTTGTATCATTAGTTTTTTCTATCTCCGATTCTTGTGACTATGTTTATAGTGGAATTGATAAAAGTATTGAACGAAAGATACAAAAAGTTCAGTACTCATGTGTGAGATTTGTTCTGAACGTACCCTTCAAACAGCAAATTTCGCCCAAACTCATCAAACTTGTATGGTTGAACATGAAAAATGGCCGAAATTTTAATACAGTAGTTTTGATTTATAAAACAAATAACAACAAGTCTCCAGAATATTTGTATAACAAAATTGCTTTCACGTCACAGCTTCATGATCATAATGTTCGTCAAAACTCCAATTTGGTTTATCATCATCACAATTCCTAATCTTCATCTTCATTCTCAATAAGTGGTCCAAGAAGATGGGACGAGTTGCCAACGTCATTAAGAGGCCGCAGGCGCTCGTATTTCACGCCGCAAACTCTCACGGCCGTAATTTTTGTGATATCAATATGAGTGTTTTTGCATTCTGTTAGTAATTGAAAAACGAAGGTTACCGTGAATACAGAAATTTGAACCAAAAATTTGTGATTTTTCAAATTCTTCAAATGGAAAATGGAAAAATTTCTAATTTACGAAAACCTAGATACATATTTTTTAATACCAAAAAAAAACATAGAATGTGAAATATATCAGAAGTGTGAGGTAGGGAAAACGGCGTTTATATGAATCTGAGTTCGGCGGGCTAGTCTACGGGTGGCTCCTAGCACACGATGCATGTTAAACTCGAGTCTGAAGCGAGCGAACAACGAGCCCGTGTAGAGCGCCTGCGGCCTCTTAAAATCAGTAAAATCCCTAGGTCTATTCAAATTATCATACAAAAAACAACTTTTAGTGAAGCAAAATTCAGATGGTTTTGAAAAATCATGTTTAATTTAGTTCTAATCTGTCAGCTCTTCCAGTTCTTTTTTTCTTTCCTTTTCCATTTGTAAATTTATAGTTCTTTTTATTACATGATTATTTGCATTTTAGTCATTATACTCATAAGGTTAGGTGGAAGAGCAGAAACTCATGTATCTGAACCTCGCCATTTCATTTTTGTTAAATAATCATCTCATTTTTAATTTTTATATGTAAATTGTTATTTCTGTATTTCTTTTGTTAACTACTCAAAAATGAATAAACACCAATTATTATCTGATATAGCTTACGATTGGCCTACTCACCTTTTCTACAACCCATGAGAGAATAAGTACAATTATTGATGAGCGTAGCGAAGTCTCCATCCCACTCTTATAGGGCTTTGTCTGTGTTTTTTTTTTTTTTTTTTTTTTTTTTGTTTGTAAGCACTCCACAGGTCGCAAGGGTTGACTGATCAACATGAAACTTTTTTTGTACACGCAAACTCATCCAACTTAGAACTGTATAGTTTTTGAAATGAATCGGTCGTACCGATTTTGAGAAAAATCATCTCAAAGTTTCTAAAAACCCCATAAGATTTGGCTGGGCGGAAAATGTTGAAAAATAAAATCTCTCCAAATGGGATGAAATTTTCTCTAAATATGTATACATAGATTTTACACATTTCCACGATTTCGTATGCAATTCCAATCAGCCGTTTTGAAGAAAAAAAATAAAATAACTGATAATATTCATCAAATATATCATAATAATTGTGACAGAATTAAGTTGTCGAGATTCACTGCTTTCTAGATTCAAGAGTTGACCAACAATGAAGTATTTTTTATATGCGTCAAGGTGTGTAGAATACCAGAGTCAATGAAGTGGCAAGATTAGAACTACTTAACGACTTTTATAGCTTATTCAGATATCAAGGTGTGTAGAATACCAGAGTCGATAAAGTAGCAAGGGTAGAACTACTTCAAGGACTTTTATACCTTATTCAGATACCTCGCTCATCTTACACCGTATATTTCGCGTTTGACTAGTCAATAGAAATCAAATTGAATTATTATTGTAAACTCATTTACCATCCATCTGATTTACAATACGATTGGCCCAATTGTCTTTTCTACAACAATCATAGAGTATACCAGATGAATGGTGGATAAGAGGACAATTGAAATTGAATTAATTTTCAATATTATTCACTGAACGTATTCTACAATGGCATCATTGGAAAGTAGGACTTGATTTAAAGAATATTATTTTGTAATGGACGATATAATGAGATGAATGATTGATGATGATGCAGGTTAAGAGAAACTATAGTGATGTGAGAATAATGAGGTGGGTGCAGGTTGGAGGAAATACATAGATAGAGCACAAAAACCACACACACACATGTGTGGACTGGATAATGCGAGTACTGGGAGGTAGGTTCCACAAGAATCAACAAACTCAGGTTTCCCACGGACTCTGAAGGGAATAACCAACAGGTGAAAATCACAGAAACACGGTTGTAGAACAATGGGTTGTAGAAAAGGCGGGTAAGCCGATCGTAAAAGGTATGTCAAGATGAATGGTGGATGAGATGACAAATATAATTTCCATTATTATTTATTGTACGTATCTAATTATGAATATTCAATAATTTCATTTGAGTTGATTTGATTGTTATCAGGTAAGGCAGTTGAAATAAATAGAGAATAAGTAATTATTAAATATTTCTTCATGGTAGGCCAGTTAGACTGGTAGGGCAGTTGGCAAGTAGAGGAATAGCAGAACTCTCTTACTTACCCCATCTTGCAATAATTGATCAATTGATAATTAATTATCAATAATAGGGCAGCAAAGTAGGCTGTGGCGCAGAAGGAAAGGGTTCTAATGTAGGTTCATTCTTATGGGTAATAGCACGTACATGATTTTAAAACTGTCATAACTTCTAAACTATTAATACTACGGCTAAACCAGTTAGCCTACAATGTTCAGTAAACTGTTATCTTCACGATGAGACACATACATTGTATCAAACGCCTGGTAAATTTAAACAATTGGATGATAAAAAACATGCTGTAATTGCGATGTCGCCAAGCGAATGAAAGAGAGAGATAGTTGCATCGGAATTCTCACAGTGGCCGTGTTCTCAAGAAACTTGCTAGCTGCTTGCTAGGTATCGCTTGGCATCATCGCAAAACGGATGTTGCAAGCTTGGACCGTCATGCGGGTGCACTCCTACGCGCACGGCTATCGTTAGTTTTCGACGTTGCAATTACAACATGTTTTTTATCATCCAATTGTTTAAATTTACCAGGCGTTTGATACAATGTATGTGTCTCATCATAAAGATAACAGTTTACTGAACATTGTAGGCTAACTGGTTTAGCCGTAGTATTAATAGTTTAGAAGTTATGACAGTTTTAAAATCATGTGCGTGCTATTACCCATAAGAATGAACCTACATTAGAACCCTATCCTTCCGCGCCACAGCCTACTTTGCTGCCCTATTTAAAATTTCTCATGACTACTTACCCACACACTAGTCTCGGCTTATGCAGGTTTTACTATCTTCAATGTTATTTGTTTTTCAACTGCGTTGATTGATGAATTACCAAACTAAATTACTATGTAAATTTAAAATTGACTACATTGATGATTACATTTAGGTTGTGCTATATTCCTTGGAAATAATAATTGAAAAAGGAATAGAGAGAAATTAGTCATGTACGTGATTTCAAATATAATCGTATTTTTCCTAAACGTATTCATTATTGGATGAGCGAAGCGAAGACTCAATTTCACTATACCGAAAAAAAAGTGCCTGTTTTTTTTTTTTTTTTTTTTTTTTTTCGCGCTCCACAGGTCAGACGAAAATTCAAAATCAGTTGAAACTTGGCACACACATGAACCCCTATCTGACTTGATGCTGTATAGTTTTGAGGCGCGATCGGTTGAACCACTTCCGAGAAAACTCATTCTAAAGTTTTCAAAAATTCCATTAGAATAACCCAGAGGAAAACATTCGTGAAAAATATTTCATCTTTGAGGATTCAAATTCTCAGAGAATTTCAATCTGATAATGATACACATTATTCCGAACTTTCACTCAAATCGGATCAGCTTTTCGATGTAAAAAAATATATAATGTTATTTGTGTTAATTATTCAAAGCTATTAAGATACCTATTACATCAAAGCAACAAGTGTCACCACTTGATTGTAAACGATTAAAACAAAGCCTTCTTTATTATCATATAGATTATTAATGGAAAATAAGATGGCATGATGGCAGTGATGTAATGGTTTGGATCTCAAGGTGTATATATATATATATATAATAACCAATCCAAAGATAAGTTGATATGTTCCAGCTCATCCATCAACGCGGAAACACATAACGCGTTTGCTTAGTAATTCTCCAATTCATCAACTGTTATAAGTCATCATGTTCATGGTTTGCTTTCACCTCTCAAATACATTATCATCATCAATTTTTACATTTCAAAATGAATGTTTTGTATTCTGTACTCAGCAATCTTATGCGCAAGACTTGATCTTTGTTAATGGCACAAATAATTTAATATGAAATGAGAAAACTTGACAACTACGGTACTATCACTGCCTGTATATCGACGTGAACTACATACAGGTACCAGTGGATAACGTGATGTTGATGCAGCACGAGACTAGAAGGTAATGCTACAACGATAGTACGTTGGTGTCAGTAACGTAACCAACGCAGGGGCAGCGGGGGGGCATACTGTATCATCAGAAATACGTCTCGACGATTACCGAAAAATAATTAACGCACCGGTATTTATATAACTGATGAAACACTTTTAATATTTTCTCTCTCTTTCTTTCCTTCTTTAGAGGAAGGAAGAAGGAAGGAAGGAGGGGATCTCAAATTACTTGAAAAATGGCTGACAAATTTTAAAAATAATTCTACCATGAGGAAATTCGAGTTGAACTTGATTAAACAAGAATATAGCATTAACCACAATTACCCACTTGGTGACATCAAATATCAGAGCCACATTGAATTTTAAGATTCTTCAATGTGAATTTTAATGACATATTGTAATCAAGAAGACTGTTTTCGGACATTTTCTTGTCCGAATGTGTCTAAAAATAGAATTGTGGTTAATGCTATTCATACGAATCGTATCAGAAACACCGTCATCATATTTTTTTGCTGAACTTACAGCACTAAGTCAATATGAGCTTGCTACGATGACTACATTTGGGTGAAAAGTAAACTATTTTTCCTCTCAAGAGTAAGTGTCATTTGATTTTCATCTTCAATAGAATAATAATTGTGAGTGTATTTTAATCGTCTACAATAGTAAATTGAAAGAACATGAAATACGAAGGTTGCACGTTGAATAATATCGAAATTTCATGATTTGAATTGATTGATGTTTTTTGTGTGTGGGGGGGGGGGGGGGGGTTGGGCATGCGAGTCCTTTTCCCCGGGGCCCAAAATTCCTATTTACACCACTGGTTGGTGTTTATTTATCATAAAAAAACATCAAACATGATGGCAAAATTTATCAAGTTATTAAGTGGCGTGCTTTGGTAAAACCGCTCTTCCACCTAACCAGACAATATTCAAAAAAATACGATACATCCTAACGTAATATCTAAGTTGGTGCGGTTTTAATATGACACAATATATACAACATTCAGCTAAAGTAAACCATCGTTAATCCAAACTAGGTACAACCGAAGTTTGACAATTGTAAACTTGAAGTCGTCCTCGTCCTCGGCTGAAGGTATAGGCATCTCAATGTACGATTCATCCGAATTCCAACTTTTATTCCAGAATCTCGTTCTAGTCTTCAGTTCTACGGTTGCCCTCCATACACGTGTCAACTTGACGAGTTCTACGGTTGCCCTCAATACACGTGTCAACTTGACAAGTTCTACGGTTGCCCTCCATACACGTGTCAACTTGACGAGTTCTACGGTTGCCCTCAATACACGTGTCAACTTGACGAGTTCTACGGTTGCCCTCCATACACGTGTCAACTTGACGAGTTCTACGGTTGCCCTCAATACACGTGTCAACTTGACGAGTTCTACGGTTGCCCTCAATACACGTGTCAACTTGACGAGTTCTACGGTTGCCCTCCATACACGTGTCAACTTGACGAGTTCTACGGTTGCCCTCCATACACGTGTCAACTTGACGAGTTCTACGGTTGCCCTCCATACACGTGTCAACTTGACGAGTTCTACGGTTGCCCTCCATACACGTGTCAACTTGACGAGTTCTACGGTTGCCCTCCATACACGTGTCAACTTGACGAGTTCTACTGCCCTCCATACACGTGTCAACTTGACGAGTTCTACGGTTGCCCTCCATACACGTGTCAACTTGACGAGTTCTACGGTTGCCCTCAATACACGTGTCAACTTGACGAGTTCTACGGTTGCCCTCCATACACGTGTCAACTTGACGAGTTCTACGGTTGCCCTCAATACACGTGTCAACTTGACGAGTTCTACGGTTGCCTTCCATACACGTGTCAACTTGACGAGTTCTACGGTTGCCCTCAATACACGTGTCAACTTGACGAGTTCTACGGTTGCCCTCCATACACGTGTCAACTTGACGAGTTCTACGGTTGCCCTCAATACACGTGTCAACTTGACGAGTTCTACGGTTGCCCTCAATACACGTGTCAACTTGACGAGTTCTACGGTTGCCCTCCATACACGTGTCAACTTGACGAGTTCTACGGTTGCCCTCCATACACGTGTCAACTTGACGAGTTCTACGGTTGCCTTCCATACACGTGTCAACTTGACGAGTTCTACGGCTGCCCTCCATACACGTGTCAACTTGACGAGTTCTACGGTTGCCCTCCATACACGTGTCAACTTGACGAGTTCTACGGTTGCCCTCCATACACGTGTCAACTTGACGAGTTCTACGGTTGCCCTCCATACACGTGTCAACTTGACGAGTTCTACGGTTGCCCTCCATACACGTGTCAACTTGACGAGTTCTACGGTTGCCCTCCATACACGTGTCAACTTGACGAGTTCTACTGCCCTCCATACACGTGTCAACTTGACAAGTTCTACGGTTGCCCTCCATACACGTGTCAACTTGACGAGTTCTACGGTTGCCCTCCATACACGTGTCAACTTGACGAGTTCTACGGTTGCCCTCCATACACGTGTCAACTTGACGAGTTCTACGGTTGCCCTCCATACACGTGTCAACTTGACGAGTTCTACGGTTGCCCTCCATACTCGTGTCAACTTGACGAGTTCTACGGTTGCCCTCCATACACGTGTCAACTTGACGAGTTCTACGGCTGCCCTCCATACACGTGTCAACTTGACGAGTTCTACGGTTGCCCTCCATACACGTGTCAACTTGACGAGTTCTACGGTTGCCCTCCATACACGTGTCAACTTGACGAGTTCTACGGTTGCCCTCCATACACGTGTCAACTTGACGAGTTCTACGGTTGCCCTCCATACACGTGTCAACTTGACAAGTTCTACGGTTGCCCTCCATACACGTGTCAACTTGACAAGTTCTACGGTTGCCCTCCATACACGTGTCAACTTGACAAGTTCTACGGTTGCCCTCCATACACGTGTCAACTTGACAAGTTCTACGGTTGCCCTCCATACACGTGTCAACTTGACAAGTTCTACGGTTGCCCTCCATACACGTGTCAACTTGACGAGTTCTACGGTCGCCCTCCATACACGTGTCAACTTGACGAGTTCTACGGTTGCCCTCCATACACGTGTCAACTTGACGAGTTCTACGGTTGCCCTCCATACACGTGTCAACTTGACGAGTTCTACGGTTGCCCTCCATACACGTGTCAACTTGACGAGTTCTACGGTTGCCCTCCATACACGTGTCAACTTGACGAGTTCTACGGTTGCCCTCCATACACGTGTCAACTTGACGAGTTCTACGGCTGCCCTCCATACACGTGTCAACTTGACGAGTTCTACGGTTGCCCTCCATACACGTGTCAACTTGACGAGTTCTACGGCTGCCCTCCATACACGTGTCAACTTGACGAGTTCTACGGTTGCCCTCCATACACGTGTCAACTTGACGAGTTCTACGGCTGCCCTCCATACACGTGTCAACTTGACGAGTTCTACGGTTGCTCTCCATACACGTGTCAACTTGACGAGTTCTACGGTTGCCCTCCATACACGTGTCAACTTGACGAGTTCTACGGCTGCCCTCCATACACGTGTCAACTTGACGAGTTCTACGGTTGCCCTCCATACACGTGTCAACTTGACGAGTTCTACGGTTGCCCTCCATACACGTGTCAACTTGACGAGTTCTACGGTTGCCCTCCATACACGTGTCAACTTGACGAGTTCTACGGTTGCCCTCCATACACGTGTCAACTTGACGAGTTCTACGGTTGCCCTCCATACACGTGTCAACTTGACGAGTTCTACTGCCCTCCATACACGTGTCAACTTGACGAGTTCTACGGTTGCCCTCCATACACGTGTCAACTTGACGAGTTCTACGGTTGCCCTCAATACACGTGTCAACTTGACGAGTTCTACGGTTGCCCTCCATACACGTGTCAACTTGACGAGTTCTACGGTTGCCCTCAATACACGTGTCAACTTGACGAGTTCTACGGTTGCCTTCCATACACGTGTCAACTTGACGAGTTCTACGGTTGCCCTCAATACACGTGTCAACTTGACGAGTTCTACGGTTGCCCTCCATACACGTGTCAACTTGACGAGTTCTACGGTTGCCCTCAATACACGTGTCAACTTGACGAGTTCTACGGTTGCCCTCAATACACGTGTCAACTTGACGAGTTCTACGGTTGCCCTCCATACACGTGTCAACTTGACGAGTTCTACGGTTGCCCTCCATACACGTGTCAACTTGACGAGTTCTACGGTTGCCTTCCATACACGTGTCAACTTGACGAGTTCTACGGCTGCCCTCCATACACGTGTCAACTTGACGAGTTCTACGGTTGCCCTCCATACACGTGTCAACTTGACGAGTTCTACGGTTGCCCTCCATACACGTGTCAACTTGACGAGTTCTACGGTTGCCCTCCATACACGTGTCAACTTGACGAGTTCTACGGTTGCCCTCCATACACGTGTCAACTTGACGAGTTCTACGGTTGCCCTCCATACACGTGTCAACTTGACGAGTTCTACTGCCCTCCATACACGTGTCAACTTGACAAGTTCTACGGTTGCCCTCCATACACGTGTCAACTTGACGAGTTCTACGGTTGCCCTCCATACACGTGTCAACTTGACGAGTTCTACGGTTGCCCTCCATACACGTGTCAACTTGACGAGTTCTACGGTTGCCCTCCATACACGTGTCAACTTGACGAGTTCTACGGTTGCCCTCCATACTCGTGTCAACTTGACGAGTTCTACGGTTGCCCTCCATACACGTGTCAACTTGACGAGTTCTACGGCTGCCCTCCATACACGTGTCAACTTGACGAGTTCTACGGTTGCCCTCCATACACGTGTCAACTTGACGAGTTCTACGGTTGCCCTCCATACACGTGTCAACTTGACGAGTTCTACGGTTGCCCTCCATACACGTGTCAACTTGACGAGTTCTACGGTTGCCCTCCATACACGTGTCAACTTGACAAGTTCTACGGTTGCCCTCCATACACGTGTCAACTTGACAAGTTCTACGGTTGCCCTCCATACACGTGTCAACTTGACAAGTTCTACGGTTGCCCTCCATACACGTGTCAACTTGACAAGTTCTACGGTTGCCCTCCATACACGTGTCAACTTGACAAGTTCTACGGTTGCCCTCCATACACGTGTCAACTTGACGAGTTCTACGGTCGCCCTCCATACACGTGTCAACTTGACGAGTTCTACGGTTGCCCTCCATACACGTGTCAACTTGACGAGTTCTACGGTTGCCCTCCATACACGTGTCAACTTGACGAGTTCTACGGTTGCCCTCCATACACGTGTCAACTTGACGAGTTCTACGGTTGCCCTCCATACACGTGTCAACTTGACGAGTTCTACGGTTGCCCTCCATACACGTGTCAACTTGACGAGTTCTACGGCTGCCCTCCATACACGTGTCAACTTGACGAGTTCTACGGTTGCCCTCCATACACGTGTCAACTTGACGAGTTCTACGGCTGCCCTCCATACACGTGTCAACTTGACGAGTTCTACGGTTGCCCTCCATACACGTGTCAACTTGACGAGTTCTACGGCTGCCCTCCATACACGTGTCAACTTGACGAGTTCTACGGTTGCTCTCCATACACGTGTCAACTTGACGAGTTCTACGGTTGCCCTCCATACACGTGTCAACTTGACGAGTTCTACGGCTGCCCTCCATACACGTGTCAACTTGACGAGTTCTACGGTTGCCCTCCATACACGTGTCAACTTGACGAGTTCTACGGTTGCCCTCCATACACGTGTCAACTTGACGAGTTCTACGGTTGCCCTCCATACACGTGTCAACTTGACGAGTTCTACGGTTGCCCTCCATACACGTGTCAACTTGACGAGTTCTACGGTTGCCCTCCATACACGTGTCAACTTGACGAGTTCTACGGTTGCCCTCCATACACGTGTCAACTTGACGAGTTCTACGGTTGCCCTCCATACACGTGTCAACTTGACGAGTTCTACGGTTGCCCTCCATACACGTGTCAACTTGACGAGTCAATAAATGCTGAATAACAGTGATATGGTCAAATTTATTGTTCACATCTCAAGTAGACCTTCAACATTACATAAATAGAATAAAATCATTTGTTTCCACTATAAAAATGTGGGGTAATACAATCCATATAAACACAAGTATCTGTGCGGTGCTACCTGAAAAGCACTGCGCCTGGCCTGCGGCCTGGGAGGCAGGGCAGTGACTAAGACACTTGTCAGTCAAATGGTTTGAACAGTTCATTCTATGATCTAGGGCTGTCCATGAATTACGTCACCAACTCTGAAGAGGGGGGGGGGGAGGGGATTCAAACGTGTGACAATGTGTGACAAGGGGAAAGGGGAAGTATTAGTGATGGCTCGTTGAAAATTTTCAATTCATTGAAAATTTTCAATTCATTGAAAATTTTCAACAGCTATTGAAAATTTTGAAATTTAAAAAAAAAAAATTTTTCAGTGTATTTTATTTCTGTGTTAGTACTATGATTGAAAAACATTCCCTGAGGTGTTCAGTGTTGTGTGCTGTCATAGCATTTAGCTCTTCTAGTGAATATTAACCAATCTCAGTCCTTGCCCTTTGGAGCCCCAGGGCGTATTTGAAGTGCCCGTTACCTGTAAGTTGTGAATTGCGATACGTATAATACTAGTAATATCCCCAAGCTAGCTTTGGGACCATTATCTAGGCATAATAAGCCTATTCTGATATGGTACCTATCCAAATAATCAATTTAATGCATGGGAATATATAATTGCAATCAGTTTGATGCATTAAATACACGTTAACAACTAGTAGGTACAAATTTTCAAAATTTTCAAAATTTTCAATGAAAATTTCAATGAAAATTTCAAAAAAAAATTTCATGAAAATTGCCATCACTAGGAAGTATACACTATGTGACATCCACATTTACACTTCATATTATCAATTTCTCACAATTTTCAGGAAAATCAGTCGACATCACGTAATTCGTATGAAATTTTATTGTAATGCCAAATTTAGGTGGCTGTGAATAGTTTTCATCTCCGAGGTTAAACTTTGCCTTTCGTCGAAATTACGAGTTTCCAAATTTGCACGAATAATTCCAAGGGGTGGTGGTGAATATTGACTGGATTGTGACATCATCAATAATTCAAAATCGATAGATACCATATTCAGCTTTCTAAGATTATCGAACCTATTGGATCTCATTTGACATGCTCGTGGATCTGCATCGTTGTTTGCGTGAGACGATGAAGTCGTCGTGTTACCAGTATCATTTTTCAAACTGCCCCAATTAGGACATATACATGTCTGATCAAGATGACGTTGTTTGTGCAATCATCTTCTTCCAGTATACTACTTTTTGACATTTGATACTTATTCTTGATGTCGATCTCTTGGGATAGACATCAGGAATATTTTAAACCTAACCATATTTCAACATATATTCATTATGGTTTGTCGTTCTTCCACTCTTATTTGAGTGCGAGTTTGAACTGAGAACAAGTAGTAAAACGTTCTCATCCTAGTCCCATGGGTGTGACCCTTTACAGCACACACATGTTCGGTTTTAACAAATTAGTGTATAACGTCTTTAGACACTTTAGACATAGTTTAGTCTTAGTTTAATATATATTGAGGTTCTCTCATCTAAATTTCACTTCCACATTTATATCATCTAAATTTCACTTCCACATTTATATCACACTTTTCACCTTTTGTTGCAACTTATTTTGACAGGCGCTAAATGACCTCGCTGTCGATGCGCCTCAAAACCCTAATATTCATTCATTCGAAAGGGGAAGGAGGGGAGGGGGGAGAAAGGTAATCTCCGTGACCTTCTCAGACAGGGGGGAGGGAGGTGTTGTGTATATACCCTGAAATCGTGTGACATCATTTATGGACAGCCCCTAATCAAATAACCACTTTCCATAATGTGTCACAATGTGTCACAATTGAACGTAATTGAACTGCCAGTTTTTAATTAAATGTGTGTAACTTCTTGAAAAAAAAGATTCCACACTCAGTTAAACAGGTGATTCATTTATTTATATCGGGTTTAACGGCACACTGAACTGATGACTACAAACTATTGGCGTCGGTGAATGATATATATGAGATGGTGGGATGATGATATGAAAGGTTATTTCATTAGGAGTTTTTGGATAGTGGGAAGGAGTCGGTTGTGGCCTGTTATTAAGGAATCATCCCAGTATTGACTTGAACGACAGAAGGAAACTACGAAAAATTCTCGTTAGGACGATCGGCCACGGTGGGAATCGAACCCCGGTCGTCTGACCAAGGGTTCAGTGAAATAACATTATTTATAGACAGCCCCTAACAAAATCAACCAGTTGCCACAATATGTTAAAAAGACAGCAATTGAGCTGCTAGTTTTAAATGAAACGCGTAAACTTCTCGAAAAGAAAAAAAAAATCCGCACTCGTTGAAAAATAAATTAAATCTTACGATCTACACTAATATAAAATCATTCTACACACTGTAACGGCACTTCGCCCGCATGAATCAACATGTGTTTCTTGAGATAGCTCGTCTGTCCGCACTTGAACGAACACAACTTGCACTGGTACGGCTGTTCCCCCGTGTGCGTCCTGACGTGCCGCTTCAACAGACTGGCCGTCTTGCACTTGTGCTCGCACTGGCCGCACTCGAACGGCTTGTCCGCGGAATGTTTCAACATGTGCGACTTGAGAACGCTCGACGACCTGCACTTGTACGGACACTCGCGACACTCGAACGGCTGCTCTCCCGTGTGTATCAACAAGTGAATCTTCATGTCCGACGATCGGGAACACTTGTAAGGGCATTGCACGCACTGGAATGGTTTCTCACCTGTATGTATCATCATATGCGCTTTCAGATGAGATGATTTAAAAGTCTTGTACGTACATTCTAGACACTGAAAGGGTTGTTCGCCGGTGTGTTTTAGCACGTGAATCTTTAAACTACTACTCAAATTACATTTATAATCACATTCTTTACACTGGAAAGGTAACTCGTCGGTGTGCGTCAACACGTGAGACCGGAGATTGCTCGACGTCCGACACCGATACGAACAGACCTTGCACTGAAACGGTCTCTCACCGGTGTGTATCATCATGTGTTTTTTCAGGTGCGTCGACCGTATCGACTTGTAATCGCACTCGGCGCAATGGTACGGCTTGTCGCCGATATGCCGCAGCGTGTGGTTTCTCAGCGTGCTCGCCTGTTTGCACTTGTACGGACATTGCTTGCACTCGTACGGCTGTTCGTCCGAGTGCTTGAGCATGTGCGTCTTCAGAGTGCTCTGTTTCTTGCAACGGAACGAACACTCCGCGCAGTGGAACGGCAGTTCTTTGGTGTGGTTCATCATGTGAGTGGTGAGAGAGTTGGCCGTTCTGGACGTATACGTGCATAGCTTGCAGTGGAACGGTTTTTCGCCAGTGTGAACTAATATATGTGAGGTCAAAGCACTCGATGATCTACATTTATAAGGGCATTGTTTACATTGGAATGGGTGTACACCGCTGTGGATCAACATATGTCGCTTCAGATCGCACGATTGTCTACATTTATAAGAACATTCTTTGCAGTGGAATGGCTTTTCTCCAGTATGTTTCATCATGTGGATCTTCAGGTAGCTCTTATTGTCCGCTTGGTAGCCGCAAACAGTGCAAGTGTTGTTCAGAATTGTGTTGGACCTCTTGTTCGCCTTCATTTGCTTGTACTTCTCCGACAGCACTCTTTTCTTGCCGTTTCTTTTAGTGGAGACCGTCGTCGTCGTCGTCGTAGGTTCCGTTTCGTTGTCCACACTCGTAGATGGAGTTTTGATCGACACTGGGTCGGTATTCGTGTCGTTTTCGGTGCTCGAATCCGTGTCAACGTTATCTGCTTGGTTTATGCAACCTGCACATGGAAATAGATTATTGTTAGCATAATAGAAATTATCAATTTTGTAATGAGTACACGAACAGAGAAAAAAAGAAGAAACCCGTTACAAGCGTCAGGCGCGCTGACCAGTAAGGTCTCGTGTATCTCGCATTTGCCGCGTGGAGACTTCAACTTGGCTCAAGTTCTGACGCGTCACGCGCGAGCTACTGCATCTAGACTGCTGCTACTCATCGTTCATCAACCGATCTAACCAAACGTACTAAGGCGGATTGAGATGACCTCAAAATCAAATTTGACGGACGTGAGAATGGGTAATGCATTCGTCTTTTTGTCTTCGAATTATGGAACTCTTTCTAACATCGAATGAAATTGGTCATTTGTTGTAAAATTAAGACAAGGGTACAAGAATTGCTCAGCACTACTGGACTTTTACCATTTAATCAAAGTTCAAGGTAGGGGCCTGTTTCAGATAGGCCCACGCAAAAAAAAATGTTTTTGGTGCTCTCCTAATTTGTAGATCGATCGAATATAATAAACAAAGAAAGGCAACCTTACGTCGCCAAATATCAAGCTTCAAAGATAATCTGACAGTTGACATTCATGAATTGTTGGGCTTCCACTTTTCTGTTCACCTTCGACGCGTGCGAGTCAATGAATGCAACTGCGCGCGTGACGTATCAAATGCGTCCGACGCGTTGCAAGCGACGCGAGTCAGTACAGCACCTGCTCACTGCTTACTCACACATTATTTGAGAACCTAGTTGATGTGTGTCCCCCCTCCCCTGAATTGTAGGTACTAGGAGAAAGATATATATATATTTAAATGTGGAATGGAATCTTTGTTACGTTTAGTGATGGGACGTTGAAAATTTTCTGAGAAATTTCTGTGAATCTGATGGAATTAAATGAATTGAATGAATTCATCTAATTTGTTCTATTGATTTTTTTACAATGATTTAAAAGAAGTCATTGGATTTCTTTGAATTTGAGCATTGAAACTTTTCAACATCTTTACTCATTTACTTTTCAATTAGGTAATTTTCAAAGGACTTTTCAAAAGAGAACAGTACAATTGAGTAACTGGCCCTACCTACGGGTGATTCCAAACAATACGTAAGGATCTAGGAGAATGAGCATGTTCACAAACTTCAAAAAGCCAGTTATTAGACGAGCTTTAGCGAGGATTCAATTTGACATACTGAAAAAAATTGGTGTTCGTTTTTATGTTGTTTTTTTTATGTTTTTTTGTCGGTTCTCCACAGGTCAAACGGCTACAGCTATCAACTTCAAACTTTTTTTCATCATGGTTCCTCATCTAGCTTAGATCTGTATAGTTTTGTGGCATTATCGGGTGGTAACTTTTATTTTTATGAATTTTAGAAATTTCAAAAATACCCGTTAGAATAACACGGCGGAAAAAAATTGAAAATTTTTTATTTTCAAAAAAATTTAAATTTTGTGTGAAGTTGAATAACATCTTGATACACATTTCTGGAAATTCTCAGCGTGATCGGGTCAGCCATTTTGAAGAAAAAACATGAAATGTGCTAATTTGGTATCACTCGAAGCCGTTTTTACCCATTTATAACTTAAATGTCACCCAATTGGCGAATTTAGGCAAAAGTTTGGCAATGAAGTCGACATACTATTACTATCCGCTCGTCTAACAACGCGTATATAGCGTTTTCCTAGTTATTTTATGCAGGCTCAACTCAGTTAGGGCCTTGACAATCTTGTAAGCAAATGCACTGAACAACAGAAGGCCTACCTTCAATGTGGTGGTTCACCAAATTGTTTTAGTATCACTGAGAGTGAATTCAAACTCCAGTTTATTCTGTGGCAACTTATATGCCATAAAAAATGATTTTAGGAAAAAATTGAAAATTTTCAAGCTTATAATAATTTCCAACAAAAAAAAAAATCATGAAAATTTATATTACTAGCTATGCTCATCAAATTCTTTTTTTTCCAATGCTGCTTAACAACCCCACCATTAGCAAGGTTAGACGGGGGTACGAATGAGCGGGCAACAATGGAACGATGAAGTAATGATACCGGTAGGTGAAAGGACTTTTACAAAAATCTATGCGTTATGCGGGACTCGAACCCACGCCCTGATGACATCAGTTTCTAACACAGTACGTATTAATGAAAGAGCCACGGGGACGGCAATTATTTACGATTCGGAAAAACTAAAGGAACTTACCATCTTCATACGGTTCTTCTTTGATCACCACGAACGCAAACTCCTCCGGCCGAAATGCACGTTCTTCATCCGGGATATCCGATCCTTCCCGTTCCGGTACGAGTAGCCCGCCTGGTTCCGTGTTCGGAGCCGCCGACTTGAAGATCCGTCCCGTTACTCCACACTTGGTCACGTTGGCAGCCACTGCAAACAAGAACAGGGTGAGACTATGATGAAGGTAAAAAAAAAACATGCTACCTTTTCCTAGTATAGTAGTAGTAGTAGACCTAGTAGTAAGTAATTTACTAACAAAAATGTGCTATTTACATATATGTTGATACAATTTTACAAAGTTCATACAGTACCAGTAATTTAAAAGTTTAAATTGAAAATTAATTTAAAAATCATCAGCTATTTTACCATTTATAGTCGCAGTATCTACTACCGGTACATAAGGTACATTTCTCTTTTCCGAGAATAGCTTCTAATGTCTGCGTACACCAGGGGTTTCCAACTAGGTAGCTCAAAGGGCCATTTTTTCACGGAAAAAGTTGCAGTGGGCCAACAATTGATTGCTCAATGATTTTTCATTCATTATTCCATTGTTTTCAATATGGTACGCTGGTATACAAACAACATATTTTTTCAAGCTTCTTATAAGCGTTTTTTTCTCAAACCAAAATTCAATCACTTAAATTGCACTTCTATTCTTTACATCTTCATTTCGGTCTATATTACTGATACGGTGCAAGAGGGGAAGCTTACAATATTGTCAAATGGGTGCGCCTGCTGTCACAAGCCAAATGGTACGACAGAATACGAATATGTTGTCAGAAATTATCAACTATGATGTCAGTTTAAACGCCGCCCCTACCATTTGGCTTGTGACAACAGTTCAACCCTTGCCAAATATATTAAATATTAATATATAAATTGCAATGATTCAACATTGATTCCTAAGATCCTACTGCGGGCCATTTGAAAAGGTCCCGCGGGCCGGAGTTAGCCCGCGGGCTGCCAGTTGGGAAGACTTGGCGTACACCACTTACATCCCAGAACCTTCACATCTGCGCAAAGACTTTCGATACTAATTTTAAATTATAAAAAAAAAATATATAAAAATTATATAAAAAAAAAAAAAAAAAATGACCAATGCTAAAAATGCTATTTTTGAAATGGCTATTGTGAAAAACAAAATAGTCAATTCTTCAACTTCATGCTTCTAAACATATGCTACCGTACCTGATTCCAAGTCATCTGGTGGTTGATCAGTCCTATATTAGGCCTACCGTGTCTGCATCCTCCCTCCTCTCCACCATGGCCAGGGATCCTGTGCACAAGCTGCCAGGATCCACTAGCCATGGTGAGAGAGGAAAGAGTGAAATAGTGAGCCATATCTAAATATAAATAGCACAGCCTTCTTTATTCAGATCATTCTTCTCTGATACTGCCCTTTCACTCGGGGTATGCTTCCCATGTTAACCGATGTCCAATTATTTTAGTTCACAAAATCGCCGATGGTGCCGTTGTTTCCAGACCATGACGTCACTTTCCAAAGATGTTCAAGTAAATCAGTTTGTTTGAAGTGTCATATCTGCGAAGATATGAATAACTTTGGGAATTTCCGTAGGATAATTTAAATTACGCACGCATTCTATTAGGCCGTGACTTCGCGAGTTCACCAACTAGTAACTTTGTTTATGATAATAAATGATATGAAAGATTTTATTCAATAATATAATGAATCCGGAATATCACCGGGACAAGTTCTTGAATGATGTTCATTGCTTGGGTCAACATAAATATCGTTCACGTCTAAATCTGGGTAAGCCTATAGGCCCTCGCCAAAATGTAGATATGACATAACCTCAATAACGTCGCAAGAGATTTACAGAATATTGTGACAAGAATGACAGTTGAAAAGAATGACAATTGTTCGAAGTTGGAACTTTAGATACCAGGGTGCAGTACATACCAGACCATGACGTCATTTTTGCCTGCGCGAGCAAATATGCGCGAACCCGTCCAAATAGCCCGAGTGAAAGGGCAGTATAAGAAATGAATGATTTGAATAAAGAAGGCTGTGATAAATAGTGAGTAGGGGTGTGTGAATCCATGTTTTTCAATTCAAACCGAATCAAAATTACCGAATCCGAACCCGAATCTTCAACAAAAATACCGAACCCGAATCTTTTAAACATGCATCGTGAAGTGTAATAATGGGACAAACGACACTGCTGATCAAGTTACACTTGATTGACACTTGATATTACATTTAATTTAATATTTTCAAAATTTCAGCCCACTTTCTCTATGTGGGCTTCTTATCTTTATAAAAAGAATTGTAAAAAAAAAAAATATTGTAAAGGGTGTAAGATGAGAATAAAATGAGTATAATATGAAAAATGAATGAAATGAAATTCAGAAAGTGAAAATCTTATCTAAGCGTTCTCAATTACCCCTGCATAAAATATTTTACGCAGCACAAGTCTAACCTACAATTTGTAGTTTGTAGGTCTACAATGCGAATAGACCAGCGGTAAATCACACTGATAGTTGCGGAGACAATTTAATTCAATATAAGCTACCTGATTCTTGGAACTAACTCACTCATTTAGTGGTTGCTCACAGTCGTATATTACCGTGTCCGCGTGATCTCCCTCCTCGCTCACCAAGGCCAGGAATCCTGTTTTACACGCAGGCAGGATCCACTGGCCTTGGTGAGAGAGGAAAGAGACGATTCACCCTGCGTCTCTCTCGTGACGGTAATAGTGACAGGGAACAGCCAGGATCCACTGGCCTTGGTGAGAGAGGAAAGAGACGATTCACCCTGCGTCTCTCTCGTGACGCCAATAGTGACAGGGAACAGCCAGGATCCACTGGCCTTGGTGAGAGAGGAAAGAGACGATTCACCCTGCGTCTCTCTCGTGACGGTAATAGTGACAGGGAACAGCCAGGATCCACTGGCCTTGGTGAGAGAGGAAAGAGACGATTCACCCTGCGTCTCTCTCGTGACGGTAATAGTGACAGGGAACAGCCAGGATCCACTGGCCTTGGTGAGAGAGGAAAGAGACAATTCACCCTGCGTCTCTCTCGTGACGGTAATAGTGACAGGGAACAGCCAGGATCCACTGGCCTTGGTGAGAGAGGAAAGAGACGATTCACCCTGCGTCTCTCTCGTGACGGTAATAGTGACAGGGAACAGCCAGGATCCACTGGCCTTGGTGAGAGAGGAAAGAGACGATTCACCCTGCGTCTCTCTCGTGACGCCAATAGTGACAGGGAACAGCCAGGATCCACTGGCCTTGGTGAGAGAGGAAAGAGACGATTCACCCTGCGTCTCTCTCGTGACGGTAGTAGTGACAGGGAACAGCCAGGATCCACTGGCATTGGTGAGAGAGGAAAGAGACGATTCACCCTGCGTCTCTCTCGTGACGGTAATAGTGACAGGGAACAGCCAGGATCCACTGGCCTTGGTGAGAGAGGAAAGAGACGATTCACCCTGCGTCTCTCTCGTGACGCCAATAGTGACAGGGAACAGCCAGGATCCACTGGCCTTGGTGAGAGAGGAAAGAGACGATTCACCCTGCGTCTCTCTCGTGACGGTAATAGTGACAGGGAACAGCCAGGATCCACTGGCATTGGTGAGAGAGGAAAGAGACGATTCACCCTGCGTCTCTCTCGTGACGGTAATAGTTACAGGGAACAGCCAGGATCCACTGGCCTTGGTGAGAGAGGAAAGAGACGATTCACCCTGCGTCTCTCTCGTGACGGTAATAGTTACAGGGAACAGCCAGGATCCACTGGCCTTGGTGAGAGAGGAAAGAGACAATTCACCCTGCGTCTCTCTCGTGACGGTAATAGTGACAGGGAACAGCCAGGATCCACTGGCCTTGGTGAGAGAGGAAAGAGACAATTCACCCTGCGTCTCTCTCGTGACGGTAATAGTGACAGGGAATAGCCAGGATCCACTGGCCTTGGTGAGAGAGGAAAGAGACAATTCACCCTGCGTCTGTCTCGTGACGGTAATAGTGACAGGGAACAGCCAGGATCCACTGGCCTTGGTGAGAGAGGAAAGAGACAATTCACCCTGCGTCTCTCTCGTGACGATATTAGTGACAGGGAACAGCCAGGATCCACTGGCCTTGATGAGCGAGGAAAGAGACAATTCACCCTGCGTCTCTCTCGTGACGCCAATAGTGACAGGGAACAGCCAGGATCCACTGGTCTTGGTGAGAGAGGAAAGAGACAATTCACCCTGCGTCTCTCTCGTGACGGTAATAGTGACAGGGAACAGCCAGGATCCACTGGTCTTGGTGAGAGAGGAAAGAGACAATTCACCCTGCGTCTCTCTCGTGACGGTAATAGTGACAGGGAACAGCCAGGATCCACTGGCCTTGGTGAGAGAGGAAAGAGACAATTCACCCTGCGTCTCTCTCGTGACGGTAATAGTGACAGGGAACAGCCAGGATCCACTGGCCTTGGTGAGAGAGGAAAGAGACAATTCACCCTGCGTCTCTCTCGTGACGGTAATAGTGACAGGGAACAGCCAGGATCCACTGGCCTTGGTCAGATAGGAAAGAGACAATTCACCCTGCGTCTCTCTCGTGACGGTAATAGTGACAGGGAACAGCCAGGATCCACTGGCCTTGGTGAGAGAGGAAAGAGACAATTCACCCTGCGTCTCTCTCGTGACGGTAATAGTGACAGGGAACAGCCAGGATCCACTGGCCTTGGTGAGAGAGGAAAGAGACAATTCACCCTGCGTCTCTCTCGTGACGGTAATAGTGACAGGGAACAGCCAGGATCCACTGGCCTTGGAGAGAGGAAAGAGACGATTCACCCTGCGTCTCTCTCGTGACGGTAATTGTGACAGGGAACAGCCAGGATCCACTGGCCTTGGTGAGAGAGGAAAGAGACGATTCACCCTGCGTCTCTCTCGTGACGGTAATAGTGACAGGGAACAGCCAGGATCCACTGGCCTTGGTGAGAGAGGAAAGAGACGATTCACCCTGCGTCTCTCTCGTGACGGTAATAGTGACAGGGAACAGCCAGGATCCACTGGCCTTGGTGAGAGAGGAAAGAGACAATTCACCCTGCGTCTCTCTCGTGACGGTAATAGTGACAGGGAACAGCCAGGATCCACTGGCCTTGGTGAGAGAGGAAAGAGACGATTCACCCTGCGTCTCTCTCGTGACGGTAATAGTTACAGGGAACAGCCAGGATCCACTGGCCTTGGTGAGAGAGGAAAGAGACAATTCACCCTGCGTCTCTCTCGTGACGGTAGTAGTGACAGGGAATAGCCAGGATCCACTGGCCTTGGTGAGAGAGGAAAGAGACAATTCACCCTGCGTCTGTCTCGTGACGGTAATAGTGACAGGGAACAGCCAGGATCCACTGGCCTTGGAGAGAGAGGAAAGAGACGATTCACCCTGCGTCTCTCTCGTGACGGTAATAGTGACAGGGAACAGCCAGGATCCACTGGCCTTGGTGAGAGAGGAAAGAGACAATTCACCCTGCGTCTCTCTCGTGACGGTAATAGTGACAGGGAACAGCCAGGATCCACTGGCCTTGGTGAGAGAGGAAAGAGACAATTCACCCTGCGTCTCTCTTGTGACGGTAATAGTGACAGGGAACAGCCAGGATCCACTGGCCTTGGTGAGAGAGGAAAGAGACAATTCACCCTGCGTCTCTCTCGTGACGGTAATAGTGACAGGGAACAGCCAGGATCCACTGGCCTTGGTGAGAGAGGAAAGAGACAATTCACCCTGCGTCTCTCTTGTGACGATATTAGTGACAGGGAACAGCCAGGATCCACTGGCCTTGATGAGCGAGGAAAGAGACAATTCACCCTGCGTCTCTCTGGTGACGGTAATAGTGACAGGGAACAGCCAGGATCCACTGGCCTTGGTCAGATAGGAAAGAGACAATTCACCCTGCGTCTCTCTTGTGACGGTAATAGTGACAGGGAACAGCCAGGATCCACTGGCCTTGGTGAGAGAGGAAAGAGACGATTCACCCTGCGTCTCTCTCGTGACGGTAATAGTGACAGGGAACAGCCAGGATCCACTGGCCTTGGTGAGAGAGGAAAGAGACGATTCACCCTGCGTCTCTCTCGTGACGCCAATAGTGACAGGGAACAGCCAGGATCCACTGGCATTGGTGAGAGAGGAAAGAGACGATTCACCCTGCGTCTCTCTCGTGACGGTAATAGTTACAGGGAACAGCCAGGATCCACTGGCCTTGGTGAGAGAGGAAAGAGACGATTCACCCTGCGTCTCTCTCGTGACGGTAATAGTTACAGGGAACAGCCAGGATCCACTGGCCTTGGTGAGAGAGGAAAGAGACAATTCACCCTGCGTCTCTCTCGTGACGGTAATAGTGACAGGGAACAGCCAGGATCCACTGGCCTTGGTGAGAGAGGAAAGAGACAATTCACCCTGCGTCTCTCTCGTGACGGTAATAGTGACAGGGAATAGCCAGGATCCACTGGCCTTGGTGAGAGAGGAAAGAGACAATTCACCCTGCGTCTGTCTCGTGACGGTAATAGTGACAGGGAACAGCCAGGATCCACTGGCCTTGGTGAGAGAGGAAAGAGACAATTCACCCTGCGTCTCTCTCGTGACGATATTAGTGACAGGGAACAGCCAGGATCCACTGGCCTTGATGAGCGAGGAAAGAGACAATTCACCCTGCGTCTCTCTCGTGACGCCAATAGTGACAGGGAACAGCCAGGATCCACTGGTCTTGGTGAGAGAGGAAAGAGACAATTCACCCTGCGTCTCTCTCGTGACGGTAATAGTGACAGGGAACAGCCAGGATCCACTGGTCTTGGTGAGAGAGGAAAGAGACAATTCACCCTGCGTCTCTCTCGTGACGGTAATAGTGACAGGGAACAGCCAGGATCCACTGGCCTTGGTGAGAGAGGAAAGAGACAATTCACCCTGCGTCTCTCTCGTGACGGTAATAGTGACAGGGAACAGCCAGGATCCACTGGCCTTGGTGAGAGAGGAAAGAGACAATTCACCCTGCGTCTCTCTCGTGACGGTAATAGTGACAGGGAACAGCCAGGATCCACTGGCCTTGGTCAGATAGGAAAGAGACAATTCACCCTGCGTCTCTCTCGTGACGGTAATAGTGACAGGGAACAGCCAGGATCCACTGGCCTTGGTGAGAGAGGAAAGAGACAATTCACCCTGCGTCTCTCTCGTGACGGTAATAGTGACAGGGAACAGCCAGGATCCACTGGCCTTGGTGAGAGAGGAAAGAGACAATTCACCCTGCGTCTCTCTCGTGACGGTAATAGTGACAGGGAACAGCCAGGATCCACTGGCCTTGGAGAGAGGAAAGAGACAATTCACCCTGCGTCTCTCTCGTGACGGTAATAGTGACAGGGAACAGCCAGGATCCACTGGCCTTGGTGAGAGAGGAGAGAGACAATTCACCCTGCGTCTCTCTCGTGACGGTAATAGTGGCAGGGAACAGCCAGGATCCACTGGCCTTGGTGAGAGAGGTAAGAGACAATTCACCCTGCGTCTCTCTCGTGACGGTAATAGTGGCAGGGAACAGCCAGCATCCACTGGCCTTGGAGAGAGGAAAGAGACGATTCACCCTGCGTCTCTCTCGTGACGGTAATAGTGGCAGGGAACAGCCAGGATCCACTGGCCTTGGTGAGAGAGGAGAGAGACAATTCACCCTGCGTCTCTCTCGTGACGGTAATTGTGACAGGGAACAGCCAGGATCCACTGGCCTTGGTGAGAGAGGAAAGAGACGATTCACCCTGCGTCTCTCTCGTGACGGTAATAGTGACAGGGAACAGCCAGGATCCACTGGCCTTGGTGAGAGAGGAAAGAGACGATTCACCCTGCGTCTCTCTTGTGACGGTAATAGTGGCAGGGAACAGCCTAGATCCACTGGTCTTGGTGAGAGAGGAAAGAGACAATTCACCCTGCGTCTCTCTCGTGACGGTAATAGTGACAGGGAACAGCCAGGATCCACTGGCCTTGGTCAGATAGGAAAGAGACAATTCACCCTGCGTCTCTCTCGTGACGGTAATAGTGACAGGGAACAGCCAGGATCCACTGGCCTTGGTGAGATAGGAAAGAGACAATTCACCCTGCGTCTCTCTTGTGACGGTAATAGTGGCAGGGAACAGCCTAGATCCACTGGTCTTGGTGAGAGAGGAAAGAGACAATTCACCCTGCGTCTCTCTCGTGACGGTAATAGTGACAGGGAACAGCCAGGATCCACTGGCCTTGGTCAGATAGGAAAGAGACAATTCACCCTGCGTCTCTCTCGTGACGGTAATAGTGGCAGGGAACAGCCAGGATCCACTGGCCTTGGTGAGAGAGGTAAGAGACAATTCACCCTGCGTCTCTCTCGTGACGGTAATAGTGGCAGGGAACAGCCAGGATCCACTGGCCTTGGTGAGAGAGGAAAGAGACGATTCACCCTGCGTCTCTCTCGTGACGGTAATAGTGACAGGGAACAGCCAGGATCCACTGGCCTTGGTGAGAGAGGAAAGAGACAATTCACCCTGCGTCTCTCTCGTGACGGTAATAGTGACAGGGAACAGCCAGGATCCACTGGCCTTGGTGAGAGAGGAAAGAGACGATTCACCCTGCGTCTCTCTCGTGACGGTAATAGTGGCAGGGAACAGCCAGCATCCACTGGCCTTGGAGAGAGGAAAGAGACGATTCACCCTGCGTCTCTCTCGTGACGGTAATAGTGACAGGGAACAGCCAGGATCCACTGGCCTTGGTGAGAGAGGAAAGAGACGATTCACCCTGCGTCTCTCTCGTGACGGTAATAGTGACAGGGAACAGCCAGGATCCACTGGCCTTGGTGAGAGAGGAAAGAGACGATTCACCCTGCGTCTCTCTCGTGACGGTAATAGTGACAGGGAACAGCCAGGATCCACTGGCCTTGGTGAGAGAGGAAAGAGACGATTCACCCTGCGTCTCTCTCGTGACGGTAATAGTGACAGGGAACAGCCAGGATCCACTGGCCTTGGTGAGATAGGAAAGAGACGATTCACCCTGCGTCTCTCTCGTGACGGTAATAGTGGCAGGGAACAGCCAGCATCCACTGGCCTTGGAGAGAGGAAAGAGACGATTCACCCTGCGTCTCTCTCGTGACGGTAATAGTGACAGGGAACAGCCAGGATCCACTGGCCTTGGTGAGAGAGGAAAGAGACAATTCACCCTGCGTCTCTCTCGTGACGCCAATAGTGACAGGGAACAGCCAGGATCCACTGGCCTTGGTGAGAGAGGAAAGAGACAATTCACCCTGCTTCTCTCTCGTGAAGGTAAAAGTGACAGGGAACAGCCAGGATCCACTGGCCTTGGTGAGAGAGGAAAGAGACAATTCACCCTGCGTCTCTCTCGTGACGGTAATAGTGACAGGGAACAGCCAGGATCCACTGGCCTTGGTGAGAGAGGAAAGAGACAATTCACCCTGCGTCTCTCTCGTGACGGTAATAGTGACAGGGAACAGCCAGGATCCACTGGCCTTGGTGAGAGAGGAAAGAGACGATTCACCCTGCGTCTCTCTCGTGACGGTAATAGTGACAGGGAACAGCCAGGATCCACTGGCCTTGGTGAGAGAGGAAAGAGACGATTCACCCTGCGTCTCTCTCGTGACGGTAATAGTGACAGGGAACAGCCAGGATCCACTGGCCTTGGTGAGAGAGGAAAGAGACGATTCACCCTGCGTCTCTCTCGTGACGGTAATAGTGACAGGGAACAGCCAGGATCCACTGGCCTTGGTGAGATAGGAAAGAGACGATTCACCCTGCGTCTCTCTCGTGACGGTAATAGTGACAGGGAACAGCCAGGATCCACTGGCCTTGGTGAGAGAGGAAAGAGACAATTCACCCTGCGTCTCTCTCGTGACAGTAATAGTGACAGGGAACAGCCAGGATCCACTGGCCTTGGTGAGAGAGGAAAGAGACAATTCACCCTGCGTCTCTCTCGTGACGCCAATAGTGACAGGGAACAGCCAGGATCCACTGGCCTTGGTGAGAGAGGAAAGAGACAATTCACCCTGCTTCTCTCTCGTGAAGGTAAAAGTGACAGGGAACAGCCAGGATCCACTGGCCTTGGTGAGAGAGGAAAGAGACAATTCACCCTGCGTCTCTCTCGTGACGGTAATAGTGACAGGGAACAGCCAGGATCCACTGGCCTTGGTGAGAGAGGAAAGAGACGATTCACCCTGCGTCTCTCTCGTGACGGTAATAGTGACAGGGAACAGCCAGGATCCACTGGCCTTGGTGAGAGAGGAGAGAGGAAAGAGACAATTCACCCTGCGTCTCTCTCGTGACGGTAATAGTGACAGGGAACAGCCAGGATCCACTGGCCTTGGTCAGATAGGAAAGAGACAATTCACCCTGCGTCTCTCTCGTGACGGTAATAGTGACAGGGAACAGCCAGGATCCACTGACCTTGGTGAGAGAGGAAAGAGACAATTCACCCTGCGTCTCTCTCGTGACGGTAATAGTGACAGGGAATAGCCAGGATCCACTGGCCTTGGTGAGGGAGGAAAGAGACAATTCACCCTGCGTCTCTCTCGTGACGGTAATAGTGACAGGGAACAGCCAGGATCCACTGGCCTTGGTGAGAGAGGAGAGAGGAAAGAGACAATTCACCCTGCGTCTCTCTCGTGACGGTAATAGTGACAGGGAACAGCCAGGATCCACTGGCCTTGGTGAGAGAGGAAAGAGACGATTCACCCTGCGTCTCTCTCGTGACGGTAATAGTGACAGGGAACAGCCAGGATCCACTGGCCTTGGTGAGAGAGGAAAGAGACGATTCACCCTGCGTCTCTCTCGTGACGGTATTAGTGACAGGGAACAGCCAGGATCCACTGGCCTTGGTGAGAGAGGAAAGAGACGATTCACCCTGCGTCTCTCTCGTGACGGTAATAGTGACAGGGAACAGCCAGGATCCACTGGCCTTGGTGAGAGAGGAAAGAGACGATTCACCCTGCGTCTCTCTCGTGATGGTAATAGTGATAGGAAACAGCCAGGATCCACTGGCCTTGGTGAGAGAGGAAAGAGACGATTCACCCTGCGTCTCTCTCGTGACGGTAATAGTGACAGGGAACAGCCAGGATCCACTGCCTTGGTGAGAGAGGAAAGAGACAATTCACCCTGCGTCTCTCTCGTGACGGTAATAGTGACAGGGAACAGCCAGGATCCACTGGCCTTGGTGAGAGAGGAGAGAGGAAAGAGACAATTCACCCTGCGTCTCTCTCGTGACGGTAATAGTTACAGGGAACAGCCAGGATCCACTGGCCTTGGTGAGAGAGGAAAGAGACAATTCACCCTGCGTCTCTCTCGTGACGGTAATAGTGACAGGGAACAGCCAGGATCCACTGGCCTTGGTGAGAGAGGAGAGAGACAATTCACCCTGCGTCTCTCTCGTGACGGTAATAGTGACAGGGAACAGCCAGGATCCACTGGCCTTGGTAAGAGAGGAAAGAGACGATTCACCCTGCGTCTCTCTTGTGACGGTAATAGTGGCAGGGAACAGCCTAGATCCACTGGTCTTGGTGAGAGAGGAAAGAGACGATTCACCCTGCGTCTCTCTTGTGACGGTAATAGTGGCAGGGAACAGCCTAGATCCACTGGTCTTGGTGAGAGAGGAAAGAGACGATTCACCCTGCGTCTCTCTCGTGACGGTAATAGTGACAGGGAACAGCCAGGATCCACTGGCCTTGGTGAGAGAGGAAAGAGGCGATTCACCCTGCGTCTCTCTCGTGACGGTAATAGTGACAGGGAATAGCCAGGATCCACTGGCCTTGGTGAGAGAGGAAAGAGACAATTCACCCTGCGTCTCTCTCGTGACGGTAATAGTGACAGGGAACAGCCAGGATCCACTGGTCTTGGTGAGAGAGGAAAGAGACAATTCACCCTGCGTCTCTCTCGTGACGCCAATAGTGACAGGGAACAGCCAGGATCCACTGGCATTGGTGAGAGAGGAAAGAGACAATTCACCCTGCGTCTCTCTCGTGACGCCAATAGTGACAGGGAACAGCCAGGATCCACTGGCCTTGGTGAGAGAGGAAAGAGACGATTCACCCTGCGTCTCTCTTGTGACGGTAATAGTGGCAGGGAACAGCCTAGATCCACTGGTCTTGGTGAGAGAGGAAAGAGACAATTCACCCTGCGTCTCTCTCGTGACGGTAATAGTGACAGGGAACAGCCAGGATCCACTGGCCTTGGTGAGAGAGGAAAGAGACAATTCACCCTGCTTCTCTCTCGTGACGGTAATAGTGACAGGGAATAGCCAGCATCCACTGGCCTTGGTGAGAGAGGAAAGAGACAATTCACCCTGCGTCTCTCTTGTGAAGGTAATAGTGACAGGGAACAGCCAGGATCCACTGGCCTTGGTGAGAGAGGAAAGAGACGATTCACCCTGCGTCTCTCTCGTGACGGTAATAGTGACAGGGAACAGCCAGGATCCACTGGCCTTGGTGAGAGAGGAAAGAGACGATTCACCCTGCGTCTCTCTCGTGACGGTAATAGTGGCAGGGAACAGCCAGGATCCACTGGCCTTGGTGAGAGAGGAAAGAGGCGATTCACCCTGCGTCTCTCTCGTGACGGTAATAGTGACAGGGAACAGCCAGGATCCACTGGCCTTGGTGAGAGAGGAAAGAGACAATTCACCCTGCGTCTCTCTCGTGACGGTAATAGTGACAGGGAACAGCCAGGATCCACTGGCCTTGGTGAGAGAGGAAAGAGACGATTCACCCTGCGTCTCTCTCGTGACGGTAATAGTGGCAGGGAACAGCCAGGATCCACTGGCCTTGGTGAGAGAGGAAAGAGACAATTCACCCTGCGTCTCTCTTGTGACGGTAATAGTGACAGGGAACAGCCAGGATCCACTGGCCTTGGTGAGAGAGGAAAGAGACAATTCACCCTGCGTCTCTCTCGTGACGGTAATAGTGACAGGGAACAGCCAGGATCCACTGGCCTTGGTGAGAGAGGAAAGAGACAATTCACCCTGCGTCTCTCTTGTGACGGTAATAGTGGCAGGGAACAGCCTAGATCCACTGGTCTTGGTGAGAGAGGAAAGAGACAATTCACCCTGCGTCTCTCTCGTGACGGTAATAGTGGCAGGGAACAGCCAGGATCCACTGGCCTTGGTGAGAGAGGAAAGAGACGATTCACCCTGCGTCTCTCTTGTGACGGTAATAGTGGCAGGGAACAGCCAGGATCCACTGGCCTTGGTGAGAGAGGAAAGAGACGATTCACCCTGCGTCTCTCTCGTGACGGTAATAGTGACAGGGAACAGCCAGGATCCACTGGCCTTGGTGAGAGAGGAAAGAGACAATTCACCCTGCGTCTCTCTTGTGACGGTAATAGTGGCAGGGAACAGCCTAGATCCACTGGTCTTGGTGAGAGAGGAAAGAGACAATTCACCCTGCGTCTCTCTCGTGACGGTAATAGTGGCAGGGAACAGCCAGGATCCACTGGCCTTGGTGAGAGAGGAAAGAGACGATTCACCCTGCGTCTCTCTCGTGACGGTAATAGTGACAGGGAACAGCCAGGATCCACTGGCCTTGGTGAGAGAGGAAAGAGACAATTCACCCTGCGTCTCTCTTGTGACGGTAATAGTGGCAGGGAACAGCCTAGATCCACTGGTCTTGGTGAGAGAGGAAAGAGACAATTCACCCTGCGTCTCTCTCGTGACGGTAATAGTGACAGGGAACAGCCAGGATCCACTGGCCTTGGTCAGATAGGAAAGAGACAATTCACCCTGCGTCTCTCTCGTGACGGTAATAGTGGCAGGGAACAGCCAGGATCCACTGGCCTTGGTGAGAGAGGTAAGAGACAATTCACCCTGCGTCTCTCTCGTGACGGTAATAGTGACAGGGAACAGCCAGGATCCACTGGCCTTGGTGAGAGAGGAAAGAGACAATTCACCCTGCTTCTCTCTCGTGAAGGTAAAAGTGACAGGGAACAGCCAGGATCCACTGGCCTTGGTGAGAGAGGAAAGAGACAATTCACCCTGCGTCTCTCTCGTGACGGTAATAGTGACAGGGAACAGCCAGGATCCACTGGCCTTGGTGAGAGAGGAAAGAGACGATTCACCCTGCGTCTCTCTCGTGACGGTAATAGTGACAGGGAACAGCCAGGATCCACTGGCCTTGGTGAGAGAGGAAAGAGACGATTCACCCTGCGTCTCTCTCGTGACGGTAATAGTGACAGGGAACAGCCAGGATCCACTGGCCTTGGTGAGAGAGGAGAGAGGAAAGAGACAATTCACCCTGCGTCTCTCTCGTGACGGTAATAGTGACAGGGAACAGCCAGGATCCACTGGCCTTGGTCAGATAGGAAAGAGACAATTCACCCTGCGTCTCTCTCGTGACGGTAATAGTGACAGGGAACAGCCAGGATCCACTGGCCTTGGTGAGAGAGGAAAGAGACAATTCACCCTGCGTCTCTCTCGTGACGGTAATAGTGACAGGGAATAGCCAGGATCCACTGGCCTTGGTGAGAGAGGAAAGAGACAATTCACCCTGCGTCTCTCTCGTGACGGTAATAGTGACAGGGAACAGCCAGGATCCACTGGCCTTGGTGAGAGAGGAGAGAGGAAAGAGACAATTCACCCTGCGTCTCTCTCGTGACGGTAATAGTGACAGGGAACAGCCAGGATCCACTGGCCTTGGTGAGAGAGGAAAGAGACAATTCACAGTGCGTCTCTCTCGTGACGGTAGTAGTGACAGGGAACAGCCAGGATCCACTGGCCTTGGTGAGAGAGGAAAGAGACAATTCACAGTGCGTCTCTCTCGTGACGGTAATAGTGACAGGGAACAGCCAGGATCCACTGGCCTTGGTGAGAGAGGAGAGAGGAAAGAGACAATTCACCCTGCGTCTCTCTCGTGACGGTAATAGTGACAGGGAACAGCCAGGATCCACTGGCCTTGGTCAGATAGGAAAGAGACAATTCACCCTGCGTCTCTCTCGTGACGGTAATAGTGACAGGGAACAGCCAGGATCCACTGGCCTTGGTGAGAGAGGAAAGAGACAATTCACCCTGCGTCTCTCTCGTGACGGTAATAGTGGCAGGGAACAGCCAGGATCCACTGGCCTTGGTGAGAGAGGAAAGAGACGATTCACCCTGCGTCTCTCTCGTGACGGTAATAGTGACAGGGAACAGCCAGGATCCACTGGCCTTGGTGAGAGAGGAGAGAGGAAAGAGACAATTCACCCTGCGTCTCTCTCGTGACGGTAATAGTGACAGGGAACAGCCAGGATCCACTGGCCTTGGTGAGAGAGGAAAGAGACGATTCACCCTGCGTCTCTCTCGTGACGGTAATAGTGACAGGGAACAGCCAGGATCCACTGGCCTTGGTGAGAGAGGAAAGAGACAATTCACCCTGCGTCTCTCTCGTGACGGTAATAGTGACAGGGAACAGCCAGGATCCACTGGCCTTGGTGAGAGAGGAAAGAGACGATTCACCCTGCGTCTCTCTCGTGACGGTAATAGTGACAGGGAACAGCCAGGATCCACTGGCCTTGGTGAGAGAGGAAAGAGACGATTCACCCTGCGTCTCTCTCGTGACGGTAATAGTGACAGGGAACAGCCAGGATCCACTGGCCTTGGTGAGAGAGGAAAGAGACGATTCACCCTGCGTCTCTCTCGTGACGGTAATAGTGACAGGGAACAGCCAGGATCCACTGGCCTTGGTGAGAGAGGAAAGAGACAATTCACCCTGCGTCTCTCTCGTGACGGTAATAGTGACAGGGAACAGCCAGGATCCACTGGCCTTGGTGAGAGAGGAAAGAGACGATGCACCCTGCGTCTCTCTCGTGACGGTAATAGTGACAGGGAACAGCCAGGATCCACTGGCCTTGGTGAGAGAGGAAAGAGACGATTCACCCTGCGTCTCTCTCGTGACGGTAATAGTGACAGGGAACAGCCAGGATCCACTGGCCTTGGTGAGAGAGGAAAGAGACGATTCACCCTGCGTCTCTCTCGTGACGGTAATAGTGACAGGGAACAGCCAGGATCCACTGGCCTTGGTGAGAGAGGAAAGAGACAATTCACCCTGCGTCTCTCTCGTGACGGTAATAGTGACAGGGAACAGCCAGGATCCACTGGCCTTGGTGAGAGAGGAAAGAGACAATTCACCCTGCGTCTCTCTCGTGACGGTAATTGTGACAGGGAACAGCCAGGATCCACTGGCCTTGGTGAGAGAGGAAAGAGACGATTCACCCTGCGTCTCTCTCGTGACGGTAATAGTGACAGGGAACAGCCAGGATCCACTGGCCTTGGTGAGAGAGGAAAGAGACAATTCACCCTGCGTCTCTCTCGTGACGCCAATAGTGACAGGGAACAGCCAGGATCCACTGGCCTTGGTGAGAGAGGAAAGAGACGATTCACCCTGCGTCTCTCTCGTGACGCCAATAGTGACAGGGAACAGCCAGGATCCACTGGCCTTGGTGAGAGAGGAAAGAGACGATTCACCCTGCGTCTCTCTCGTGACGGTAGTAGTGACAGGGAACAGCCAGGATCCACTGGCCTTGGTGAGAGAGGAAAGAGACGATTCACCCTGCGTCTCTCTCGTGACGGTATTAGTGACAGGGAACAGCCAGGATCCACTGGCCTTGGTGAGAGAGGAAAGAGACGATTCACCCTGCGTCTCTCTCGTGACGGTAATAGTGACAGGGAACAGCCAGGATCCACTGGCATTGGTGAGAGAGGAAAGAGACGATTCACCCTGCGTCTCTCTCGTGACGCCAATAGTGACAGGGAACAGCCAGGATCCACTGGCCTTGGTGAGAGAGGAAAGAGACGATTCACCCTGCGTCTCTCTCGTGACGGTAATAGTGACAGGGAACAGCCAGGATCCACTGGCCTTGGTGAGAGAGGAAAGAGACGATTCACCCTGCGTCTCTCTCGTGACGGTAATAGTGACAGGGAACAGCCAGGATCCACTGGCCTTGGTGAGAGAGGAAAGAGACGATTCACCCTGCGTCTCTCTCGTGACGGTAGTAGTGACAGGGAACAGCCAGGATCCACTGGCCTTGGTGAGAGAGGAAAGAGATGATTCACCCTGCGTCTCTCTCGTGACGGTAATAGTGACAGGGAACAGCCTAGATCCACTGGTCTTGGTGAGAGAGGAAAGAGACAATTCACCCTGCGTCTCTCTCGTGACGGTAATAGTGACAGGGAACAGCCAGGATCCACTGGTCTTGGTGAGAGAGGAAAGAGACAATTCACCCTGCGTCTCTCTCGTGACGGTAATAGTGACAGGGAACAGCCAGGATCCACTGGCCTTGGTGAGAGAGGAAAGAGACAATTCACCCTGCTTCTCTCTCGTGACGGTAATAGTGACAGGGAATAGCCAGCATCCACTGGCCTTGGTGAGAGAGGAAAGAGACAATTCACCCTGCGTCTCTCTTGTGACGGTAATAGTGACAGGGAACAGCCAGGATCCACTGGCCTTGGTGAGAGAGGAAAGAGACGATTCACCCTGCGTCTCTCTCGTGACGGTAATAGTGGCAGGGAACAGCCAGGATCCACTGGCCTTGGTGAGAGAGGAAAGAGACAATTCACCCTGCTTCTCTCTCGTGACGGTAATAGTGACAGGGAATAGCCAGCATCCACTGGCCTTGGTGAGAGAGGAAAGAGACAATTCACCCTGCGTCTCTCTTGTGACGGTAATAGTGACAGGGAACAGCCAGGATCCACTGGCCTTGGTGAGAGAGGAAAGAGACGATGCACCCTGCGTCTCTCTCGTGACGGTAATAGTGACAGGGAACAGCCTAGATCCACTGGTCTTGGTGAGAGAGGAAAGAGACAATTCACCCTGCGTCTCTCTCGTGACGGTAATAGTGACAGGGAACAGCCAGGATCCACTGGCCTTGGTGAGAGAGGAAAGAGACAATTCACCCTGCTTCTCTCTCGTGACGGTAATAGTGACAGGGAATAGCCAGCATCCACTGGCCTTGGTGAGAGAGGAAAGAGACAATTCACCCTGCGTCTCTCTTGTGACGGTAATAGTGACAGGGAACAGCCAGGATCCACTGGCCTTGGTGAGAGAGGAAAGAGACGATTCACCCTGCGTCTCTCTCGTGACGGTAATAGTGGCAGGGAACAGCCAGGATCCACTGGCCTTGGTGAGAGAGGAAAGAGACAATTCACCCTGCGTCTCTCTTGTGACGGTAATAGTGACAGGGAACAGCCAGGATCCACTGGCCTTGGTGAGAGAGGAAAGAGACGATTCACCCTGCGTCTCTCTCGTGACGGTAATAGTTACAGGGAACAGCCAGGATCCACTGGCCTTGGTGAGAGAGGAAAGAGACGATTCACCCTGCGTCTCTCTCGTGACGGTAATAGTGACAGGGAACAGCCAGGATCCACTGGCCTTGGTGAGAGAGGAAAGAGACGATTCACCCTGCGTCTCTCTCGTGACGGTAATAGTGACAGGGAACAGCCAGGATCCACTGGCCTTGGTGAGAGAGGAAAGAGATGATTCACCCTGCTTCTCTCTCGTGACGGTAATAGTGACAGGGAACAGCCAGGATCCACTGGCCTTGGTGAGAGAGGAAAGAGACAATTCACCCTGCGTCTCTCTCGTGACGATATTAGTGACAGGGAACAGCCAGGATCCACTGGCCTTGATGAGCGAGGAAAGAGACAATTCACCCTGCGTCTCTCTCGTGACGCCAATAGTGACAGGGAACAGCCAGGATCCACTGGCCTTGGTGAGAGAGGAAAGAGACGATTCACCCTGCGTCTCTCTTGTGACGGTAATAGTGGCAGGGAACAGCCTAGATCCACTGGTCTTGGTGAGAGAGGAAAGAGACAATTCACCCTGCGTCTCTCTCGTGACGGTAATAGTGGCAGGGAACAGCCAGGATCCACTGGCCTTGGTGAGAGAGGAAAGAGACGATTCACCCTGCGTCTCTCTCGTGACGGTAATAGTGACAGGGAACAGCCTGGATCCACTGGCCTTGGTGAGAGAGGAAAGAGACAATTCACCCTGCGTCTCTCTCGTGACGGTAGTAGTGACAGGGAACAGCCAGGATCCACTGGCCTTGGTCAGATAGGAAAGAGACAATTCACCCTGCGTCTCTCTCGTGACGGTAATAGTGGCAGGGAACAGCCAGGATCCACTGGCCTTGGTGAGAGAGGTAAGAGACAATTCACCCTGCGTCTCTCTCGTGACGGTAATAGTGGCAGGGAACAGCCAGCATCCACTGGCCTTGGAGAGAGGAAAGAGACGATTCACCCTGCGTCTCTCTCGTGACGGTAATTGTGACAGGGAACAGCCAGGATCCACTGGCCTTGGTGAGATAGGAAAGAGACGATTCACCCTGCGTCTCTCTCGTGACGGTAATAGTGACAGGGAACAGCCAGGATCCACTGGCCTTGGTGAGAGAGGAAAGAGACAATTCACCCTGCTTCTCTCTCGTGAAGGTAAAAGTGACAGGGAACAGCCAGGATCCACTGGCCTTGGTGAGAGAGGAAAGAGACAATTCACCCTGCGTCTCTCTCGTGACGGTAATAGTGACAGGGAACAGCCAGGATCCACTGGCCTTGGTGAGAGAGGAAAGAGACGATTCACCCTGCGTCTCTCTCGTGACGGTAATAGTGACAGGGAACAGCCAGGATCCACTGGCCTTGGTGAGAGAGGAAAGAGACAATTCACCCTGCGTCTCTCTCGTGACGGTAATAGTGACAGGGAACAGGCAGGATCCACTGGCCTTGGTGAGAGAGGAAAGAGACAATTCACAGTGCGTCTCTCTCGTGACGGTAGTAGTGACAGGCAACAGCCAGGATCCACTGGCCTTGGTGAGAGAGGAAAGAGACAATTCACAGTGCGTCTCTCTCGTGACGGTAGTAGTGACAGGGAACAGCCAGGATCCACTGGCCTTGGTGAGAGAGGAAAGAGACGATTCACCCTGCGTCTCTCTCGTGACGGTAATAGTGACAGGGAACAGCCAGGATCCACTGGCCTTGGTGAGAGAGGAGAGAGGAAAGAGACAATTCACCCTGCGTCTCTCTCGTGACGGTAATAGTGACAGGGAACAGCCAGGATCCACTGGCCTTGGTCAGATAGGAAAGAGACAATTCACCCTGCGTCTCTCGTGACGGTAATAGTGACAGGGAACAGCCAGGATCCACTGGCCTTGGTGAGAGAGGAAAGAGACAATTCACCCTGCGTCTCTCTCGTGACGGTAATAGTGACAGGGAATAGCCAGGATCCATTGGCCTTGGTGAGAGAGGAAAGAGACAATTCACCCTGCGTCTCTCTCGTGACGGTAATAGTGACAGGGAACAGCCAGGATCCACTGGCCTTGGTGAGAGAGGAGAGAGGAAAGAGACAATTCACCCTGCGTCTCTCTCGTGACGGTAATAGTGACAGGGAACAGCCAGGATCCACTGGCCTTGGTGAGAGAGGAAAGAGACAATTCACAGTGCGTCTCTCTCGTGACGGTAGTAGTGACAGGGAACAGCCAGGATCCACTGGCCTTGGTGAGAGAGGAAAGAGACGATTCACCCTGCGTCACTCTCGTGACGGTAATAGTGACAGGGAACAGCCAGGATCCACTGGCCTTGGTGAGAGAGGAGAGAGGAAAGAGACAATTCACCCTGCGTCTCTCTCGTGACGGTAATAGTGACAGGGAACAGCCAGGATCCACTGGCCTTGGTCAGATAGGAAAGAGACAATTCACCCTGCGTCTCTCTCGTGACGGTAATAGTGACAGGGAACAGCCAGGATCCACTGGCCTTGGTGAGAGAGGAAAGAGACAATTCACCCTGCGTCTCTCTCGTGACGGTAATAGTGACAGGGAATAGCCAGGATCCACTGGCCTTGGTGAGAGAGGAAAGAGACAATTCACCCTGCGTCTCTCTCGTGACGGTAATAGTGACAGGGAACAGCCAGGATCCACTGGCCTTGGTGAGAGAGGAAAGAGACAATTCACCCTGCGTCTCTCTCGTGACGGTAATAGTGACAGGGAACAGCCAGGATCCACTGGCCTTGGTGAGAGAGGAAAGAGACAATTCACCCTGCGTCTCTCTCGTGAAGGTAATAGTGACAGGGAACAGCCAGGATCCACTGGCCTTGGTGAGAGAGGAAAGAGACAATTCACCCTGCGTCTCTCTCGTGACGGTAATAGTTACAGGGAACAGCCAGGATCCACTGGCCTTGGTGAGAGAGGAAAGAGACAATTCACCCTGCGTCTCTCTCGTGACGGTAATAGTGACAGGGAACAGCCAGGATCCACTGGCCTTGGTGAGAGAGGAAAGAGACGATTCACCCTGCGTCTCTCTCGTGACGGTAATTGTGACAGGGAACAGCCAGGATCCACTGGCCTTGGTGAGAGAGGAAAGAGACAATTCACCCTGCGTCTCTCTCGTGACGGTAATAGTGACAGGGAACAGCCAGGATCCACTGGCATTGGTGAGAGAGAAAAGAGACGATTCACCCTGCGTCTCTCTCGTGACGGTAATAGTGACAGGGAACAGCCAGGATCCACTGGCATTGGTGAGAGAGGAAAGAGACAATTCACCCTGGGTCTCTCTCGTGACGGTAATAGTGACAGGGAACAGCCCGGATCCACTGGCATTGGTGAGATAGGAAAGAGACGATTCACCCTGCGTCTCTCTCGTGACGGTAATAGTTACAGGGAACAGCCAGGATCCACTGGCCTTGGTGAGAGAGGAAAGAGACAATTCACCCTGGGTCTCTCTCGTGACGGTAATAGTGACAGGGAACAGCCCGGATCCACTGGCATTGGTGAGATAGGAAAGAGACGATTCACCCTGCGTCTCTCTCGTGACGGTAATAGTGACAGGGAATAGCCTGGATCCACTGGCCTTGGTGAGAGAGGAAAGAGACAATTCACCCTGCGTCTCTCTCGTGACGGTAATAGTGACAGGGAACAGCCAGGATCCACTGGCATTGGTGAGAGAGGAAAGAGACGATTCACCCTGCGTCTCTCTCGTGACGGTAATTGTGACAGGGAACAGCCAGGATCCACTGGCCTTGGTGAGAGAGGAAAGAGACAATTCACCCTGCGTCTCTCTCGTGACGGTAATAGTGACAGGTAACAGCCAGGATCCACTGGCCTTGGTGAGAGAGGAAAGTGACGATTCACCCTGCGTCTCTCTCGTGACGGTAATTGTGACAGGGAACAGCCAGGATCCACTGGCCTTGGTGAGAGAGGAAAGAGACAATTCACCCTGCGTCTCTCTCGTGACGGTAATAGTGACAGGGAACAGTCTGGATCCACTGGCCTTGGTGAGAGAGGAAAGAGACAATTCACCCTGCGTCTCTCTCGTGACGGTAATAGTGACAGGGAACAGCCAGGATCCACTGGCATTGGTGAGAGAGGAAAGAGACAATTCACCCTGCGTCTCTCTCGTGACGGTAGTAGTGACAGGGAACAGCCAGGATCCACTGGCCTTGGTGAGAGAGGAAAGAGACGATTCACCCTGCGTCTCTCTCGTGACGGTAATAGTGACAGAGAACAATAGACATCGTGCAAGAGAGAAAGATGTCTGTTTCAACGCTGAAAGAAGCTGTTTATTGTTGAGGTGATAATGGTATTCAATTATTTAGGGGTGTGCGAATCCATGTTTTTTATTTAGAACCGAATCCGAACCTTTCAAATATACATCGTGAAGCGTAATAATGGGACAAACGACATTGCTGATCCAGGAATTGAAAATGTTATCTCAGCATTCTCAGAAGTACCCCTGCATGAAACATTTTATTTAATCCTAACTTGCTATTGGTTCATGTAGTTAGCCAATGAGAGCAAGCAAAACTTTCAAACTGGTGAATGCAATGTTGCCACGTTTTTGGCGCCAAGGTTTGAAATTTTCGAATCTTTCATGTTGGACCGAATCCGAATCTGAAAGTGGATTCGGATTCGATTCGAAAAACATGGATTCGCACACTCCTACAAATATTCAATATACGCTACCTGATTGAAACTCAACCAGAGGTTCGTCATTCATTTCAGCCTCGTGATCTTGAGTCACTTCCACCATGCTCAGGGGATCAGGGTCCATCCTGCGGGATAAAGCTGGAAGACAAAGCAACAAGTATATAAGATGAAGGCCAACTAAGCCCCAAACATATAATAATTAGGCCTAGGCCTATATGTTATAATTACTATAATTATAATAACTATAATAATATAATATAACATGATATATATTTTAATATTATCAATAGATAATAATGTTAAAATACCACGTGTAACATGAAAAAATAAAATCCTCATATTTATTTTGAATTTTTTACTGCGAGTCGCGCCAAATAAGCGGTACGTCACAAAGGCCCGTAAGTGTACGTAGCTGGCTGTCGGCCGCCCGCTATAGCAGACAAAGAAGGACGGTTAGTTCATTGACACTTGTGGTTGGGTAAACAAGTGAGAAGTGTGTTTTTAAATGTGTGTTTAAATGCCTATATTTTAAAATAACTCTCCCCCTCCCTACCCTCTCCAAAAATACCCCAAACATTCGTCTAACTTGTTTAGAAGAAATAGTTGAGCTGACAGATGGGATAACGCGGGTAGCGGTATACAAGTGCACGAGTGGTGAACGCCTTTGTGACGTCACGCCGCATGCTAGATGGGGTATGCAGACCATTAGAAAAAAAATCAAAATAAATACTAGAAGTTGTCATTTTTTTTTCAACTTGTCGGCATTGAATGGATCTAATATGTAAGTTTTGTGTATTGTCAATTCCTTCAATTTCTTTAATTTTTGACGTAGGCCTACGGTAGGACCACCGAATTCTAGACCTCGCAATAATCCACGGGAAGTTGAAACAAACACAAATAGTAATGAATACAAAGTTGGTACCGGTAACGATATATATCACATACAGCTTCGATTCTGGAGCCGAATCGAAATCAATCGATTCAGTTTGAAAAGGCTGGAATATTTCACGTTTCTCTCGATAGGCATAAATTGAATCTGTTTTACTGAAAACAGTTTTCAAATGGAAAAATGTTGGCCATATTTGCTTATTCACACTGCCTTAGACGAAACAGGCACTCAGGCACTCTGCTCCGACCCACTATGGCCCGTTTATGACACATAGTCCACAGGAGTTGATTTATCGAAATATCAGTTTCTTGGTGATAACTTTTGAACGGTGTGAGATATCAAAATTCTAATACGCGAGAAACACAGATAATTATAATAGCCTCAAGATGATATAAGTTATAACTATTCAAGTCACGTTGCATAACTGTCAAGCGTCGACAGCTAAAAAAAAACATTTTTTAGCTGTCGACGCTTGACAGTTATGTGACATGACTTGAATAGTTATAACTTATATTATCTTGAAGCTATTATAATTTCTCGCACACAAGAATTTGGTATCTCATACCGTTTGAAAGTTATCACCAAGAAACTGATATTTCGCTAAATCGACTCCTGTGGACTCTTAAGAAGGCGTACATATTTGTGTCTTCGAAGTAGCTTCACATCGCTTTGCAAGCAGGGAAGTTTTACCCCATTATGGACTTTTTCCAAGCAATTCCTTCTATATTATAATATTGATGGTTTAATAATATGGGAGGCCTTACTCAAAAGCTGTTTGTAGAGATCCAATATGGCCACCGAGATCGGAACGAGGATATGTTGCTAGTCGACCACAGGAGTAACGTATCTCGGTAACTAATAAATATACCGAGACGCGTGGCTGAGTGGTACCTGGTAACACACTGAACTGTCATTCAGGAGACTGGGGTTCGATTCCCGCCATGGTTGACCATCCTGACAGGGGTTTTTCGTGGTTTCCCTCTGTCGTTCAGGTTGATACTGGGATGATTCCTTAACAACAGGCCACGACCAACGTGTGTACGCTGGTTGTCCATGCACGCGGCTGTTTCCAATCCTTTCTAAACAGTGTCTCATTTCCAAGCCTATCTTACACGTTTATTGAGTTATGTGCATGCTCGGGTTTATAGCCACATAGGCCTATGCATCTTATCTTAGACGAGCTTTAGCGAGGATTCAATTTGACATACTGAAAAAAATTGGTGTTCGTTTTTATGTTTTTTTTTTTGTTTTTTTTTTTTTATGTTTTTTTGTCGGTTCTCCACAGGTCAAACGGCTACAGCTATCAACTTCAAACTTTTTTTCGTCATGGTTCCTCATCTAACTTAGATCTGTATAGTTTTGTGGCATTATCGGGTGGTAACTTTTTTTTTTATGAATTTTAGAAATTTCAAAAATCCCCATTAGAATAACCCGGAGGAAAATACTTGAAAAATCAAAATTTTTCAAGACCTCTCAAATTTTCGCCGAATATAAAGGAAACTATTAAGCACATTTTGAGAGATTTTTCGCATCAATCGGATGAGAAATAACGAAGAAAATGCATTTATAAAGCATTTTCCCATCAATTTAGGCTATTACAGGAACCACTTAAATCTATAGCAACAAGTGTCACCAATTAATTCAAAACGATTGAAATGAATGAAGAGGAAGGCCGTGACATAACTGATTCTCGTAAGGTTTTTGAACGTTTGGAGTGATCCAAGGTCTGTAGATGTAGATTGGGTTGACAAATTATTTTTCATTCTAGATTTCTATACCCCTAAGCTCGTCTAACAACGCGCATCCCGCGTTTTCCTAGTACAGAACAATGAGACATGTCTCTTAGCAAAATAGCAAGGACGGGCTGGTTCTGGTTCTACACGTGTTTTCGACATTTGCTTACTTCTGCTATGACTACGTATACCACAACGTCGGGAAACGGTTTAGATGGTGATATATCTGTCGGTTTTGGTTTAAAACTCTCTAGTTCCAACCCAGTTTGGAAAGTGATTTGGATAACTTGATACGATTGATATACACAAACACGTTAAACCGATTGTTATAATATAGAAGGCCTTGTTCAAGGTAACTTTGAACGATTCACAAGGCGCTGCCAATATTCAAAATGGCTGGCATTAAAACGTTTTGCCAAAGTGTTTCTGAATTGTTGTGATATACATACACACACTTGTTGAACCGTTTCAGCGTGAATCGGTTTGCCTAAACCGTTTCCCGACCTTGTGGTATACGTTGTCAATGAGAGGCAGCGGGCTTTCTTTTATTTCGTCAGATCGCAGATGAAATATTGGTCCTAATAAACCCTCTGCCTATTGCATATATATTATATACATGTACCAGTGGCCTATTGTTTGGTTATTGTTCTAAAATGTAGGCCTATACAGTATTGGGTGGTTAATCCTCATTTCCAGAAGGTTGGAATGTAATTCTTCAAGTGAGTAATAAATAAAAGATGTGACGTGAGATCGAAAAGTTAATTTTATTTTATTTTTGTTTTTTATATTGGGTTTTAACGACACACTATAGGCCTACTGATGGCTACGATCTATTGGTGTCGGTGGATGATGAATGAGATGATGGGATGGTGAGATGAAAGGTTATTTTATTAGGTGTTTTGGAAGATGGGAAGGAGTCGGTCGTGGCCTGTTCTTAAGGAACCATCCCAGTATCAACCTGAACGACAGAGGGAAACCACGAAAAACCCCTGTCAGGATGGTCAATCATGGCAGGAATCGAACCCCGGTCTCCCGAATGACGGTTCAGTGTGATACCACTTGGCCATGCGTCTCTTTTTTTTTTCTTGTTCTCCCCCTATTACCCCGTTCACACCGAAAATGTTGATCACGATCAACGACTTAATCTCGATTACCGTGCAGTGTGAACGCAACTCCATTAACGTTAACAGCGATTAACGTCTTAATCTCGTTCAGCAAACCATGTTAGCGCGTTAACGCCATTAGTTTATTACCCACAATTCCATGCGTACATTTAATCGCAATTAGCTTGATCGAGATTAACTTTTCTGTGTGAACAGGGTATATGTCCCCCATATTTGCCCCTCACTCTTTCGGACTCTCCTATCGGATTGTCACGCTTCGCCACTGGACTCCTGTGGTCCAGTGGAATGAATAGCCGAGGGGTTAACAACTCCTGAAATCTGGGGTAGGCCTACACTTGTCATAGAATCTTCCTGAAATCTATTTGAAATCTCCTTGAAATCGAGTTCAGGTGTAGGCCTAGATCAAATTTAGGCCTACTAGTTGTTGACCCCTCATAAATAGCCTAGCTAGGCCTAGGTCCTAACCACAACTCCCAAATCAGTACATACAACCTGAAGTTTTAGCCACAGCACAGGAATTGGTCCTTTAACTAGGCCTAGGCTTACGCCAAAAATATTAGGCTTACCTTGAAAGCTGATGGGGGACTATGACGTTGACTTATGCTTTCGAGTACGCCTGCAATTCGATGCCTACGCTAGTCGCTAGGGCATTGCGTTTCCACAATAAACTCAATGACTAGGGGAAAACGACCCAGTTAACTGATAAATACAGACGAATTTTGACATCTTTAGGACACGGTGGGCCTAATAACAGCTTCTCCCAACTAGAATAATAAATTCGTCATCCATTCAGACAACGACCTACTTTGAAGTTCTACGAGAAAACGTTGTGCAAAATGTCAGTGTCTCTGTCTCAGCTCAGTGAGTTGCTTGGCCAGTGTTGCCATTTGCCTGATTTATAAATAAGAAACTCCCCACCACACATCTTAAAATTTCCCACTTTCACAAAAATATCCTACGATGGACCCGAAATTCAGGAGGTCCATCGAAAACATGAACTTCAAATCACAATATCATTTATTGATTCAATCAATTCATCTTTAAATCATCGGAGTGGCTATAGCCACGAGTTTTGTGAATCCAAGACTTGAAAAATGAATTTTCCAGAAATTCAACTTCCGTGCACAGTATATATAGCATAGCTACGCTATTTAATTCTATTATTATAATTTAATTCTATTATTAATTCTATTTAAATTATTGCGTCAAATCAATTTGTTTCTAATAATAATGACACACTTCATCTCAGAAGTGTGACACTGATGTGATGACATTTCCATTGTGCCATTGAGTTCGTATAGTAGGCCTATGTTTCATGTGATGAAATACGTAATATTGTTGTGATAACTTTTGTGGCATTTAAAAAAAACAATGATAACACTTCTGAGAGATTAATGAAATAATAATAGGACGAGAAACAAAATATAAGTCAACTAAATCCAGGAATTGTTGTGATCGAGATGAAATTATAATAATGATAACTATGAACAAAAAAGAAAATATGTGGATCAATAAAGCTTATAATGTTTGAATGAGAAAACGAAGAAAAAAAGGAATAAGGAAAATATGATAATCAAAAAAAATCAAAATCAACTGAAAATTAATTAAAAATTTTAGGCCTACCAATGGCAATAAAATACAAAATCAAAGATGAGGGTTGTAAAGATGATGCCTCAAAATGTGTCAAGATCCTCGTAGGGCGAATAAAACAATACTACATATAAATTTGTTATCGAGTCTAAATTTTTTACAAAATTGTGTAAAGAAATTGTGACTAAATATATATATAATATATATCCTCCTGTCACCCAGTCATAATCATAAATAATCCATTAACGTTATAACTGGAAACGCCGCATCGAATGTAGTCCGGCATCATCGAAATACCAGATTTGAAATACGAGCTGAAATATCGCCGATAATGTAGTTGCCGCCGTTCTACTGGTTGCCACTTTTGACCTGAGAATGCGCTAGTGTTCTGTCATCTTTCTGACCACTCACAGTCGAGTATTTCAGTTCCCGCCGAACGGCCAAGCGTTAGTTACCAGACATTACACCCGGAGCGCGCTGATCAGCTCAAAAAAATCTCGCACATTTCCAATCTCTTATGCCCTCTACATACACTGTAAACTCAATGGTGGAAGATATCACAATTCATGTGTTTGTACCGAAATACTTTCACCTTCGGCAAAAAATTATGGTCACTGACAGCGGTCCTGGTGTTGAAGTTCATTAGTTTTAAATAATCAAAATGAGGTGGTAAAATTGCCCTTGTGGTGCCCCATCCAAACGATCCCATCTTTCATTTCTCAATTTTGTATGACATTTCGATGTTATTTAAAAAAAAAAAAAAAAAGATTTCATTTTTTTCTTTTAGATTTTATGCCCAAATATAACATGAGGAACTTATCACTGGTTTTTTTTTGGTCGATTTTGTATAATGACAAACTTGACATCTGCTGTTAATGGAAAGAAGTGAACATTGTCTATAAAAGGCTTGGTTCAAAGTGAAAAGATATCTACATTAGTGTGTTTTGTTCACTCTCAATACCAATGCTGTAAATGTCCGGATATATTATCACAGACGGTCATAATGTGCTCCAGACTTTCAGAAACTGAAATACTTTCATATACGGCAGAAAATTATGTTCACAGACGGCGCGGTCGTGGTGTTGAAAGTTCAATCGCCCTGGTGGTGCCCCGTTCTAACGATCCCAACTGTCATCCATAGCTTCAAGTGGGGAGCAATGATTTTGTATAAAGTTTCAATGTTATTAGAAAAAGATTTCATGACAAGTGATATACCTACTGGTATACAGCAAAGTGACATTCTCTTTGACTACAAATCATCACAAGTAACTAGGTTTAGATGAGAAGGAATAGAGATATTTTAGAGGTAAAATAAGTTGACAAGAAAAATATAAGTGTTGACAAAATACATAAATAAATTTATTTCAACCAAATAATATCTAGGTTCAGGCCCAGTACAGCTATTGTGAAGATTGTTGCTCTGCTGGCATCGATACAGCAGCGGCTAGTTGCACGCCTGAAACCAACAAACACACAACGGTCAACGCAATGTCCAGGCCTAGCGTCAGGTAGGAGCAACACAATATCACACACAACAAACATGGGCGCCAACCATAAGGTCAGAATACAGGCTACGCTACGCGCTAGTATCGACATGCTACATGAAACCAGTGGTGTATTCCAGCCAGGGCGCGCTCCGGGGCCTTTTTTTCTCTTGAAAACCATATTTGAAGACATAAATAGACCACCTATATTCAAGTTTGATCCTACACCTTATGTAAAGACTTGGCTGCTAAGTCATCGATCAGCTGGCGACGCACAATCGTAACATGTAGGCCATGATGCAACTGCGGAGGATCAAGCCGAGAGATTCTCTGTGGCGATTATTTCAGATGCAAACGTGAACCACAGCATCTGTATCTTGTATTTGGATTAAAATCTCCTAAAACTGACATTGTGGCATGTTACCGCTCACAAGTACCCCCCCCACCCCACCGCGCCAAGTTGGGATACATTTTTTCCAGTTATCACTGCCTAGGTACTTTCATTTTTGCAAATACACCACTGCATGAAACAAACTGCATTACAATAAGTGATAACTTCGATCAATAGAGAATCGATTCAGAATTGATTCTTATGTAAAACAATTCACAAATGATTTCATTTTGTTTTTGGGTCGGTGCTGTACTTCTCAACGTCACAATATGTGCTCATTTGGTTGTCTATATTATTTTGTATTGTCGAGATTTCACTATCTGGACACAAGCTATCCCTACGGTTATGTCCGACAGCCGAACGTTGACGGAAATACCCAAATGGTACAGTACAGTTCAAAGAAGTCTCTAGCAGCTATTTTCCACGTGAAATGCCGCGGGAAGGTTGAACAGAAAAGTTTAAAATGACACAACTTTTTTGAGGGATTATTTGTTTTCAAAATCGATTTTCCATCATTCTGGAGCTTAGATAATCAATGTCTACACTAATTTCAATATCTGGACAAAAAGGGATAAAATTCTGCAACAAGGTCTAGAATAACATAAAACCTTGTGCTTGTGAGATAATCCAGTGCATCAGATAGGAGCGAAAGACATATGCTTAGTATATATATCACGTGTTCAATTGAACTATAATATCATCACATTACACTGTTGAGATTGATTTCACAAGCAAATTAATTGAAGGACAAAATGGAGGCCTGGCAATGCAATCACAGTAGGTTTGTTTGTTTGTGTTGCACCAACCTGAACTAGAGTGTTGCTGGTGCAGGAAGGAAATGCGTCATATTACAGGTTTGGTGCAGAAAATGATACCTAAATGTTGAAGTACAAACACGATAGTGCTAATTTCAACGGTTCCTTGACACGAATTTTGAAAATGGGAAAAGTTATTAGGGGAAAATCACTAGAGACGTAATTCTGCATGTCAACTTACTTCAAAATAATTACAACCCTTATTACAATATACAATTTTTCATTCTCATCGGTACGTATTTGAGTGTCAACAATTTGTAAGGCGCAGTGTTCACCTACAATTTGATTTTAGCGCCTGCCATCTTGAACTGAACTAAGCACACCAGCTCCGAAGCTGGTGTAGAACTACTTGAACTAGTGCAAGTGAACTGGGACAAACAAACATGAGAGTGTAGCTTTGATGCAGCACCACAACACGAAAGTGCAAGAACTGAAGAACTAGTTCAAGTAGTTCAGGACAAACAAACAGACCTAGTAATTCAGATCGACCGAGGCAGTTGGAGGAAATAATCTTTGGCATCATGAATACGGGCGGAAAGAAAGCTCCGATTATTGACTGTACGTCGGTCGAGTCATCAGTTAAATTAGTGACAACACGGTCATTCAGAAGAACGAAAGTTATTGAAATTGGTAACATCATGTGACTCGACGTACTTGCAAGGTCAAGTTGAAACAAACCAGCTAGGTTATTAGTGGGTTATGATGAATCGATCAAGTGAAGATTCCTTCGTTTTAAACCAAGAAGTTGTCGGCACGGATAACCGAGGTTATTGGGTAGACAGCCTTTCTGAAACTAACCATCAAACAACATTTGTCTGTTGGCCTTGTTATAATCTCAAGGTCGGTAGATCACTCGGGATGGTTTTGAGGTTAGTTTAAAGCTGGACTGTGTCGGCAGCATAAGGGATCCAGGCAATCGGGGGTGGAAAAGAAGCATATTTTTTGGCGTAGCTTGGAAGATGTCCATAACGATGACAGATATTTATTAAAATGTCCATTTCCTACCCTGAAATTAGTCCATAGGCCTCATAGTCAGTGTTCTCAATTTTTCAACCTACATCGAGTGTAAACAAGCAAAACAAGAGATTCCCCGAAAATTCCTGTGGGTGGATATTTCCTTCAATTTTAATTCCAGGAATTCACCCATCACCAAGCACTTTCATGGAAGTTTATAGCAGAGACGTCGTAGGCTGCAGACTAAGTGACTCAGATTAAGTTCATCTCCACTCTTATTTCAAAGAGCTAGGTTTGTTGTCATCACTGAAACTTGCTAGCCCTCCAGCCTACGTAACTCACGTTCTGTCGCCATCACGCCTGCCAGCAATGACAAGACGACCCGAGGATTCGGCAAGACAGCACCGGGATGGATCGTTCGTTAGTCGCACAGAACCACGTTCACGGCGTTTCCATACGAGTTCGCAAAAATAACCCCCGCCGGACCAGGTGTGGGGTGTGGCGCAATGTGATTTCTGCCCAGCGGTCTGAATGTCACAGTGAAGAAATTCAAGCAAGCGCGGGTCAACGGCGGCGCTCTTAAGGAACATCTCGGCTCCAATCAGGACACAGGTCCTCCTGTGTACACAAAGCCAAGTACAAGCGAGTCAATACAAATGCATTTACAAGTACAGTGAAACCTCTGTAAGGGTCTAGGAAGATAAAGCCATCCATGCTGGATAATTCAACATCCATTACAGTCGAGCCCACATATAACGAACTCGGTTTCAACGAAATTTTGGTTTTTACGAATTAATTACCATTCCCCTTCAAATCTCCTATCCTTACAATGTTGAATAAAGACCTATAACGAAGTGATTTATATTTCAAAATTCGGTTATTACGAATTTTTTTGTCACTTTACAGCATATTTTGCTCATTATTTTCAGCTATTTCCAACAAAATATTCGAAAATCGGAGCATTTTGCGTGAATTTATTTTCAGGTTACATTTATTTTGAACGGACTGTAGGCTACATCGTAGCAGCTGGTGACGCGTACAGCACGTGGTCATAACTCTTGCTGCACCCCCTCCCTCCCCACGCACAGTGGAACGGCCCATACCCAAACATTCGCTCAATGCGCGCTAAATAATAACGTGATGGTGACATCTTCAATGACTTTGTTTATCTATTTTTTGTTTACATTCCTTCATTTCCATTCGTGATAAGTGTCCTGTAACCTAGGAAATAAAACACGAGAAGTGGGGAGTGGTGGTGTCATGCGATGGCAGATGAGTTCTTTATGAAAGGACATTATTGTTTTCTATTACTTTCTACAAACATACTAAGTGATGATACGATGCGATGATAATATGTCACCTAATACAGTACTATACTAGGGCCCAAGTCGTAAATGTAGGCCTATCTTTATAAATCTCTAAAATTCAAGTGCTGTTATGAAAAAGGGCAATAAATCTCTATACGAAATTCTGTTTTTACGAACAGATTTTTATTCCCCTTGAAATTCGTTATATGCGGGTCCGACTGTATATGGGAGTGGGGTGTGAAGAAATGAATGATACATACATGCCAACATGAGAACATTATGTGTTTAGTCAAAATCCAGAATCAACACCGGATATTTTTTATAGGTGTGCGAAACCATGTTTTTTTGAATCCTAGCGTCAAAAACGTGGCAACATTACATTCGCCATTCTCAAGAAGAACAATTACTGTAATTCAGCTTGTGCTTCGTAAAATGTTTTAAGCAGGTGTACTGATGAGAATGCCGAGATATGATTTTCACGTCCTGGATCAAGTGCATCTTGATCAGCAAAGTCGTTTGTCTCATTATCAAGCTTCACAATGCACGTTGAAACGGTTCGACATGAAAAACATGGGTTCGCACTTCCCTAGTTATTTCCTCGCCACAAAGTTCTGTCAGAATCCTAGTTCTTCAATCCTCAGTCAGACATATGCTTGTTATTCATCACTCAGAACTGGCTAGTAGCGGACTTTAGTCGTGATTCGTGTGTCATGTTTAGGGTGACCGGTCAGGTATGATTACTTGGCACGGGGCATAAAACTGACGCTTCATCTACGAGACCAGACAGCGCTGTGCAAGCCATGACAAGCTTGACAGTGACTCTAAAGAAGGCTCGATATTTCTACTGAAATCAACATCATGCAAACCGCTTCTTCAAAACCTCGTTACTTTTACCCTCATACCCAGTTCACACCGAAAATGTTAATCACGATCAACGACTTAATCTCGATTACCGTGCAGTGTGAACGCAACTCCATTAACGTTAACAGTGATAACCGACTCAATCTCGTTCAGCAAACCATGTTAATGCCATTAGTTTATTACCCACAATTCCATGCGTGCATTCAATCGCAAGCGGCTTGATTGAGATCAACCTTTTGGTGTTACAGGGTACACGTATTACATTGTGTCTTCATACAGCAATCAGTAATATTTGGCAAGCAAAATCATCAACTATTCTAAAAATACAATCAAGAGCTTCACCGGCATCACACCAGACGGCGTAACGTAAGGAGCAACACAGGCTAACGATGTCTACATGAGGTCCACTCTACTAAATGACTATATACAATCAGTCACCAGCCGAGTTTAAACAAATGACAAGTATAACTAATGCCAATTTTTATTGATTCAACGATCATCATTCGTTAACTGTTGTCTTCTGGTAATAAAAAATAATTATTATTCATGACAACAGCACGCGTGTGAGCAATACTCAGTCGTAGAGCGAGACACGGACAAGCTGATAATTGCAACAATAATCGTCCTTGCAAACGTTGGTCACAATGAGGTGTGCCAGCTGATCTAGGACGCACACAGCGTGGGCGAAACGAACGAGGTGAGCCGTCTTTTTATGAATTGGGTAAAAGGGAAAGAAAGAACATCAGCTTACCAAGGTGTCTACGAGCAGAGAAAGGGGCGCCTGATGGGCGAATACTGAAATAGAGATACTACCAAGAGTGAACGTGACTTGGCGAGTTTACTTAGAAAGAGGATGGCCTATTTGAGGAAATGATCACAACCCAATCCAAAACCCCAACAAAAGCATCTCTGTGCTCTAACAAATTCCCCGGAAAAGTAGCTTGTCTACGGCATTCCTACACACCAAGTTTAGTATCGCTATTCCAGTATTCGCTCTTCAGGGCCCACAAGATGGAACACAAATGAAATGTACTAACGAGGTTCTTACGTTTCGGCTATTGCCTTGGTCACAGTCGAGTGGTCTTCTACTCTACTGTGACCAAGGCAATGGCCGAAACGTCAGAATCTCATGTGTACATTTCAATGGGCTCTCCACTAAGGGTAAGCCTATCTCTACTCATAAATCTCGGTAAGCTACCGTTCTTTCTTTCCATTTCACTCGACTAATAATTTCAGCCGTTGGCCATTTTCACAGACATATCAAGTAATTTGTCGTCTCTCTTTGGTACACATGTCCGGATCCTATGCGGCCAGGCACGTGCGTTTTAAGGAGTCTTGTTCCTTTGCCTCCGGGTTATAAATCCAGTCCTCCCTGATATCGTCAGAGTCTGGAGCGTTAGCGGGGCGCACATTACTACCACCTCATGCAGCTCAACTGGTGAAACGTGAGTGTATCTTATCTCAATTGAGAGCGAGCATTGTTGTTCCGCACGCTCTCACAGAGTCTAGACTTAATCTCCTTCTCATTGACATCCTCGAAAGCTATTGTGAAGCGAGCAAGGTGCTAGATAGAGAAGGGTCACTTACAGGATCAAGTGCAGTCACATGGTTTTAGGGACAATCATCTCATTTTTTTTCCATTTTGTATAATGATAAACTTTACATCTGCTGTTAATGGAGAGAAGTGATCATTGCCCAAGAGACTTGGTTCAAAGTGGAAGATATCAACATTCGTGTTTTATTCACTTCCAATACCAATGCTGGTGATGTTCGTGTATATATATATATATATATATATATATATATATATATATATATATATAAATATATATATATACATATATATATCACAGTAACGATTTTACTTGTAATGTGTTCTGGAGTTTTGGAAACTGAAGGACTTCACTCTGCGGCAGGAAATTATGGTCACAGATTGCACAGTCCTGGGGGTGCATTCCGGTACAATTAGTGTTATCTAGATAATCCTAGTCCAAGTTAATACCGTGTTAATACCGGTTTTAGAGAGGTTTAACTTCGTATTCCTGTACGAGTTTTATAGTAGGTTTATGTTAGTACGTCGGTAAAACAGTTTTTTGACAAATGTTGTTACAAATCAGCTGAAATGTACCTAAATATCATCCAATTTCAACGAAACTTGAACTAAATCAAATCTCAGCCTAAAGCACAATTTTCAATGAAATTAAATGAAAAACAAAAAGTTGACCTGCGTGGGATCGAACCCCGTCCGTCCTACTCTGAATGCAGCCGCGCTAACGACGCAACCGATTTGCCGATGTGAATTTATGCTCTCAGAACAACATAAGTATTCAAGCTTCGAAAAGAATTCTGGCAAATGAATTATTAATAATAAAACTGATGGTAAAATTATTTCAAAACATTCACATTCCGTTGCCTTCAGTTCTTATTCTAGAAATTGCATTCCCGTAACGATATTCACTATATTAGATATTTAAATTAATATTTGAAATCTTGAAGTGGATCTTAAAACACGCTAAGCCCGCTCTTTGGCAGGTTTAAGTTAATCCTGCTTTTCTGGTATTATTTCCGGGTCTATCTTTTTAGGAATACCAAGTTAGTACCAATATCACTTAAAACCGGATTAAATCGTACAGGAATGCACCCCCTGGTGTTGAAGTTCATTGGTTTTAAATAATCAAAATGAGGTGGTAAGATCGCCCTTGTGGTGCCCCGTTCAAACGATCTTACCTTTCATTCATGGCCTTAATTGGGGAACAATGATTTTGTATCAAGTTTTGATGTTATATATATATATATATATATATATATATATATATATATATACAGTCGAGCCGGCATATAACGAATTTCAAGGCGAATAAAAATCTGTTCGTAAAAACAGAATTTTGTTATAGAGATTTATTGCTCTTTTTCATAACAGCACTTGAATTTTAGAGATTTATAAAGATAGGCCTACATTCACGACTTAGGCCCTAGTATAGTACTGTATTAGGTGACATATTATCATCGCATCGTATCATCACTTGGTATGTTTGTAGAAAGTAATAAAAAACATGTCCTTTCATAAAGAACTTACCATCTGCCATCACATGACACCACCACTCCCCACTTCTCGTGTTTTATTTCCAAGGTAACAGGACACCATCACGAATGGAAATGAAGGAATGTAAACAAAAAATAGATAAACAAAGTCATTGAAGATGTCACCATCACGTTATTATTTAGTGCGCGTTGAGCGAATGTTTGGGTTTGTTCGTTCCACTTTTCGTGGGACAGGGAGGGGGGGGGGGGTGCAGCAAGAGATATGACCACGTGCTGTACGCGTCACCAGCTGCTACGATGTAGCCTGAAGTCCGTTCAAAATAAATGTAACCTGAAAATAAATTAAGGCTATAGATGAAAGATGGGACTGTTTGGATTGGGCACCACAAGGGTGATGTTACAAACCTATTAATTGTTCAAAACCAATGAACTTCCAACACTGAGACTGCACTGTCTATATTGTTTTGGCTGCAGTCAGAAGTATTTCAATTTTCACAAGTCTGGACATTACCAGCATTGGTATCAAGAGTCACAAATGTTGATATCTTCCACTTTGAATCAAGTCTCTAGGCAATGTCGTCTCTAGGCAATGTCGACTTTTTTCTACCAACAGCAGATATTGAGTCAATCATTATACAGGAATTATAATTTAGAATTATTGGATGAGCGAAGCGAAGACTCAATTTCAATATACCGAAAAAAAAGTGCCTGTTTTTTTGTTCGCGCTCCACAGGTCAGACAAAAATTCAAAATCAGTTGAAACTTGGCACACACATGAACCCCTATATGACTTGATGCTGTATAGTTTTAAGGCGCGATCGGTTGAACCATTTCTGAGAAAACTCTTTCCAAAGTTTTCAAAAATCCCGTTAGAATAACCCAGAGGAAAACATTCGTGAAAAATATTTCATCTGAGAGGATTCAAATTCTCAGAGAATTTCAATCTGATAATGATACACATTATCCCGAACTTCCACTCAAATCGGATCGGCCGTTTCGATGTAAAAATTTATATAATGTAATTTGTGTTCATTATTCAAAGCTATTAAGATACCTATTAAATCAAAGCAACAAGTGTCACCACTTGATTGTAAACGATTTAAACAAAGCCTTCTTTATTATCATATAAATTATTGATGGAAAATAAGATGGCAGTGATGTAATGGTTCGGATCTCAAGGTGTATTTATATATATAATAACCAATCCAAAGATAAGTTAATATGTTCCAGCTCATCCATCAACGCGGAAACACAACGCGTTTGCCTAGTATATTAAAATTATCTTCATACAACCATAGGAAAGTAATCAAGACAGCATGTGGGGTTTCATGCAACACAATGAGTAGCAGTGCATCGTTTCTCCTCCATCCATTTCACTACAACATGGCTCGAGCTAATATGCAAAACAAATGCTCACACCAAGATGAAAATAATAAATCACTCTGTACCTTGCTTGCTCCCCGCTCGTGGAGGCGACTATATCCAGCGTCCCTCAGATTCACCTGAAACAAGAGGACCAAACATGAACGCAACCCTCCAGGCCCGCTGCGCTGCAGACGGCATCAAGAGGAGCAACAGGTTCTATCAGACAAATGCCTCGATTGTTTCACGAGTGACCTTATATGAATGGATTAAGGCACTTCAAGTACTATGAATGTTTCTCTCATCACAAGAACCGGCGAGTAACGACACTCGAGCGTCGCTCCGTCTCTTGTAGTCAGGGCCGTATCAAGATCTCTCAAACGAATCGACGACCAGTGATTGACCCGCCCACAAACACCCAATGAAATGGGATTTGTTGTGGGAAATTAGACATTTAACGAAGTATAGATCTAGGTGGCCTGGCGATTAGCCACGCCCACCTTTAGAGGTCAATTCAGAGTAGCACAGCTCAGAAATATGACGAGCGCTAGTTTTTTATTCAGACACACATTTATAATCATTACGTTGAGCCATTACTGCAACATGTCAATGGAGTGCTGAATAATATGTCGAGATAATGATATTGAAATTTGTTCAAGACAAAATATTACAAAGACTATATTGTAAACTAGAAGAAAACTGAAGCAATAGAGAACATTGTCTCAGAATGTGAATACGGTATATATTATATGGAAAAAAAACCGATTCAAAAAATATATCCATGAACATCTGATTCGCAAGTTTAAAAACTTGCCGGCCGAGGCCTTGATACGGCCCTGCTTGTAGTCGTTATTAAATAAGAAGTCTACTCTGCACTAAACACATATTAATCTGTTGACTTACTACATTTCAAGCGGTTCGGATTCCATCCAGCTTCTATCTTGTATCGCTGCGTTGCCACGAGAGATCTCGACATCGCCAGCGTACGGGTAGTAGCGTGCCTACAAGCAGAGCAACAGACATATTAGCAACAGGCTGGAAACTGCTGAATCATTTGATTATGCACAACTAGTCTCCAAGTCCTATGAATATTCAACTCTTGTGTAACATCGAGACCACCCCCAGCAGATGCACTGTCAAGAGTACATCATATTTATTAGGAACGATTAAGTAAGTTTTACATGGACGCGAATTTCGCTGACCGAAAACGCGTCGCCATTTTAAATTCACGCAGTGGTGCGACTTCTAGCGGTATTCTGGTGAGGTACAGTTCGGCCGAGTTCAGCACTCCATCGGTAGAATTTCAAAGCTCAATCAACCTCGTTCTTGCGGGAAAATGAGTTGTTGCAATTGGCTGTCACACTTTTGAGTTTGGAGATCGAGTTTCGATAAATCGATATCTCGCCGGATGCAGTACGCGATCCTGGGATATTTATTAGGAACCCTAGCCTACTTCCGGCAAAATCGCTCAGCGTATGCGAAAATATTGAATTTTGTTCAACTTTCGTCGCTCGTGTCGCAGTCGTCACCGATTGGACGAATTTTCAAAATGTCTGCCAAAAGTTCGCAACGCGAATTCGCTTTCGCTAAGCGACGCGAAATTTGCGTCCATGGAAATCAACCTTTATGCTCTTTCATCCTATATTCAGAAGACCCGTCATGTATATCACTTGCATTATCAACTAGACAGTCGTACATCACCTCTCAATTACCCCGACAAATAACATGTTTATCAACACTTGAACTTTGAAAGAACAATGATGGCTTGAAGCAGATTTAATGTGCCGGCAACATCTGCAACTGCAGATTGTTGAATCCAGTGGCGTAACAAGGCAAGCCGAGACAGGTGTGCAGAATGTATAAATGGCTCCCCCCCCCCCACCCCCCCGAAAGTCACTTGTGAGTCTCATTTACTCTAAGATCAGGCGCTAAATGACCTCGCTGTCGATGCGCCTTAAAATCCCAATATTTATTCATGAAACGAATTTCCTATTAATCTTTGTTTCTTTTATTTATTCTATGAAGAAATGTAGTAATCCATCCATTGCCAAAAGATCGATCGAAACATTTCACTCACTCAATGGTTGCTGTTCAAATTTCTTGAAACGAATCTAGGTCTCTGTGGTACATTTGATAAGGTTGAACCCGCAGTCAGAGTAAAAAACTATATATATGTGAACATATGAATTGAAAAAAATTATAATTTTGACAAATAACACCAGACTTGGTGACCCCCTCAAAGTAAATTCAATGTGGGCCCCTGTGCCACTGGTATTTACGCCACTGATTGAACCACAACATGTTGTATTACTGTGGAATGCTTGCTCAGTTGTGAAAACTTGTTTCTAATCACTGTCAATCTTTAGGTGTCCTAAGGGTCGATCATCATTGCAAGCTCAAATAACAGAAGACACGTTGCTGTGAATCTCAGTCAATGGGTATTGATTATCTGCACCGAGTGGTAAGAATGGTGCATGAGTGATCATCGAATCAAAACCAATGTCCACTTGTACACTAGCCTTCCTAGCAATCAAATTTTCTCGAGGATCAGAACTACGCCAATAGATCTTAGTAATCATTACAGTGCGTCGTTAAAACCCAATAAAGAAAAAAAAAAGGATCAGAACTGTCGCTGTGCGTGTTTATGTCCATACTTTGTGTACGTAGGGCCACTTGACAACAGCGTGTTCATCTCCACAGACTTAACGGCACGAGGGTCACGTAGAGTACTCTAGTGCAGCTGGGCTGTGGTCAGACAGCAAGGCAATCCAAAGTATAGTAGTGAAGTTCAAAAATATAATTCAAGAGATTAAAATAATGTATTCACTAACAAATACGTTTCAGGAAAATGTAATATATATTCATCAAAGGTATGGGATTGTATAATAGAATACCAATGCTATAAGAAATTGCAACTGAGCATGTGTACCAGTACCAAGGTTCAGAAGAGATTGCTGTAAGTTGGAAGACAACCCTGGGAATAGATATGAATGGAATGAATGAATGAATATTAGGGTTTTAAGGCGCATCGACAGCGAGGTCATTTAGCGCCTGTCAAAATAAGTTGCTGAACCAAAAGGTAAGTAGTGTTATATGAAGGTGCAAGTGAAATTTAGATGATAACACCATGTGAAACTAAGACTAAACTAAGACTAAAGACGTTATACACTAATTTGTTGAAACCGAACATGTGTGTGCTGTAAAGGGTCACACCCATGGGACTAGGATGAGAACGTTTTACTACTTGTTCTCAGTTCAAACTCGCGCTCAAATAGGAGTGGAGGAACGACAAACCATAATCGATATATGTTGAAATATGGTTTGATTTAAAATATTCCTGATGTCTATCACAAGAGATCGACATCAAGAATAAGTATCAAATATCAAAATACCGAAAAAAGATGATCAAATAACCAACGTCATCTTAATCAGACATAAGTAGCCTCATCGCGGAAGTTTGAAAAAATGATACTGTTGACACGACAACTTTGTCGTCACACGCATACAACGGCGCAGATACACGAGCCTGTCAAATGAGATCCAATAGGTTCGATAATCTTAAGAAGATGAATATGGTATCTTATCGATTTTGAATTATTTCCTAAAATCTTTGATATTGTGTCTTCCATACGAATCTGTCTCCGCAGAGCGGTATATTTCCGACACTCGAGCAATATGTGTCCAACAGTTAAAATCTCGTTACATATGAATGGATAATGATGCATATTTCCTTCAATTTCAGAGAAAACTGGAAATCGTCATCTCAATCCCAGGTATACAAACCAATTCAAATGCTCGTCAAATTGTCACTTGGGAGACGCTATTTTCGCTGATTCGTGGCGTAAGCATCACCCCGTTTTATTTCCAAGGCACACCGAATGTAACGCAGTGGCAGTAAAACTAAAACTGTCATCGACACTACCGGTACTTTTGCACACGTGAAAATGAATTGAAAATGAAAGATAGAAAATAGTGCTGAATAAAATATCCAAGGCTACTCAACTCTTCTAGTTGTGGGGTATATTATAGCAGTGATGCCTTGATGCATCCTAACCACATAACATGGTTGGCAAGTGCACATGGGGAGGATCAGAGGGCGCCAGTAACTCGGACTTCTCCAAGCATCACCGGGCCTCGTCAACCCTCCAATGGAAACTGCGAATGTTTTAAATGAGAACTTTCATCATCGTTACTAGCGAATTAGCTGTGATGGCCACGGTTATCATCCATCGGAGCTTCACGCGATACGTACATTCAGACACGAAAAGTAACAATAAAACGAGCTTCTAAATATCATTACAGCTGACAAATGGTTACAAAAAGTTTGTGAACCATGTGATATTTGTGGATTGTGAAATCCAATTTTAATTCATTTGAAAAAGAAATTAGCCACTCGCATAACACTCGTGGGAAAAATGACCCCCAAATTGATCATCATCGAACTGTTCTTTATGAAACTGTGGACTCAACCATAATGGTGTTAGATTTTACAATAATTTACCTAAAGACTTGCGGAGCATCAACAACATACATACTTTTAAATCTAAAGTAAAAAGTCATCTCATTGAGAAAGAATTTTATTATTCAACAGATTTTTATGTAAGATTCGGTAACACGACTCAATTCTAATAATTGTATCATGAAAATGACGAAACATAACATGTATACTGTCAATAAATATTATTATTATCATTATTATTATTATTATAATTATAATAATAATATTCCAATCAATATCATTGTTGAAAAAGTGCGTGCACACATTTTGTGGCATCTTGTCTGGTTCAAATTTTCAGCACTAATAACATGGCAATTACGTGACAATCGCAGACTTTTCTAGCAGGTTTGAGTGAACCCTCCCTTCTGAGCCAGTGTCGAGCCGTGCATAGGTAAAGAATTCAATAAAATGCTCAGAATACCGGCACAAATCACGCACAATGGCCGTTTGATATTATTCATGATCACCACACGATATTGTCGCTGTGCGTATTTGGGTCCCTACTTGATGTACGGAGGGCCACTTGCCGACAGCATGTTGATCTCTACCGACTGTACAGCACGAGGGCCACACGTAGAGCACTCGAGTGCTGCTGGGCCGTGCATTATGAAGGTATTTGCTGACACAAGATAGCATAGCGAGTACAGCTGTGTTGCTATACAGTGCAAATTTCTCACTTTATATAGGGCTTAACGACACTTTACTGACGAGTGACTACAATCTATTGGTGTCGGTGAAAGATATATGAGATGATAGGTTATTTTATTAAAGGTGTTTTGGGATCATGGGAAGGAGTCGGCCATGGCTGATGTTGAGGAACCACCCCAGTATTGACCCGACAAGAGGGAAACCACGAAAAACCCATCAGAATGGCCGACCATGACGGGAAGCAAATCAGTCTCCTGAATGACTGTTCAGTTTGTTAACCACTTGGCCCATTATCAGTGCAAGTGAGTATTGTAACCAGTCGAATATCACATGATCTGCGTGGATTTAGACGAGTAGAGTATGAAAGACGTTTTCTTACCATGCGTTTTAGTAGACAAGCGTAGAGATATCTGCGTCTCCCACGCAACGCGCCATTCAGCATGTCGTCCAAGTATCAACCAAGCTGGCAAGGACAAGTAATCAATCATTACCAAGTTGAAACCTGTTGTTAGTTCAAGAGGCCTGGTATACGGGCAAGAACTCAGAATGATTGTGGAATCAGAATTCATATTAACGAGATATAATCATCATCATTGCTCAAATTCATGTCATAATACAGGACCAGGGGGGGGGGGGAGATCACAGTGAAGTGTCGAGTCAATTATATGTTCAGTGTGAATAAACAGCATTAGTTCAAGGGGTTTGAGAGTCATCATCATGAATGATGAACAGGTTGCAGGCGAGTCTAGATGCGGCGAATAATGCTGCCTAGATGCGGACAATAGTTCAGCAACGCTACGATTTTGAATGGCACTCATTACAGGATTTTCGATGTCTGCGCATTCAGAGCGAGTAAAAACATTGATATACAATAAGATATCAATGTATCCAATCAATTTGTTACCACAATACTATTTTCAGACACATTCCGACAAAAAATGTCCGGAAACGGTCCTCTTGATTAAAACATGTGATTGAAATGTTTACAAATCTTGAAATTTGATTCTAAATGACTGATATTTGCCGTCACCAAGTTGGTGATAGTGGTTGGTGCTATTCAGGAAATTTCGTCCAAAAAAAAATCAATAACAGGCGAGGTCTATGATATTCATATTTACCCAGATTAGACTAGAGGCTACCAGTCAATATTTAGAGAAGTAAAATAGTGTTGACTTGTGTTATCAATATCAGGGCAATCAATGGAACCGAACTAGGCCTGGGCCCAGATTCACAAAGAATTTCATCTTGAAACATTTTAGCGCTTAACCCGTTCCAAGTTGAAACCGAGATATCACGTTCTAACGGTTGTATCCTTATTCCCTAGATTCACAAAGAATTTCAAGATAATTTTACCGTTGTGTTAACTTTTGCCCCAACTGTCCGTGCCGTTGCAGTGTCATTGTTTTCGACTGTCAACCTATGTGAGCAGCGGGATGTCAATTAGTTTGTAATAACACGATATGAACATAAATTACTTGTTGCCTACAGCTAGATAATATTTAAAATCAAAATGAATGCATAAAATTATGTATATACTTTCAAGTTTGTTGTGAATCTTTTTGATGTTGAGCATCAAGAGGGTTCTGCATTTTGTTTCCTGCTAATTCTATCAGCTGTCATCCGAGATTCCCAAATGTGAGGTTAAGATTGAATATGAAGTATGATAATCGTAATTCAGATCGTTTCTTTACTCCCAACCTCTCTAGATTTTCATTTTTAATCTTCTAAATATGTACTAATTGAATTTGAGTGAGCCAAATCTCCAAAATAATCGAAATCAATTGCGAGGCGAGTGTTTTATCTTCACTAAAACCACTCTGGGATTCTTAAAACTTTTTCGTGAATACGAGTTATAACCTCCTAAAACTATTTCAACTTAGAACGGGTTAAGAGATGAAATTCTTTGTGAATCTGGGCCCTGGTTCCCTTGCATTCATCAACGCTGAAGACAAATCATTCTAGGCCTAGACCTCGATCGAATTGTTTATGTCATTATAGGATAAAATAACTTAGATATCGAAGATAATTACCATCTTTACTCAAAGAATGAAATATGATTAGGCCCTACAGCCTTGAGAGTACGCCAATGTTCATGAGAATACTTTTCTATAACATGCCAAAAACCCGGCATGGCCATGTGTTAATTTTGCCAATTTTCAACTTTGATTTAATACGTAAAATAAATCAAGCTGAACTAAAATTAATAGCTACATTTGTAACCCACGTCCTTTAGAATAGTATAGTGAAAAAATAATGATATAATATAACAGGATTACGGAGGAGATCATGAATTAGAATATTAATGTTCCGGAAAGCTTACCTTCCATCCTAGCTCTAGGTGAAGTCGCACGATAATGGCCGAGCCAGAATGACGACGTTGCCCTTAACTAATCACAGTCGAACTCGAATACCGCACTACCGAACTCTGTGTACTATAATGAAGAACTATTACGGTGCCGGTGGCTCAGCTACACTGCCAACAGCTTTGCTGGATAGGCAGTTGCTTGATCAGTGTTGCCACTTGCCCGATATATAAATTAGAAATTCCCACCACACATCTGAAAATTCTTTACTTCAACATAAATATCCTACCAGGCCCGGAATTCAAAAAGTTCTCGGAAAAAATGCACTTGAGATCAGAATATCATTTGTTGATGCAATCAATTCATTTGTGGAATCCAATGTCAGAATTCAATGATTTTGTATCGGTCTCTTTCTCAAACTGGTCTCATTTGAAACGCAATCCTATATTGGCTGTCCAAACTGGTCTCTTTCCAAACTGGTCTCTTTCCAATCTGGTCTCTTTCCAATCTGATCTCATTCCAATCTGGTCTCTTTCTAAACTGGTCTCTTCCCAAACTGGTCTCATTTGCTGCTTTCGCCGCTTTTCAATGGATGAGACCAGTTTGAAATGAGATGAGTTTGGACACAATCGTCCTGGGCATATTCATGAGGTCTCATTTCATCAGCTTCCCACAGAGCATTTCAGGGGCCTGTCAGGGCACAAAATATGGCAACGCCTAGGGCATGTTCATTTGGTAATCTTTTCGGCATACCTTTAGTATGCCCATGTTTGTAGTGTAGGCTACTGGTAGCCATCTGTGGCCCACCATGCCATTTATTGCGACACTCATACTAAATTAAGTATGGTGAAAATTTCCTGAACATATACCGGCATACAATTTCATGTAGGCCTAGTATAGGTTTTCAAAGACATACAGTAAAATGCTTGTATCCATTCATTGTAAGTAACAGTTTTTATTGTGTTGACATTGGCAGTGGCAAGCTCACTTGACAGGGTTCGATTCCCGCCATGGTCGACAAATTTATAAATAAAATAATTATTATAATATTCAATATATTTAATATAATATATATAATTATATTAATATAATATATATTTCATATATATATTTTATGGAAGTGCTTATTGCCACGTTACGTGTACACGTAACTTGGCAGCACTTTTCGTTTTTCACACCAAGTAACTTGATACCCATTTGCGAAATAGCTACCACGATGTTTCATCTGTCAATGTCAAACTCAACACGTAACTTGGTTGCCATTTTCAAAATAGCTACCACGATGTTTCGTCCGTCCAACTGTTGTGTGTCCCAACTTGTGTGTGTGTGGGGCAAATGATGTTCTAAATGTGTAAAATTTCTTTGCATTCCTATAGGTAATCCGAAAAAAATTACAAACTCGTTTTTATGTGCAGTCTAGTTGTAAAACGACGTGATTTTGCTAGGCATACCACAATGGTTTGTGGCGTAGAGGGCCGAAGCTTGAGTAGGCCTAGGACCTAACCGAGATCATTATGTCGGCTCGTCTAACAAGGTCAGACCGTCCGCTGAACGCGTTCTCGACCAGCCTGCGCATGACGTCACGTGGTGGCATCTAGCTCGCTAAGCGCTATCTCGCACTATACTTCACGTAGTATAATCACTATGTAAAGTATATTTGTACGTAAATAAAACAACTGTTGTACGTTTTGTTATGGGTAGTACTTTTTTACATTGATATTTAATGTAATACACTTATACATTAATGAATAACAAAGTGAAATTGAAACCAAATCCAATTTTCCGGAATTTCTCGGCATTTTTTGTTTTGTTTCTGCGTTTGTCGCTGCCATACAGATTAGAAAACATATCTGATCAAGATTTAACTTGGCAAGTTATTGGCCCATTTTGTATTCATCTTCTCAAAGTTCTTATCTCTAACAGTTGAAAGACTTTTAGTAAAGGAGGAAAATAATAATGATGATAATTATAATGAACATTACCAAAAATGTTCAGACTCTGAATAAAAACTTGAAAACACAATGATGCAAAATATAAGTAACAAATAAAAGCCCATTTATTCAGACCTACCTATGACTATCAATAACGTAACGGGATAAGCAACATGGCACTTTCCTTTCGCACCATGCGTACATCAAAGGGATGCCGCCTCACAAATGTTATGATGATTTGCTGGTATTATTGTATGTTGATCTATACAAGTAATAGATGTAATGCAATCTGTGAATCCAGCTCTTTCCAACTGCATTAAACAATATTGGGATACATTTCATTTGAATTGGCCAATCTAAATTTAAAATATGTCTGTAAAAGCATTTAGTTCCCTAGTCAAGAGCCCTATACTGCTATATTCACCATTTGATAACTGGATAATTACTCATCATCTACGAGAAAGATCAGAAACAATGCAAGTATACAACTATGTACTATACATTAAAATACGAGCCTAATACGTACGATTTGATTTGAAATTGTGAATCTCAGAAATGTACACGAAAGCGCTTGATTCCATCATGGTGAAAACGGTCTAATGTTAAAAGGATAGGACTTATGCCATGTTGCTTATCCCGTTACGTTATTGATAGTCATAGGACCTACACATCACCAGATTGAACAATAATGATTGAAATACAAAATAAATTAACTTTCAACTAATGCCTATATCGTTCATTCTTCAACGAATACAAATGTGTATCGCATTTTTTCATTCACTTATGTATGGCATTTGCGGTGATATACACGTAGCTGTCATCACTGTTCTTCAGCAAAAGGCCCCAACACTTATCCCACTTATCCCTGGGCCTAACACGTTAATTTCCACGTTTTTGGGGGATATTCAATGTGTTGGGAATTATTTGTGGAATTGGAACGTATTAAAGAATGGATGTACAGCCTATTTTGACAATTGAATATGAAAAACATGAGGAAATTAGTCGAAACAAAATATTACATCAGTTGACCTTGGAAATATCCATATGGCACATTTGACAGGAGCTACCAAGTACCGTGGTAGCAATTATGAAAATCGCTGCCACGTTACTTGGTGGCAAAAATGAAAAATTCAACCAAGTTACTTGGTAGTAAATATAGAAAATTCAACCAAGTTACTTGGTACCGGTAATAAGGTCTGCCAATATTTAATTATAAATTTATAATATATAATTATATATTTATAATTATTATTATTAAATAATTATAATTATTAATATAATAATAATAAATTTATAAGTTCAATTAAAAATTATTTATAAAAATAATTCCATTGAACATAAAATAGAATCCCATGTAAATTTTCTCCCCTATACGTATTTATAAATAAGAAATTCAAGTTGGGAAGGACAGTTTCTACAAGTATACAGCTATGATTGACAGACTGAAAAGAGATGCCCTCTTTCTATCAAATTAAATTTTTTACACCTTTCACCATTATACAAGGTCTGGACAAATAGCATCTCTTTTTCGAATCACATTCATTTCAGAATGTTGTTTTCAACCATGAAATTATCTTTTTTCAACGATTGGCTCTACCAAAAAGAATTGAAAATTTACAGCATGTTTATAGTTTATATGCATATTTTACAAACTAGAACACAGGAAAATTTGATAAAATGATTATTGAGTTTTTTCAATAAGTTTTAAGGTAAAGATTGGGGAGTTGAAATAACAGTTTTGAGATGTTTGAGGAAGTTTTAGTTCCTAAGGCAAGTCGAAAGGAGTGAGAGAAGTGGAAAAATTAGTTTCAAGGCGAAGTTGAAGTTTAAAGACGTTGAAAGAAGTTTTCCAAGCCAGCTACACGCTTACACTGTCTACACGAAGTACTTCCAGGCGGTTTTGAGCATACTGTATATCCGGAACTAACATACTTAGATACCTCTAGTTTGTTGTAATGGAATGAGGCGCCATACACAACACGACATAGGGCCTACCAATATCAAATTTAAGCTATATCGGACCAAACATCAGGACATACACATACACATAGCACTGTGAAAAGCGTACTTTTTCGTTTTCTTCTCCTCCTCCTTCCATCGTCACATGTAAACTCGGCTACATGCCAAACGAATCATTTGATTTGTTTAATTTTTCCAGGGATTTTGTGAACTCATATGTAATTGTGACTTTTAAATGTTTTAACCGGAAGTTGCTTTTGAAAACCGGAAGTAATGTCATTTTACACTCATTTTTCAAGTTTTTATTATTCTTAAAAATCATTTTACAACAGATTTCAATTAAATTCCGAAGATATGTTTGTATACATATATCAGATCGATTGTGTGCTAGATTGTAAGCTAATCGAGATTGGAACAACAACTTTCAGAAATGAAGAATACTGTCGTATTGATGATTAAATCACGGCCACGAATGGTACGAGGGGAGCGTCCAACCTGAGTCGTGAGTACGGACGACTGAAATGTACGCTACAAGGAGTTCACCATTCGGGTCGTAGACTCTATAACAACCTCCCTCCAGAGATCAAGACAATCACAGAGCGAAACATATTCAAGTCTGCCCTCAAGAAACTATTGTTAAGCCATTCATTCTACAGTATAGAAGACTTTCTGAATTATCATTGATCTTTAACTTCCAAGATTTATTGAGATTACTTTTATTTAATTTAAATATATTATCAATTATTCACATTATTCCTGTACCTTCTGGTCTTATACCTAATTTTTATTGACAATGTTAACACAATGTACTTTGTAAACAACAGCTAATAAATACAAATACAAAATACAAAACCATCGAAAACCTTGGGTACTTTTTTCTCTGCTCTGTCAGTCTATCTGAATGATCGTCACCAGACACAACAGAGAGATAATGAATGTCAAATGCAATAGCTGATATTTATAAATTATCACGTTGATACCGTATTGCCTGATGATGCAAATTGTAGTACCAGTACTAAGGGCGTGTCCGAATTACATGTTATATGAACTTGTTGACTTGGACTTGTACTAGCAAACTTTACTTGCAAACTTGGCGCCAATAGTTTTGGCGAATTCAGACAGGTCTGTACCATCACGCCACCGGGTGGCAAACTTTTGAACTTGCGAATGAAAACCCGTGCGAATGAATTGGCGCGGAAATGGCGATGATGTATAACCTCACTTTTCAAGGTTTATTACATTAAAACAGGGACATTTAACAGAAGAAGCAAAAATAAGCACACCAATTCAAATTCGCCACTTTATTGTTGAATACAACGTACGAAAGTTTGATGGTCACAGTTTCAAATCGTTATCATAAATGTAATACGGATTCATGCGAGTGGCAGCCAAAGTATACAAGTGAAGTACGCAAGAACGCATGCCACTCGTACTTGCGAACTTCCATACTTGGACTTGTGCACTTGTCAATTCAGACGTTCGAAATGACGTCACTTCCGTACTTTTAACAAGTTCAAGTATAGAAGTACGCATAAACTGGGTAATTCGGACACGTCCTAAGTATATTTCATGTACCGGTATTTAAAGAATATTCCAACTTGATGACCATTTTGGGCCATTCAATGCTGATATATACGATAGGCAAGGAAATCAATCAAGAGACTGTATTTATTCAAACAAAAATTTGATAACACGGATAAAAATATATTCTGATGCTATTGTGAACAAGCAAATGCATCCATCATTATGAAGCAACAAAAATTACTGATATCCCACCAAAAACCCTGACGAATAAAAACTTGGAGCCAAGTCCTGAAACATTTTAGCAACTACAAAAACTTCCTGATATAAAAGGTGTGAAATCAAAACTGTATGCCAAGTGCAACTTATTATTCATCAATACGGTCTGGAAAATAACAGGAAACACTTGGCCCATTGTCCCCCATGGCCCCTCATATAACACCAAGCAGAATTGAAGTGAAGTGCATGATGCTAAGTAATGGGTAACTTCACGTTCCTGACACAGAGAAACGTAATACCGGTAGCCTATGATCCAAACAACTTGCCTTCCTCCGTCTATTTTGTATTCTAAAATGTAGTTTCCCATCAACTTGATGACATTTAGTGGGTAGGCCTAGTGATTGAGAGAACTTGAATTGAGAGCCTACATATTTTGATTGGGCAGCACGCTATCTTGGAAAATGTTCATGTTATAAGTTCCCAACTTACAAATATCTTGTTCCATCACTGTTTCAGAATGGGAAAACTCCCAAGAATATTTACTTCATTAAAAATTCAGGGAATTCACCCATCACTAACTACAAGTAAGGCCAGTAGGTTTTGGAATGCACCCCTAGTAGGTAACACTAGGCTAGAAGCAAGGTTATAGTTGTGGCAACCAGCTACTTCTTCATGTGAACTGACTTTATATGAGCAGATATCAGTGATTTACTTCGACACTTGTACAAACAATAATCGCAATCAAACGGCAGAAGACGCGTATGAATCAACATGTGTTTATTCAGATTTCCCGACTGTCTACACCTAAACGCACACACCTCGCAACGAAACGGCAGCTCTCCGGTATGCGTCATCTCATGCCTTCGCAAAAGACTCGCTGTCTTACACTCATAAGAACACTTATCACATCGCAGCGGCTTTTTATCGGCATGTTTCGACACGTGAGCTTCTAGAAAACTCACCGATCTACATCTATAGGAACATTCACCACACCTGAACGGTTCGCTGGTGTGTATCAACATGTGTTTCTGAAGATTACTGGATCGCCTGCACTTGAACGTACATTCCTTGCAGTGAAACGGTTGCTTATCAACATGTATCAACACGTGTTTCTTCAAACTGCCGGACTGATTGCACTTATAAGAACATTCCTCGCAGTGAAACGGTTGTTCCCCGGTATGAATCATCAAATGGGTCTTCAGATTACTTGGTTTTTTGCACTTGAAAGGACATTGCGTACATCGGAACGCCAGGACTGTTGTATGGTTTTTGATGTGCGAATTGAGAGAGCTGGAGGTTCGACACTTGTAAGAGCAGAGCTGGCAATGGAAAGGTTTCTCGCCGGTATGAATCAACGTGTGAGCGTTCAAGGCCGTCGACGTTCGGCATTTATAAGGACATTGCGTGCACTTGAATGGCTGTTCACCGGTGTGAGTCAGCATGTGTCGGTTCAGATCGCTCGACTGTCTGCACTTGTAAGAACATTCCTGGCACCGGATCGGTTTCTCCCCCGTGTGTTTCATCATGTGAGTCTTCAGGTAACACTTGTTGTCGGCACGGTAACCGCACACACTGCAAGTGTTGGTTGAAACTGTACTACTTTTCTTATTGGCTGTCATTTTCTTGACCTTCTGAGATGATTCTGTTTTTTTGGTATTTATTCTGGTGGCAACAGCGGTTGGATGTTTTGTTGCATTGTCCACACTCGTTGGTGATGGTTGTGTGAGACCCGCGTTAACGTCATCTGCTTGGTTAATACCACCTGTACAAAGAGAAAGATTATTATCACTATGGAAACGCAGCATATGCGTTGTAAGATGAGCGAGATGGACAGTCAAAAACTCTAGACCTCGATTCCTATAAAATATACTCCACTCGTCAACTAACCAATCTAGAAAGCTGTGAATCTTGGCAATGGTCAATTGCATACAAAAATGTGATAGTGTGTACATCGATGATGTGTTCACATTTAGAGAATATTTCAATTTTTTTTGATGAGATTTCATTTTTCAAATTTTCCTGCAGAGCCTAATCTCATTGAGTTTTTAGAAAGTGAGAAGATAGTTTCATGTTGATCAGTCAAACCGTGCGAAAAGAAAAATCATTATTATCACTAGAGACATGTAAATATACGTAGCTTCTATTTTTTCTTCTCGTAGCATTTATAATTTGAAAGTAGCACTTTGGTGCATCCATCATTTTGAAACATCGTGTTTCTGGATGAGCGTAGCGAAGACTCAATTTCACTGTACTTGAAAAATCGAATGTGTTTTTTTGTTTTTTTGTTCGCGCTCTACAGGTCAAACAAAAATTCAGATCATGATGAAACTTGGCACACACATGAACCCCTATCTGACTTGATGCTGTATAGTTTTGAGGCGCGATCGGTTGAACCACTTCTGAGAAGACTCATTCCAAAGTTTTCAAAAATCCCATTAGAATAACCCAGAGGAAAACATTCGTGAAAAATATTTCATCTGAGAGGATTCAAATTCTCAGGGAATTTCAATCTGATAATGATACACATTATTCCAAACTTTCACTCAAATCGGATCAGCCGTTTCGATGTAAAAAAATATATAATGTTATTTGTGTTAATTATTCAAAGCTATTAAGATACCTATTAAATCAAAGCAACAAGTGTCACCACTTGATTGTGAACGATTAAAACAAAGCCTTCTTTATTATCATATAAATTATTAATGGAAAATATGATGGCAGTGATGTAATGGTTTGGATCTCAAGGTGTATATCAAGGTGTATATCTCAAGCTTCAATATAATGGACTACAGATAAGTTCAGTTAAAAGCAAGTATTTAGGAGTGCATATGGACAAAAAACTAACGTGGAAAGAACATACCCAGAAACTAGCTGTCACTGGAAAAGCCCGTTTGAAAATACTGCGAAGACTAAGTTCCACTCGGTGGAGTGCTACGCAAGATGTTCTTTCTACAACGTATAAGACATACGTCAGACCGGTGCTGGAATATGGCCGAGAGGCCTTTTGTGCTGCTAGTCAAACCAATATTAAAATTCTCGATTTAGTTCAAAATCAAGCTCTTAGAATGATATGTGGCGCCGCAAAGTCTACTCCAATCACAGCGATGGAAATTCAAACGCAAATCGAGCCACTATCTATTCGAAGAGAAAGAGCTGCTATTGTTCAACAAGAGAAACAATTGAGACTTAACGACTCGTACTGGGAATCATATGAGCCACCAGTATTACGAATACCATCCCAGATAGGTTTCAGTGCTGCTGTCAATAACATGAAGACGAAGTTTGAGATATAAGTTGACGTGGCATCAAGGAAACCTTTTCCACCTCCTTCATCGTCATTGCTTTCATCACCCAAGACGAGAATAAAGCTGATTGACAAGATGAATAAGAAAGAGAGGATGAATGTATTCGCACTGAAACAACTGGCCTTACGTACAATACATACTTTATACCCTTCAAATGAGTGGCTTCATGTTTTCACCGACGGTTCGGCAGATGCTGTTCAATCGAATGCTGGTGCTGGAGTATACAGCACCATGTTCCAAAAATTGGCTGCAGCAGGAAGATATGGTTCATGCTTTGATGGGGAAATGGAAGCGATTAAGATAGCATTTGAGGTTATACGCGAGCGTACCATTCCTCGGAAAATTGTGGTTTTTGTCGACTCTAGAGCAGCTATTCAAGCTATAATAATATCAAGATGGCGGCAGGCAACGGTCGACAGTCTACACGCTCCTCACAAAACACGATCAAAAGTCAAGTAAAACATAATTCAACCCACAAAACGTTCAAAAAATCGAATACCGAAAATGAATTATCAGGTGATCCTAACAAAAAGTGCAGTGAATTTAAATCTACAGTGCCAAAATATGCTACAAAAGCTATCCAGTGCAACAAAGTGCGTTTAGACCTACGGTGTCATGGTGCCAAACAGACGGGCGTTACCAAGAAAAAAATTATCGTGAGGTTAATAAAAATAGTGACATCTCTATCTAAGAAAGTGCGTCGCTTACGGAAAGAAGTAAGCGCAGCGATACAGGAGAAAGACAATATAAAGCAGGACAAGGCACGCAAACGAAAACAAAAACGAGCTTCGCAAAAGCTAGAATTTCAAGGCAAAATTGTAAACAGCGTACGTACCACAAACCACATTACTCACGATATAGGCCTACAGTTGAAAAAAACACCAATTCAGTCCATACCCTATACGAAGACAACCACTCAAGACAACAAGATATCTGTACTTCTCTTAGCAGACAGCCATGGACGTGGGTGTCAAGAACTTCTACAAACACATCTGGGATCAGATTATCAAGTCGTATCCGTATTCGAACCAAACGCAAAAGCTCAAAATGTAGTTGACGGAGGTGACACTACAGCAGATGTAACGATCATCCTTGGAGGGTCGAACGACATTGAAGACGTTGCACCAACAGACGCGCTATACTGGTGAGTCCGTGGGCGGAAAATCAACAGTCAGAGTCCATCAAGAAGAAAATAGTAACGCCACTCCCAAGGTTAATTAATCTTGCGCCACTCCTGAGGGCGACTTCATCATATCAAGCAGTTTTCATAGTGACAATACTCAACAGGTATGACAAACCCGATCAAACATAACAATTAAAAAAGTAAATGACATGATCAAATCCACCATAATTCAATCTAAATATGGCAAAGTGATTGATCTTAGTGAAGCAAATATTAATAGAGAAAATTACACTAAACATGGCCTTCACCTGAATAAAAGTGGGAAACAAAAACTGTGCGAGTATCTTGCTTGCGAAATTGCAGATAAACACCAGGTAGCGAGACATAAACATCAACGAGAGTCGAACTCACAAACAGCTGTTCAAGTGATAGGGGAAGGAAACCATGCGATTGAATCGAAAGTCACTAGGTCAAACACAAGTTCAAATCACAACAAGGACATGAATGTAAACACTGACGTTGACCAATGTCAAAATCAGAATTTAGAAACTCATCGAGTAGAACAGGAACCGGATCTATCAACACAAGTAGGACGATTTGGTTCCAGTGGATCACGAGGCAACAGATAACAATACGGGGGTCAAAGTAGTTATAGAAGTGTGCAACGCCTCAGGAAAAAGTGAAAGTGCAAAAGAAGCAAGTGTAAATAATCCACCCCCGAAGCAGCACCCCTATTCAACAAAACACAAGAAACCAATCTGATGTTCGTGATAGATGATCGTGGATAGATATGTTTGTTGGTTGATTTCCATGTTGTTTGGTAAATATGATCAAGCTGTATATGTATATTGCAGGTAAGGTTAAAATGTTGAGTAATTAATCAAATTTAGTGGCAGAGTCTGTCGTCATTAGAGTACAGCATAGCTATTGATCCTGCTATATAATATGAATTCAATATAAAATAATATATAATATAAGCTATGACTATCAATAACGTAACGGGATAAGCAACATGGCGTAAGTCCTATCCTTCCAACATTAGGCCGTTTTCACCATGAAGGAATCAGCGCGCTTTCGTGTACATTTCTGAGATTCGCAATTTCAAATCAAATCGTACGTTTTAGGCTCGTATCACAATATATAGTACATAGTTGTACAATTGCATTGATTTTAATCTTTCTCGTAAATGATGAGTAATTATCCAGTTATCAAATGGTAAATATAGCAGTAGGGCTCTTGACTAGGGGACTAAATGCTTTTACAGACGTATTTTAAATTTAGATTGGCTAATTCAAATGGAATTTATCCCAATATTGTTTAATGCAGTTGGAAAGAGCTGGATTCACAGATTGCATTACATCTATTACTTGTATAGATCAACACACAATAATACCAGCAAATCATCATAACATTTGTGAGGCGGCATCCCTTTGATGTACGCATGGTGCGAAAGGAGAGCGCCATGTTGCTTATCCCGTTACGTTATTGTTAGTCATAGATATAAGTGGGCCTACAATGAGAAAATGAACCTCATTGTTCAATATTTCATATTTTTTGTTTCATTGTTTTTTCCGTTTCTTTGTCTGTCTTAATCTTGATATTTCTTTCTACCTCACTTTCCATCTATCTTTCGTTCTCTCTTTCTCGCTTATCTTTCTTTTTGAAAGTGTTGCATTATTTATACGATGGACCTAAAAAAGTGCATATAATCTCTTCGAAATTCTCATCATGAAGTTGGTAACAGAAGTGAATAATATATACCGGTATCGGTAGTATATTATCTAATAGTTGAAATTTGGGGCTATTCAATTGAGTTATTTTCAGTTCTTAGCTGAATGATATCACTGCAGGTGTTTAGAGAGTTGATGGTGATATGATAATATGGTGCTCATTGTGCTCAGCACGGTCACTAGGCAAAATCTTGAAAAGCAATTATCTTTGCATGACAACACGGTTTTGACAGTACTGAACCATTCGTAAATACACGAATAAAAGTTGATAACTAGGCAAACGCGTTATGTGTTTCCGCGTTGATGGATGAGCTGGAACATATCAACTTATCTTTGGATTGGTTATTATATATATATATACACCTTGAGATCCAAACCATTACATCACTGCCATCTTATTTTCCATCAATAATTTACATAATAATAAAGAAGGCTTTGTTTTAATCGTTTACAATCAAGTGGTGACACTTGTTGCTTTGATTTAATAGGTATCTTAATAGCTTTGAATAATTGACACAAATAACATTATTTATTTTTTTAAATCGAAACGGCTGATCTGATTTGAGTGAAAGTTCGGAATAATGTGTATCATTATCAGATTGAAATTCCCTGAGAATTTGAATCCTCTCAGATGAAATATTTTTCACGAATGTTTTCCTCTGGGTTATTCTAATGGGATTTTTGAAAACTTTGGAATGAGTTTTCTCAGAAGTTGTTCAACCGATTGTGCCTCAAAACTAAACAGCATCAAGTCAGATAGGGGTTCATGTGTGTGCCAAGTTTCAACTGATTTTGAATTTTTGTCTGACCTGTGGAGCGCGAACAAAAAAACAAAAAAAAAAGAAAAAAAAAAAAAAAAACAGGCACTTTTTTTTCGGTATAGTGTAATTGAGTCTTCGCTTCGCTCATCCAATAAGCAATCGCACAATGCAGAATTACTAATATCATTCATGATATGGAAGAATTTCATTCAACTCACAATCTTCATGCGGTTCTTCTTTAACCGCCACGAAAGCAAACTCCTCCAATCCTTCCCCCTCGAGCGCACATTCGTCCCGCGGGATATCAGGTTCAATCCGTTTCGGTACAGGAAGCCCTTCCTGTTCCATTCCTTGCTCCGTGGTTGGAGCAGTCGACTCCGAGAACTGTTCCGTTACTTCACACTTGCTGGGATCACACTCAGTCATGTCAGCAGCCACTGCGAACAAGAACAAGGTGAGACTATGATACAGTCAAGCAGCCAGCTCTAGGAACTGTTCTGTTACTTCACACTTGCTGGGATCACACTCAGTCATGTTAGCAGCCACTGCAAACAAGAACAAGGTGAGCCTATGATACAGTGAAGCAGCTGGCTCTGAGAACTGTTCCGTTACTGCACACTTGCTGGGATCACACTCAGTCATGTTAGCAGCCACTGCAAACAAGAACAAGGTGAGACTATGATACAGTGAAGCAGCTGGCTCTGAGAACTGTTCCGTTACTTCACACTTGCTGGGATCACACTCAGTCATGTCAGCAGCCACTGCGAACAAGAACAAGGTGAGACTATGATACAGTCAAGCAGCCAGCTCTAGGAACTGTTCTGTTACTGCACACTTGCTGGGATCACACTCAGTCATGTTAGCAGCCACTGCGAACAAGAACAAGGTGAGACTATGATACAGTCAAGCAGCCAGCTCTAGGAACTGTTCTGTTACTGCACACTTGCTGGGATCACACTCAGTCATGTTAGCAGCCACTGCAAACAAGAACAAGGTGAGCCTATGATACAGTGAAGCAGCTGGCTCTGAGAACTGTTCCGTTACTTCACACTTGCTGGGATCACACTCAGTCATGTTAGCAGCCACTGCAAACAAGAACAAGGTGAGACTATGATACAGTGAAGCAGCCAGCTCTAGGAACTGTTCTGTTACTGCACACTTGCTGGGATCACACTCAGTCATGTTAGCAGCCACTGCAAACAAGAACAAGGTGAGACTATGATACAGTGAAGCAGCCAGCTCTAAGAACTGTTCTGTTACTGCACACTTGCTGGGATCACACTCAGTCATGTTAGCAGCCACTGCAAACAAGAACAAGGTGAGACTATGATACAGTGAAGCAGCCAGCTCTAAGAACTGTTCTGTTACTTCACACTTGCTGGGATCACACTCAGTCATGTTAGCAGCCACTGCAAACAAGAACAAGGTGAGACTATGATACAGTGAAGCAGTCGACTCTAAGAACTGTTCTGTTACTTCACACTTGCTGGGATCACACTCAGTCATGTTAGCAGCCACTGCAAACAAGAACAAGGTGAGACTATGATACAGTCAAGCAGCCAGCTCTAGGAACTGTTCTGTTACTGCACACTTGCTGGGATCACACTCAGTCATGTTAGCAGCCACTGCAAACAAGAACAAGGTGAGACTATGATACAGTGAAGCAGCCAGCTCTAAGAACTGTTCTGTTACTTCACACTTGCTGGGATCACACTCAGTCATGTTAGCAGCCACTGCAAACAAGAACAAGGTGAGACTATGATACAGTCAAGCAGCCAGCTCTAAGAACTGTTCTGTTACTGCACACTTGCTGGGATCACACTCAGTCATGTTAGCAGCCACTGCAAACAAGAACAAGGTGAGACTATGATACAGTGAAGCAGCCAGCTCTAAGAACTGTTATTTACTGCACACTTGCTGGGATCACACTCAGTCATGTTAGCAGCCACTGCAAACAAGAACAAGGTGAGACTATGATACAGTGAAGCAGCCAGCTCTAAGAACTGTTCTGTTACTTCACACTTGCTGGGATCACACTCAGTCATGTTAGCAGCCACTGCAAACAAGAACAAGGTGAGACTATGATACAGTGAAGCAGCCAGCTCTAAGAACTGTTCTGTTACTTCACACTTGCTGGGATCACATTCAGTCATGTCAGCAGCCACTGAGAACAAGAACAAGGTGAGACTATGATACAGTGAAGCAGCTGGCTCTGAGAACTGTTCCGTTACTTCACACTTGCTGGGATCACACTCAGTCATGTTAGCAGCTGCTGCAAACAAGAACAAGGTGAGCCTATGATACAGTGAAGCAGCTGGCTCTGAGAACTGTTCCGTTACTTCACACTTGCTGGGATCACACTCAGTCATGTTAGCAGCCACTGCAAACAAGAACAAGGTGAGACTATGATACAGTGAAGCAGCCAGCTCTAAGAACTGTTCTGTTACTGCACACTTGCTGGGATCACACTCAGTCTTGCTAGCAGTCACTGCAAACAAGAACAAGGTGAGACTATGATACAGTGAAGCAGTCGACTCTAGGAACTGTTCTGTTACTTCACACTTGCTGGGATCACACTCAGTCCTGTTAGCAGCCACTGCTAACAAGAACAAGGTCAGACTATGATACAGTGAAGCAGTCGGCTCCAAGAACTGTTCTGTTACTTCACACTTGCTGGGATCACACTCAGTCTTGTCGGCAGTCACTGCGAACAAGAACAAGGTGAGACTATGATACAGTGAAGCAGCCGGCTCAAAGAACTGTTCCGTTACTTCACACTTGCTGGGATCACACTCAGTCTTGTCAGCAGCCACTGCAGACAAGAACAAGGTGAGACTATGATACAGAGAAGCAGCCAGCTCTAAGAACTGTTCTGTTACTGCACACTTGCTGGGATCACACTCAGTCATGTTAGCAGCCACTGCAAACAAGAACAAGGTGAGACTATGATACAGTGAAGCAGCCAGCTCTAAGAACTGTTCTGTTACTTCACACTTGCTGGGATCACACTCAGTCATGTTAGCAGCCACTGCAAACAAGAACAAGGTGAGACTATGATACAGTGAAGCAGCCAGCTCTAAGAACTGTTCTGTTACTTCACACTTGCTGGGATCACATTCAGTCATGTCAGCAGCCACTGAGAACAAGAACAAGGTGAGACTATGATACAGTGAAGCAGCTGGCTCTGAGAACTGTTCCGTTACTTCACACTTGCTGGGATCACACTCAGTCATGTTAGCAGCTGCTGCAAACAAGAACAAGGTGAGCCTATGATACAGTGAAGCAGCTGGCTCTGAGAACTGTTCCGTTACTTCACACTTGCTGGGATCACACTCAGTCATGTTAGCAGCCACTGCAAACAAGAACAAGGTGAGACTATGATACAGTGAAGCAGCCAGCTCTAAGAACTGTTCTGTTACTGCACACTTGCTGGGATCACACTCAGTCTTGTTAGCAGTCACTGCAAACAAGAACAAGGTGAGACTATGATACAGTGAAGCAGTCGACTCTAGGAACTGTTCTGTTACTTCACACTTGCTGGGATCACACTCAGTCCTGTTAGCAGCCACTGCTAACAAGAACAAGGTCAGACTATGATACAGTGAAGCAGTCGGCTCCAAGAACTGTTCTGTTACTTCACACTTGCTGGGATCACACTCAGTCTTGTCGGCAGTCACTGCGAACAAGAACAAGGTGAGACTATGATACAGTGGAGCAGCCGGCTCTAAGAACTGTTCTGTTACTTCACACCTGCTGGGATCACACTCAGTCATGTTAGCAGCCACTGCAAACAAGAACAAGGTGAGACTATGATACAGTGAAGCAGTCGACTCTAGGAACTGTTCTGTTACTTCACACTTGCTGGGATCACACTCAGTCCTGTTAGCAGCCACTGCTAACAAGAACAAGGTCAGACTATGATACAGTGAAGCAGTCGGCTCCAAGAACTGTTCTGTTACTTCACACTTGCTGGGATCACACTCAGTCTTGTCGGCAGTCACTGCGAACAAGAACAAGGTGAGACTATGATACAGTGAAGCAGCTGGCTCTGAGAACTGTTCCGTTACTTCACACTTGCTGGGATCACACTCAGTCATGTTAGCAGCTGCTGCAAACAAGAACAAGGTGAGCCTATGATACAGTGAAGCAGCTGGCTCTGAGAACTGTTCCGTTACTTCACACTTGCTGGGATCACACTCAGTCATGTTAGCAGCCACTGCAAACAAGAACAAGGTGAGACTATGATACAGTGAAGCAGCCAGCTCTAAGAACTGTTCTGTTACTGCACACTTGCTGGGATCACACTCAGTCTTGTTAGCAGTCACTGCAAACAAGAACAAGGTGAGACTATGATACAGTGAAGCAGTCGACTCTAGGAACTGTTCTGTTACTTCACACTTGCTGGGATCACACTCAGTCCTGTTAGCAGCCACTGCTAACAAGAACAAGGTCAGACTATGATACAGTGAAGCAGTCGGCTCCAAGAACTGTTCTGTTACTTCACACTTGCTGGGATCACACTCAGTCTTGTCGGCAGTCACTGCGAACAAGAACAAGGTGAGACTATGATACAGTGGAGCAGCCGGCTCTAAGAACTGTTCTGTTACTTCACACCTGCTGGGATCACACTCAGTCATGTTAGCAGCCACTGCAAACAAGAACAAGGTGAGACTATGATACAGTGAAGCAGTCGACTCTAGGAACTGTTCTGTTACTTCACACTTGCTGGGATCACACTCAGTCCTGTTAGCAGCCACTGCTAACAAGAACAAGGTCAGACTATGATACAGTGAAGCAGTCGGCTCCAAGAACTGTTCTGTTACTTCACACTTGCTGGGATCACACTCAGTCTTGTCGGCAGTCACTGCGAACAAGAACAAGGTGAGACTATGATACAGTGGAGCAGCCGGCTCTAAGAACTGTTCTGTTACTTCACACTTGCTGGGATCACACTCAGTCATGTTAGCAGCCATGTTAGCAAAATCTAAAGGGGTCAGGTAAATACCTCAGTTGATTTGATATGGAATGACCCATTATCAAATTATCATATATTTCATGAGAAATAAAATTATTTCATTTTACAGTGTATATTCCAAATAACTGAAAATGGTTCATAATTTCAAAATGTGGATTCTTATCATTATGATCATTTTGTTTATTAAAATTGATATTTTCATCATTATTATCAAAATGTACGTGCGTAAGTGTTCAGACTTGATATACTTATTTGTAATTTGTTTTTCTTATGTATAAGATGTTAGTAGACCCGCAGACAAGTCAAGTTTTTGTGACTTTGCGGGTCTTTGAAATTGTACTGAAATCTTTGTGAGAACACGAATAAAAAAAAAAAAAAAAACGCCATATATAAGTTGTTAGACGAGCGGATAGTAATAATATGTCGATTTTTCTACCAAACTTTTGCCTACATTCGCCAATTGGGTGACATTTAAATTATAAATGGGTAAAAACTGCTACGAGTGGTACCAATTTAGCACATTTTATGTTTTTTCTTAAAAATGGCTGACCCGATCTAGCTGAGAATTTTCAGAAATGTGTATCAGAATGTCATTCAACTTCACACAAACATTTTTTTTTTTTGAAAATGAAAATATTTTCTTTTTTCCGTTGTGTTATTCTAATCAGTATTTTTGAAATTTCTAAAATTCATAAAAATAAAACTTATCACACGATGATGCCACGAAACTATACAGATCCACGTTAGATAAGGAATCATGATGAAAAAAATAAGATCCAAATAAAAATATAAAAATCCATTAAGATGCATAAAATTATATACGGTATTAGATGAGGTGGAATATAATATAATAGATGCTATTTTTCATGAATACTTAGCATCTATCAATTCAGTTAAATAATTGATGAGCGTAGCGAAGTCTCCATCCCACTCTTATAGGGCTTTGTCTGTGTGTGTTTTTTTTTTTTGTTTTTTGTTTTTTTGTTTGTTTGTAAGCACTCCACAGGTCGCAAGGGTTGACTGATCAACATGAAACTTTTTTTGTACACGCAAACTCATCCAACTTAGAACTGTATAGTTTTTGGAATGAATCGGTCGGACCGATTTTGAGAATCATCATCTCAAAGTTTCTAAAACCTCATAAGATTTGGCTGGGCAGAAAATGTTGAAAAATAAAATCTCTCCAAATGGGATGAAATTCTCTCTGAATGTGTATACATGGATTTTACACATTATAACGATTTTTCAAGCAATTCTGATCAGTCGTTTTGAAGAAAAAAAATAAAATGACTGATAATATTCATAAAATCTACGACTATCAATAACGTAACGGGATAAGCAACATGGCGTAAGTCCTATCCTTTTAACATTAGGCCGTTTTCACCATGATGGAATCAGCGCGCTTTCGTGTACATTTGTGAGATTCGCAATTTCAAATCAAATCGTACGTATTAGGCTCGTATTTCAGTGTATAGTACATAGTTGTATACTTGCATTGCTTCTGACCTTTTTCGTAGATGATGAGTAATTATCCAGTTTTCAAATGGTGAATATAGCAGTAGGGCTCTTGACTCGGTGACTAAATGCTTTTACAGACGTATTTTAAATTCAGATTGGGCAATTCAAATTAAATTTATTCCAATATTGCTTGATGCAGTTGGAAAGAGCTGAATTCACAGATTGCATTCCATCTATTACTTGTATAGATCAACATACAACAATACCAGCAAATCATCATAATATTTGTGAGGCGGCATCCCTTTGATATACGCATGGTGCGAAAGGAAAGCGCCATGTTGCTTATCCCGTTACGTTATTGATAGTCATAGATAAAATATATCATACAAATTGTGACAGAATTAAGTTGTCGAGATTCACTGCTTTCTAGATTCAAGAGTTGACCAACAATGAAGTATTTTTTATATGCGTCAAGGTGTGTAGAATACCAGAGTCAATGAAGTGGCAAGAGTAGAACTACTTTAACGACTTTAATAGCTTATTCAGATATCAAGGTGTGTAGAATACCAGAGTCGATAAAGTAGCAAGGGTAGAACTACTTTAAGGACTTTTATACTTTTTTGAGATATCTCGCTCATCTTACAACGCATATTTCGCGTTTGACTAGTAATAAAACAACAAGAACACACACATGCTATGTACAACCTAGATCACCCTAGATATGGCGCAAGCAGGGAAACTCACAAGTAACATGGCGTAAGTCCTATCCTTTCAACATTAGACCGTTTTCACCATGACGGAATCACCACTTTCGTGTACATTTCTGAGATTAGCAATTTCAAATCAAATGGTACATATTCAAATCGTATTCAAATCATATTTAAAACGTATTCAAATCGTAGTCGTAGTAACGGCAGGCTATTCAATTGCTAGAAAAATCATATAGTCACCAAAGTGACTATAGAGACTGCCCCCCCCCCCCCCCCTCCCCCTCATAGTTGACATGTCAGGACCTGTGACATACTACCTACTGTGCCTATACATATACATACCGGTAGTCCTACCTATCCAATCCAAACTTACTCATTACGGCACATATGGAGCACATTTTCCAAAAATTTCTTGCGGTGCACCCCGCGGGTCGACGGTTTCGCGGTATGCTTTCTCTTGTTGTCTTTTTTTCGTCCCGTTTTTTATTTTTCAATTATGGTCACCCTAGATATGGCGCAAGCAGGGAAACTCACAAGGTTGCCAAATGGGTGCGCCTGATGTCACACACCAAACAGTAGGACGTAATACGAATATTTTGTCGAAAATCATAAACTATAACTATGACTATCAATAACGTAACGGGATAAGCAACATTGGATAAATCCTATCCTTTCAACATTAGACCGTTTTCACCATGATGGAATCAGCATTTTCGTTTACATTTCTGAGATTAGCAATTTCAAATCAAATTGTACGTATTAGGCTCGTATTTCAATGTATAGAACATATAGTTGTATACTTGCATTGTTTCTGATCTTTCTCATAGATGATGAGTAATTATTCAGTTATCAAATGGTAAATATGGCAGTAGGGCTCTTGACTAGGGGTCTAAATGCTTTCACAGACGTATTTTAAATTTAGATTGGCCCATTTTTCATTTTCATTTTAAACTCATTTTATTCTCATTACACACTTTACAATTTTTCATTTTTTTTTCAACAATTTTTTAATAAAGATAAGAAGCCCACATAGAGAAAATTTTCTGTGTGTGGGCTGAAATTTGAAAATATTAAATTAAATGTAATATCCAAGTTGACAGTATTATGGTAATGGAATGAGTGGTAAAAGTCAAGACATTTTAATAGCATTAGATAAGTATATAGTCAATATTCAATTTCTTAAATTTAGAACAATTTTTGTAGACTTGAACAATATAAACATTTCTTAAATAGGCCTACATTCTTAAAAATTTCATGTCAGATAATATCCCAGACCCAGAAGTTTCAGGTTTGAAGTTTGAAAATTATTTCAGACATTTAGGCCTACCAGCTGTTTAATCCATATCTTTACCTTAATTTTGAATATACTGTATTGAAACTTTTAAGTGATCTAATTGAGAGTGGTAATTGATTGTGAATTTTGGGTCCAATAAAGTCTAAATGTTGTTGACCTTTATGTTTGTTTCTTCGTATTCTCTTCACTGTATATTGATCAGTTTTCCTCGTGCAGTGGATGGCGGGCATGTGAACGTCTTTGAATTTCCTATGATTTTTGTGTATGTGAGTCAGAATTGTTTTAATATATAGTTGCTCAAGATCTCAAACTCCTGTAGTTGAAAAAACAAGGCTAGTTGGATATTGTTTTGGTTTATTAAGTATGACTTTCAAAAATGTTCGTTGAATTCAAATGAAATTTATTCCAATATTGCTTAATGCAGTTGAGAAGAGCTGGATTCACAGATTGCATTACATCTATTAGGCTTACTTGTATAGATGAACATACAATAATACCAGCAAATTATCATAGAATTTGTGAGGCGGCATCCCTTTGATATACGCATGGTGCGAAAGGAAAATGTTATGAAATTGCAGTGCCGCTAAATAAACAGACAATATTAATTATTATTATTATTATTATGTTGCTTATCCCGTTACATTATTGATAGTACTAAACAAGACTAAAGCAATGGATACTATAGCGTCAGTTCAAAGGCTGCCTACCGTTTGACTTGTGACAGTAGGTCATCCCTTGACAAAGATTATTAATTTTACTAGCCTACACAGAATGTTATATAATAAATTGCAGTGATCTTACGTTGAATCATAAGATCATACTGCGGGCCATTTGCAAAGGTTAGTTGGGAAGCCCTGCACTAGACCAAAAACTACTGGGTACCGTCATTGAGTTTGTAATGGTACTGTGTACTCACGTCTTGTCTGAAGAATCCATCTCAGGGCTTGGTTGGTTCGGTGTGGCTAGAAGCTGTAACTCTTGGCGAGGCTACAAGTATGTTCAGGCCTAGCAGGCTTAAGAACTCTATACCGTAGTGATACGCAATCAGCTGCAAGGAAATAGTTCACACATCAAACAAGCTTTGGATTTAATGAAAATCAAACTGTATCAGCTCAGCCATCGTGTATATATATATTATAAAGGTTAGGTGGAAGAACGGTCATGTGATCGAACCTCGCCCTTTTTGATTGTATGACGTTTGTATGTACATGATAAATAAAGACATTCTATTCTATTCTATATATTACTCCTACAGAGAGATCTAGGCCTAGGCCTACTGTAGAGCTCTCTTGGGCCTCTTAGGCTGAATAGGCCTAGTCAATGACTTGGTACAACAAACCAGGTCTATACTCATTGGGAGATTGACATGACATACATAGTGCTCATAGTGTTCACATTGAATTAGGCACAATAAATAGGCATAACCTAAATAGGCTTATGTACCGTTGGTAAACTGCGCTGATCTGGGTAATTTTGTGTTACTCAGTACCATCAAGCAGAGGTGCTAAACCTCTATACCTACTTGATGTTTTAAATATGTATTAAATATGTCAGTACCACATCTAGTTTTAGGTTAGGTGGTCAGGTTGGTGTACTCACGTCACGTATACCGCCGGCAGGCGGAACAGAGCTTACACAAAATTATGTGTGTTAGGCCTACCGAGTATGACAAATTTACCCTGATCTGTACTGAGGTTGTGTTATATCTACTTTCTTAGGTTTATTCATGATGGATAGGGTTAGGTAGGAAAATGTGTGTGGAATGGACATAGGCATTGATTTTATAATAACTTACTACAAACTCAATGACATAACGGGAACCAAGCTACCACCAGCACCCGGACCGTATGAAGTAAGCGTCGGAATGCACGAACCAGCACCCGGACAGTATATGCATCGGAACTCCCGTTTCCAGATTAGCCAGCACCAAAAAAAAAAAAGCTAAAAAGTGAAAGATGCCTTTAAAAAGATTTTAAGGGGTGAATGAACTCATATAGGGTGGATAATCATACCCCATCAACCAATTGTCCGCCCCCCACCATTATTGAAGGTAAAGTGGAACCCGAAGCAGAATAAAGTATTTCGATTATTAAGGTTCGCAATCCAGCACCTGAACGGGTGCTGGAAACAGACCCTTATTTGAGGGGGAGTTTGAATTTCTGCACCAAAATGACCCATACAGAGTGGTTAGTTGATCAATTAAATTTTGTTTTCCACCCCTAACTTTTTTTGTATGACGCTCGTTTGGGTGAAATTCATCCCCTAACGGATTCCCGTATTTCGATAAACGGACACCTATTGTAGGGGTTGTTTGAATTTCTGGAACGGAATGACCCATATGGGGTGGTCAGTAGGCCAACCCCAATCTGTTTTCCACCCCTAACTTCTTTCGTATGACGCTCGTTCAAGAGAAATCCATCCCCTAAAATGTTGATATTTCCCGTACTCTGGGTGCTGGAACCAAACCCTTATTTGAGGGGGAGTTTGAATTTCTGCACCAAAATGACCCATATAGAGTGGTTAGTTGATCAACTAAATTATGTTTTCCACCCCTAACTTTTTTTGTATGACGCTCGTTTGGGTGATATTCATCCCCTAACGGATTCCCGTATTTCCATAAACGGACACCTATTGTGGGGGTTGTTTGAATTTCTGCAACGAAATGACCCATATGGGGTGGTCAGTAGACCAACCCCAAATTATTTTCCACCCCTAACTTTTTTTGTATGTCGCTCGTTTAAGAGAAATCCATCCCCTAAAACGTTGATATTTTCTGTACTCTGGGTGCTGGAACCAGACCCTTATTTGAGGGGGAGTTTGAATTTCTGCACGAAAATGACCCATATAGGGTGGTTAGTTGATCAATTAAATTTTGTTTTCCCCCCCAACTTTTTTTTGTGAGGCTCGTTTGTGTGATATTATAATCCCCTAACGGATTCCCGTATTTCGATAAACGGACACCTATTGGAGGGGTTGTTCGAATTTCTGCTACAAAATGACCCATATGGGGTGGTTAGTAGACCAACCCCATTTTGTTTTCCACTCTTAACTTTTTTCGTATGAGGCTCGTTTGGGTGATATTCATCCCCTAACGGATTCCCGTATTACGATAAACGGATACCTATCGTAGGGGTTGTTTGTATTTCTGCAAGAAAATGACCCATATGACCAACCCCAATCTGTTTCCCACCCCCAACTTTTTTTGTATGACGCTCGTTTGAGAGAAATACATCCACTAAAATGTTGATATTTTCCGTACTCTGGGTGCTGGAACCAGACCCTTATTAGAGGGGTGGTTTGTATTTCTGCACCAAGATGACCCATATAGGGTGGTCAGTTGATCAATTTAATTTTGTATTTCACCCCCAACTTTTTTTTGTATGACGCTCGTTTGGGTGATATTCATCCCCTAACGGATTCCCGTATTTCGATAAACGCACACCTTTTGTAGGGGTTGTTTGAATTTCTGCAACGAAATGACCCATTATGGTCCAATTAGTTTTTCACCCCTAACTTTTTTACAAACAACCCCTACGATATGTGTCCGTTTATCGAAATACGGGTATCCGTTAGGGGATGAATATCACCCAAACGAGCGTAATACAAAAGAAGTTAGGAGTGGAAAACAAAATGGGGTTGGCCTACTAACCACCCCATATGGGTCATTTTCCTGCAGAAATACAAACAACCCTTACAATGGGTGTCCGTTTATCGAAATACGGGAATCCGTTAGGGGATGAATATCACCCAAACGAGCGTCATACAAAAAAGTTAGGGGGGAAAACAGAATTCAATTGATCAACTAACCACCCTATATGGGCCATTTTGGTGCAGAAATTCAAACTCCCCCTCAAATGAGGGTCTGGTTCCAGCACCCAGAGTACGGAAAATATCAACATTTTAGGGGATGTATTTCTCTCAAACGAGCGTCATACAAAAAAAGTTAGGGGTGGAAAACAGATTGGGGTTGTTCTAGTGACCACCCCATATGGGTCATTTTCATGCAGAAATTCAAACAACCCCTACAATAGGTGTCCGTTTATCGAAATACGGTGATGAGTTAGGGGATGAATATCACCCAAACGAGCGTCATACAAAAAAAGTTAGGGGTGGACAAAAAAATGTCATCGATCAACTGAGCACCCCATATGGGTCATTTTGGTGCAGAATTTAAACTACCCCTCAAAAAGGGGTCTGTTTCCTGCACCAAGTGCTCGTTAAATATCAACCTTTCAGGGGATGGATTTCTCTGAAACGATAGCGTCATTCAATAATAGTTGGGGGTGGAAAACAGAATGGGGGTGGAAAACAGAATGGGGTTGGTCCACTAACCATCCCATGTTGGTCATTTTGTTACAGAAATTCTAACAACCCATCAAATGGGGGTTTACTTCTAACAGTCAGTATTCGAAAATCATCAACCTGTTTGGGGATGAACTTTTCCCAAACGAGCATCATGCTAGAAATGTTAGGGTTGGATTATAGGTCAAAGGTTGTTCGCCACCAAGCCGACGCTGACCGTTTTTTTACATTCAAGTGATAGCGCATTTTTTGGCGTTGGTACTATGGTTCGGTTTTTGTATCTAGCTTGACGCCATTGGATTGACCTTGAGTTTGGGTGGTGGCCTTGAGGTGGGCAGGCTCTATTCACCGAACCAAACGAACTGCGTACATGTGGCATCACTGTCTGCAGCCAAGAGTCAAAGATATATTCGTTACGAACATCTTTGGTTTGTAGCTACCACGATGTAGTGATACCAACTTATTTTATCATAATCATGATAAAATAAGTTGGTGTCACTACATCGTGTAGCTACCAACGAGATATAATAGTAAGTGGCGAACCAGCCGCCATGTTTGTTTGCAATTGAAAGTCGGCGGCCATGACAGAAGAGGTCAAGAAAGTGCGGGAAGTTTAGAATACAACACAGAATGTTAGGTTTCGGTGTTTATATGTGACATCAGATTCTATATCACGTAAATAAAATGTTAGAGGTTACATACATGTAGGCCTAGTTTACTTGACCTATGTCTGTTAAATAGCTCTTGAGAAGACTAAAATGGACTGGATAAGGAATATAACAGGCTCAACAAATAATTTTGTATTAATTTTTTACTGTTCAAACACAATTAAATTCATTTGGTGAAATATGAAGGGGAATTATTACTACTTTTATAAAGTAGACAAAAACTACACATGCAGAAGAAAATACTTATTAGTTTAAATATGTGTATTTATTTGTGTGGTAGAATTTTACAATGGAACTATTGTCATCATTTACATATTATAACTTGGGTAACATTAAGCAAATCAAGAACCTGATATTATATAGCAGATCGATATATTAAGAATTTCAATCACATTAGTATAGCCAATAGTATAGTATAGCTATAGTATAGTATAGTATAGTATAGTATAGCCAAATATTATAGGCTCATTTGACACATTATTTTATATTCCTCATATGGTCCTGCATGTGCTTATATAATGATACACTTAGGGCCGGTATTATGAAGGACGAATAAGAAGTTAAGAGGCTCTTAACTTACTAGCTACTAAGTTAATGGTCCGATAAGCCTAAACGGTTATTATGAAACTCCAATAGCACTTATCAGATCTTTAAGTACATCTAATAGGCTCTTAAGTTAATAGGCCGTTTGAGCAGCTATTATCTCCTAAAGAACCGATTAAGGGAAAAAATGGCCGCCTACATTCCAGCGTTTTCAGTCACCTCACACGAATATTGGCTGCTACAAGACGCTGAGTCCCAGCTTTTAAGCCAAGAAGCTGTTAATTTCAATGATTAAAGTGATACAAATAATTTGGTAGTTTCCGACTCGCCAAACTTACTGTTTTACGCTCATAAAGCCTTGGCTGGAATTCTGTCAATTGAGGTTAGTTTCTACATTACAGCCGAGATGTAAGCTAGGCCTAGGTGGGCCTACCACAACTTGTATTTGCTTTGGTATTCATTATCATCCCGTTTGACAGCTACGCTGCTATATTATACAGGTGTGGGCATCGTCACTTGAGTCTTAACAGCTGTCACAACATGAATCGTAGGAAACCGAACAGCCGCGTAGGCCAGGCCTACGAGCCAGCTAGTTCAAACTCGGCAGACAAATTCTTTATGCTAGGCCCAGTCACTGCTAGAGAACGAAGAGCTCGAGCTTTCGAGACAAGAGCTGATTATTTGCATGATCTAAACGATGCTATTTTCTTAATGAGATTCCAGGAATATCTGGTTGAGAGGTTAGTTTTTACCATCATGCCCACAACTGTCACTAGGCTACATGCACAACACAATTCACATCAACTCTTATCCATCTTATCTAGGTCTATTCCTAGCAGCCAAGTTGACCTAGGTCCTACATTCCTGGGAAAATGTTGTCAAGTGTCAGCCTAGGCCTAGCCTAGGGAAGGTTAGTCAATTGTTGTCCATACCTTTCACAACAACACGGGCTCGTGTATAATTCGCTTCAAAGTCTGTGCCCCTAGCCTGTCCACTACCTAGAGGTTTTAGATGTGACACATCCTATCATGAATTTCCTTAGATGACATGGGAGTCACTTTAGCAAAATATCAATTTTTGGTGATGACTTTTGAGCGGAATGAACGTATGAGATATTGAAATTCTAATACGGGAGAAATGTTGACATGTTTAACGTCTTCAAAATACAGTGATTAATATAATTTTGTCGTAGATTTTAAGCTCGGAAGCATTCCTGGAACATCCCGACAGTTTGCAACCACAAGATTCATTTACGCAAAAGACATTGTATTGCCCTGGGCTAGTACAACGCATGCACAAAATATTTTTATCCAGTCATGATTGCATTACCGTCTGGAGACGGAATCTTCTTGGGCGATTCCTGCTTCGCCCGTACAGCTATACCTAGTCACTCCTCCTCGTAACTCCACTGATAAGTGATAAACTGATAACTGAACTGATAAGTGAAAAAAGTTCACAAAATCCTGTGCCTTGGGCTAGACTCGAACCCACACCCAACATGACTCACATTTCTGAAGCTGTGCCTCAGCTGACTGAGCAGCAGGGGGAGGCTAAAGGAATAACATATCTTGTTGTATTGTAACAAATAGTTTTGTACAGTGGGCTGGTGACCAACAATAGGGAGTACTACATTTATAGAACAAATTATATACAAAGGTACAAAGCCACAGAACAATGAGTGTCTATAGTCTCGCAAGTACGGTAGCCGTGAAGGGCAAAATATTTTACTCGCATAAAATTGACGCAATTTCCTCATTCAACTTCCACATCATAAAATCTCAACATTCATCCTCTTCGTAACATTTTTTTCAACATGTTTTCAACATTCATTAAAAAAAATATAGGGCCTATCTTGAATTTAATACTGCCGTGGCGCAAATATTTCGATGAATTCATTTGAAAAGTATAATTCAAAAATCTGGTTTAAAAAAATTAAGTTCAATTCAATTGATTCACATGATTAGTTGGTCCTTACAACTCTACCATGATATTTCAGCGTAACACTGTAATGCCATCCGCCGAAATCTCTGACGGAACAATTACAGTTATTAATGATAAGCTTGTCAATTGGCTCGAAACACCCAGCCGTTGGTAGTAAAAGAACGCCACGAGAGCAAGGAGTGCACGGTGTCTAGACAAGTCTGAGCTTGCGTCTACACCCCGTACAGCACATCAGACATGCTAACGTCACATACTCCACACTCACGGCGTGCCCTCTTTGCCCATATCGTTCGGCCAGCTGAGTAACAATGGCACGCAGCTCTGGGAAGAGTATATAAATGACACCAACAGCTTATTATTATTATTATTATTATTTAACTCTTGCAAATGCACATAAATGCGCGGTGGCAAGTTCCCTAAGTACCCCTTACTAGGAAGGAAAGTACCCCTTACTACCAGCTTACTAGGAAGTTTGAAATATAGAAGTAATATTGCAGTCCAATGAATCAATGTTTGGGTTCTACGATGCGTTGACATCTGGTCATTTTGTACCAAAAAATATTTCATAACAAAATTACGCTCGATCCTGGCCAATGGGCATTGTATTAGTTAAAAATCTGTGGTACTTTCATTTTTTAATAACACTCAATAAAATTCTTTCGACTCAAGTTCTTCAATTAAATTCTTTTGATTCTGAAAAGAGGAAAGGGATTGGTTCATGAGGCATGTATGGAAGGTAGGTTTTGTCAGCTACGTTCAATTTTCCAACAAAATTCCAACAACAACAACAACGTTCCAACAAAATACAAATCGTTGAAATTTCAACATTATGGTTTTCGGTTGAACAATGTTTCAACAAAACTGTCTTCATGCAAACCAATCTATCTTTACATTGCTTCATGAATAAATAATATGGAACAAAACGATTTTTTCACTTTGGTATTCTCGTAGGCCTATCAGTTCTTATAAATAATATCGTAACCTAACTACAGTTCACGTTGTACTTTTGACATGGTTATTTTTCACTGTTTCACTTTGCCAACTACTTACCGGTACTAACTGGAACGTTCTACTTTTGACATGATTATTTTTCACCGTTTTACTTTGCCAAAACAGTCTTTAAGCCCAAACACAAATTGATATTATGTCAATCCAGTCTTTCCACTGATGAGCGTTACTGAAAATGTACGTACACATAGTTTTGTTGATGTTTTACACTAAACACGAAGCGTAAGTATAGGCCTATGACTGAAACGAGTGGTAACACACTGAACCGTCATTCAGGAGACCAGGGTTCGATTCCCGGCATGGTCGACCATCCTGACAAGGTTTTCCTTGGTTTCCCTCTGTCGTTCAGGTCAATTATAGGCCTACTGTGATGGTTCCTAACAACAGGCCACGACCGACACCTTCCCAATATCCAAAAACACCTAATAAAATAATCCTTCATCTCATCATCCCATCATCAGCGTATATCATTCACCGATGCCAATAGATCGTAGTCATCAATACAGTGCGTCGTTATAAAACCAATGTGAATAAATATAGGCCTATGGATATATTTCAATACCTTTCAAGTACACACTAAAGATTCTGAAATAATGCACTTATATAGTCAACATCAATTTTATTTTCTACTTGGGTCCTACACAATTCATACCTACAAATACACAAATACAATTCATTTTTGTTTAGTCAAGTCAGGTAGGCCCCTTGACTGTTGAGCACAGTGTATTTTTAAAATAATAACTTGATCTTTAAAGACAACTCAAACATAGGCCTAATTTTATACAAAATCTTGGATTTGGATGCAATTCAAGTAGTTCTATTCTTTTCTCACACTCATTTTTTCTGCCACTTGTTTGAGAAAGCTGTTTTTTTACCTTGTCATAACAGTATTTCATAAACCTAGCCTAATGCCCTTGTAGGACCCAGTCATTTTGTAGATGTACACTTTGAGTTCACCATTATTTTACTGAATACAGTACTTTGACATTATCGTATTACAAATTAATTATCTGCGCTGTCACACTGACAATTTTACACTGTTTCTGTTCAACACTCATGACCGGTTTCGTCCAATTATGAATTTTCTTTCTACTGAATTGAGATGGCACGTCAATCCCTGATTTATTTAACACTCTCACTCCTCGTCCTATGTCACCAATGGTAGGCCTATGTTACCGGTCTACGGCCCCAGCAAGTAACATTATGCAAGATCCACAATAGCCTTTCTTCTAATCGAAGAAAGCGTCAGCAAAGTATAACACCAACCGCACATCGAAAACCTGGGAGTGAAGGAGGAAGAACTGCATTCACTGAAAAGAAAAATTGATTTAAAACCAGGGACAATTTTGTGTTGCTTGCAAAGTCAATTAATGTGGATAATATGCTGTATGATGATGATTGCAGTATTGATGATTCAACGATCCACCAACAGCTAGGGCATTCAGTCTTCACGAATGAGTGTGTGATACGTTGACGATGTTCACAAAAATCCATACCTCGAGCGGGACTCGAACCCACACTCTACTAGAGCGTTAACTAACCAAACCGGTGCTGTAGTCTTCTAGACCAAAGTTAAAAGTCGAGTTACGCCTGCTAGGCCTAGTCATTGAGTTTGTAGATAAACTCAATGGCCTAGTGGATATTACAGCTTGTGATCTCAAAAAGTGGGGCCTAGGTACAGGCTTATTAACTAGGCGTACGGTACTAGGGCCTAGTGGTCTGAGTGAATTCAAACCATTGATTTAAACAGTGGGCAAAGGCATAGGCCTACCAATTCAATGGGCTACCCTAGGCCCAAGCCCCAATAACATGAAAATACTTTGTCAAATACAATATGTCTCACTATTTCTTTCAATGTTTCACACAGATAATTGATGTAGGCCTATCCTAAATGCTCGCATAATTCTCCTACTCTTTATTCTATGATGTAGACCCACTTTTGAAGTGGGCCTGTAATATAAAATGTGAGGTTAGACTTACCTTTGTAGGTTCATTTTCTGATGTAGAATGTTGATAAGTGACAGCCAGTGCAACCAACTTAAATATTTTAACAAAACATTCGCTAGCTTTGCGCCCTCTTGACACTAAAGAGCCGTATTGCTAATAGGTTGTTAAAACGTGTTCATAATAACCAAACAAAAGTAAAGAGTCTCTTAAGATAATGGTCCGATAGTTAAAGACTTCTTTAAGGATTTCTTATTCGGCCTTCATAATAACGGGCCTTATAGGCCTGTGTTAAATCTTGAAATAATTATGGACCAAACTAGAAAACTTATTAAAGTGTGAAACTTACTAATGAAACTATTCAAAATGGGGGAGCATATGGATGGGATCAAAACATAAAACTCACCAAGGTAATGAATGTATGAAAAAGAAATTTACTAAAGAGGTTTTACTGTAACACATTTGGCAAGTAGATTCATTACAAACATTACTGACCTTTGAATAAAATCAACTTTGTGAGCACTTGTCTCACTTGCGTACATCTCAGTTGAGCAGATATTTCTCTGCATTCATGATGCAACCGTATTGTGAAATATTGTTTTAATAATAATTTGAGAAGGATAGAATAATGAGACTCCTCATCAATACCACTAGCAGTGAATAAATGTTCGTGAGATAGGAACAAATTCCTTGGTATGTTTGCCATTGTCTGGCACTTTGATGGGCACGTATTTGGCATCAAACTTCGACGCTCGTTGTTGTATCGAAAATTATCCTCATGAAAGTGATCGGAGCACAAGACTGAGTTCGATGTAGGGGTCCACTTGTCTCGTTTCATCGCAGAGACCCATTTCTTTGAGAGATTTTTATCCTTGGGAAATCTTCAACAAATAGAACAACCATATCAGAAACACAAAATTACAAACAATTACCATACAGCCTTGTTATAAGGCCTACACAATATTTTTCTTAGAAATTATTACATTTTTTACACAAATTAATGTATCTGTTATCATGTATATCTACCCTTAATATTGTTTAAGTTGATAGTAAAATAACAATTCTTGTTACTACCGGTACTACCAGAAAGACAAGTATTGGGCACACTGCTTTATACTTTCTTTACCAATTTATTTGTAGGCTAGAACACAATAATTGAATTTCCGATATTCTTGTTTTTACAGTAGCTCAAAGGTAGGCCCTATACGTTTATTGTTTTCACAGAGTAAGTCGTATTTACTAAGAAATTGATCAAGCTAATCGTCAATCGATTGTTGGACGAAGAAAATAATAGAGTAGTGAACCGGTAGTTATAAGCCTACTCAGGCCTAAACTTACTTGAAGAATGAAAGGTTACAGTCTTTCAAGCGACGATTCGTGCAATTTATTGCAGCACATGAAACAGGCATTACGCCCGTTGCCTCCGACGGCTGATTCAACAAATAGTAATATGCTGATCTGAAACATCATCGCCATTCACCAAATAATAAATACAATTCACATTAAATTAACAAGGTAGGGCCTATAGGCCTATAGTAGACTACACGTTATCTCTACAACATGGAGAATGCTATGAAACGCTTAGTTTAGTGACCACCTATAATTGTTTGTTAACAAACAGCTGCAAGCGTAGTCATACAACATACAGTACAAATGACTGCTTTGTATAAAAGTTTCTCAGATAGGCCTAGCACATGAAGGAAGTAATGTATGTTGTGGTATTACCATCAAGTATATATAACTATATTATATAACTATATACTCAATGGTATTACTATGAACTCAATGTCAATATTGAGGCCTAGTGAGTGAGAGTTTGAAGATAGTCTATGACAATTTGAGGTTAGAATTTATTAGGATTCCGATTAAAACCAGTAATCTTCTTACGTCCAGATCTGAATAATAATGAATTTACAATAAATATTCAACTTCAAATGCATTAGGCCAACGAGATAAACAGTGAAACTATCGCTAAATTCAGTAGGCCTATGTTTATAAAATCAATGCTTCTTGGCCTAGGTCCTAGGACCAATGCTAGGACCTAGATTTGTATTGTACAAGCAAATATGACATTTCTATTAGCTTGCCTACTTGTAATGAAATATAAAATATGCTTACCAGTACTCAAAATATGTTGCACGAAGCTCTAACACTGTCTATAAGAATAATTATTGAAAATCTCAAACGAAAAAAAATATTCTGTATACTGCTGCTATAAGACGTCAGTCTTCTTCACTGCTTCTTGACCTCTTCTGTCATGGCCGACGTTAGTTCCCGCTCACACAGGTTGGCAGCGCGCATCGCAGTGCAATCGCCACTCTATGGTTTACTATTATATCTCGTTGGTAGCAGCTACCGAACCGGTGGATTTGGTTTGCCTTTGCGAATGTAAGTCTTTACATTTACATGGATAGGATTTACATGTCTAGCCATTGAATTTGGTCTAGCTAAATGCGGAAAACGGGAAAATAGTTCGAGGTTAAAATAATGTTAATAATACATAATAAAACTACATGCTGAATTCACATTCATTCTGTTAGTAGATATGTTTTACGCTTCGAATTTGAACGTAAAAAAATTAACTGGGCCTAGGCTAGGCCATTGAATTTGTAGACCAAGACATTGCGTTTGTAGGCTAATATATACTACATATGTTTTATGATAAGTTAGGCCCAAGCCTATATTTAATGAGGGGCTAACCCAGGTCACTTTCCATAGTAAAATGACGTAGGTGCCTATATATATATAGCCACTGAGTTTTTAGGCCCCATACCTATATATACCTTTAAGAATTTAGGTTTATGGTTTGATAATGAATTGAAATTCAAACAACATGTCACTAAAATCTGCAGAAGTGCATATGCAAAACTCCGTGTACTATACAGTGTTATAAGAACTTCCTGCCTTCAACTGTTAGACTCAAACTAACGGATGCGCTAATACTTTCAAAACTATCGTACTGTGACATTGTGTACGGTCCAAACCTCTCAGCCAGCTCACTGAAGGTAATACAAAAAATACAAAATTCATGTGTACGATTCGCGTTTGATTATGATCGGGATCATATCACACCAACGATCAACAGAATTGGATGGCTTGGAATGGAAAATAGACTAAAATCACATTGCATCAACAATATCCATAAAGTTATAAATTACAAAACTCCAGAATCTTTTCAAAAAAATTCATAACAGGGGAACCATGCACTCAGCGAACATCAGACATAAGGAAACACTCAACGTACCATTTCACCGCACAGCTAAATTTCACTCTTCGTTTTCATTCATTGCACCAAAACTATATAACAAGGTTCCATCAACTTACAAGAAATTGAAACATCATGCATTTAAATCAAGAATAAAATCAGACTTACTGGAAGAGCAAAAGAGAATTTAGAAAATGTTTTGTTCATCTTAGATATAAAATAGCGCAAAATAACCACGTCGTTGACGCGCCGTTAAACCCCAATATCCAATTCCGATATAAAATAGAATATGGGGTTATGTGATAGACCAGTCAATGTGACACCAGAATGAAAGCTGATGTCATACACTGAACATCGCCTTTTTGTATATTTATACTTGTATGCAAATGAAGAAGATTTATTATTATTATTAACTAATCAGTAATCACAGCTAAAATCTAGTTTGGCAAGCTTCAAATCAAGAATTTTGAAATCAGCTTTTCTCACTTGCCACATCAAAATTGCTAGAGCCCACTTGTTGATGGAATATATATTTTATATAAATACATTTTTCATCAATTCATGGATTCTCATTTCTCTATACAAATATATTTTATATGTACCTCTCAACTGTATATATAATTTAAAAACACTTTTTGCTAAAGATGTGACAAAATTAATCCTGCGCGAAAGTTATAGACACCGAGGTAAGATGTCCAAAAACGGGACTGTCCCAGGAGAAACGAAACAAATGGATATTCTAACTCCACTTATTATTTCTGAAATAATGGTAGACTACTCAAAACTATGTTGAATAATTTTTTTTTCAAATCGAGTAAAATGTTAATTCTCAAATATAACGTAATCATTTCACTTATTATTTCTGATATAATGTTAGGCTACTCAAAACTATGTTGAAGAATGTTTTTAAAATTAAGGGTAAAAATGTTGATTCTCAAATATACGGTCATTTCACTTACTATTTCTGAAATAATGGTAGGCTACTTGAAACTATCTTGAATAATTCTTTTTTAAATTATGAGTAAAATGTTGATTTTTCAATTATTATTTTTTTTGTTGGGCAGAGCAATTTAAATCTTTTGAAACTTTTCGCGGTACTCGTACATGCAGACGCGCAGGCGCTCAGACGTGAGTTGCGCGACGTTGCCATATATACACAGACAGCAAAAGTACTTCCGGTTCGGTGAATAGCCACTTCGCTTGAGCTATGACTATCAATAACGTAACGGGATAAGCAACATGGCGGTTTCCTTTCACACCATGCGTACATCAAAGGGATGCCGCCTCACAAATGTTATGATGATTTGCTGGTATTGTTGTATGTTGATCTATACAAGTAATAGATGTAATGCAATCTGTGAATCCAGCTCTTTCCAACTGCATTAAACAATATTGGGATAAATTTCATTTGAATTAGCCAATCTAAATTTAAAATACGTCTGTAAAAGCATTTAGTCCCCTAGTCAAGAGCCCTACTGCTATATTTACCATTTGATAACTGGATAATTACTCATCATCTACGAGAAAGATTAAAATCAATGCAATTGTACAACTATTTACTATATATTGAAATACGAGCCTAATACGTACAATTTGAGTTGAAATTGCGAATCTCACAAATGTACACGAAAGCGCTCTGATTCCATCATGGTGAAAACGGCCTAATGTTAAAAGGATAGGACTTATGCCGTGTTGATTATCCCCTTACGTTATTGATAGTCATAGGCTTGAGGCAGTAGATTTAGGGATGTGAGTGGAAATATTTCCGGGAAATGGAAATATTTCCGTAAATATGGAAATTTTAGAATATAATGAGTTTGTAGTGACCAAAATGAGAAAAAAAATGGATTGGTTGATTATAGAATTGAATAGAAGGTATTTGATAATGATACCACGTAAGCTATGTAATAATCTCTCGACTTCTATTCCCTTAAAATACCATTTTGAATTTCCCTCCAAAATGTTGAGAGGCTCTGGGTCTCCCTGCTTACCTAACCTCACTTCTGAGATTTACTATACTATATGCACACTTACTATATGCAAATTTTTATTTTGAATAGGTTATCACTTGGTTTGACAATTTTGTTTTCCGTCGTAACTGTATGGGTAAGCAGAAAAACACAGTGATGTTCGAAAGTATTTCATGAGAAAAAAAAACACCTGCGGGGGCCCAAAAATGTTCCTTTTGGCTGCCAGTTTTCGATAAAAATTATGTAATAAATGTAAAAATTATATAATGCATGTAACGAGACCGCGGTTGCATTTGGGAGGTTGTATAAAATGTCCCACCACTATAAGAAGCCAATTTAAGACCAAAAGGTCCACGCCATCGCACCAGTACACCGTTTGAGTGTAGGTCTCGTAGGCCACAGGCTTCGTCAACATCGTCGCAGACGCATTTTTTCGCTAGTATGGATCTCGAGAACTGTTCTATTATATCAGTTCACAGTGTGAACAATAACGTTACAAAAACTAAGCCGAGATGACCAAAGCCGTGATGACAAAATAAATTGAACTTTTGAAAAATGTTATTTTCATTATATTTGGTTCCGAGACCACAATAGCCCGTTGCTAAAAAAAAAAAAAATTATTTGGTAAGAAAATTAATCATTAGTGGGCCTGATAATGTACTGAAAATCATCAAAAGCTATGAAGAAATGTAATATAGGCCTACTGCAAACTTCGTGAACATTTCCGAATATTTCCGAAAATATTTCCGGAAATTTCCGAAATGTATCTTTCCGGAAATTTTACATCCCTAATGTAGGCATTACCGATTATCATTTAAAAAATTTAGCAGAATCGAGTAATGACAGAATCAGAGTCAAGACGCGGAAAGAGGGCCGGGTGCTGGAAAACAAACACATTGATCATAATTTCCGTAATTGAGAAGATTTCAAGTTTCTTCGGAAATTAGGGGAGTAAATATCATCATTCGTTGGAATCCAGTGACAGGGTTTGTGATGCCCTCCAACAATTCTGTATTAAAACAATTATTTTGTATAACACTTCATGTCAAAATTATTGGGCCACAATAATTTCATTTTTTTATGGTATGAAGAGAAGAGGTACCACAACAACCGTTTGGAATAACATTCTAGTATCTGTATCTCCAAAGGAATAGTATTGGTTAATATCTACTGAATGAGCAAGTACCATGGCAACATGTCTACTCTTTCTGTATTTGCATTGTTGTTAGAACAAAAGCCCAGCCCTCTGTTTATGGGATGGGCTACGAAATATGTTCTATTCCAGTCAGAAAGACCTAGAATTTATTATTATTGTATCGTCATAGTATGTGGTTCTTTCAATTAGCAAACTTGAATGTTTCTTGGAGCTAGAGATCAGGATGTTATTTAACGTGTTGAAAGTCAATGAAGACAATAAATATACAATCTTCTACTTACAGAAATTAGCTGGTTTTTCAATCAATTTCTTAAATAAGTATGGTAATTAAAAGTTTGTTTATGAAACAGTTTGCTGGTGAATCAATGTGCGGTACTTGTATCCACAGAAGAGGACCAACATAACAAAAACAAATATGCTCGTTTTATTTGTATAATCGTGGCATTTCCATTTTCCACGGTATGGTGTGAAGGTTTGGACACGGTTCACAAATAAATAAACACGAATGCATTGTTTGAGAGCGTTATATTCTCGAAGTTTCAGCGGAATTGTGTTTTCACCAAAAATCTGATTGAGCATGATTTGCATTACGACCCCACCAACAGCTAGGTTATACGGGGGACCTATGAAGTGATGGTGAGTGGGAGAAGATTCAATAAGACCCATGTCTTATGTGGGACTCGAAACCACGCCCCAGTTTCTGAAACAGTGCCTTAGTTGACCGAGCTACAGAAGGCGGCTTAAAAAAATGTTACATGTACTATTAGGTTGGTTTATCTGCTTTTGTGTGTACAAGTATAGCTTACTTACAGTGGTTCTAGAGGTGAGGAAATTAATATGTATTCACAATTATTATCGTTGTCAAAATATCATTAAATTATTATCAAAATACAATACCATCAAATTATCAAGATACGATATTGCAAATTATCAGAATACAATATTGCAAATTATCATATATTATCAAATAATCAAAATACAATATTGCAAATGATAAAAATACAATATTGCAAATAATCATATTATCAAATATTCATAATACAATATTACAAATGAACATATATTATCAAATGATCAAAATACAATATTGCAGGCTATCAGAATACAATATTGCAAATGACAAAAATACAATATTGCACAATATGATCAAAATACAATATTGCAAATGATCAACATACAATATTGCAAATCATATCAAAATACAATATTGCAAATATTCAAAATACAATATTATCAAATTATCAGAATACAATTATAATTGGCAGACCTTTTGACATGGAATACATCAGATTCTGTTACTGCAAAGTGTGGACCTCGGTCACCTTCCTCGTTGGCATTAGTACGGTATTCCACAGGATAACAAAACAAATCTTCAATAATAATACGCTAAAAATATTATTCGTACATTAAATATACATGTTTGGTAGATTAGATGATTAATGTTTATTATTATTATAACATATAATTATTCTTTTTAATCGAAATTCCTCGAATAGTTCATATTCCTAGTCGAACGAGTTTGTATTGGAAGCGTTATTATTAAACGCGCAGTTCATTTCGTAAAGATTTATTCAACGATCTGCAAAGGCACGAAAGCCACGTAAATATACAACGTTTCTGAGCGAGGGTGTTTTTTAATAGCGAGAAGATATCAACGACCGATGTGGACAAAATGAGGATTCGAATAATCGCAAACGTAACGAATTGAATCGTGCGGGATGTTTGTATGTAAGGTATGCTTGGTTTCACAAGAGTTTAGTAGTTATCCAAAAACATAACAAAGACAAATATCACCGGTGTTTTCGTACGTCCAAAGTATTTCGGGAGAAAACGATTTCACAGGAGATTTACAATCGGAAACGAGACTATGTTTTTAAAAATAGTTGACTATTTGAAGTTCTAGCAAATTCCGTTACAATTATTTCATTTTTCAAGATATTTTTGTTGGTAGATAACCTTCTCTTGTGAATGGAAGTATGTGAATGTTCAATTTTCAAGTGTTATTAAAACTGATATTCCGTTCAATCAACTCTTGTATGGTTATAAATAATTGTATTACTTCAATGAATACGAAAGATGAATCAAGACAATCAATCATGCAGTTGAACAGTAGACAATGAAGCGGTATTTTCTTCTCTCTAAATACATGAGAAAACGCTCAGAATAATTCCGTTCAAATAAAATCCAAATCATTACCATCAACTTCAAATGTCCGAATATATATTATATCGTCAAACGATTTTCTACGACACCGAAAAAACTAGAAAGTAGACGGGCATTTAAGATGAGTATATTTTCGTGAGGGTTTCGACAACATTCAATATTATTATAATCCGACGATTGTAACGTTTCTCACGATAATCGTCGGCGAATAGCTTTTATAGAAATTACATTTACGAGAGTTGCTCGTAATTATATTGGTCGTTTGTCGTCTGATTGTCCTCTTCACGTATTCGGTCGCGTTCGTTCGATTGATCGCGCGTGTTCACATTCGTGTTCGTGCCAACCGGACTCAAAGGTGACCTTGAAAAGTCTCTGTCAATGTCGACGGCTCGAGTGAAATAATTTGAAGGACATTACAAACCATCAATTACATTGATTGATTCATTATCGTTTGTTTAACGACCCCTCCAACAGCTACGTTATACGGGGGTGGGAATGAGCAGGTGATTATGAAACTATGAAGTGATGATAAGTGAGAGGACGTCCACAAAAACCCATGCCTCATTTGGGACTCGAACCTACGTTCAACGGTGACTTCAGTTTCTAAAGCGGTGCCTCAGCTGACCGAGCTACCGAGAGCAGCAGGGTTTAGACGTATTTCAAGTAAAATAAGAGAATCACGAATTGTTATGAGAATATATCGGATACCGTCAACAGAGATACCACTTCGTGCACGAGTCCAGCCGAACCCGAACGTGAGAGAACGTGAAAACGCGCATACCTAAAGCAGAACACGGCATTATTGAACGGAGAAAGCATTGGAATATATTATCGTACAGCTGTTTGGAGTATTTGCAGAAACATGCGATTAGAGAGAGAGTGAAGCGACGCGAGTAATTGGCTTCTGCACGCAAAGCTCTTTCTAGATGGCGCTAGTGGGCGACTGCATCAAGTTTTCAGAATACAAGGTCTCCTCGATTTTAAGGAGCCAGTGAAATTCATCAAAGTAACTTTGATGATATTTTCAGCTCTGGCCACATTGCAGGTGATTTTAATTTTTTTGCTATTCTTGATATTAGAAATCATGAAATATTAAGTTGTTTTTTCATCACATCGGAGATTCCCTTCACTAGGCCATCATATTCTAGCCAATGGCAGACCCTGAACATGTAAACAAATAGTCACCGCATTCTTTGATTAATTATCTTAGTGGCAGTGATGCAAAGCCATCTCGAGTGCCATGAACAATATTGCACAACTCACTCTGACATTTCACAAACCAAATAGGTGATGAGATTTGCGAGGTCAATTACGTTGAATTGAATGAAACGAGAAAAAAGTGATTCGGGAATAGCTATCTGATATTTTAGTAATATCACCAGAAAATCGTTCCACATAATAAGGTCCATGATGTCAGGAGATAAATCACCCAATAAAAGTAATGAACATCCGAAATAAGTGAAACGGAAATACAAATTGTGATAAAAATTGGAGAAAATTTGCCACTATCTATACTATTCAACATGATGACGTACAGTTTGTGTGCACAATCAGTTTGAACACTTTCGATCAAACAATCTCCAAATATTGAAAATTCTCATACGAATTAACTAGAAGAAATTTTGAGATTTTTTGAAAATTGTGTACGGTGGACGTCAGGTGACCATCTTTGAAGTAGACCTGGACAGAGACCCGCTAGCGCACCTAGTGAGAGCTGTTGGAAGCGCAGAAGGTGATGGTTCAGTACCTTGCCGCAATGTACAGAGTCAAGGTGCTTAGAGTCGACGGTTTTGACCGGAGACTTGGAGTTCTCAGTCCAGTCTCAGATTCACGGTTATATTTATAGATGTATTATATCAGTTCCGATGATATTAATATAAGTTACAAGTTCAAATACAATAGTTCAAAAAACCGTACCATTTCATTATTTTATCATCACTTTTGTATATATACATAAATAAATATATACATATATTGTTTTACTGTAGAAACTTTTCCAACAAATACGTTAGCAAATTTCGAACATATGGAAGAAAAATTAAAGGAGAACCACAAACAGCCTATTTTATTTATTCATTCATTTATTCCACGTTCCGTTGTTGGAAAAGTTGAAACAATTGAATAATGAAAAATATTCATGGTGTATAGGCCCAATTTTGTTTTTATATATTCATTTATACACACATATTAATTTTCATCATGTATATACCGATTATTCAACAATTAATTTAACATAGAAGATACAATTTATTCAAGGTTAAGTCTTCGACTCTGAATCAGTAGATTTTTGTGACAACTTCTTAATTTATGTTATTCCTAAACCGTAATCACTATTTCACCGAGAAGTTAAACACGCATCAATTTGATTCCACTCAAAGGTTAGCACCGCCATATTCGTCATCTTTAACCTCAAATCAATTTTTTTCTTGTAATCTCATCGATCGTTCATCAGACGACGAACGAAAGAGATGAACGAAGTTGATCATTTCGAAGATTTCACGACGTGATATATTTGTCAGAGAAGGCGCGACGCGATATTCGAAAGGTCGCCCAAAAGTTCCTCTTTACAACAACGTTACTGTAATATACCATTCATGATCAACAAAATTATTAGGATCGCCGATACCGTATTTTTGATATTAAGATGAGATAACATAAGATAAGTATTTATTGTCAAAGATCCTCATTATACATTACAGCACAGGATTTAGAGACACGTATTATATACATGATTGTGTATACATACTACATCAACAATGTTGTACTATTGTCGACACTATTCTATGAAATATTAATATTAATAATAACAAAAGTGAAAAATCTATGTACAATATTGATTTTCATAGTTATTGTGATAAAAAAGACAAGAGTATAGAGAAATAGGGTACGTTAAATATAAAATGTAAAGCTTCGTAATAATGATTTTGATAATATTATAGTAATAATAGTGATAACAGAAAAATAATAATGAAATTATAATAATATGATAATGTAGCATAGAGAATAGTAACACTGAAATGACATATTTTGAAATGGAAGAACTAGGCCTAATTAGAGTGATGTTTCCAGGAATTCTAGTGTGGAGTAACAGCAGTGTTTAAGGAGTAGTTGTTTTACTGCTCTCTTGAATTTATGAACATCTTGAATATATTTTATCTCTGAAGGCAATTTATTAAACAGTTTGACGCCTTGGTAGTCAACTGTATTTTCAAATGCTTTGAGGTTGTGCTGCTGGATTGATAGATCTATTTTGCGCCTGGTGTCGTGGTGATGATCGTGATAAATTGAATTTTACAATCGATATCGCTATGATTGAATGGAAGAAATGACTATATCGTGTCTTGGAAGCAGAATAGTCACAACGGAAACATCAAATTGGAAAATGAACGTAGCTGGCCATATCGGTACGTTAACCGCTCTGCGCCTTTCATTCAATCGAGTGACAACGACTTGAGTTCATTGTACGTAATTATTACGAATTCCGGGCAGCAAAGTATAAAGAATATTTACAATTTTCTTTCCATTCAGTTCATTGTTTTCAATAGCAAATATTTCCAATTCTTCGATTCGTACCGAATCAAAGTTCTGGAATTTCGATAATGACTACCCTAAATATTACACACTTCGATATAACATCACACTTTTCTTACATAACCAATCCAACGCAGCGGGATTACCGGCTCGAAACTATTCTCATTCGGACAAAAAGAAAAATCACACATTCATCTACCAACTCATATAAGAAGAAATGTTTGTATTCATATATATATAAACGTCGAGAGACAAGGCTATTTTCAGAACCGCCAACTGTTTCACGGAAGGGTAATCCGCAAAATGACTTTTAAATGAGACTATTATAACATATATAGGCCCATATATATATATATATATATATATATATATATATATATATATATATATATATATATATATATATATATATATATATATATATATATATATATATATATATATATATATATATATATATATGTATTAGACATTTCATGATCTACTCAAGAACTGGGCTGTACAACAAGTCAGTAAACGTTCGTACGAGATTAAACATCGGCACACGTTAGGGTTTTTGACGACGAAGAAAACACTTTTCCATTTTTCAGGTTATGTTTGACGTAACATCGCGAATAAGATCGGCGCACATTCAGGCGGTCCGTTTCTCGTTTCGGAGAAATTTGTCCTTTTAACGATAACACTGTCGAGCGATTAGCGACAACAACAATCCAATATAATAACTAATTCAACGCCATTTCAGATGTTATTGATGTCCAATAAAAGAACTTTCATTCATTTGATTCTGTCATTTACGAACGTGGTACCAGCCAGCATTTCCAATCAACTACTCGATTCAATTCATTTTGTTTCGTTCAAATTCATTAGTTCAACTTATTGTCGTGATTCTTCAATCGTTATCGTATTGAGAACGCACGAGAGTCGATGCAACGAGTCATCGTTTTTTTCGTGATAATTTCGACCGTGAAAGACACTGAAATTATAATACATAACACGAACGCAGATATTTTCCATACGTTCGAGATGGTTCACCGACGCGTACAAACTTTTCAACTCAATCACCTAATTTTCGAAGATATGAAGCTGAACAATTACTTTTTTTTAGCTGTTCTAATTCTTACGAATATTATGAAATAGAAGTTGGATAGTTTTCACGTATATCATCTTGAGAGTGGAGTGTTTCTCTAGGATCAGAATATAAGTTATTTGGCATTGACATTTGGACAGTATGAGATATCAGAATGAGAATTCAAATATATAGAAAGAAAAACATTCGAACCTTCTTTAACATGCCTTGAAAATAACGTGAAATGAAATGACAACACTTGGATTTCAATATTTTCACAAAAAAGTAGGCCTACAGCAAAAAAATTGTTTTTCAAGCTGTAGGCCTACATCTGTAGAAATCATTCAATGTAGGTTGAATGGTTTTCACTTATACCATTCAAAAGTTATCATGAAAAAACTGATATTCACCTAAATCAACTCCCATGTTCTCTCAACTCATTTTATTACGATTTTTTTCATGGACATCAAACAAGTGTGGAGAAAGTGCGTACCAACCCGCTAATAAAGTCTTAGCGGTGATTGGATCAAACGGAGGACATGTACTGCTTGTTGGCAGCCTGCGGTCTTGTCGCGTTGGCGCCTCCGTCCCTGTTCTCGAACATGGCGGCCATGTCCCGTATACAGTACGACGGAGAACCCGAGGACTTCCTACGACCGATCTCCCCGTCTCGGGAGACTTTGACGTACCCGACGTGTCGATCGAAGCGGGCCTCCTCGCGTCCCCTTTCCACGTCTTGTCCGCGCCCGGCCGCATTTCCACGACCGGCTTTTTCGGGACGTCTTTATTACGGTTCGTTTCCGTTTTTTCCGACTTTTTGTGAGCCTCCGTTCGGCTTTTCCAGGTTTGCGTTCGAACGGGCGACGTCGGCGAAGCGTGAGCAGGGCGGTTTCGCCAGTATCGGTCGGTCGAACCGGTCTCGAAAGACGTCGGTCGCTTGGCCGGTTCGACGGCGCGTTTCGGGCTCTCGGGTTTCGAACGGAGGCGCCCCCGAGTGGGGCTCTTCAAACTCGGAGCCATTTCTTTCGGACTCGAGTATTTTCTGTCTGAAATTCTTTGCGCTTCGACTTTGGGCTTCGGACTTCTGAATCCCATTGTGACGTTCATCTGGTCGGAACTCTGTCGCTCTTTGACCGTCACGCATGTTATCGGCCCCTCCTGCGCGACCTTTTTGTCCGGACACTTCGGCATCCTTCTATTCCGAAACACCGTATCTTCGTTCCTGGCACTACCTAATATGACCGTCTCTAATTTACGAACTTCCGGGTATTTAAACCGGGACTTATCCCAACTGTGGGGCTTTTTACTGCGCTCTGGAGATTTATATGCCTCCACAATTTCATCGACTGTTTCCGACGATTCCTCAAACCTGGAAATGGCGACCGTGCCCTTGAAACTGTTGCACCCCACACGTTCGTTGAGATCTTTGACGAGATCCATCGGTTCGTCAGGACTCGATACCGTCTTCACCACCTTCATCTTGAGTCGCTCAACGATAGCGTCGCTCTCTCCCTTGAAACTTTCCGAGCGATACTTTTCCCTCAGGAACATTCTCCGCTCCTCTTTGTACTTCTCTATCCGGGCCCGACGTTGGGCGTCGTCGAAATCCGTAGAGTTCAACGATTTCAAGACGCCGGAATCCTGCCGGCAATCGTCATTTTCTGCGCCGTCTTTGACGATATCCGGCGACGTCAACACACGCGTGATTTGATTCTCGTTGTTCGCCGACTGAAACTGGTCTTCGTCTAGCGACACGCTGAGTGCGGTCGCATTGGCAAGCTTGCGCGCCGTCTTGGCGGCACGCGCGCGCAGGCACGGGGGCAGCGAGCCGGCGTCGCCGTAACGACGGTTCAGTTTCGGCGTGACTGCGCCAAAGTCCTTGTCTTTGTCGCCAAGCTCTTTGCAGACGTCCAGGTCTTTAGTCGGCGACGCCTCGAACTTGGAAAGAAGCTCTCTGATGCTGACTTGCTTTTTGATGGAGGCGTTCGACGTGCGGATCTCCTCGAGTTCTTGTCGCATCTTCCGTTCGCGGAGTATGTCGCGACCGATTTCCGACTCGAACTTTCGTTTGTTCGGATCTGCGCGGTTCGAACCGAGGAAATCTTCCAGACTGTCCGACTGTTTGCGATTGTCGCTAACAACAACGGAATGTTCTACGATGGAACGTGGTTCCTCGGACACGGTTTCACTGGCGTCCGAAGTGAACGACATGCAATCGCCCACGTTGGAAACGTCGCCACTTTCGTCGTTCTGTCGATCCAATAAACTCTCTTCGACATGCGGAATGTCATCGACGACAGCGCGATCGTCGTCGAACGAAATTGCGGATTCGTTTGGTTCGACGTGATTCTTGTATTCGATGACCGGTTCGACGGCACACGGGAAGTCGTCGATCTGTATCAAGTCCCCGACGACGCAGTTCGAGTATTCGGGGTAAACGATCTCGGGTGAGAGTCGATCGCAGGTATTGTTTTGTACCGGCGACTCGAGTTGAGGATCGACCGCGGGCGAGACGGGGTCCGTGTCGCCCGTGTCGATCAGTTGGTTGATCTCGTGAACAGATCGACGCAGGTACTTGACCTGCTGGTAGACGACTTCCGGGGGAGATTCGTGTCGAGATGTTGGCGCCGGGTCCATGGCGAACGGGGAAGCGATGGGAGAAACCTGGAAGAAGGACAATTTATCTCATTGGCCGACTAGAAAATACGATGGAGATGTAGGAATTTAGCATCAACAAAATAGGCGATGGAATCTGAATATTCCAAAATGTCCATTCTTTTTGGTTGACTTTGTGTTCCATGTTATTTTTTATCCATTTAACATCATATTGTAAATCACTATTTTACTCGATAATTGCCATTTTCAGAGTATTTCACGATGAGTGGGATATTCTGTGGTATTCCACGAAATATGCACAATTTCGATTGTATTGAGCTGTACGGGCGGATACTGTAGAGAATATTATTGAGTGTGAATATGAAAGTATGTGGGGAACCTGAAGGTAGATTGTGAAGGATATTATCCCTACAATTGAATACCAGTTGGAGAGAGTAGCCTATTTTGCGCTACAAAATGCTATATTTTAAGAAATATACGCGACGAGAGCTGAAAATGAAGAGTATCTCCACAACTCTTAGAAGCATGACCACACTTCTAGGATTTTTATTTGAGATCTCAGTTAACCACTTGACAGCCTGGTCACTACCGATAGGTCACTACCGATAGGTCACTACCGATAGGTCACTACCGATAGGTCACTACCGATAGGTCACTACCGATAGGTCACTACCGATAGGTCACTACCGATAGGTCACTACCGATAGGTCACTACCGATAGGTCACTACTGATAGGTCACTACAGATAGGTCACTACCGATAGGTCACTACCGATAGGTCACTACCGATAGGTCACTACCGATAGGTACTACAGATAGGTCACTACCGATAGGTACTACAGATAGGTCACTACTGATAGGTCACTACCGATAGGTCACGACCCTACCTGACGGCCAGGCTATTCTCCACTCAAGAGTCCACGGGAGTCGATTAGTGACGTATCAGTTGGTTGGTGATAACTTACAAACAGTATGAGATATCACAATTATAATAGAGGAAACACGGATATGGTCATAATATATATAATACGCTATAATATAATACAGTGGAAGCTCTTTTATACGTTTTTCAGGGAACCAGACTGAATAAATGTATTAACGTGAAAAACTCATTAATGAAACTGTTCAACATGTGGAGCATATGGGTTGGATCAGAAAATAGAGCTTATAGGCCTAAATGTCATAAGATAAATGCTCAAACGAGAAACTTATAACAGAGGTTTTACTGTATAATATAATATATATAATATGATATATGGCTATAATATCTATGACTATCGATAACGTAACGGGATAAGCAACATGGCGTAAGTCCTATCCTTTTAACGGGAGCCCGTAGACTGGACCCCGATATTGTGGGCCACAAAAGTGTATTAAATGTCGTGTGGATATAGTGGACCACAAACTAGATATACTGTACCCCAAAGCTCGTTGGACATACTGCACCCCGGTATTCTGGTACCCAATATAGTGGGCCACAAAACCAGGACACGGGTGGTCCAGAATATCTTTTCCGAACTACCGAAGTGGTATTGTGGACCCCAATAAACTGATACACAAAGATTTGTCATCAGTTTATTGGGGTCCACAATACCACTTCGGTCGTTTGGAAAAGATATTCTGGACCACCCGTGTCCTAGTTTTGTGGCCCACTATATTGGGGACCAGAATACCGGGGTGCAGTATGTCTAACGAGCTTTGGGGTACAGTATATCTAGTTTGTGGTCCACTATATCCACACGACATTTAATACACTTTTGTGGCCCACAATATCGGGGCTCAGTTTATTGGGGTCAACAATGACAAATCTCTGTGTATCAGTTTATTGGGGTCCACAATACCACTTTGGTCGTTTGGAAAAGATATTCTGGACCCCCATGTTCTAGTTTTGTAGCCCACTATATTGGGGACCACAAAACCAAAGTATTTGTACAATTTTCTGGTTTAAACGTGTGGGCCACAATAATGGGGTCCACTTTATCCTTTTCTTGGGGTACAGAATATCGGGGTTCACAATACTGTGGTCCACAAGAGCGGTACCCCTTTTAACATTAGGCCGTTGATGGAATCAGCGCGCTTTCGTGTACATTTCTGAGATTCGCAATTTCAAATCAAATCGTACGTATTAGGCTCATATTCCAATGTATAGTACATAGTTGTACAATTGCATTGTTTCTGATCTTTCTCGTAGATGATGAGTAATTATCCAGTTATCAAATGGTAAATATAGCAGTAGCTCTTGACTAGGGGACCAAATGCTTTCACAGACCTATTTTCAATTCAAATTGGCCAATTGAAATGAAATGTATTCCAATATTGCTTAATGTAGTTGGGAAGAGCTGGATTCGCAGATTGCATTACATCTATTACTTGTATAGATCAACATACAATAAAACCAGCAAATCATCATAACATTTGTGAGGCGGCATCCTTTTGATATACGCATGGTGCGAAAGGAAAGCGCCATGTTGCTTATCCCGTTATGTTATTGATAGTCATAGATAATATATAGGCTATAAATATGGCTATTTAACTCGTGTTGAAACATTCCTGAGAACAAGAAACATGAACATGACTGATGTAGCGTGGCCGGTTCCGTTCCCCTCAATCAACGCGCTACGATTCCTCAACGCTCAGACCTACCTCAACATCCTCGTAGAAGTTCTCCTCGGACCTCTCCGCTCCCGGCAGATTCTGGTACACTCCGCTCCCCCGCTCCTCTCCCTCCTCCTTCCCCTCGAGCTTCTTCGGGCTGCGGACGTTCCCGTATCTGATCGTGATCAGCGACTCTTTCACGGGACTCACCGCAACATTCTGATACAACGACGCGTCTCGCAAGGGCGATTCCACCGTTGATGGCGACGTATTCATCAAGGGCGATGGAGAACTAATGGGTGAAATATCCGCCAAGGGCGATTCGGTCACCGGAGGTATCGCGGTCGTCAAGGGCGACACATTCCTCAACGGCGATACGTTCTCGTACTGCGACGTTTCTCGTAAGGGCGATTCGACTGTCGAAGTGTTTCCCAGATGTAATGAGAAACCTGACGGTGAAATGTTTGTCAATGAGGAATCGATCGCGGTCATCAATGGCGATACGTTCTCGTACTGCGAAACGCGTTCAGGCACGTTCTCGTATCGGAAAGCGTTCTCGGAGAGGTCGGAACCGAACGTCGCGGACTCACGTATGGAGCTCATCATGGTGGGCGTGACGTTCTCGCTGAAGTTTGGCGACGGCGTCAAGTTGGGAGCCGAGAGACGGTTGTACGGGATATCGAGGCTGGAGGACTGCGACATGTTGGATTGGGTGCGTAGGAAGTCGGGGGAGACGGCAGAGAGGCGTTTCGAAGGGGTGGACGGGGTGGAGAGGAGGTTGGACGTGGAGGGGGACGTGGAGTAGTTGCTGTCGCGGTCCACCAGGGGGGTGTAGAGCAGCACGGGTGGGGTGTGGGGCGTGGCGGAGAGAGGGTCGTAGCTCTCGGTGTCGGAGAACGAGTAGGTTGATAGCGGGTGGACTTCAGCTCGGATCACAACCTGGAAATGAAGTTTGATTGATGAAGGTTTGAAGTTTTTCCGACGTTCCGTCGGTAGAATCAAAATGTGATTGTGAAAGTGAGTTCATTCCTAGGAAATTTAATTTGAGGTTTTATGAATTGAACAAGTGCATATTTGAATGGGAATTACATCAGGAATTCTGTTGAATTTTTATAAAATTTCTTTTCAATTTCTTTTCTTGAAAATTTGATTTGAGGTTCATGAACTGAACAAGTGAATTCTGAGATGGAAGTTGCATCAGAAGTTCTGTCACATTTCCATGATATTTTTTCGTTGCGGATTAGTCTTCGTTTCAAAGTACGGAATACATTATGAGTGAATCAGTTTTGGGATATACAGTTGAACCAACTTTTATACGTTTTTCAGGGGACCAGACTGAAAAATTGTGAGGGTGTGCGAATCCATGTTTTTCGAATCGAATCCGAATCCACTTTCAGATTCGGATTCGGTTCAACATAGAAGATTCGAAAATTTCGAATCTTGGCGCCAAAAACGTGGCAACATTTCATTGTCAACTTTATAGATCGCGTCAGCAAGTGCGATGCGCACTAGCCTACGAGTGGGTGGGATCGTCATATATGGCCGGCTTCGATTGGCGTTCGGCCGTCTCGAGTCGGACGAACGACAGTCTCGTCAAAGACCTTAGTATCTAGCTTCGTTAACGAAGTTAGATACTCAGGTCTTTGGTCTCGTCCTTGTCAAGGTTAGACCACACACGTCACGACCACGCAGTACTAGGATTACAGACGCCATGCAGCAAACAGCTACGATGTTTACAACTGCGCGTTGAATAAAAATGATGGAAATGGAGAAAATGATGCTTCTTCATGATAAAACATTTTTTAAACGTGTTTTCAGTGGAAAACCTCTCAGTTTCAAGTCATTGGGAGAATGCTGGGATAAACTCGTGAAGGAACTTTCCAAGGATTACACACTTACCCTGTAATCCTGATCCTGTAATTAAAGAAGTAGGGCCTTACTTTGTATCCCTACATGGGATACAAAAAAAATGAGAAATTACAAAAAAAGGCAAAAATAATATAAAAGATCTGAATACTAGGGGTGTACGGGTAGTGTTTTTTTGGTTCGGGTCGGGTTCGGGTCAGGTAGTGTAAATACATTCGGGTTTCGTTTCGTTTTTCAGGAAAAATACTGCATTTTATCCTCGAAATGAAAAAGTTGCGCGACTAGGCCTATCTACTGGATCCAGGCCTAGGCCTACTGAAGGTATATACCTAGAGCCAGTCAAGTGATCTATATTTGCTTCCAAATACAGATCCCCATCTATATCCTCCTCACTCATCACGAGATAGACGTAGCTTAGGTCTACGTGGTAAAATACTCCAAGTTGAAACAAATTTCCAACACCTTTCAACAAAATTTGGCCTCCATCTTTGTTTTCAAAATGCTTTGGAAACAAAGACATCTCAATTTTGAGACTCAGCTTCTAGTAGTTGTTTGCAGTGGATCAGTCAACAAATGAAGTAAATGGCGCCAAAACCGCGCGATATCGAAAAACCCGATTTTAGTGTTACATGAGTATCACATCGGGTCGGGTTGGGTAAAAAAACCCGACCCGACCCAAAATCTCGGGTACCTGAACACCCCTACTGAATACATTAATACATAAAAAAGAAACCTATAGGCCTAAAAACCCCTACAAAATACTGATATCCAAAAATGGAGTGACGTATCTCGGTGATGGGCTCTATACCCGCCTACTGACCGTGTTGTCTGGGGACTGAGAGTCTATAAACCGCAGTTCCTCAGCCGACGAAGCCAGCTGCTCCTCGAGCCTTGACCTCTTTGACCGCGTCGAGTCTGTCAGCGAGAGCGACGGGCACGTCTTCTGCTTCTTAGGCGACGCCTCCAAGCTGGGGCAGTTGCTCTCCTCGGGGCGGGCGCGCGGCACGGCGGCGTCGCGCAGGGGCAGACGCTTGATAGACAGCTGTTGACACACCGTCAGCAGGGTTTATTAGTTATATTGTTCATTTATATTTAATTGGTAGACATATTTTAATGTTTTGAAATGAGATTTTACAGTAGGACCTATGTTATTTTTATTTTTTTTAATTGGGTTTTAACAACGCACTGTAATGATTACTAAGATCTATTGGCGTCGGATGAATGATTAATGAGATGATGGGATGATGAGATGAAGGTTTTTTATGGGTAGAGGGAAGGATAGTGGGAAGGAAGCGGTCGTGGCCTATATTGTAGGAGCCATCTTGGCATTAGCCTAGACTACAGAGGGTGCATTCCTGTACAATTGGTTTTATCTAGATAATCCTAGTCTAAGTTAATACCGTGTTGATATCGGTTTTAGAGAGGTTTAACTTCGTATTCCTGTACGAGTTTTATAGTAGGTTTAAGGGAAGCGTAGGTTAGTACGTCGGTAAAACAGTTTTTTGACAAATGTTGTTACAAATCAGCTAAAATGTACCTAAAAATCATCAAATTTCAACGAAACTTGAACTAAATGAAATCTCAGCCTAAAGCACAATTTTCAATGAAATTAAATGGAAAACAAAAGTTGACCTATGAGGGATTGAACCCCGTCCGACTTCCTCTGAATGCAGCCGCGCTAACGATGAAAGATCTGCCAGTGTAAAATTTTGCTCTTAGAACAACATAAGTATACAAGCTTCGAAAAGAATTCTGGCAAATGAATTATTAATAATAAAACTGATGGTAAAATTATTTCAAAACATTCACATTCCGTTGCCTTCAGTTCTTATTCTAGAGATCACATTTCCGTAACGATATTAACTATATTAGATATTTAAATTAATATTTGAAATCCTGAGGTGGATCTTAAAACACGCTAAACCCGCTCTTTGGCACGTTTAAGTTAATCCTGCTTTTCTGGTATTATTTCCGGGTCTATCTTTTTAGGAATACCAAGTTAGTACCAATATCACTAAAACCGGATTAAATCGTACAGGAATGCGCCCCCAGAGGGAAACCACGAGAAACCCCTGTAAAGATGGACGGTGGCGGGGATCGAACCGGGTCCGTATGCCCACTGCCTCCCGGATCACGAAGCAAGTGAGCTAACCACTCAGCTACTGTGCCAGTTTATGTTATTCAAAGTGTTTTTAGATGTATTGTATCAATGTATTCTATTTGATATATATCAATGTATCTTCGATTTTTTATATGTTGTGACTATGTGAAGAATGTATTTTTTGACTATCCATACACGTAACATCATAAATCATCATTTCCTCGTCAAATGCTGAGGATGTAAGGTCATCTTTGGATGAAAATTGAATAGATAAATGAATAAATAAATACATTAACCACTTGCTTACCAAATTCACTGAACCTACTTTTACCATTCTAATAGTAATTAAAAATTATGAACAAGCCTGACATTTGACACAGGATCTAAGCCTACTTGAATCGCTTGAAAGACTGTTATCATTATTATATTCTAACTGTGAACTAGAATCATCATTTTCATCATCACAATCACTGTCAAATACTGCATTCAGAACAGTTTCACTGTTGTTTGCTGGTTTCTGATAGCCATTGTTGCTAATGACAGCTGCAAGGTCAGTTTGATGCGTCAGTAAACATCATTTACTCAAAGAGTTACTACCTTTATCGACTTAGTCTGTGATTAGTTCAACAGTTCACTACAAGAGCTATCTTTGTAGCCATACTATGGCACATTCTGACGGTAACTTTGGGAGATATGGATTTAAAAACGACGCGCAGTATTAGCGGGCCTCACACGTCCTTTGAACTCCTTTGAACTGTACTGCATCATTTGGGTATTTCCGTCAACGTTCGGCTGTCAGACGTCACCGAAGGGACAGCTTATGTCCAGATAGTAATATCTCAACAATACAGAATAATATGAACAACGAATTGAGCACGTATTGCGAGGTGAAGAAATATAACACTGACCACACCCAAAAAAAAAATGCAATTTTTTTTTTCATAGTGATTTTTTTATTTCGACACAGTTTTACATTAGAATCGATTCCGAATTGACTCTCGATTATTTGATGTCATCACAACAAGCTGTGGGAGTATCCACTTGGGCCCGTCATTTCCCATTCTGTTTGTGATTCCCCTTTCATTTGCAACTATTATAAATATTACCAGGAAAACGCAGGATGCGCGTTGTGAGATGAGCTTGGGGTATGGAAATGTAGAATGAAAAATAACTCAAGTCAGCTCAAATTACATCAACGAACTTTGGATTACTTCAAACGTTTCAATACCTCACCCGCAACTTGTTGATATTCATAGTGCTGCAATTTGTTGCATATGTTACACTTTGCAAATCCAATTGATACAAATATCCAATAAAATGTGCAGTTTTATTGCGTTTTCTTTGTTATTTCTCATCCGATTGTTACACAAATCTCTGAAAAGGTGTATAATAGTATTTTTCATATCCAACGATAATCTGAGAGCTTTTGAAAAATTCTTGTTTCCCAAGTATTTTTCCTCCGGGTTATTCTTATGAGAACTTTTAAATCTTCACGATTTCAATTCCGTAAAAACCTCATGAACGATTTTCCTGAATAACAATTCCAGCCTATTCTGGTGTGACAGAAATATGAAGAAGAAGTTTCAATTCGATTTTTTTCCTTGACCTGTATGCCGCGTACAAAATTACATACGAGAAGAAAAAAAAAATGAACATAAAAACGAAGCCCATTTTTTTTCGGTATGTGAAATGGAATCTTCGCTACGCTCATCTATTAATTAAATTATATCATATTCTGACATTGTGAATCGAATGTGAACATATCTATACACAGTGAAACCTTTAACCATTGTTTTTCAAGGGACATGAGAAATTAAACCATCCATTCAGGAAAACCATCCATCCAGGAAAATTCAACATTGGTGATGCAGGAGTGGGGTGAGATACAGTCGAGCCCGCATATAACGAATTTCAAGGGGAATAAAAATCTGTTTGTAAAAACAGAATTTCGTTATAGAGATTTATTGCTCTTTTTCATAACAGCACTTGAATTTTAGAGATTTATAAAGATAGGCCTACATTTACGACTTAGGCCCTAGTATAGTACTGTATTAGGCGACATATTATCATCGCATCGTATCATCACTTAGTGTGTTTGTAGAAAGTAATAGAAAACAACAATGTCCTTTCATAAAGAACTCATCATCTGCCATCACATGACACCACCACTCCCCACTTCTCGTGTTTTATTTCCTAGGTTACAGGACACTATCACGAATGGAAATGAAGGAATGTAAACAAAAAATAGATAAACAAAGTCATTGAAGATGTCACCATCACTTTATTATTTAGTGCGCGTTGAGAGAGTGTTTGGTTGTGGGCCGTTCCACTGTGCGTGGGACGGGGAGGGAGGGGGGTGCAGCAAGAGTTATGACCACGTGCTGTACGCGTCACCAGCTGCTACGATGTAGCTTACAGTCCGTTCAAAATAAATGTAACCTGCAAATAAATTCACGCAAAATGCTCCGATTTTCGAATATTTTGTTGGAAATAGCTGAAAATAATGAGGAAAATATGCTGTAAAGTGACAAAAAATTCGTAATAACCAAATTTTGAAATATAAATCACTTCGTTATAGGTCTTTATTTAACATTGTAAGGATAGGAGATTTGAAGGGGAATGTTAATTAATTCGTAAAAACCGAAATTTCGTTAAAACCGAGTTTGTTATATGTGGGCTCGACTGTATAATGAACGATACAAGCAGGAGAACGATGGATCCGGGAACGAGGCATAGAGGTTTCACTGTTCACAGATAGATATATGAATGATCGATAATTCCATCATATTATATTCATATCGATATGTAAATTTCATACAATAACAATCATGTTGAATTCATTTTCTGATCCTGGAAAATGTTGATTGTTATTATTTCATAATAGTTCATGAATGAATATTTTTGATTGGATTATTTGTTGACGAGGCCGCCTCGAAGTCTTCAAACAAACAAGATGTGCCGCTCCCTAATGGTTGCGGCTACGGAGAAACGTGCACATGAAATGTCTACTTATATTTTCGTATTTACCAGAGACAAGAATGGAGAAAGACTGCCGACTTTTCTCACTTGCAGTGAACCAAAAAATATATTGACCAAAAAAATACTATCTGAAAAAAAGCACGATTGACAAAGAAGGTGAGGACAAAGTAAGAGGTAATAATCCCCGATACAATCAGAAAAAAACATGAAACCCAGATTCTCTCATTTTATTCCTCGTCTCAATTGTCAAATAATTACGATCCATCAAGATTTCAACACCGATGAAAATAATACCATAACAAAAACCCACCACGACGCAAGCTCGGAATGTTTCCGACCAACCAGCAGCTTACCTTGTTGAGGCCGAGATCGGAGGGCGTAGAATTCTTCCTGAGGGAGGTCTTCCGGCCCGGCTTGCCGCACAGAGACTTCCTGCCGATGGGAGGAGACCTCTTGGCAGCAGCGGAGCGCTTACGCGGGTGCTCCAACACCGTGGGGCACTTGGCCGGCAGCTGGCTTGGACCCCCGCCTACGGCAACACAAACGGGGACCGTTAGCGATTGACGTCAAGGGGGACAAGAGTTGGGCGTTGGAGGTGAACTCAAACGTTCGCACGATTCATTGCACGTATGTTCATTCCATCAATATTCAGTATTGACATGATGTAGTGATACCAACATATATCTTATCATAAAATGAAGAAGGTGTACCAACTTGCATCTTCAAGGTGAAATATTTCTGGGGTCAGAATCTGAGTCCAGTATCCCGAGTGCCTGTAGCGCAGCTATCGCTTTCATATTGAACTACAATGATACACAAAGCCACCGGTAACATAGCAACTCTTATGTACATCTAAATCACAAGGAAATCTTGTAAATCGCAGCAGGCAATCGGGACCTTTGGCTCTGAACTGACCGCAATAAACCACAAATACCAGCCATGTTATTAGTTTGGGAGTAGGAGCCCCTTCTTCATATTGTCATAGCCATGCCTAACCCAGCTGTCATCTCACACGTTACAACAACAACCATGACCTTGAGTGATGGCCGTCACTTGGTATAACGATGATTGATTATTGTTTGCTTAACGACCCCACCAACAACTGGGTTATACGGGGGTACGAATGAGCAGATGATGATGAAATTATGAAGTGATGATAAGTGAAAGGACGTTTACAAAAACGCATGCCTTATGCGGGACTCGAACCCACGCACAACGGTGACTTCAGTTTCTGGCAATATGTTATTTTCTTCCAATTTTCAATATCTTAAATGTTATATATTCTGTTATTTCAGTATTTTGATTTAGTTATCTTAATTCAGGCTGGTGGTAAGGCACATGTTGTTACGGGTCTTGCTCTATTCTTACCACCAGCGATACACCACATTCAAAACTCATATGTATTATAATGTATTGTGTATCAAAATGATTTTTTTTTTTTAATTCTCACATAAACAAATTTGAACTCATTTTTACAAATACTGCATAGAAAAAGTTTGATCGGATCATATAAACACTTCATATATACATGAAGATTTTGAAATAGTACCAATAGAGAAAAATAGCAGAAAACCTCGGAAAGAAAAAAATGAGAATATAATAACAACAATACAATAAATAAAATTGAACTCTTTTCCACAAAGTCTGGAAAGACTTATCAGTGGGTCAGAAATAACAGAGAATATATATTTTATGTAAAGTTCAGACTAAGATGTAAGAAAGGAATACGTTGAGTGTCCAAGAAGTAGGGTGTTCAGATTTGAAGTGATACTAAGAGAATAATTAAGAATATAGAAAGGCATAGAAGGTCAGACAAAACAAAACGACAATAATTACATGTCTATAACAAATATTATATGGATGACAAATTGAAAATAAACTTCAATACAAAGATGTATTCATAAACTGAACTGAACTGAGAATAATAATGATAACAAGACTATGCGACACGTCATCAGAGTGACCAGACAGAGAAGTAGAGGAATCACACCTCAGAGATAATACATACACTCACGGTCACTTCCGCCTAGAACATCTGATGATCTACATCTATTTTCGTATTCTGATATGTGTGCGACGTGCGTGTTTGAAGATGAATACCACCTTCGAGATCGACAATCAATAACTCGGGCGTATGGCTTGCGCGCATAGATATACTGACTGATGAGTACAATGTTAAATCAATAACTTCATCAATCATAATTTTAGAGGGGTTGATTCTCAAGACAGTATACGAACGGTTGGATAACCAATAGGATGCACGTTTTGCATCTATAACCTTTCATTGTTCGAATGCCTACATAGTATTCTTACCTGCCGTTATCAACCAATAAATGTATGTTCTTCAACATGCCAGTGTCTGATTAGCTAGAAAGTGTTACCCGTCGTTGACCAAATCTATGGATAAAATCCATTCTTTTCACATGCAAAGTGATACCAAATCAATCGCTCCCAAACGTATGAGCTGTATTTTCAAATCACTGATTGTAAGTAGGTATTACAAGTTCAACCTATAATTATTTATACACTACTTATATTCGTGACATTATAATGAGTCATGACTGAGTATATTGCTATCACCACATCGTGGTCAGGTCGTGTGACGAATGCTACGAGCTACTCACCGACTTCGATGTAGTCCGTGTCGGTCTTGACTGAGGAGTTGAGAGCGCGCGTGCGAGCCTCTTCCAGCGATAACAGCTTGGTCGGCGTCAAGATGGCCAACGACTTGGGGCGACATCTCTTGGAGCTCGCTGCAAACAACAACAACAACGTCAGGTCATTGACCTATGTGCGCGTTCTCAAGGTGCGTTCACTCTTCAGCTCCGAGCAGCGCACGAATACGTTTACTGTTGAGCGTGCAACTTCAAATTGTGGTTATGTTACCTCAAAAAATTATTCCAACTTCCACCAAATGTATCCAATCAAACTATTTGCGCTTCTTAATACTGTTGGACCATCAATTAACCAAATGAAGCCTAGTTTTACCAATCTTGGTCAACTAATCCACTAACTATTAATTAAAGGTACAAAAATAACATATGTAACCAATGGTGATTACAAGTTGGTCCACTAACTATTGCCTGATCCAGTTTTGTCGGACCGGGCCTAAGAGTATCAAAAACTGATATAATATTTCGTGCAGACCGATTTATGTATAGCAGTCTACAAGTTGGTTTCTGACAGTTTAGACAAGTGAACAAAATCTCCCGTTGCAAAGTGGGTCTCAGCGCATATTGCAGGTAGAAAGGTAGAAAAGATGAGCCTAGTCCAGATCTCAGCGAATGTTCATACATATTTTGTACGGAAGGTGCAACAGCCAGCTTACCTTGAACAGCATCGCAACAGCCAGCTCACCTTGAACGTGCAACACGACGGCTAGCTTATCTTAAACGTGTGACACGACGGCCAGCTCACCCCAAGCATTCGCCAGGGGTTGTTTCGCCTGACAGCCAGCGTACCTTGAAAAAGAAGCACGACAGCCAGCTTACCTTGAACTGGCGGACGGGCCATCATGGCGGGCAGGTTGTCGCAGAAGATGAGGTCGGCGTAGCTCACGAGGAACTCGGTGACGACGATCTGGATCCTGGCGCCCTGCGGTGCTGCCTTGCCGTTCACCTCCAGTTCCTTGCAGCGAAGCAGGTTCGGAGCCCACACGATGGCAACGTTACGTGGAGTCATGCCAGTCTTGTGACCTCGCTCCGCCACGCGCGCCAGGTGCCGCATCAGGTACTGGAGCGTTCTGGGGGCGGACAGAGACGATATTTATGTATGGACATATCCATTTTCTTGTTATTCGACTGATTATCTATATTATCCAGCCATCTATATCTGTAACAGAGTGTTACTATTGCATTAAAAGTAGGGGTGTAAGGGTGGTGTTTTTTTGGTTCGGGTCGGGTTTGGGTTCGGGTTTCGTTTCGGGTCGGGTTTCAGTAGAAACACGGTATTTTAACCTTGAAATGAAAAAGTTGAAAATAGGCCCATCTACTGGATCCAGGCCTAGGCCTACCGAAGGTACAGGCCTAGAGTCAGTCGAGTGATATATATTTGCTTCCAAAATCCAAATTCAGATCTCCATCTATATCCAGCCTTCTCACCCATCACGAGATACATGTAGCCTAAGCCTACGTGGTGAAAAAATCCAAGTCGACACTTATTTCTAAAACAACATTTCAACTAGTTTTGACATTCATCTTTGTTTTCAAATAGCTTTGGCAACAAAGATATCCCAATTTTGTTTACGATGAGCTGCCATCTACTCAGCTCCTGTGGAACTTCTGGTAGTTGTTTGCAGTGGATCAGTCAACAAATGAAGTAAAAGGCACCAAAGCCGCGCGATATTGAAAACCCCGATTTTAGTGTTACATGAGTATCAGATCGGGTTGGGTCGGGTTGGGTTAAAAAAACCCAACCCGACCCAAAACCTTGGGTACCCGAACACCCCTGATTAAAAGTTATCAGAATAGTTTGAATTCCATAGATTCATCTCAAATCCATATCGATCATCCTGAAATCTTTCAGTGTATCATTATTTGTTGTATTATTTGTTTGATATGCTACAATTAATAATTTGTTCATGAATCATGGATGATGGCTCACTGCCATACTCAATTGTTATGCTATTTATTAGTTGAATTGTAGAATATGTGAATTGTGTACCGAATTTCCTCAAAAGAGTGTTGGAGGAATAAACACAACCACGACTACTAGTACTATTGATTTATTCTCATCAATGGAGAGTAAAAAGTTTGATTTGGATCGTAATTTTCAGTGATTGATAGTCAAATTCCCAGTTTCGGTTTCACTCGGACACACGTCTCAGTGAACCTCATACATCCGGGATTATGAAAGACATTAAATTTACCATAATTTCCAGAATGAGAAAGCGAACAGAAGAGAAGAAACAGAAATGGAAAAAACACGGATCCTATGATTGGAGTTGAAGGAATATAGCATCGATTTTCATGTTTGATGGCCTGTATTTATGTGAGATAATACAGCATTTTGTAGCAAACTACTGAGAACAGGAACTGCCAACTCTAGTTCAACAACTACGGGATTATCAACAAAATAAGGCCTACACATTCTTTCGGACTTTTCAGTCTGAGGCAGGAAGTTGTCCGAGTAACACTTATTAATCACAGATGTTCAAGGCACGAGGTGACGATTCTTTTCCACTTGACACTTGGTTTCTCCAGTTATTTTCATGTTCGAACACAAAATAATATTTCATACGATCCAGCTCGATATCTCCGAAATCATGCACTTTTTCATGAAATAGTTGAATGTAGCCAAATACTTAGGAAAAGAAATTCACAGTGAAAATATATTTCTTTCTTTCATAACATCGAAACTTGATACAAAATCATTGTTCCCTGATTAAGGCTATGTATGAAAGATGGGATCGTTTGGACGGGGCACCACAAGGGCGATCTGACCACCCCATTTTGATTATTCAAAACCAATGAACTTCAACACCAGGACTGCGCTGTCTGTGACCATAATTTTTCGCCGTAGATAAAAGTCTTTCAGTTTAAACACACGAATGTTGATATCTTCCACTTTGAACTAAGTCTCTTGGGCAATGATCACTTCTTATGTGAAGTTTATCAAAATACAAAATGGACAAAATAAATTAGTGATGGGCCTATAATGTTATAATTAGGTCTATCACTATTGTCCTAGAGAGAAATAGTAGAATAGAATGTCAAATAATTCGAAATACCATGAAACACAGAGAATATAAAAAATATACATCCTTGAGTAATATTGAGATTTGATGGTCTATTTCATCAAGATAAATTCCCACATCTCTTAACGATGATCACTCGAATCTACGCCGACTAAAACAACTTCAATCAAGAAGTTCCAATCCTCCCCGCGTCGTCGCACCCACCTGTAGTGCGGGGGCGGCAGCTTGGCCACCGCCTCCCTCATCTTGACCAGCTTCTGGTCTTTTGTCGCCGCCACTGCCCTCACGAACGTGTGGTAGAGCTGATACGTGCACAGCGGGTTGGGCAGCTCGCGGAAATACATCTTAAGAAGCGATGCAACAGAGTGGATGTCGTGGAGGAACGCATCGTCCTCGTAGAGAGCGGCAACGCGGTCCTCGTCGAAGGCATTCCTGAGGAAACAAAGCCGGAGTTCAGACGTTACTAGGTCGTATTTAAACATTCATTCATTGTTTCGGACTTTTGGGAACTGAAATACTTCTATCTGCGCCCAGGGTCGTATCAAGATACTTCAATCCAAATTTTTGGTCGATATTTTTCCAATACAGAGGAACCTCTTTAGTATGTTATTCAGGAAACTAGACAGCAAAAATTATTGAAGTGAGAAACCAACTGAAGAAACTATTCAACATGTAGGAGCATATGGTTGGAATCAAAAAATAAAACTCACCAAGGCCAAAAATGTGCTAACCAGAAACTTGAGCTGCCTTTCCATAAACATGTTTGCGGAGCGGTACGAAACGAAACAAAAAAATCAGTCGATAGCCAATCACAGGCCCGAAAACCACTGGGAGTCCATGTTGGAATCTTGCAACATGGCGGCCAGGACGAGTTGGGCCAAACCCAACTTTTTTCCAAGCGATTTTCGTTGCGAATAGAATCGCTATCGCGCAATCGCTAGTGTCTACTTCCGTTCACGGCACATCGAGTGCTACTTAGTTCGAAATGAAATCACTAGGATGCGCTAGAATTACAAAATTATTTAGCACATCATGGAAACAGCCATGCGAATTCGTCACGCAGAGTTTCACAGTATTTTTTGTATGGAAAGCTAGCTTTACCAAAGAGGTTATAGTGTGGGCCTATCTTCAATACAAAATTCGTTGGGCCCAAAAGTATTGTACTCAGATTGAATGGTGGAAGTTTGAATGATGGGAACATTCAACAGTGAGGTAATGAGTCTAAACTCTGTAGCTACACTGACCCTTACTGCATCTGCCACTTGACATAACGTCACAGGTCTAGCTAGCTCCAAGAGGCTGAGGAATTTGATTGGTTCCTATTATCCAGGAGAGCTGAATACCAGGACAACACAAGATAATAACAGAGTCACTGCCACTTGACATAACGTCCTAGGTCTAGCTGGCTCCAAGAGGCTGAGGACTTTGATTGGTTCCTATTATCTAGGAGAGCTGAATACCAGGACAACACAAGATAATAACAGAGTCACTGCCACTTGACATAACGTCACAGGTCTAGCTAGCCCCAAGAGGCTGAGGACTTTGATTGGTTCCTATTATCTAGGAGAGCTGAATACCAGGACAACACAAGATAATAACAGAGTCACTGTCACTTGACATAACGTCCTAGGTCTAGCTAGCTCCAAGAGGCTGAGGACTTTGATTGGTTCCTATTATCTAGGAGAGCTGAATACCAGGACAACACAAGATAATAACAGAGTCACTGTCACTTGACATAACGTCCTAGGTCTAGCTAGCTCCAAGAGGCTGAGGACTTTGATTGGTTCCTATTATCTAGGAGAGCTGAATACCAGGACAACACAAGATAATAACAGAGTCACTGTCACTTGACATAACGCCCTAGGTCTAGCTAGCTCCAAGAGGCTGAGGACTTTGATTGGTTCCTATTATCTAGGAGAGCTGAATACCAGGACAACACAAGTTAATAACAGAGTCACTGTCACTTGGATCACAAAAATATGACCTTTTTTCAATAGATATACGGTCTCTCGAAATGCAAAAATGTGAACCATTTTCAATCCACCTCAAGAGCAGTGACATGAGTTTTTGCCAACAACAATGTCAATAAACAAGAACTGGACATGTTGCTATGGTACAAGTAAATATAAACTATTCAATGTCCTGGTCTCTTGAAGCTAGATTCTAACTGGCAGTTGCGGTATGCGTCCTGAACTGTCATTTTAATTACAGTCAAGTTTAGTGTTTATTCGATTCATTTGTTTCATTCATCCATTTGTTTATTGATTCATTTTCACTTGAGCCTATTCATCTGGTTGTATTCATATTCATATCTAGGCTTATAGGCCTATTTATTTATATTTCAGGGTTTATATTTGGTTTTATATATCTCGGTTCGATTCATCACCGTGTTGTACAAGAGTGAGCGTTAACAACGCAGTCAACGAGGTCGTAGGTCGTACCTGAGCTTCTGGATGTTGAAGGTGACTCCGGACCTACGGTAGATCCCGTCCACGATGCCGTTAGACTCGATGAATTCGGCGCAGTATTTTAAGACCATCGGTACTGTCACACAATAGCACGGTTATCAGCATATGGAAACAGTGGTTTTGGGGACTTGTAAATCAGTGGATTAGTATTTCAATCAGTAGCTAACTATGAACAAATATATTATTAACTGGAACAATATATGAAACAAGTGGCGATAAAAGATGGTCCCGATCTTGGCGGCCGCGCGTGCAACTATTAGAGAATGTGACGTCATGAAACCAGCGCGCAACTGATACGTGCGAACGTTTCAAAATAGCATTAAATTGTTTTTCGTTATTTTAATCGATTTTCTCAGCATTCTGAGAATTATAATATTGATATTTTCATATTTTCAAAGGTTTATTATAACCTAACTGACTCGCCATCGTTGCGCGCAGTCGATTTAGTAGTCTACTACTTCTTGAGATCCGTCGTACACGCGTGGCCGCTAGATGGTGCGTAAGAGCTTCATATATTCTCACAGTTGATAATATATTTGCTATGAATAGTGAAATAATTGATGATTATTATCAAGAAGATGAGCCCATTCTGGCCCACTCGGAAAGAACACCATATCTGCAGTATTTACGTTTTTGAGTTACCAGTAGATAGGCCTACATTTTATTGACTCATTTTTTCTCAGCTCTCCATTACACGTAGTTAGAATATTGTTTCTACTCTCTAAATGGGTCAAAGTAATAAGCCTAATCACCGTGTCTGCAGACCCAGTGAGGGTATACGTAAATAAAACACAGTATATACCAATACTTGGATAAATCTCCGTATGTACAGCATGAAGTGGTAGATGCGGTGTTTCATCCGAGTATACACTGACTACAAACAAGATGCATTGAGGGTTGCATTCACCCGTTGGAGATAGTGACCTCACTTCCTATCCCTCCCATGTTGAAAATACGTTCCGATTCACGATCCATGTTTAAGGTACTATTGACCGTGCGTAGATAAGTGGTGATGAAAGGAACTAACGCTAAGTTCAAGGCCGGCTCGCTGTCATCAAGTTGACCAGCCTATCAGCCATTTCTACAAAGAAACACATCAGATGGAGCAGCGATCCATATTACACAGAAAAGTCCTCTCGGTATGGTACGTGTTTTCAAGATAAGTGAAGGCACCATCTCCCGGCCGCAAACAAACGCAACCCTCAATGCATCTTGGTTACAAACCATAACACTGTTTACTAAATATCTCGGAACCGATATTTTGCAGATACTGTGTTCATTCCAAGTGGGGCAGTATTACTAGGTATTGTTATTATAAGTATGTATTGTAGGTATTGTATCATCAGAGATGTAGGAATTTAGCAATAATGGAATCAACTGTTGAATTCAAATATCTCACAAGGATATGTAGTCTCCATTCAAGATCTATTTGATAAGTAGATATCTTGAAACTTGAGTGAAACTTTGACGAGAGTGAGAAAGAAGTGAACTTCTGCCCGCAGGCAATCATCGCCCGCGGGTTCAACCCTAGCTTGCACTAGGGTTGGAGCTCCTGCGGGTTGAACCAGGATGTGTACTGTGTGCATTTTTTTTATTTTCCATTTTGAAACCATTTTATTCACACTCAACGCTCACATATCAAGTACTACAGTAGAACGTCGTTTATACGACTTTCAGGGGACTGAGAAAAAAATCGTATAAATGGATAATCGTATAAATGATTAATGAATGAACCTGGGTTCAAACAATTACCCACTGAGTAATCAATGTTTTTTTTTTGTCTTTATTTTCTTGTGTATGATGTTTTTGGTCTGGTCCGTAAGTAAAGATGCGTCACAGCACCCCCCTCTGCCCCCTTACCCACCCTCACACCACTACAGCATGCCATTATGTCCTTGACAGCTCTCAGATGACATGTGCTTTGTGAGAGACAGACGCAGACATTTACCAATGCTCATAGCAACCAATTAACACTGTCCAGATGACTCCTAGTGTGGCATTACTTTATATGTTTGACATGACATTGACAGAAAAACATTTTTTTGTTTTTCTGTCCCTGTTATAAAGGGAATATTATTGAAATGACATTTGACTTCAAACAATGAAAAGCGATCATCATTGCCTTTTTAAAATACTTCGATTTTGAAATCACTTTTCGTTGACATGAAAGAAATGCGCTCCAGCACACGCCTTGCACACCCCCTCCCCCCGTCCCAGACATTATCAGCTGTCACTGGCTGGGCAAATGTGCCAGTGTGATTGCAACATTCTTGGCAGTGTGCTTCCAAACCTTGAGGTTGGAGGTCCTGTTGCTCTAAAGAGTGATGATTGGTTTAGAAAAATGATGCGTCTCTTCATGAATATAAGTGATTCAGGACAAGACAATATCTATAAATATTTTTTGGGGTAGGAAAAACAGGTGTACTTACGCATGTGTTGTTTACGTTTTGGTTTTTTTTACGACTTTATGATGAACACCTGACTGGAATTATTGAAAATGTTGGAAGGAGACAAGAAATTTAGTTGTATATATGAAAAGTCGTGAATAAATGAGTTGTATAATAGAAGAAGTTCAACATGTAGTCTTATGGAGAATGGTTGGGACCACCTGGAAAAGTCGTATAAATGTAAAAATCAAATAAATGAGAGTCGTATAACTGACATTCTACTGTACAACAATTGCATACAGGTAGTAGACAGAAAGGTAAAAATGAACAAATAGAAATACAGCGATATTTCCAACCCTGGGCAGACCGAGGGCAAACACGTGGTGTGACAACAGCTACAGTGAAGCCTCTATCCATCGCTTTTCAAGGGACCACAAAAATTCAATTACGTATCCATGCAGGAAATCGATCTATCCAGGAAAATGTAACATTGATTATATGGGAATGGGGTGAGAAAAAAATGAATAGTACAAGCAGGAAAACGATGGATCCGGGAACGATGCATAGAGGTTACTGAATCAGTTCCTGGAATAGGTTGTGTTTGTACCTTGGTGGCCGGTGTTGAGGAGGTGCTCCCCAAGGTCGCAGCCGAACACGCGTTCCTTGAGGATCCTGGACTGCTTGCGGCAGCGGCGCGACGGTCGAGCCAGGAAGAACGACCGGAAGAACGCACCAAGCTTGCCGTGCTTGCGGAGTACTGGCTTGCAGGGCTCCGGCCCGGAACACCTGCGGGAAGAAACCCAGATTAGTGGACCACAAATTAAAACGCTCATGAAATTAACTTGAGCATTTTTTTTCAACATCGAAACGTGATACAGAATCAACAGGGTGGTGCAAGTTCGAGAGTTGAAGTTTGAGTCCACTCCGAGTTTGAGAGAAAATCGCAAGTTTCGAGTTAGAAAAAAAAAGGATAACAAAAATTGTCAAGCTAAGATTTGCGTATCAGTAGCAACCTCTGGACACTGAAATTCGAAAGAAAAATCACGTTTCACATCAAAGACAATAGGGTAGCCCTTCAAGAACCGGCTTTGAAAAGAAAAAAAATGGTAAAAAGAGAGAAAAAAAGAAGAGGATGAAAAAAGGAAAAGAAATGAAATAAGAAATGGAATGAATTATGTAACTTCATACTTTCGAGTCAAGCTGAATTCGAATTCAAAACTCGAAATTCGAACTAGAAAATCCTAGTGCTCGCCCCCCTCCACTAATCATTGCGCTGATGAAACTTGCTTGAAGGCGAGTGCGAGTGTTTCATATTCAGCAAATACAAATACAGGAACTTGAAAAAAAGATGGAAAGAACAAGAATGAAGAAAATAAAATAAAAACCGACTTGAGAAATTTTCTAGTTTACCTAAATTCAAGCTCATATCATACTTGGAACCTTTGTATTTAGTCAAACTTGAACTTGAAGTAGAAAATTCTAGTGCTCGCCCAATCCCAACAGTCATTACAGCGATGATACTTGCTGAACCAAGTGGACTGTGCTGACGTCAAGCTTGCTAGACTCACCCTGCGTTGCCCGCAGCCTGCTCGACAGCGCCGGGAAGAACGAGGGAAAAGGGCACCTTGTCCCCGATGACAGCCACGCACGAGCCCGGGAAGAAGCCTACCTGGAAGCCTCTCTTGCCTCGCCACCACATGGACTCCTCCGACGGCGGCATGTCAATCACTGAGATCATGTCCCCAACCTGGAACACACGGGAACAATGAGAACAAGGACACACGGAAACAAAGACAACAACAACAAGATTGTTATAAGATAACTACTATATTGTCAATTACGTTCTTCTTTGAAAGAAGAACTGACCATTCAAGATTCAAATGAAATTTTGTATACGGTATATTCAATTATTTATTGTGAAATGGATGAAAAATGAATGGAAACTGAAACTGTACTACCGATATAACAGGATTGAGAATCACTACTTCCAGCCTTGCATAATCTCCATTCCATATTAATTGAAAATTGAATATATTTCGATAGAGAGAAAATCATTTTTATTGACGGCTGTTCATCTTCTTGATGACTGACCATGAAGGTCCAGCTTACTACGAATTTGGAATTATAATTGCCGAAAGTGAAAATGAGTTATACAAATATAGTGATAAGATCAAAAACTTAATTATTATATAAAAAAAAAATATGAGAATTCAAGTAGATTGAGATACGCTGAAGAGATGATTGTGGAGAATATGTGATGATTTTCTTAATATTGTGGAAACTATTTCTTGAATTAATGATTTTGATACCGGTATATTAAATGATTTGAAAAAAGTAATAAAAAATGTGGGAATAGCTGCCCTTGCTCCAAGCAGGAGTCCTACAACGTCCCAGTATTCCTCAGGAATTCCATAACGTTCCGCGAGGTGAGGAATACAGGGACGATATATCTCCTTCTTCTCCGCATCTACTTCTTCCGCGTGCCCCACTCCCTTTTCAAACCTAATAGTGGGGTCGAGAACTAGAACTTTTTCATTGTTCGATATATGACATAGAGGATTCGTTGAAGTTTCCAATTTGCAGTTTGCATGATCACTGTTCAAATAAATAGTTTGATATAGTTGGTGATTTGCAATCTATGGAGATATGCACGTATATAGTTTATACCTATAGTTGATGTAATTTGCGGTTTGCAATCTAGGCCTATAGTTTGTGGGCTATAGTTTATATCTATAGTTGATGTAATACGCAGTTTGCAATCTAGGCCTATAGTTTGTGGGCTATAGTTTATATCCATAGTTGATGTAATTTGCGGTTTGCAATCTAGGCCTATAGTTTGTGGGCTATAGTTTATATCCATAGTTGATGTAATTTGCAGTTTGCAATCTAGGTCTATAGTTTGTAGGCCATAGTTTATATCCATAGTTGATGTAATTTGCAGTTTGCAATCTAGGCCTATAGTTTGTGGGCTATAGTTTATATCCATAGTTGATGTAATTTGCAGTTTGCAATCTGGGCCTATAGTTTGTAGGCTATAGTTTATATCTATAGTTGATGTAATTTGCGGTTTGCAATCTAGGCATATAGTTTGTAGGCTATAGTTTATATCAATAGTTGATGTAATTTGCAGTTTGCAATCTAGGCCTATAGTTTGTGGGCTATAGTTTATATCCATAGTTGATGTAATTTGCAGTTTGCAATCTAGGCCTATAGTTTGTGGGCTATAGTTTATATCCATAGTTGATGTAATTTGCAGTTTGCAATCTAGGCCTATAGTTTGTGGGCTATAGTTTATATCCATAGTTGATGTAATTTGCAGTTTGCAATCTGGGCCTATAGTTTGTGGGCTATAGTTTATATCCATAGTTGATGTAATTTGCAGTTTGCAATCTAGGCCTATAGTTTGTGGGCTATAGTTTATATCCATAGTTGATGTAATTCACAGTTTGCAATCTAGGCCTATAGTTTGTGGGCTATAGTTTATATCCATAGTTGATGTAATTTGCAGTTTGCAATCTAGGCCTATAGTTTGTAGTATATAGTTTATATCTATAGTTGATGTAATACGCAGTTTGCAATCTAGGCCTATAGTTTGTAGGCTATAGTTTATATCCATAGTTGATGTAATTTGCAGTTTGCAATCTGGGCCTATAGTTTGTAGGCTATAGTTTATATCCATAGTTGATGTAATTTGCAGTTTGCAATCTAGGCCTATAGTTTGTGGGCTATAGTTTATATCCATAGTTGATGTAATTTGCAGTTTGCAATCTAGGCCTATAGTTTGTAGGATATAGTTTATATCCATAGTTGATGTAATTTGCAGTTTGCAATCTAGGCCTATAGTTTGTGGGCTATAGTTTATATCCATAGTTGATGTAATTTGCAGTTTGCAATCTAGGCCTATAGTTTGTAGGCTATAGTTTATATCTATAGTTGATGTAATTTGCAGTTTGCAATCTAGGCCTATAGTTTGTGGGCTATAGTTTATATCCATAGTTGATGTAATTTGCAGTTTGCAATCTAGGCCTATAGTTTGTAGGATATAGTTTATATCCATAGTTGATGTAATTTGCAGTTTGCAATCTAGGCCTATAGTTTGTGGGCTATAGTTTATATCCATAGTTGATGTAATTTGCAGTTTGCAATCTAGGCCTATAGTTTGTGGGCTATAGTTTATATCCATAGTTGATGTAATTTGCAGTTTGCAATCTAGGCCTATAGTTTGTAGGCTATAGTTTATATCCATAGTTGATGTAATTTGCAGTTTGCAATCTGGGCCTATAGTTTGTGGGCTATAGTTTATATCCATAGTTGATGTAATTTGCAGTTTGCAATCTAGGCCTATAGTTTGTAGGCTATAGTTTATATCCATAGTTGATGTAATTTGCAGTTTGCAATCTAGGCCTATAGTTTGTGGGCTATAGTTTATATCCATGGTTGATGTAATTTGCAGTTTGCAATCTAGGCCTATAGTTTGTAGGCTATAGTTTATATCCATAGTTGATGTAATTTGCAGTTTGCAATCTAGGCCTATAGTTTGTGGGCTATAGTTTATATCCATAGTTGATGTAATTTGCAGTTTGCAATCTAGGCCTATAGTTTGTAGTATATAGTTTATATCTATAGTTGATGTAATTTGCAGTTTGCAATCTAGGCCTATAGTTTGTAGGCTATAGTTTATATCCATAGTTGATGTAATTTGCAGTTTGCAATCTGGGCCTATAGTTTGTGGGCTATAGTTTATATCCATAGTTGATGTAATTTGCAGTTTGCAATCTAGGCCTATAGTTTGTAGGCTATAGTTTATATCCATAGTTGATGTAATTTGCAGTTTGCAATCTAGGCCTATAGTTTGTGGGCTATAGTTTATATCCATAGTTGATGTAATTTGCAGTTTGCAATCTAGGCCTATAGTTTGTAGGCTATAGTTTATATCTATAGTTGATGTAATTTGCAGTTTGCAATCTAGGCCTATAGTTTGTGGGCTATAGTTTATATCCATAGTTGATGTAATTTGCAGTTTGCAATCTAGGCCTATAGTTTGTAGGATATAGTTTATATCCATAGTTGATGTAATTTGCAGTTTGCAATCTAGGCCTATAGTTTGTGGGCTATAGTTTATATCCATAGTTGATGTAATTTGCAGTTTGCAATCTAGGCCTATTGTTTGTGGGCTATAGTTTATATCCATAGTTGATGTAATTTGCAGTTTGCAATCTAGGCCTATAGTTTGTAGGCTATAGTTTATATCTATAGTTGATGTAATTTGCAGTTTGCAATCTAGGCCTATAGTTTGTAGTATATAGTTTATATCTATAGTTGATGTAATTTGCAGTTTACAATCTAGGCCTATAGTTTGTGAGCTATAGTTTATATCCATAGTTGATGTAGTTTGCAGTTTGCAATCTGGGCCTATAGTTTGTAGGCTATAGTTTATATCCATAGTTGATGTAATTTGCAGTTTGCAATCTAGGCCTATAGTTTGTAGGCTATAGTTTATATCCATAGTTGATGTAATACGCAGTTTGCAATCTAGGCCTATAGTTTGTAGGCTATAGTTAATATCCATAGTTGATGTAATTTGCAGTTTGCAATCTAGGCCTATAGTTTGTAGGCTATAGTTTATATCCATAGTTGATGTAATTTGCAGTTTGCAATCTAGGCCTATAGTTTGTAGGTTATAGTTTATATCCATAGTTAATGTAATTTGCAGTTTGCAATCTGGGCCTATAGTTTGTAGGCTATAGTTTATATCCATAGTTGATGTAATACGCAGTTTGCAATCTGGGCCTATAGTTTGTAGTATATAGTTTATATCCATAGTTGATTCAATTCGTAGTTCGCAATCTAGGCCTATAGTTTGTGGGCTATAGTTTATATCCATAGTTGATGTAATTTGCGGTTTGCAATCTAGGCCTATAGTTTGTGGGCTATAGTTTATATCCATAGTTGATGTAATTTGCAGTTTGCAATCTGGGCCTATAGTTTGTAGGCTATAGTTTATATCCATAGTTGATGTAATTTGCAGTTTGCAATCTAGGCCTATAGTTTGTAGGCTATAGTTTATATCCATAGTTGATGTAATTTGCAGTTTGCAATCTAGGCCTATAGTTTGTAGGCTATAGTTTATATCTATAGTTGATGTAATTTGCAGTTTGCAATCTAGGCCTATAGTTTGTGGGCTATAGTTTATATCCATAGTTGATGTAATTTGCAGTTTGCAATCTAGGCCTATAGTTTGTAGTATATAGTTAATATCTATAGTTGATGTAATACGCAGTTTGCAATCTAGGCCTATAGTTTGTAGGCTATAGTTTATATCCATAGTTGATGTAATTTGCAGTTTGCAATCTAGGCCTATAGTTTGTAGGCTATAGTTTATATCCATAGTTGATGTAATACGCAGTTTGCAATCTAGGCCTATAGTTTGTAGGCTATAGTTAATATCCATAGTTGATGTAATTTGCAGTTTGCAATCTAGGCCTATAGTTTGTAGGCTATAGTTTATATCAATAGTTGATGTAATTTGCAGTTTGCAATCTAGGCCTATAGTTTGTAGGTTATAGTTTATATCCATAGTTAATGTAATTTGCAGTTTGCAATCTGGGCCTATAGTTTGTAGGCTATAGTTTATATCCATAGTTGATGTAATACGCAGTTTGCAATCTGGGCCTATAGTTTGTAGTATATAGTTTATATCCATAGTTGATTCAATTCGTAGTTCGCAATCTAGGCCTATAGTTTGTGGGCTATAGTTTATATCCATAGTTGATGTTATTTGCGGTTTGCAATCTAGGCCTATAGTTTGTGGGCTATAGTTTATATCTATAGTTGATGTAATACGCAGTTTGCAATCTAGGTCTATAGTTTGTAGGCCATAGTTTATATCCATAGTTGATGTAATTTGCAGTTTGCAATCTAGGCCTATAGTTTGTAGTATATAGTTTATATCCATAGTTGATGTAATTCGCAGTTTGCAATCTAGGCCTATAGTTTGTGGGCTATAGTTTATATCCATAGTTGATGTAATTTGCAGTTTGCAATCTAGGCCTATAGTTTGTAGGCTATAGTTTATATCCATAGTTGATGTAATTTGCAGTTTGCAATCTAGGCCTATAGTTTGTAGGCTATAGTTTATATCCATAGTTGATGTAATTTGCAGTTTGCAATCTAGGCCTATAGTTTGTAGGCTATAGTTTATATCCATAGTTGATGTAATTCGCAGTTTGCAATCTAGGCCTATAGTTTGTAGGATATAGCTTATATCCATAGTTGATGTAATTTGCAGTTTGCAATCTAGGCCTATAGTTTGTAGGCTATAGTTTATATCCATAGTTGATGTAATTTGCAGTTTGCAATCCAGGCCTATAGTTTGTAGTATATAGTTTATATCCATAGCTGATGTAATTTGCAGTTTGCATTCTAGGCCTATAGTTTGTAGGCTATAGTTTATATCTATAGTTGATGTAATTTGCAGTTTGCAATCTAGGCCTATAGTTTGTAGTATATAGTTTATATCCATAGTTGATGTAATTTGCAGTTTGCATTCTAGGCCTATAGTTTGTAGGCTATAGTTTATATCTATAGTTGATGTAATTTGCAGTTTGCAATCTAGGCCTATAGTTTGTGGGCTATAGTTTATATCCATAGTCGATGTAATTTGCAGTTTGCAATCTAGGCCTATAGTTTGTAGTATATAGTTTATATCTATAGTTGATGTAATTTGCAGTTTGCAATCTAGGCCTATAGTTTGTAGGCTATAGTTTATATCCATAGTTGATGTAATTTGCAGTTTGCAATCTGGGCCTATAGTTTGTAGGCTATAGTTTATATCCATAGTTGATGTAATTTGCAGTTTGCATTCTAGGCCTATAGTTTGTAGGCTATAGTTTATATCTATAGTTGATGTGATTTGCAGTTTGCAATCTAGGCCTATAGTTTGTGGGCTATAGTTTATATCCATAGTTGATGTAATTTGCAGTTTGCAATCTAGGCCTATAGTTTGTAGGCTATAGTTTATATCCATAGTTGATGTAATTTGCAGTTTGCAATCTAGGCCTATAGTTTGTAGGCTATAGTTTATATCCATAGTTGATGTAATTTGCAGTTTGCAATCTAGGCCTATAGTTTGTAGGCTATAGTTTATATGTATAGTTGATGTAATTTGCAGTTTGCAATCTAGGCCTATAGTATGTGGGCTATAGTTTATATCCATGGTTGATGTAATTCACAGTTTGCAATCTAGGCCTATAGTTTGTAGTATATAGTTTATATCTATAGTTGATGTTATACGCAGTTTGCAATCTAGGCCTATAGTTTGTAGGCTATAGTTTATATCCATAGTTGATGTAATTTGCAGTTTGCAATCTAGGCCTATAGTTTGTAGGCTATAGTTTATATCCATAGTTGATGTAATTTGCAGTTTGCAATCTAGGCCTATAGTTTGTGGGCTATAGTTTATATCCATAGTTGATGTAATTTGCAGTTTGCAATCTAGGCCTATAGTTTGTAGTATATAGTTTATATCTATAGTTGATGTAATACGCAGTTTGCAATCTAGGCCTATAGTTTGTAGGCTATAGTTTATATCCATAGTTAATGTAATTTGCAGTTTGCATTCTAGGCCTATAGTTTGTAGGTTATAGTTTATATCCATAGTTAATGTAATTTGCAGTTTGCATTCTGGGCCTATAGTTTGTGGGCTATAGTTTATATCCATAGTTGATGTAATACGCAGTTTGCAATCTAGGCCTATAGTTTGTGGGCTATAGTTTATATCCATAGTTGATGTAATTTGCAGTTTGCAATCTAGGCCTATAGTTTGTAGTATATAGTTTATATCTATAGTTGATGTAATACGCAGTTTGCAATCTAGGCCTATAGTTTGTAGGCTATAGTTTATATCCATAGTTAATGTAATTTGCAGTTTGCATTCTAGGCCTATAGTTTGTAGGTTATAGTTTATATCCATAGTTAATGTAATTTGCAGTTTGCATTCTAGGCCTATAGTTTGTGGGCTATAGTTTATATCCATAGTTGATGTAATACGCAGTTTGCAATCTAGGCCTATAGTTTGTAGTATATAGTTTATATCCATAGTTGATGTGATTTGCAGTTTGCAATCTGGGCCTATAGTTTGTAGTATATAGTTTATATCCATAGTTGATGTAATTTGCAGTTTGCAATCTAGGCCTATAGTTTGTGGGCTATAGTTTATATCCATAGTTGATGTAATTTGCGGTTTGCAATCTAGGCCTATAGTTTGTGGGCTATAGTTTATATCTATAGTTGATGTAATTTGCAGTTTGCAATCTAGGCCTATAGTTTGTAGGTTATAGTTTATATCCATAGTTAATGTAATTTGCAGTTTGCATTCTAGGCCTATAGTTTGTGGGCTATAGTTTATATCCATAGTTGATGTAATTTGCAGTTTGCAATCTGGGCCTATAGTTTGTAGGCTATAGTTTATATCCATAGTTGATGTAATTTGCAGTTTGCAATCTAGGCCTATAGTTTGTAGGCTATAGTTCATATCCATAGTTGATGTAATTTGCAGTTTGCAATCTAGGCCTATAGTTTGTGGGCTATAGTTTATATCCATAGTTGATGTAATTTGCGGTTTGCAATCTAGAACTATAGTTTGTGGGCTATAGTTTATATCTATAGTTGATTAATTACGCAGTTTGCAATCTAGGTCTATAGTTTGTAGGCCATAGTTTATATCCATAGTTGATGTAATTTGCAGTTTGCAATCTAGGCCTATAGTTTGTAGTATATAGTTTATATCCATAGTTGATGTAATTCGCAGTTTGCAATCTAGGCCTATAGTTTGTAGGCTATAGTTTATATCCATAGTTGATGTGATTTGCAGTTTGCAATCTGGGCCTATAGTTTGTAGTATATAGTTTATATCCATAGTTGATGTAATTCGCAGTTTGCAATCTAGGCCTATAGTTTGTAGTATATAGTTTATATCCATAGTTGATGTAATTTGCAGTTCGCAATCTAGGCCTATAGTTTGTGGGCTATAGTTTATATCCATAGTTGATGTAATTTGCAGTTTGCAATCTAGGCCTATAGTTTGTAGGCTATAGTTTATATCCATAGTTGATGTAATTTGCAGTTTGCAATCTAGGCCTATAGTTTGTAGGCTATAGTTTATATCCATAGTTGATGTAATTTGCAGTTTGCAATCTAGGCCTATAGTTTGTAGGCTATAGTTTATATCCATAGTTGATGTAATTTGCAGTTTGCAATCTAGGCCTATAGTTTGTAGGCTATAGTTTATATCCATAGTTGATGTAATTCGCAGTTTGCAATCTAGGCCTATAGTTTGTAGGATATAGCTTATATCCATAGTTGATGTAATTTGCAGTTTGCAATCTAGGCCTATAGTTTGTAGGCTATAGTTTATATCCATAGTTGATGTAATTTGCAGTTTGCAATCTAGGCCTATAGTTTGTGGGCTATAGTTTATATCCATAGTTGATGTAATTCGCAGTTTGCAATCTAGGCCTATAGTTTGTAGGCTATAGTTTATATCCATAGTTGATGTAATTCGCAGTTTGCAATCTAGGCCTATAGTTTGTAGTATATAGTTTATATCCATAGTTGATGTAATTCGCAGTTTGCAATCTAGGCCTATAGTTTGTAGTATATAGTTTATATCCATAGTTGATGTAATTTGCAGTTTGCAATCTAGGCCTATAGTTTGTGGGCTATAGTTTATATCCATAGTTGATGTAATTTGCAGTTTGCAATCTAGGCCTATAGTTTGTAGGCTATAGTTTATATCCATAGTTGATGTAATTTGCAGTTTGCAATCTAGGCCTATAGTTTGTAGGCTATAGTTTATATCCATAGTTGATGTAATTTGCAGTTTGCAATCTAGGCCTATAGTTTGTAGGCTATAGTTTATATCCATAGTTGATGTAATTTGCAGTTTGCAATCTAGGCCTATAGTTTGTAGGCTATAGTTTATATCCATAGTTGATGTAATTCGCAGTTTGCAATCTAGGCCTATAGTTTGTAGGATATAGCTTATATCCATAGTTGATGTAATTTGCAGTTTGCAATCTAGGCCTATAGTTTGTAGGCTATAGTTTATATCTATAGTTGATGTAATTTGCAGTTTGCAATCTAGGCCTATAGTTTGTGGGCTATAGTTTATATCCATAGTTGATGTAATTTGCAGTTTGCAATCTAGGCCTATAGTTTGTAGTATATATTTTATATCTATAGTTGATGTAATACGCAGTTTGCAATCTAGGCCTATAGTTTGTAGGCTATAGTTTATATCCATAGTTGATGTAATTTGCAGTTTGCAATCTAGGCCTATAGTTTGTAGGCTATAGTTTATATCCATAGTTGATGTAATACGCAGTTTGCAATCTAGGCCTATAGTTTGTAGGCTATAGTTAATATCCATAGTTGATGTTATTTGCAGTTTGCAATCTAGGCCTATAGTTTGTAGGCTATAGTTTATATCCATAGTTGATGTAATTAGCAGTTTGCAATCTAGGCCTATAGTTTGTAGGTTATAGTTTATATCCATAGTTAATGTAATTTGCAGTTTGCAATCTGGGCCTATGGTTTGTAGGCTATAGTTTATATCCATAGTTGATGTAATTTGCAGTTTGCAATCTAGGCCTATAGTTTGTAGTATATAGTTTATATCTATAGTTGATGTAATACGCAGTTTGCAATCTGGGCCTATAGTTTGTAGTATATAGTTTATATCCATAGTTGATGTAATTTGCAGTTTGCAATCTAGGCCTATAGTTTGTAGGCTATAGTTTATATCCATAGTTGATGTAATACGCAGTTTGCAATCTGGGCCTATAGTTTGTAGTATATAGTTTATATCCATAGTTGATTCAATTCGTAGTTCGCAATCTAGGCCTATAGTTTGTGGGCTATAGTTTATATCCATAGTTGATGTAATTTGCGGTTTGCAATCTAGGCCTATAGTTTGTGGGCTATAGTTTATATCTATAGTTGATGTAATACGCAGTTTGCAATCTGGGTCTATAGTTTGTAGGCCATAGTTTATATCCATAGTTGATGTAATTTGCAGTTTGAAATCTAGGCCTATAGTTTGTAGGCTATAGTTTATATCCATAGTTGATGTAATTTGCAGTTTGCAATCTAGGCCTATAGTTTGTAGGCTATAATTTATATCCATAGTTGATGTAATTTGCAGTTTGCAATCTAGGTCTATAGTTTGTAGGCTATAATTTATATCCATAGTTGATGTAATTTGCAGTTTGCAATCTAGGCCTATAGTTTGTAGGCTATAGTTTATATCCATAGTTGATGTAATTTGCAGTTTGCAATCTGGGCCTATAGTTTGTAGTATATAGTTTTTATCCATAGTTGATGTAATTTGCAGTTTGCAATCTAGGCCTATAGTTTGTAGGCTATAGTTTATATCCATAGTTGATGTAATTTGCAGTTTGCAATCTAGGCCTATAGTTTGTGGGCTATAGTTTATATCCATAGTTGATGTAATTTGCAGTTTGCAATCTGGGCCTATAGTTTGTAGTATATAGTTTATATCCATAGTTGATGTAATTTGCAGTTTGCAATCTAGGCCTATAGTTTGTGGGCTATAGTTTATATCCATAGTTGATGTAATTTGCAGTTTGCAATCTAGGCCTATAGTTTGTAGTATATAGTTTATATCCATAGTTGATGTAATTTGTAGTTTGCAATCTAGGCCTATAGTTTGTAGGCTATAGTTTATATCCATAGTTGATGTAATTAGCAGTTTGCAATCTAGGCCTATAGTTTGTAGGCTATAATTTATATCCATAGTTGATGTAATTTGCAGTTTGCAATCTAGGCCTATAGTTTGTGGGCTATAGTTTATATCCATAGTTGATGTAATTTGCAGTTTGCAATCTAGGCCTATAGTTTGTGGGCTATAGTTTATATCCATAGTTGATGTAATTTGCAGTTTGCAATCTAGGCCTATAGTTTGTAGTATATAGTTTATATCTATAGTTGATGTAATCTGCAGTTTGCAATCTAGGCCTATAGTTTGTGGGCTATAGTTTATATCCATAGTTGATGTAATTTGCAGTTTGCAATCTAGGCCTATAGTTTGTAGTATATAGTTTATATCTATAGTTGATGTAATACGCAGTTTGCAATCTAGGCCTATAGTTTGTAGGCTATAGTTTATATCCATAGTTGATGTAATTTGCATTTTGCAATCTGGGCCTATAGTTTGTAGTATATAGTTTATATCCATAGTTGATGTAATTTGCAGTTTGCAATCTAGGCCTATAGTTTGTGGGCTATAGTTTATATCCATAGTTGATGTAATTTGCAGTTTGCAATCTAGGCCTATAGTTTGTGGGCTATAGTTTATATCTATAGTTGATGTAATACGCAGTTTGCAATCTAGGTCTATAGTTTGTAGGCCATAGTTTATATCCATAGTTGATGTAATTTGCAGTTTGCAATCTAGGCCTATAGTTTGTAGTATATAGTTTATATCTATAGTTGATGTAATACGCAGTTTGCAATCTAGGCCTATAGTTTGTAGGCTATAGTTTATATCCATAGTTGATGTAATTTGCAGTTTGCAATCTAGGCCTATAGTTTGTAGGCTATAGTTTATATCCATAGTTGATGTGATTTGCAGTTTGCAATCTAGGCCTATAGTTTGTAGGTTATAGTTTATATCCATAGTTAATGTAATTTGCATTTTGCAATCTGGGCCTATAGTTTGTATGCTATAGTTTATATCCATAGTTGATGTAATTTGCAGTTTGCAATCTAGGCCTATAGTTTGTAGTATATAGTTTATATCTATAGTTGATGTAATACGCAGTTTGCAATCTGGGCCTATAGTTTGTAGTATATAGTTTATATCCATAGTTGATGTAATTTGCAGTTTGCAATCTAGGCCTATAGTTTGTAGGCTATAGTTTATATCCATAGTTGATGTAATACGCAGTTTGCAATCTGGGCCTATAGTTTGTAGTATATAGTTTATATCCATAGTTGATTCAATTCGTAGTTCGCAATCTAGGCCTATAGTTTGTGGGCTATAGTTTATATCCATAGTTGATGTAATTTGCGGTTTGCAATCTAGGCCTATAGTTTGTGGGCTATAGTTTATATCTATAGTTGATGTAATACGCAGTTTGCAATCTAGGTCTATAGTTTGTAGGCCATAGTTTATATCCATAGTTGATGTAATTTGCAGTTTGCAATCTAGGCCTATAGTTTGTAGTATATAGTTTATATCTATAGTTGATGTAATACGCAGTTTGCAATCTAGGCCTATAGTTTGTAGGCTATAGTTTATATCCATAGTTGATGTAATTTGCAGTTTGAAATCTAGGCCTATAGTTTGTAGGCTATAGTTTATATCTATAGTTGATGTAATTTGCAGTTTGCAATCTAGGCCTATAGTTTGTAGGCTATAGTTTATATCCATAGTTGATGTAATTTGCAGTTTGCAATCTAGGCCTATAGTTTGTAGGCTATAATTTATATCCATAGTTGATGTAATTTGCAGTTTGCAATCTAGGTCTATAGTTTGTAGGCTATAATTTATATCCATAGTTGATGTAATTTGCAGTTTGCAATCTAGGCCTATAGTTTGTAGGCTATAGTTTATATCCATAGTTGATGTTATTTGCAGTTTGCAATCTGGGCCTATAGTTTGTAGTATATAGTTTATATCCATAGTTGATGTAATTTGCAGTTTGCAATCTAGGCCTATAGTTTGTGGGCTATAGTTTTTATCCATAGTTGATGTAATTTGCAGTTTGCAATCTGGGCCTATAGTTTGTAGTATATAGTTTATATCCATAGTTGATGTAATTTGCAGTTTGCAATCTAGGCCTATAGTTTGTGGGCTATAGTTTATATCCATAGTTGATGTAATTTGCAGTTTGCAATCTAGGCCTATAGTTTGTAGTATATAGTTTATATCCATAGTTGATGTAATTTGCAGTTTGCAATCTAGGCCTATAGTTTGTGGGCTATAGTTTATATCCATAGTTGATGTAATTTGCAGTTTGCAATATAGGCCTAGAGTTTGTAGTATATAGTTTATATCTATAGTTGATGTAATTTGCAGTTTGCAATCTAGGCCTATAGTTTGCGGGCTATAGTTTATATCCATAGTTGATGTAATTTGCAGTTTGCAATCTAGGCCTATAGTTTGTAGTATATAGTTTATATCTATAGTTGATGTAATACGCAGTTTGCAATCTAGGCCTATAGTTTGTAGGCTATAGTTTATATCCATAGTTGATGTAATTTGCAGTTTGCAATCTGGGCCTATAGTTTGTAGTATATAGTTTATATCCATAGTTGATGTAATTTGCAGTTTGCAATCTAGGCCTATAGTTTGTGGGCTATAGTTTATATCCATAGTTGATGTAATTTGCAGTTTGCAATCTAGGCCCATAGTTTGTGGGCTATAGTTTATATCTATAGTTGATGTAATACGCAGTTTGCAATCTAGGTCTATAGTTTGTAGGCCATAGTTTATATCCATAGTTGATGTAATTTGCAGTTTGCAATCTAGGCCTATAGTTTGTAGTATATAGTTTATATCTATAGTTGATGTAATACGCAGTTTGCAATCTAGGCCTATAGTTTGTAGGCTATAGTTTATATCCATAGTTGATGTAATTTGCAGTTTGCAATCTAGGCCTATAGTTTGTAGGCTATAGTTTATATCCATAGTTGATGTGATTTGCAGTTTGCAATCTGGGCCTATAGTTTGTGGGCTATAGCTTTTATCCATAGTTGATGTAATTTGCAGTTTGCAATCTAGGCATATAGTTTGTAGGCTATAGTTTATATCCATAGTTGATGTAATTTGCAGTTTGCAATCTAGGCCTATAGTTTGTAGGCTATAGTTTATATCCATAGTTGATGTAATCTGCAGTTTGCATTCTAGGCCTATAGTTTGTAGTATATAGTTTATATCCATAGTTGATGTAATTTGCAGTTTGCAATCTAGGCCTATAGTTTGTAGGCTATAATTTATATCCATAGTTGATGTAATTTGCAGTTTGCAATCTAGGCCTATAGTTTGTGGGCTATAGTTTAAATCTATAGTTGATGTAATTTGCAGTTTGCAATCCAGGCCTATAGTTTGTAGGCTATAGTTTATATCCATAGTTGATGTAATTTGCAGTTTGCAATCTAGGCCTATAGTTTGTAGGCTATAGTTTATATCCATAGTTGATGTAATTTGCAGTTTGCAATATAGGCCTATAGTTTGTAGGCTATAGTTTATATCCATAGTTGATGAAATTTGCAGTTTGCAATCTGGGCCTATAGTTTGTAGGCTATAGTTTATATCCATAGTTCATGTAATTTGCAGTTTGCAATCTAGGCCTATAGTTTGTGGGCTATAGTTTATATCCATAGTTGATGTAATTTGCAGTTTGCATTCTAGTCCTATAGTTTGTGGGCTATAGTTTATATCCATAGTTGATGTAATTTGCAGTTTGCAATCTAGGCCTATAGTTTGTGGGCTATAGTTTATATCCATAGTTGATGTAATTTGCAGTTTGCAATCTAGGCCTATAGTTTGTAGGCTATAGTTTATATCTATAGTTGATGTAATTTGCAGTTTGCAATCTAGGCCTATAGTTTGTGGGCTATAATTTATATCCATAGTTGATGTAATTTGCAGTTTGCAATCTAGGCCTATAGTTTGTAGGCTATAGTTTATATCCATAGTTGATGTAATTCACAGTTTGCAATCTAGGCCTATAGTTTGTAGGCTATAGTTTATATCCATAGTTGATGTAATTTGCAGTTTGCAATCTAGGCCTATAGTTTGTGGGCTATAATTTATATCCATAGTTGATGTAATTTGCAGTTTGCAATCTAGGCCTATAGTTTGTGGGCTATAGTTTATATCCATAGTTGATGTAATTTGCAGTTTGCATTCTAGGCCTATAGTTTGTGGGCTATAATTCATATCCATAGTTGATGTAATTTGCAGTTTGCAATCTAGGCCTATAGTTTGTAGGCTATAGTTTATATCCATAGTTGATGTAATTTGCAGTTTGCAATCTAGGCCTATAGTTTGTGGGCTATAGTTTATATCTATAGTTGATGTACTTTGCAGTTTGCAATCTAGGCCTATAGTTTGTAGGCTATAGTTTATATCTATAGTTGATGTAATTTGCAGTTTGCAATCTGGGCCTATAGTTTGTGGGCTATAGTTTATATCTATAGTTGATGTAATTTGCAGTTTGCATTCTAGGCCTATAGTTTGTGGGCTATAATTTATATCCATAGTTGATGTACTTTGCAGTTTGCAATCTGGGCCTATAGTTTGTGGGCTATAGTTTATATCTATAGTTGATGTAATTTGCAGTTTGCAATCTGGGCCTATAGTTTGTGGGCTATAGTTTATATCTATAGTTGATGTACTTTGCAGTTTGCAATCTAGGCCTATAGTTTGTAGGCTATAGTTTATATCCATAGTTGATGTAATTTGCAGTTTGCATTCTGGGCCTATAGTTTGTGGGCTATAGTTTATATCTATAGTTGATGTAATTTGCAGTTCGCAATCTGGGCCTATAGTTTGTGGGCTATAGTTTATATCTATAGTTGATGTAATTTGCAGTTTGCAATCTGGGCCTATAGTTTGTAGGCTATAATTTATATCTATAGTTGATGTAATTTGCAGTTTGCAATCTAGGCCTATAGTTTGTGGGCTATAATTTATATCCATAGTTGATGTAATTTGCAGTTTGCAATCTGGGCCTATAGTTTGTGGGCTATAGTTTATATCTATAGTTGATGTACTTTGCAGTTTGCAATCTAGGCCTATAGTTTGTAGGCTATAGTTTATATCCATAGTTGATGTAATTTGCAGTTTGCATTCTGGGCCTATAGTTTGTGGGCTATAGTTTATATCTATAGTTGATGTAATTTGCAGTTTGCAATCTGGGCCTATAGTTTGTGGGCTATAGTTTATATCTATAGTTGATGTAATTTGCAGTTTGCATTCTGGGCCTATAGTTTGTGGGCTATAGTTTATATCTATAGTTGATGTAATTTGCAGTTTGCAATCTGGGCCTATAGTTTGTAGGCTATAATTTATATTCATAGTTGATGTAATTTGCAGTTTGCAATCTAGGCCTATAGTTTGTGGGCTATAGCTTATATCCATAGTTGATGTAATTTGCAGTTTGCAATCTAGGCCTATAGTTTGTAGGCTATAGTTTATATCCATAGTTGATGTAATTTGCAGTTTGCAATCTAGGCCTATAGTTTGTGGGCTATAGTTTATATCTATAGTTGATGTAATACGCAGTTTGCAATCTGGGCCTATAGTTTGTAGGCTATAGTTTATATCCATAGTTGATGTAATTTGCAGTTTGCAATCTAGGCCTATAGTTTGTAGGCTATAGTTTATATCCATAGTTGATGTAATTTGCAGTTTGCAATCTAGGCCTATAGTTTGTAGTATATAGCTTATATCCATAGTTGATGTAATTTGCAGTTTGCAATCTGGGCCTATAGTTTGTAGGCTATAGTTTATATCCATAGTTGATGTAATTTGCAGTTTGCAATCTAGGCCTATAGTTTGTAGGCTATAGTTTATATCCATAGTTGATGTAATTTGCAGTTTGCAATCTGGGCCTATAGTTTGTAGTATATAGTTTATATCCATAGTTGATGTAATTTGCAGTTTGCATTCTAGGCCTATAGTTTGTAGGCTATAGTTTATATCCATAGTTGATGTAATTTGCAGTTTGCAATCTAGGCCTATAGTTTGTGGGCTATAGTTTATATCCATAGTTGATGTAATTTGCAGTTTGCAATCTAGGCCTATAGTTTGTGGGCTATAATTTATATCTATAGTTGATGTAATTTGCAGTTTGCAATCTGGGCCTATAGTTTGTAGGCTATAGTTTATATCCATAGTTGATGTAATTTGCAGTTTGCAATCTAGGCCTATAGTTTGTAGGATATAGTTTATATCCATAGTTGATGTAATTTGCAGTTTGCAATCTAGGCCTATAGTTTGTGGGCTATAATTTATATCTATAGTTGATGTAATTTGCAGTTTGCAATCTGGGCCTATAGTTTGTAGGCTATAGTTTATATCCATAGTTGATGTAATTTGCAGTTTGCAATCTAGGCCTATAGTTTGTAGGATATATAGTTTATATCCATAGTTGATTCAATTCGTAGTTTGCAATCTAGGCCTATAGTTTGTGGGCTATAGTTTATATCTATAGTTGATGTAATTTGCAGTTTGCAATCTGGGCCTATAGTTTGTGGGCTATAATTTATATCCATAGTTGATGTAATTTGCAGTTTGCAATCTGGGCCTATAGTTTGTGGGCCATAATTTATATCTATAGTTGATGTAATTTGCAGTTTGCAATCTGGGCCTATAGTTTGTAGGCTATAGTTTATATCCATAGTTGATGTAATTTGCAGTTTGCAATCCAGGCCTATAGTTTGTAGTATATAGTTTATATCTATAGTTGATGTAATTTGCAGTTTGCAATCTAGGCCTATAGTTTGTGGGCTATAGTTTATATCTATAGTTGATGTAATTTGCAGTTTGCAATCTGGGCCTAGAGTTTGTAGTATATAGTTCATATCCATAGTTGATTCAATTCGTAGTTTGCAATCTAGGCCTATAGTTTGTGGCCTATAGTTTATATCCATAGTTGATTCAATTTGTAGTTTGCAATCTAGGCCTATAGTTTGTGGGCTATAGTTTATATCTATAGTTTGATGTAGTCTGCAATTTCATATCTATACTCTACATATATAGTTTATTTACAGAGTTTGATGAAGTTAGCAATTTGCAATCTATAGTTTGAATATACAGTTAATATAAGTAGTTTGATATAGTTTGCAATCGTACGACAACCCTGCCGGGAATGGTGACAAAGAAACGGTAGATCCTACGTCAAATAAGATCTCATCACTGGCCTTATTGAGATTAAGAAGCGCATTCGACTGTTACTTTTTGTGTTGATTATCCATTGTTCAGCATAGTTTGCAATCGTACGACAACCCTGCCGTGAATGTCAACAGATAAATCGAGTGTCTTACGTCGAATGAGATCTCGTCGCTGGCCTGGGCTGAGTAGCGCCGTACGGAGTAAGCCGCTGCGATGGCGGGCGTGTTGATGGGGCAGTCGTCTGTGTCCGGAACGAGGAGGCGTCGACCGCGGTTGTTCAGCTCAAGCCAGCTGAGCACCAGGCCGCAGTTGACGTGGCTGCCGGCCAGCTGGGAGAACAGCGACAGGTAGCGCTCTAGCAGCTCGCGCACGCAATCCTGATCAGAACACAGGGCAGTCAGCGGTCAGAACAATAGGAGAGTGAACAAATGAATCATTGAAATAAAATGGGATAAAATGAGGAGAATGAAACAGAATGAGGGAAATAAAATAATAGGGACAAATGAGATAGAAAAAGATGGAATAATCAAAATGGAACCCGATGCAAAAAAAAGAATGATAACAGGAGAAATAAAATGAAACAAAATGAGCAAAATGGAATGAAATGGGGTAGATTCAATTAAATGAGATGAGATATTTCAACAATGAAAAAAAGATGAAATTAATTGAATGAAATAGAAGAAAATGAAGAAAAATTGACCTTATTCAAATTTTCTGAACGTCTTAGTCACAGTCCACACCTAATTGACAGGCGATTTCCCAGCGCCCAAAGTATGGTGTAAGATTGTTGGTGACGCGTGCAATGCCAGTGCAAGCAATGTGCTCGGAAGACTATACCCACCCAGGCCAGGTTATTTTGCTGTTATATTGCACAGATACTTGTGTTTAGATGGACTTTCATAACATTCATAGCAGGAACAGAAGGTTTCATTGTATTGGGTTTCACTTGATATGTGAAACAGAGCATTTGCCGATATCACTTTTATTCACCGTTCAGAGGTTTGTTCATTTGACACAGATACCTTGAAACGATGTTTTGGAATAACAGCTGACTGTATTTTATCATTCTCCAATACATTTGCGTATTCTATAGGCCGAAAAAAAAAATTCATCCTCCCAGATGTCGGTACGTAAAAGTGTTATGTGAATACTAAGATTAAAGCTGTCTACGATGGATACGTGACTGCGTTCAAGGTTACTTGGGAAATGTGTGAGAAAGGAATACCGCGTATAGAATCACGGTCGACCTATCGCCACAGATAATCGAGCTATTAGCTCGATTATCTGTGCTATCGCGTCAAAATAGCGGTAGAGGCACTCATAGACGAGCGATGGCTGCCACTGTCAAAATTGCGATCTTTTGAAAGAGAGAAACAATTAGAAGAAAGTTATATCAACGCATAAAAAGTACATAGTACTATTTGATGTTGCATTACATGTCCAACGATGAGTGTCATATAAGTGGTTCTTACGCTATCCATGTAAAACGAAAAATAACCAGTAGCTGACACAGTTTTTTCTTGTTCGGAGCACATGGCCTAGGCATAAGTACGCAGCTGTTAAACTGTACATAGTTGTAGAAAATAACTCATTGCATGATAAAAACATGATAGTGCTCACCAGTGAACATGGGAGAAAACAATAATCTCGTTCATGATATAACTCGGATTTTGGATTAGTATGAAAACGAATTATGAAGTACATTAAAAAAAACCTTCGATCCCAGTTGTGTTTGTCTTCCATCTTGATTCCATGTAAGTACCTTGCAGTGCTGCGGCGAGGCGCCACCATATCTCTTACACTGTTCCAAAAATCGCTCTGCATTAGAACTAACGTGAGTGACGTCACAGTTGCGTATCCATCGTAGATAGCTATAATCCTAGGTGAATATGTCATTTTGACAAGATATGAAATGAAACGTTTCGGAGTGTGTGTGGACGCGTATTTGCGCCAGCGGCCGTCGAATGATTGAACAGCATGAAAAAGTCTTATGCGCAACTCAAACCCACCGTGCGACTCAAATCAACCCACCATATGACTCAAATCAACCACTCGACTGAAATCAACCGCGTGACTAAAATCAACCGCGTGACCCAAAACCACCGCGCGTCCCTCACCTCGTTGTCGAACTCCTTGTCCAGCAGGTCTGGAAGCCTCGACACCTTCCTGTCGAAGATGCAGCGATGCAGCTGCCGGTCGAAGAAACGGAAGTTATTGTACGACCGCCGCAGCAGCCAGCTTGACCCGTGCGACCGGACCTTGACTGTGTACCAGCGGGTGTGGAGATTCTCGCAGCATCCCAAAGACTTCATGTCTTCGTGGTACAGAGACAGCTGCGGAGGATGGAGCGGAGGAGAATAAATGTCATTGGTTCTTTGAATTTCATATCCACTACTAAAACCCACCACAAATCAGTAATAACTCTCTTATGGTATGAGTATATATGGTAGAGTTTGAGCATTTGCTCTAAGTAAGTGATGCAGATAACTGTATTGAGTGAAATAGACATCATATCGATATTGTAAGTAATTAATTAATTCCTTATAAACAATTCCATTCATTCAAGTTTAGTTTTCACTAATAAGCCTACTAGCATTCTTCGTGACAAATTCATTATAATTATTTTTGTTATATTTTCTATTATGATTCAGCTCAAGCTATTATAATCATCTGTGTTTCTCGTGTGTCAGAATTTCTATATCTCATACCGTTCAAAAGTTATCATCAAAAGACTGATATTTCGCTAAATCGACTCCCATGGACTCCTAATTGAACATATTCAAGTTGTTTATTCAATATTCAGGCCGTTAGAGCTAGGTTCCCATGACGATTTCTCACGTCCCATCCGTCAGAACTTCGGCCGGCGGCAACTTTCAACCAATCAAGCGCAAGAGAATGCATCGGACGGAGGAAATGATTTTTTGCCGTCCAAGTAGAGTCAATTTCAACTTTTGACGGATGGGACGGGATGTTTCGCGGATGTCGTGTAAAGTACCAACAGTCGAATGTAGGATCGCATCGTCGCATTTCCGTTCTATTTCGATATTACTGTTATAATCGCGAGCAAAATCAAACGCTGCTCTATATTTTGAGGTTATATGAATAATTATTCATTACTAATGATTAGTTTCGATCCTGAAATGTTTATCAAGGCAATTAGAGAATATACCTGCCTAGAAGAGTGTCATGTTGACTCGTTGATCTTGGTGGTTGCCTTCGAAAAGTTCTAGTTTTTACCGATAGAAGGCATTACCTTATGTGTCGGGAACAAAACGGTATGAGAACGTGATCTCTTCTTTAGCAACGATACTGTCCGAAGTTTTGACGGACGTCACGTGAAAAAATTGTAATGAGAACCTAGTTTGAGTTGTTTTAATATGGCTCTGCTTGTGATAAAGTGCGGTGATGAAGTGCGTTGATGAAGGGCAGTGAGAATGAGCAGTGAGAAAGTGCGGTGAGACAGTGCGGTTACCTGCAGCGGCGGCAGTTTGACGTGGTCGTAATGGTAGTGGGTGCACTGATCGAGCCGCGGGAATCTGTCCTCCGTCTCGTCATGGCTGGCCGAGACGGGCGAGCTGGTCAGGTGACGGATACGTACGCTGCCGCCACGAGTCGTCTCTACGTCAGACGATCCACACAGGCCGCTCTGAAACAAGAGAAAGAGTGAGGTTAGATACGACGGACTAGAGACAGGTGTTCAACGTGACAGAGTGAGGTTAGATACGACCAACTAGGGACGCTTCTTCAATGTGAGAGTGAGGTTAGATAAGACAGATTAGGGATGGGTGTTTGCATTCGTTGTGATGCAGAGTAAACGATGGATATGTTTGCCTTGGAAAGAAGATGAGGGAAGGAAAAAAAGGGAAAAATATAAAAATGGAAGAAGAATGAAAAACTCTGACCATGAAGAAAATAAAAAATAAATACCAGTAGACCTATTCATCCATTTTTTTCATTTTTTCATTTACTTTGGATTTTGGTGGAAAATCACTATTCCCCAGTCAAGGCTGGGGATGAGAGTTGGGATTGAACGGGCCAAGATCCAAAAAGGAAATCTTGAAACCCCATTTGTAGTTCCGGATATGGAATTTTGAAATAATAACATTGAGACAGAGAAAATATTGGCAAGATCTTTGCAAAAAAGGTAAATTCATGAAATCAGAAAATTTGAATAGTGAAAAGAATTGGAAACAAATTAGGAGGATGAGAATGTATTGGAACAATTCCTGAACGAGGAAAATATTCATGAAAAATTAAAGAGGAAAAACGAAGTTTCACACTTTTTCACTTCTTCATCACTCGTAACATTATTATTTTCCATTTGATCATCTTAGCCATGTGAAACACACCATGAGTCTCTCTCTCTCTCTCTCTCTCTCTCTCTCTCTCTCTCTCTCTCTATCTCATCGGAAGACAGCCACGTCGCATCTCATCAACCCACACGCGTGACGAAAACAACAACTCTGGTCGTCACAACACCCGTTGCTCGTAGCAACTAGAAACGCTGTGCCAAACATCTCCATCCCAACCAACACTATTGCCCCAATAGCCGAGTCAGCTAAGGATTCATTCTAGAAAATCCAACTTGGATCGAGCGAGTAAGTCCTAGGTGTCTGTAAACGTGCTCTGTACGTTTGCATTTCTTCAATATCCACACTTGGATAATCGACGACGGTGGAATAGATTCGATTCATTATTTGTTAAAGTTTCGTCAACTTGAATGAATCAACTTTTACTAGTAATGCCCGCCCACAAGATTTAGTTCTTTCGTGGGCATCTCCTTCTCTTCCTTGTTGATTTCGCAATGTTAATCTACATAATTATATTTGGTCTGCTTTATTACTGTTCGTTATAGATTATAACAATTTTTTACGCAATTAGAACCAATCGTTAAATAATTGAATGATTATATTTTCATTCAACAAATAGATGGGAATAATAGCAGGACCATTGCCGAGGACACAGCTTTCTAGATTTGATATTTACGGATGAAGTTTTATTCATTCATTCATTTTCATTCAATGGTTTTTGGGTACATCATTTGAATGTTTGGAAACTGAACAATTGAGGCAATAAACCAGTCCATACATACAACATACAGAATTTTTGAAAGTCAAAACATGGTAAAATACAAAATAGATAAGAGTTTCAACATTTAAACAAATCAAGAAGTGATATGAAAAAGTAGATGCCTCCAACCAAGTGATTCTTTCGTACTATGAAACGAGTTGGTCATGAGATGTTTTTTCGAGAGGCCGCAGGCGCTCTACACGGGCTCGTTGTTCGCTCGCTTCAGACTCGATTCGAACATGCATCGTGTGCTAGGCGCAACCCGTTGACTAGCCCGCCGAACTCTTATTCACATGAACGCCGTTGATTCTTCAGCTAACACTTTCGATATATTTTCCATTTTTTTTCCGGTATTCAAAAATATGTATCTAGGTTTTCGCATTTCTCAAATTTTTAATTTTCCACTGGAATTTGAAAAATTACAAATTTTTGTTCAAAATTCTGTGAATGCGTTAACCTCCGTCTATCAATTATTAACAGGATGCAAAAACAATCGTATTGATATTTAAAAAAAAACGGCCGTGAGAGTTTGCGGCGTGAAATACGAGCGCTTGCGTCCTCCTAAAGCCCATTTGAAATTCTCCATGTCTTTGTTTGAAGTTCATTAAAAAATCGCCTTCCAGCTTCCATCACTCCATTGGATGTTGACTTCAGTTGGCAAAACCTTGTGGTGAAAGGTCAGCTCTCCTGGTATTTTATAAAAGTCAAGAAGGGTACAAAGTTTAGAGATAATGGGCCCATCAATGTGGCAGATGAATCAATTACCTTGAAAAATCGTAAAATCCTTCGGAAGAAGGATCCACATTTAACGTTATTTCTCGAAGATTTGCTGCGAGCCGAGTAATGCTTCCTCGTACTCATGTTAACCTTACTTTAACTTGCAGCAGAAACTGCTTTATTATAGTTATAAACACAAAAAGACAATGTCACTATATCTCAATGAATGTGAAAATATTTATCTACATAATCTCAGATAAAACTATAGAAACCGTCATTTCTATTTCAGAAATTTTTATCATTATTGGCAATATTCAATGTCCATTGTTCAATGTTGATTGATTATTGTTTGCTTAACGACCCCACCAAAAGCAAGGTTATACGGGCTTACGAATGAGAAGGTGATTATGAATGTATGGATGGATGATTAGTGAGGGGACATTTACAAAAACCCGTGCCTTATGCGGTATTCGAACCTACGCCCGACGGTGACTTTGGTTTCTGAAGCGGTGCCTCAGCTGACCGAGCTACCGTAAGCGGCTGTTCAATGTTCAATATGTCTAATATTGTTGTTTTTTAAACTTCATTGATGGATTCATAACCGCACTCAATTAGCCTACGCCTACTATAGGTACATGTGGAATAATTTTTTTTTTGTATCAACTTTTGTAGTATTATTTTCATTTACGTTCATGCTTGATATTGGGGTTCGCTAAATTTATATTCAGGCTATATTGTATTGAGAATAATAATGAATAAATAATGAATGAATATTAATAAAAGGGTTCTTTGTCCTTCAGGACGCTGCAGCCGAATTCACAAAGTGTCATAACTTTGATCCGGCTCAAAGATACGACATTTTCTAAAGATAAAACCATATTTTATCCACTATTTTTAATTTCTCGATTTCAATTTTGAATCAACTGTATTATTATTATCAATCTATTATTTTTATCTTTGAGACAGTATCAAAGTTGATCGGTGATATCTCTGTAGCAAACGGGATCTGAGTTGATGCCGATCAAAGCCATGACCTTTTGTGAATTCGGCCGCAGCCCTTATTCCAAGCAGTGACGTAGACATCACTAGATTCTGTTCTGGTTTCCGATAGAAACGGTACGGTCATGCCTACGTCATAACAGCCTGCTCATTCGTACATCGGGATAGGAACAAACCCAACAAACATGCAGTATGGAAGTCATGATTCAAGAGACTCTGGAACAGATCGGTTGACCTCTGCATGACCTGTGAAACATGCATTTTCATGCCCATCCAAGGTCTACTGATGGTAATTGATGTGGTATTCTAGGATGCATCGGAAATACTGGATTTGTTGAATAGAAATATCGTTGCAATAGGTTTCTTGAAGTGTATGGAGGATATTAAAATAGCATGATGATGTTGTCTCTATTTTGTATGAAAGTATTGTCTCTGTCGAATGGAAATATTTTTGCAATGGGTTTATTGATGTCAAGGAAAATAAGAATGGTAATTTCTACTTTACCTCAAATCAACATTCTCTCACAACTATTCAGTTGTTTATTCCGACGAATCTGTGTGGTCCGAGCTGTCGCTAGAAGCGGACTTGCAGCTTGGCGTATCAAGGACGTATCCATACACGGTCACGGCAAGAGAGCTGTCGTTGATTGTCAGCTGTCCCCAACTCTCTGACGTGAACACCGCACCACTGTTCCTGGAACAACGGCAACGATACGTTCTCAGAACAATTCAAGCTGAACCAACTTTTGTCTTCTTGGGGAACACGCAATAATCCAACAGGCAATCATATCGAGTACACAGTAGCTGTACATCGAGTGACTCTCGCATCCAACTCCAGACGTTGTTTCACTTATTCCCTAACGCAGTCTCGGCCTCCAAGGAATCCATCTCGATGTCGAGGAGACTACTCAGGCCTGGCATCACAGCGAGTTGTACGCGTAGATCCCCAGCATGGATCCTGACACCGGGCATCGGGTAACATAACCTCACTTACCACTTGATGTACGTCACGATCTTCTCCACGAGGGGTTTAGCGTCGTGACGAGCGGCCAGTTGAAGGATGTGAGCCACGTTCTCTGCTGTCAGATTCAACGCAAGGACGTCCGAACAGCGAGCTTTGAGCGACCCCAGGCAGTACTGCAACCAGCAACACATTGTGCTATCACTTTGGTGATCATATATTGTTAGGCCTCACCAACTTAATTTAGCTAACAAGAAGGCAGTGACTAGGGATCGCCGAAACCACGGCCGTCTTCACTTGGAATGATCGGTCAAGTGACACATTGTTACCTGAGAAATTATAAAATAGCTTTTGTTTTAGAAGAAGAGTTGGCCCCAGCATCTGCCACGGCAGGAGTGTGAGAATAATATTCAGGTGTTATTTGTCTTACGAATTGTGTGTTCCAAGGAGATATACTGATTTTAACAGTTCATGTTGTACTAGTCTTGTTCAAGTATTCAACAATACATACATATATGAGAAAATATACATTTATATATATATATATATACATATATATATATATATATATATATATATATATATATATATATATATATATATATATATATATATATATATATATATATATATATATATATATATATATATATATATATATATATATATATATATATATATATATATATATATATATATATATATATATATATATATATATATATATATATATATATATATATATATATATATATATATATATATATATATATATATATATATATATATATATATATATATATATATATATATATATATATATATATATATATATATATATATATATATATATATATATATATATATATATATATATATATATATATATATATATATATATATATATATATATATATATATATATATATATATATATATATATATATATATATATATATATATATATATATATATATATATATATATATATATATATATATATATATATATATATATATATATATATATATATATATATATATATATATATATATATATATATATATATATATATATATATATATATATATATATATATATATATATATATATATATATATATATATATATATATATATATTATATATATATATATATATATATATATATATATATATATATATATATATATATATATATATATATATATATATATATATATATATATATATATATATATATATATATATATATATATATATATATATATATATATATATATATATATATATATATATATATATATATATATATATATATATATATATATATATATATATATATATATATATATATATATATATATATATATATATATATATATATGATTTCAATAGCTTCCTGGTTGACCACCAGTAGGTTATTATAATTAATGATTTTTTTTTTTTTTTAAAACTGTTTAAAAATTGCGACCTCCCCCGGGACTCCCCCGGGACGAGGGAGTCCCGGGGGAGGTCGCAATTTTTAAACAGTTTTAAAGAAAAAAAAAAAATCATTAAATATATATATATATATATATATATATATATATATATATATATATATATATATATATATGAATATATATATATATATATATATATATATATATATATATATATATATATATATATATATATATATATATGAATATATATATATATATATATGAATATATATATATATATATATATATATATATATATATATATATATATATATATATATATATATATATATATATGAATATATATATATATATATATATATATATATATATATATATATATATATATATATATATATATATATATATATATATATATATATATATATATATATATGAATATATATATATATATATATATATATATATATATATATATATATATATATATATATATATATATATATATATATATATATATATATATATATATATATATATATATATATATATATATATATATATATATATATATACATACTGTATACTGTATACTCATGTATTCTGAGAACAGAACCCTGTGGTACATCGTTCTCTTGGATGAAATCATCCGACAACACATTACCAACTCGTACCTTGAAACGTCATTACAGACAAAATTAGGAAGATGGCCTCTGAAACCCCATTGTGACAAGGTTTTCAATATGTTGAAGCGCCAGGTAGTATCGAATGCCTTCTCAAGGTCGAAAAATACAGCTATCACTTCTTGCTTCGTGAGAAAAGCTTCTTGTATGAAGCTTTCCATACGAATAAGATGATCCAAAGTATTTCTATTTTTTCTGAATCCAGACTGTACTGTGCAAAGGAGGTTTTTTCGTTCCAACCACCAAACGAGGCGGTTGTTCAACATCCTTTCCATCACTTTACACGGACAGCTGGTCAGATATATAGGTCTTTAGCTTGATGGTGAATGCTTATCCTTGGATGGTTTCAAGATCGGTACCTGGATAGCTTGTCTCCAAGAATCAGGGAAAGTATCGGTTGAATAGATATGGTTGAACAGGTCGAGAAGGTCATTTAAAGCGGCAACTGGCAGGTGTTTCAAGAACTGATTGTGTATTCCATCGATCCCTGGTGCTGTGTCTCTTGCGCACGTTATCGCGTTCTCCAACTCCCATACACTAAACGGCACGTTATACACCTCGTTGTTCGCAGAAGAGAAATCTAATCTTCTACATTCTGCAGCACGTTTGTGTATCTGGAACGATGCCGAGTAGTGGTGAGAGCTAGAGACGTCCGAGAAATAGGACCCGATAGCATTAGCTATTTCCTGTGGCTCGGTAATTAGACTACCATCCTTGTTCAACCCAGATATACAAGATGATTTAAATTTGCCGTCTATCTTCCTCACTCTATTCCACACCTTGGTGAGGGGTGTGTGAGCATTAATGGATGAGATGTAAGAGTTCCATGAGGCTTTTTTCGAACTCTTAATGATGAAACCAGCCCTTGCTCGGAGTTTCCGGAATGCCATAAGGTTGATAATGGTTGGGTATTTCCGGAAAATTCGAAGGGCTTGTTTCCTCTTACGGATCGCTACATTACATTCCTCGTTCCACCAGGGAACAGGTATGTGGCGTTGGTTGGTCGACGTAAGAGGAATGCTCTCTTTCGCGGCGGCAATAATCACCTCTGTCACATGCTCAGTCCTACTATCAGTATCATGTATGTTATTAGAGTTCTTCAAATCAACACGCTTTGTGAAAAGGCTCCAGTTCGCGCGGCGCAAGTTCCACTGCGCACACCGCAAGGGCCGTTGATGAGAATCTACTCTCAAGATGAGTGGGTAGTGGTCGCTACCACACAGATCTGAGTGAACGGAGAAATTGAAAAGAGGTGCGACAGGTGGGGTGCAGACACAAAGATCGATCGCTGAAAACATACCGTTGAAAGCATTAAACCTTGTTTTCTCTCCATTGTTGAGAATAATCAAGTCGTTGTCGTTGAAAAGTTGCTCAAAAAGGCGTCCTCTGCCGTTACTATCCACCATTGTGTCACCCCACAAGTTATTGTGCGCATTTAGGTCACCTAGGATAACATAGGGATGTGGAAGCTGTGACACAAGGTTATCCAGATTTATTCTCGTAACTGGAGCTCATTTGGGTAAGTAAATATTACAGAAGGTAACAGGCTGAGGAAGAGCAATTCTGACTGCCACTGCCTGTAGTGGTGTTGTTAGCGGCAGTGGACTCACGTGACAGCTGTCGTGGACAGCTGTGGCTACTCCCCCATGGGCTCTGTTACCTGTCAAGTCATCGAAAGGATAGAAACTATAGTTACGCATCAATGGAGAGTCACAAGGTTTGAAGTGCGTTTCTTGAAGAAAGAAACATATCGGTTTAATGTTTGATGTCAATAGCTTGATTTCTTCTCTGTGCCTGTTGAAACCATTGCAGTTCCATTGTATTAGAGCCATATTGTGAAGATGTTCTTGTTTACTTTAACTGTAGATAGAGTTACCTAAGACCAGCTTAGGTAACTACAGATTTCAAGTTCTTTTCAGATAAAAGGATTTCCCCTCAGAGGATTTTGCGGGAATGCCGAGCTCTGCGGCTACATCCTTTCTTGCTCCTTGGGTACTTCCTCTGTTCCTTCGTTTTTGTTTGGGGGGTGTGAATACCCGGGTGTCGGGCACAGCACCCGACGCCGGTGGCTCAGTGATGTCGGATGAAGCGCCCGACACAGGAGATTCATCTTCATCCTCACTTCCTGTCACCATTATTTCCTCTATGGTTTCAGCCTCGGCTTCCGGAGTGAATTTACCTTTCAATAGTTTTACCAGATCATGTACCTCGTTCTGTAACTTGTCAATTTTGAGGTTTTGTGACGATACTAACTCTTCCATTCTCTTCTGCTGTTCGATCAGTTTCTTGTTTTCAGCCTTCAAAGTGAGTATTTCTTGCGATTCCTGGGACGTTGTTTTATTAGCTGCGGCTTTGGCAAAAGAAGATGGAAAGGCAGAGATCGGGAAGAGATTTCTATATTTCTGTCGAGCATCTTGATAAGTCATTTTATCGACAGTTTTGAACTTGCTGATCTTCCTCTCTTCTAACCACTTACTGCAGGCCTTTGAAGACGCCGCATGTCCACCGTTGCAATTGATGCAACGAGGGCCGGACACGCAAGGCGTTTCGTCGTGCTTCTCAAGGCCGCAGTTCGGGCAGATAGGTTTAGATTTGCAGAAAGCATGGCCATGTCCAAAGCGTTGACAGATGAAACATCGAGTTGGATTTGGAATGTACGGTCTAACAAGTATACAGTTGTAGCCAGCTACCAATTTTGTTGGAACGGTACCGGTAGAAAAAGTCAAAATAAGTGTGGCTGTGGGTACATCCTTTCCATCAACTCGTCGGGTAATACGGTAAACATCCGTAACATTTTGACCAGCGAGTTCAGATTTAATCTCTTCAACGTCACAGCATAAAAGGTCATTGCAAGTAATCACTCCCTTAGAAAAATTAAGGAAGGGATGAGGACTGACTAGGATGGGGAATAAATTTGCAAAGCTGGTGGTCTTCAAAAGCAGTTGTGATTGAATATCGCTGTCTGTTTCTACAAGCAGGAGAGTTCTATTCCTAACTTTCGTGACTTTGCGAACAGTACCAGCAAGACCTCGAATAGCTTTCTCGATAGCAAAAGGTGACACGTCATGAAATGTTTTACCATCGGAACGTTCTATTTGCAAAAATCTAGGACTAGCTGGTTTGCTTGATTCTAGATTCTGAAGAACTTGTTCTTTCGTACATTTATAATCTCTAAGAGATCGAATTCTTTTTTTAGGAGAGAGAATTGAGGGGAAATTAAGTGTATTCATATTTGGACCCACGAGTAGCTAGGGAAATAAATGTCCACTCCCACAGAGCCCCGCTTGTGGGAGTAGGGCTAGAGTAAAACTGGAGTTCACTGTGTCCAGAGTTTATCGTTTGGAACTACTTTATCCCGTAGTCATTCAGCCCTTTAGCACGATTAATTACACCATTGGCTTGGGTTCATATCCTTGTTCACAGCGAGATCGTCAATATTGTCGTGGGTGTGAGTGGTCACGAGGAGTCGGCACGAAGATAAGAATGAAGACAAGTCCAGGAAAGAGAGAACACAGAGTAGCAAAGATCATGGAAGAGGGTGATAATGATGAATGATTGCACGAGAACTCCTTATGACCGCTCTGGGCACCGAAATGGGCACCCACTCGACCGACGGTCCGAACTTAGTCTGGACCCTCACCCCAGACCTTATTGCCATGGGTGACCCTGCTGGAAGCAAATAAATTGCTTCCGACGATAGCTCTGGGGATCACGCGGCCACGCAAGCCCCCACACCACGTCAAGGTGTTCGGATCCTTTGAGGGGGCATCAATTTGATTCCACTCAAAGGTTAGCACCGCCATATTCGTCATCTTTAACCTCAAATCAATTTTTTTCTTGTAATCTCATCGATCGTTCATCAGACGACGAACGAAAGAGATGAACGAAGTTGATCATTTCGAAGATTTCACGACGTGATATATTTGTCGGAGAAGGCGCGACGCGATATTCGAAAGGTCGCCCAAAAGTTCCTCTTTACAACAACGTTACTGTAATATACCATTCATGATTAACAAAATTATTAGGATCGCCGATACCATATATATATATATATATATATATATATATATATATATATATATATATATATATATATATATATATATATATATATTAGACATTCCATGATCTACTCAAGAACTGGGCTGTACAACTAGTCAGTAAACGTTCGTACGAGATTAAACATCGGCACAAGTTAGGGTTTTTGACGACGAAGAAAACACTTTTCCATTTTTCAGGTTATGTTTGACGTAACATCGCGAATAAGATCGGCGCACATTCAGGCGGTCCGTTTCTCGTTTCGGAGAAATTTGTCTTTTTTACGATAACACTGTCGAGCGATTAGCGACAACAACAATCCAATATAATAACTAATTCAACGCCATTTCAGATGTTATTGATGTCCAATAAAAGAACTTTCATTCATTTGATTCTGTCATTTACGAACGTGGTACCAGCCAGCATTTCCAATCAACTACTCGATTCAATTCATTTTGTTTCGTTCAAATTCATTACTTCAACTTATTGTCGTGATTCTTCAATCGTTATCGTATTGAGAACGCACGAGAGTCGATGCAACGAGTCATCGGTTTTTTCGTGATAATTTCGACCGTGAAAGACACTGAAATTATAATACATAACACGAACGCAGATATTTTCCATACGTTCGAGATGGTTCACCGATGCGTACAAACTTTTCAACTCAATCACCTAATTTTCGAAGATATGAAGCTAAACAATTACTTTTTTTTAGCTGTTTTAATTCTCACGAATATTATGAAATAGAAGTTGGATAGTTTTCACGTATATCATCTTGAGAGTGGAGTGTTTCTCTAGGATCAGAATATAAGTTATTTGGCATTGACATTTGGACAGTATGAGATATCAGAATGAGAATTCAAATATATAGAAAGAAAAACATTCCAACCTTCTTCAACATGCCTTGAAAATAACGTGAAGGAAATGATAACACTTGGATCTCAACATTTTCACAAAAAAGTAGGCCTGCAGCAAAAAAATTCTTTTTCAAGCTGTAGGCCTACATCTGTAGAAATCATTCAATGTGCGTTGAATGGATTTCACTTATACCATTCAAAAGTTATCATGAAAAGACTGATATTCACCTAAATCAACTCCCATGTTCTCTCAACTCATTTTATTACGATTTTTTTCATGGACATCAAACAAGTGTGGAGAAAGTGCGTACCAACCCGCTAATAAAGTCTTAGCGGTGATTGGATCAAACGGAGGACATGTACTGCTTGTTGGCAGCCTGCGGTCTTGTCGCGTTGGCGCCTCCGTCCCTGTTCTCGAACATGGCGGCCATGTCCCGTATACAGTACGACGGAGAACCCGAGGACTTCCTACGACCGATCTCCGTCTCGGGAGACTTTGACGTACCCGACGTGTCGATCGAAGCGGGCCTCCTCGCGTCCCCTTTCCACGTCTTGTCCGCGCCCGGCCGCATTTCCACGACCGGCTTTTTCGGGACGTCTTTATTACGGTTCGTTTCCGTTTTTTCCGACTTTTTGTGAGCCTCCGTTCGGCTTTTCCAGGTTTGCGTTCGGACGGGCGATGTCGGCGAAGCGTCAGCGGGGCGGTTTCGCCAGTATTGGTCGGTCGAACCGGTCTCGAAAGACGTCGGTCGCTTGGCCGGTTCGACGGCGCGTTTCGGGCTCTCTGGGTTCGAACGGAGGCGCCCCCGAGTGGGGCTCTTCAAACTCGGAGCCATTTCTTTCGGACTCGAGTATTTTCTGTCTGAAATTCTTTGCGCTTCGACTTCTTTGGGCTTCGGACTTCTGAATCCCATTGTAACGTTCATCCGGTTGGAACTCTGTCGCTCTTTGACCGTCACGCACGTTATCGGCCCCTCCTGCGCGACCTTTTTGTCCGGACTCTTCGACATCCTTCTATTCCAAAACACCGTGTCTTCGTTCTTGGCACTACCTAATATGACCGTCTCTAATTTACGAACTTCCGGGTATTTAAACCGGGACTTATCCCCACTGTCCGGCTTTTTACTGCGCTCTGGAGATTTATATGCCTCCACAATTTCATCGACTGTTTCCGACGATTCCTCAAACCTGGAAATGGCGACCGTGCCCTTGAAACTGTTGCACCGCACACGTTCGTTGAGATCTTTAACGAGATCCATCGGTTCGTCGGGACTCGATACCGTCTTCACCACCTTCATCTTGAGTCGCTCAACGATAGCGTCGCTCTCTCCCTTGAAACTTTCCGAGCGATACTTTTCCCTCAGGAACATTCTCCGCTCCTCTTTGTACTTCTCTATCCGGGCCCGACGTTGGGCGTCGTCGAAATCCGTAGAGTTCAACGATTTCAAGACGCCGGAATCCTGCCGGCAATCGTCGTTTTCTGCGCCGTCTTTAACGATATCCGGCGACGTCAACACACGCGTGATTTGATTCTCGTTGTTCGCCGACTGAAACTGGTCTTCGTCTAGCGACACGCTGAGTGCGGTCGCATTGGCAAGCTTGCGCGCCGTCTTGGCGGCACGCGCGCGCAGGCACGGGGGCAGCGAGCCGGCGTCGCCGTAACGACGGTTCAGTTTCGGCGTGACTGCGCCAAAGTCCTTGTCTTTGTCACCAAGCTCTTTGCAGACGTCCAGGTCTTTAGTCGGCGACGCCTCGAACTTGGAAAGAAGCTCTCTGATGCTGACTTGCTTTTTGACGGAGGCGTTCGACGTGCGGATCTCCTCGAGTTCTTGTCGCATCTTCCTTTCGCGGAGTATGTCGCGACCGATTTCTGACTCGAACTTTCGTTTGTTCGGATCTGCGCGGTTCGAACCGAGGAAATCTTCCAGACTGTCCGACTGTTTGCGATTGTCGCTAACAACAACGGAATGTTCTACGATGGAACGTGGTTCCTCGGACGCGGTTTCACTGGCGTCCGAAGTGAACGACATGCGATCGCCCGCGTTGGAAACGTCGCCACTTTCGTCGTTCTGTCGATCCAATAAACTCTCTTCGACATGCGGAATGTCATCGACGACAGCGCGATCGTCGTCGAACGAAATTGCGGATTCGTTTGGTTCGACGTGATTCTCGTATTCGTAGACAGGTTCGACGGCACACGGGAAGTCGTCGATCTGTATCAAGTCCCCGACGACGCAGTTCGAGTATTCGGGGTAAACGATCTCGGGTGAGAGTCGATCGCAGGTATTGTTTTGTACCGGCGACTCGAGTTGAGGATCGACCGCGGGCGAGACGGGGTCCGCGTTGCCCGTGTCGATCAGTTGGTTGATCTCGTGAACAGATCGACGCAGGTACTTGACCTGCTGGTAGACGGCTTCCGGGGGAGATTCGTGTCGAGATGTTGGCGCCGGGTCCAGGGCGAACGGGGAAGAGATGGGAGAAACCTGGAAGAAGGACAATTTATCTCATTGGCCGACTAGAAAACACGATAGAGATGTAGGAATTTAGCATCAACAAAATAGGCGATGGAATCTGAATATTCCAAAATGTCTATTCTTTTTGATTGACTTTGTGTTCCATGTTATTTTTGATCCATTTAACATCATATTGTAAATCACTATTTTACTCGATAATTGCCATTTTCAGAGTATTTCACGACAAGTGGGATATTTTGTGGTATTCCACGAAATATGCACAATTTCGATTGTATTGAGCTGTACGGGCGGTTACGGGTACCGCTCTTGTGGACCACAGTATTGTGAACCCCGATATTCTGTACCCCAAGAAAAGGATAAAGTGGACCCCAGTATTGTGGCCCACACGTTTAAACCAGAAAATTGTACAAATACTTTGGTTTTGTGGTCCCCAATATAGTGGGCCACAAAACTAGAACATGGGGGTCCAGAATATCTTTTCCAAACGACCGAGGTGGTATTGTGGACCCCAATAAACTGATACACAGAGATTTGTCGTTGTTGACCCCAATAAACTGGACCCCGATATTGTGGGCCACAAAAGTGTATTAAATGTCGTGTGGATATAGTGTACCACAAACTAGATATACTGTACCCCAAAGCTCGTTAGACAAACTGCACCCCGGTATTCTGGTCCCCGATATAGTGGGCCACAAAACTAGGACACGGGTGGTCCAGAATATCTTTTCCAAACGACCGAAGTGGTATTGTGGACCCCAATAAACTGATACACAAAGATTTGTCATTGTTAACCCCAATAAATCTTTGTGTATCAGTTTATTGGGGTCCACAATACCACTTCGGTCGTTCGGAAAAGATATTCTGGACCACCCGTGTCCTAGTTTTGTGGCCCACTATATCGGGGACCAGAATACCGGGGTGCAGTATGTCTAACGAGCTCTGGGGTACAGTATATCTAGTTTGTGGTCCACTATATCCACACGACATTTAATACACTTTTGTGGCCCACAATATCGGGGCTCAGTTTATTGGGGTCAACAATGACAAATCTCTGTGTATCAGTTTATCGGGGTCCACAATACCACTTCGGTCGTTCGGAAAAGATATTCTGGACCACCCGTGTCCTAGTTTTGTGGCCCACTATATCGGGGACCAGAATACCGGGGTGCAGTATGTCTAACGAGCTTTGGGGTACAGTATATTATCTAGTTTGTGGTCCACTATATCCACACGACATTTAATACACTTTTGTGGCCCACAATATCGGGGTCCAGTCTACGGTCTCCCGGCGGATACTGTAGAGAATATTATTGAGTGTGAATATGAAAGTATGTGGGGAACCTAAAGGTAGATTGTGAAGGATATTATCCCTACAATTGAATACCAGTTGGAGAGAGTAGCCTATTTTGCGCTACAAAATGCTATATTTTGAGAAATATACGCGACGTGAGCTGAAAATGAAGAGTATCTCCACAACTCTTAGAAGCATGACCACACTTCGTTGATTTTTATTTGAGATCTCAGTTAACCACTGGACAGCCTGGTCAATACCGATAGGTCACTACCGATAGGTCACGCACGACCGATAGGTCACGAGGTCCCGATAGGTCACGACCGATAGGTCACTACCGATAGGTCACTACCGATAGGTCACTACAGATAGGTCACGAGCAATAGGTCACTACCGATAGGTCACGAGCAATAGGTCACTACAGATAGGTCACTACCGATAGGTCACGAGCAATAGGTTACTACAGATAGGTAACTACCGATAGGTCACGACCCTACCTGACGGCCAGGCTATTCTCCACTCAAGAGTCCACGGGAGTCGATTAGTGACGTATCAGTTGGTTGGTGATAACTTACAAACAGTATGAGATATCACAATTAAAATAGAGAGGAAACACGAATATGGTCATAATATATATAATACGTTATAATATAATACAGTGGAACCTCTTTTATACGTTTTTCAGGGAACCAGACTGAATAAATGTATTAACGTGAAAAACTTTTTGATGAAACTATTCAACATGTGGAGCATATGGGTTGGATCAAAAAATAGAACTTTTAGGCCTAAATGTCATAAAATATGATTAAACGAGAAACTTTTAAGAGAGGTTTTACTTTATAATATAATATATATAATATATAGCTATAATATCTATGACTATCAATAACGTAACGGGATAAGCAACTAAGTCCTATCTTTTTAACATTGGGCCGTTTTCACCATGGTGGAATCAGCGCGCTTTCATGTAAATTTCTGAGATTCGCAATTTCAAATCGAATCGTACGTATTAGGCTCGTATTTCAATGTATAATACATAGTTGTATACTTGCATTGTTTCTGATCTTTCTCGTAGATGATGAGTAATTATCCAGTTATCAAATGGTGAATATAGCAGTAGCTCTTGACCAAATGCTTTCACAGACGTATTTTAAATTTAGATTGGCCAATTGAAGTGAAATTTATCCCAATATTGTTTAATGCAGTTGGAAAGAGCTGGACACAGATTGCATTACATCTATTACTAGTATAGATCAACTTACAACAATACCAGCAAATCATCATAACATTTGTAAGGCGGCATCCCTTTGATATACGCATGGTGCGAAAGGAAAGCGCCATGTTGCTTATCCCGTTACGTTATTGATAGTCATAGATAATATATAGGCTATAAATATGGCTATATAACTTGTGTTGAAACATTCCTGTGAACAAGAAACATGAACATGACTGATGTAGCGTGGCCGGGTTCCGTTCCCCTTAATCAACGCGCTACGATTCCTCAACGCTCCGACCTACCTCAACATCCTCGTAGAAGTTCTCCTCGGACCTCTCCGCTTCCCGCAGATTCTGGTACACTCCGCTCCCCCGCTCCTCTCCCTCCTCCTTCCCCTCGAGCCTCTTCGGGCTGCGGACGTTCCCGTATCTGATCGTGATCAGCGACTCTTTCACGGGACTCACTGCGACATTCTGATACAACGACGCGTCTCGCAAGGGCGATTCCACCGTTGATGGCGACGTATTCACCAAGGGCGATGGAGAACTAATGGGTGAAATATCCGCCAATGGCGATTCGGTCACCGGAGGTATCGCGGTCGTCAAGGGCGACACATTCCTCAACGGCGATACGTTCTCGTACTGCGACGTTTCTCGTAAGGGCGATTCGACTGTCGAAGTGTTTCCCAGATGTAACGAGTAACCTGACGGTGAAATGTTTGTCAATGAGGAATCGATCGCGGTCATCAACGGCGATACATTCTCGTACTGCGAAACGCGTTCAGGCACGTTCTCGTATCGGAAAGCGTTCTCGGAGAGGTTGGAACCGAACGTCGCGGACTCACGTATGGAGCTCATCATGGTCGGCGTGACGTTCTCGCTGGAGTTTGGCGACGGCGTCAAGTTGGGAGCCGAGAGACGGTTGTACGGGATATCGAGGCTGGAGGACTGCGACATGTTGGATTGGGTGCGTAGGAAGTCGGGGGAGACGGCAGAGAGGCGTTTCGAAGGGGTGGACGGGGTGGAGAGGAGGTTGGACGGGGAGGGGGACGTGGAGTAGTTGCTGTCGCGGTCCACCAGGGGGGTGTAGAGCAGCACGGGTGGGGTGTCGGGCGTGGCGGAGAGAGGGTCGTAGCTCTCGGTGTTGGAGAACGAGTAGGTTGATAGCGGGTGGACTTCAGCTCGGATCACAACCTGGAAATGAAGTTTGATCGACGATGGTTCGAAGTTTTTCCGACGTTTAAAATCAAAATTCGGTAGAATCAAAATGTGATTGTGTAAGGGAGTTCAATTTGAAGTTTTATGAATTGAACAAGTGCATATTTGAATGGGAATTACATCAGGAATTCTGTTGAATTTTCATAAAATTTCTTTTCAATTTCTTTTCTGGAAAATTTGATTTGATTTGAGATTTCATTTTCAGGAAAAATACGGTATTTTATCCTCGAAATGAAAAAGTTGCGCGAATAGGCCTATCTACTGGATCCAGGCCTAGGCCTACTGAAGGTATATACCTAGAGCCAGTCAAGTGATCTATATTCTCCTCACTCATCACGAGATAGATGTAGCTTAGGTCTACGTGGTAAAATATTCCAAGTTGAAACAAATTTCCAACATCTTTCAACAAAATTTTGCCTCCATCTTTGTTTTCAAAACGCTTTGGAAACAAAGACATCTCAATTTTGAGACTCAGCTTCTAGTAGTTGTTTGCAGTGGATCAGTCAACAAATGAAGTAAATGGCGCCAAAACCGCGCGATATCGAAAAACCCGATTTTAGTGTTACATGAGTATCACATCGGGTCGGGTCGGGTTGGGTAAAAAAAACCCGACCCGACCCAAAATCTCGGGTACCTGAACAACTCTACTGAATACATTAATACATAAAAAAGAAACCTATAGGCCTAAAAACCCCTACAAAATACTGATATCCAAAAATGGAGTAACGTATCTCGGTGATGGGCTCTATACCCGCCTACTGACCGTGTTGTCTGGGGACTGAGAGTCTATGAACCGCAGTTCCCCAGCCGACGAAGCCAGCTGCTCCTCGAGCCTCGACCTCTTTGACCGCGTCGAGTCTGTCAGCGAGAGCGACAGGCACGTCTTCTGCTTCTTAGGCGACGCCTCCAAGCTGGGGCAGTGGCTCTCCTCGGGGCGGGCGCGCGGCACGGCGGCGTCGCGCAGGGGCAAACGCTTGATAGACAGCTGTTGACACACGGTCAGCAGGGTTTATTAGTAATATTGTTCATTTATATTTAATTGGTAGACATATTTTAATGTTTTGAAATGAGATTTTACAGTAGGACCTATGTTATTTTTTTTTTTTTAATTGGGTTTTAACAACGCACTGTAATGATTACTAAGATCTATTGGCGTCGGATGAATGATTGATGAGATGATGGGATGATGAGATGAAGGTTTTTTATGGGTAGTGGGAAGGATAGTGGGAAGGAAGCGGTCGTGACCTATATTGTAGGAACCATCTCGGCATTAGCCTAGACTACAGGGGGTGCATTCCTGTACAATTGGTTTTATCTAGATAATCCTAGTCTTGAGTTAATACCGTGTTTATACCGGTTTTAGAGAGGTTTAACTTCGTATTCCTGTACGAGTTTCATAGTAGGTTTAAGGGAAGCGTAGGTTAGTACGTCGGTAAAACAGTTTTTTGACAAATGTTGTTACAAATCAGCTAAAATGTACCTAAAAATCATCCAATTTCAACGAAACTTGAACTAAATCAAATCTCAGCCTAAAGCACAATTTTCAATGAAATTAAATAGAAAACAAAAAGTTGACCTATGAGGGACCGAACCCCGTCCGTCTTCCTCTGAATGCAGCCGCGCTAACGATGCAACCGATCTGCCAGAGTGAAATTTTGCTCTTAGAACAACATAAGTATACAAGCTTCGAAAAGAATTCTGGCAAATGAATTAATAATAATAAAACTGATGGTAAAATTATTTAAATACATTCACATTCCGTTGCCTTCAGTTCTCATTCTAGAGATCACATTTCCGTAACGATATTAACTATATTAGATATTTAAATTAATATTTGAAATCTTGAGGTGGATCTTAAAACACGCTAAACCCGCTCTTTGGCAGGTTTAAGTTAATCCTGCTTTTCTGGTATTATTTCCGGGTCTATCTTTTTAGGAATACCAAGATAGTACCAATATCACTAAAACCGGATTAAATCGTACAGGAATGCGCCCCCAGAGGGAAACCACGAGAAACCCCTGTAAAGATGGACGGTGGCGGGGATCGAACCGGGTCCGATGTGCCCACTGCCTCCCGGATCACGAAGCAAGTGAGCTAACCACTCAGCTACTGTGCCGGTCTATGTTATTCAAATTGTTTTTAGATGTATTGTATCAATGTATTCTATTTGATATATATCAATGTATCTTCGATTTTGTATATGTTGTGACTATGTGAAGAATGTATTTTTTTACTATCCATACACGTAACATCATAAATCATCATTTCCTCGTCAAATGCTGAGAATGTAAGGTCATCTTTGGATGAAAATTGAATAGATAAATGAATAAATAAATACATTAACCACTTGCTTACCGAATTCACTGAACCTACTTTTACCATTCTTATAGTAATTAAAAATTATGAACAAGCCTGACATTTGACACAGGATCTAGGCCTACTTGAATCGCTTGAAAGACTGTTATCATTATCATATTCTAACTGTGAACTAGAATCATTTTCATCATCACAATCGCTGTCAAATACTGCATTTAGAACAGTTTCACTGTTGTTTGCTGGTTTCTGATAGCCATTGTTGCTAATGACAGCTGCAAGGTCAGTTTGATGCGTCAGTGAACATCATTTACTCAAAGAGTTACAGTAGAACGTCGTTTATACGACTTTCAGGGGACTGAGAAAAAAAATCGTATAAATGGATAAACGTATAAATGATTTATTAATGAATCTGGGTTCAAACATTTACCCACTGCATAATCAATGTTTTTTTTTGGTCTTTATTTTCGTGTGTATGATGTTTTTGGTCTGGTCTGTAAGTAAAGACGCGTCACAGCTCTCCCCTCCGCCACCTCACCAACCCTCAAACCACTACAGCATGCCATTATGTCCTTGACAGCTCTCAGATGACATGTGCTTTGTGAGAGAAAGACGCAGACATTTACCAATGCTCATAGCAACCAATTAACACTGTCCAGACGACTCCTAGTGTGGCATTTACTTCAAATGTTTGACATGACATTGACAGAATTACATTTTTTTGTTTTTCTGTCCCTGTTAAAAAGGGAATATTATTGAAATGACATTTGACTTCAAACAATGAAAAGCGATCATCATTGCCTTTTTAAAATACTTCGATTTTGAAATCACTTTTCGTTGACATGAAAGAAATGGGCTCCTGCACACGCCTTGCATACCCCCTCCCCCCCCCCCTATCAACCTCCCACACATTATCAGCTGTCACTGGCTGGGTAAATGTGTCAGTGTGATTGCAACATTCTTGGCAGTGTGCTTCCAAACCTTGAGGTTGGAGGTCCTGTTGCTCTAAAGAGTGATGATTGGTTTAGGAAAATGATGCGTCTCTTCATGAATTTAAGTGATTTAGGACTAGACAATATCTATAAATATTTTTGGGGTTGGAAAAACATGGGTAGGAGTGAAGAAGTCATGATAAGGTGGTATTTTTACTAGGGAAAACAGGTGTGCTTACGCATGTGTTGTTTACGTTTTGGGGTTTTTACGACTTTATGATGAACACCTGACTGGAATTATTGAAAATGTTGGAAGGAGACAAGAAATTCAGTTGTATATACGAAAAGTCGTGAATAAATGAGTTGTATAATAGAAGAAATTCAACATGTAGTCTTATGGAGAATGGTTGGGACCACCTGGATAAGTCGTATAAATGTAAAAATCGTATAAATGAGAATCGTATAACTGACGTTCTACTGTACTACCTTTATCGACATAGTCTGTGATTAGTTCAACAGTTCACTACAAGAGCTATCTTTGTAGCCATACTATGGCACATTCTGACGGTAACTTTGGGAGATATGGATTTAAACACGGCGCGCGGTATTAGCGGGCCTCACACGTCCTTTGAACTCCTTTGAACTGTACTGTATCATTTGGGTATTTCCGTCAACGTTCGGCTGTCAGACGTAACCGAAGGGACAGCTTATGTCCAGATAGTAATATCTCAACACAACAGAATAATATCGACAACGAATTGAGCACGTATTGCAAGGTGAAGAAATATAACACTGACCACACCCAAAAAAAAGAAATGCAATTTTTTTTTTCATAGTGATTTTTTTATTTCGACACAGTTTTACATTAGAATCGATTCGGAATTGATTCTCGATTATTTAATGTCATCACAACAAGCTTCGGGAGTATCCACTTGGGCCCATCATTTCCCATTCTGTTTGTGATTCCCCTTTCATTTGCAACTATTATAAATATTACCAGGAAAACGCGGGATGCGCGTTGTGAGATGAGCTTGGGGTATGGAAATGTAGAATGAAAAATAACTCAAGTCAGCTCAAATTACATCTACGGCCTTTGGATTACTTCAAACGTTCCAATACCTCACCTGCAACTTGTTGATATTCATAGTGCTGCAATTTGTTGCATATACACTTTGCAAATCCAATTGATACAAATATCCAATAAAATGTGCAGTTTTATTGCGTTTTCTTTGTTATTTCTCATCCGATTGTTACACAAATCTCTGAAAAGGTGTATAATAGTATTTTTCATATCCAACGAGAATCTGAGAGCTTTTGAAAAATTCTTGTTTCCCAAGTATTTTTCCTCCGGGTTATTCTTATGAGAACTTTTCAATCTTCACGATTTTAATTCCGTAAAAACCTTATGAACGATTTTCCTGAATAACAATTCCAGCCTATTCTCGTGTGACAGAAATATGAAGAAGAAGTTTCAATTCGATTTTTTTCCTTGACCTGTATGCCGCATACAAAATTACATACGAGAAGGAAAAAAAACGAACATAAAAACGAAGCCCATTTTTTTTCGGTATGTGAAATGGAATCTTCGCTACGCTCATCTAATAATTAAGTTATGCTAGGAAAACGCTATATACGCGTTGTTAGACGAGTGGATAGTAATAGTATGTCGACTTCTTTGTCAAACTTTTGCCTAAACTCGCCAATTGGGTAACATTTTAGTTATAAATGAGTAAAAACGGCTTCGAGTGGTACCAATTTAGCACATTTCATGTTTTTTCTTCAAAATAGCACACTCGATCAAGCTGAGAGTTTCCAGAAATGTTCATCAATATGTAATTCAACTCCACACAGAATTCCAATTTTTTCGAAAATAAAATTTTTTCAATTTTGTTTCCGTCGTGTTATTCTAACGGGTATTTTTGAAATTTCTAAAATTCATAAAAATGAAAGTTACCACCCGATAATGCCACAAAACTATACAGATCTAAGCTAGATGAAGAAGCATAATGAAAAAAAGTTTGAAGTTGATAGCTGTAGCCGTTTGACCTGTGGAGAACCGACAAAAAAACATAAAAAAAAATAACATAAAAACGAACACCAATTTTTTTCAGTATGTCAAATTGAATCCTCGCTAAGGCTCGTCTAATCATATTCTGGCATTGTGAATCGAATGTGAAAATATCTATTCACAGTGAAACCTTTAACCATTGTTTTTCAAGGGACATGAGAAATTAAACCATCCATTCAGGAAAACCATCCATCCAGGAAAATTCAACATGGGTGATGCAGGAGTGGGGTGAGATATAATGAACGATACAAGCAGGAGAACGATGGATCCGGGAACGAGGCATAGAGGTTTCACTGTTCACAGATAGATATATGAATGATCGATAATTCCATCATATTATATTTATATCGATATGTAAATTTCATACAATAACAATCATGTTGAATTCATTTTCTGATCCTGGAAAATGTTGATTGTTATTATTTCATAATAGTTCATGAATGAATATTTTTGATTGGATTATTTGTTGACGAGGCCGCCTCGAAGTCTTCAAACAAACAAGATGTGCCGCTCCCTAATGGTTGCGGCTACGGAGAAACGTGCACATGAAATGTCTACTTATAATTTCGTATTTACCAGAGACAAGAATGGAGAAAGACTGCCGACTTTTCTCACTTGCAGTGAACCAAAAAATGTATCAACCAAAAAAATACTATCTGAAAAAAAAGCACGATTGACAAAGAAGGTGAGGACAAAGTAAGAGGTAATAATCCCCGATACAATCAGAAAAAAACATGAAACCCAGATTCTCTCATTTTATTCCTCGTCTCAATTGTCAAATAATTATGATCCATCGAGATTTCAACACCGATGAAAATAATACCATAACAAAAATCCACCACGACGCAAGCTCGGAATGTTTCCGACCAACCAGCAGCTTACCTTGTTGAGGCCGAGATCGGAGGGCGTAGAATTCTTCCTGAGGGAGGTCTTCCGGCCCGGCTTGCCGCACAGAGACTTCCTGCCGATGGGAGACCTCTTGGCAGCAGCGGAGCGCTTACGCGGGTGCTCCAACACCGTGGGGCACTTGGCCGGCAGCTGGCTTGGACCCCCGCCTACGGCAACACAAACGGGGACTGTTGTGTTGTGTAAAATGAAGTGTTTTTATGTTGGGAATCAACAGCTATTGGAATAGTAATTTACGGTCTCAATTCTTAACTGTCAGTGTGTATTTACTACTAGCATCAGTCGGATTGTCATGCTACTCTATTTATAAGTGGACACAAATGGCATGATGTTAGTTTGAAACGTGACAGTGGAAAACTAAGTGAATACTGGAATAGAATGTCTTTATTTTTCATGTACATAACAATTCCGTCATAACAATCGAAAAGGGCGAGGTTCGATCACATGATCGTTCTTCCACCTAACCTTTACATATAATAAGAGAGAAATAAAATAAAATAGCACCATTATTTAGTTGGATATAATGTAAAGTAGATAATATTATTACGATTAAGATATATTCCACATGCTGAGATAAGAATATCTTAATAGAGATCAAGATTGAACAAAAGAGCCAAAAGCCAAGATGAAAGCCAATTACATTCCTAACCCAGGGCTTGGGTTGATTAGTTCAACAATCAGCATTTTGAATTAATATGAAATAATGCTGATTTAATGGATAAACCATTTTGTTCTAATAGAAGCCTACCATAATCATCATCTTTTACAGGCCCATTAACTAAGCGGAAACAATTGAAAAAGAATGCTTATCTGTCGTGTAAAATACCTACTACTAAGCAAATATATTATGTATATATATATATGTATAATATATAATGTATAGGTTTGTTTCTAGTCAGAAAGGTAGTGGCAGGGAGTTGCCAACTTTAGTTGATCAGGTAGGGAATGAGTGGAAAACGGACATAGAGAAGGCAGCAGCTTTAAATAGATTCTATGGGGAAGTGTTCAATGCGAATGGAATTATGGGGGAGGAGGAAGCAATAGAGGGGGATGGGGAGGAGGTTCTGCTTACAGAGAGAGAAGTGTGGAATGTATTAAGGAAACTTAAAAGTGGGAAGTCGCCAGGCATAGATGGGGTGCAAAGCGATCTACTGAAATTAGCGGGTAGGGGAGTTGTAGGTTATTTGCTAAGGTTGTTTCAAGCTTCACTCACAGCAGGTAGAGTACCGCAAGTTTGGAAAAAAGCGGAGGTGGTTCCAATTTCAAAGGGAGGGCAAAGGGGTAGGGTAGACAACTACAGGGGAATTAGTTTAACATCGCATGTGTGTAAGATAATGGAAAGGGTGGTTATAAAGAGAGTAGTGGAGAAGGTAGATGAAAGAAGGAGTATTTCAGAAGTGCAGCATGGGTTTAGGAAGGGTTATTCATGTGAGACGCAGTTGTTAGGTTTTGCAGAAGAGTTGGCTGGGGTAGTTGATAGGGGGGGACGTGTTGATGCAGTGTTTTTAGATTTCGAGAAGGCTTTTGATAAGGTAGATCACAATATATTATTAGGGAAGTTAAAAATGTCCGTTGGGAATGCTGGGTTGGTTAATTGGATTGGAAACTTTCTTCAGGATAGAGTGCAAAGAGTTCGGGTGGGTTCAGAGGTTTCAAGTGAGACTAAGGTTACGTCAGGAGTTCCACAGGGTAGTGTGTTGGGTCCCTTATTGTTTGATTTATATATAGATGATCTGACTAGTTTTGTTGATTCGAAAATAAGGTTATTTGCAGATGATTGTGTGTTATATAGGGAAATCATTACAGAGGAGGATGTAGTAGCTCTTCAGGTAGATTTAGCGGCAATTAATCGTTGGGTTCAGTCAAATAAGATGGGGTTGAATACAGGAAAGTGCAAGTTAGTCACATTCGGTAAGAGAAACATAAGGACAGATGTAGTGTATGAGGTAGGAGGGAAGACGCTGGAGTTGGTGGAAAACTACAAGTATTTGGGGGTGGTATTTGATAGGCGTCTAGGGTGGGGGAGTCAGATTGAGAGAATAGTAAAAAAGAGTATAAATGCACTAAACTTTGTAATGAGGCAACTTAGGGGGGCAGGTATGGAGATTAAGGAAAAAGCATATTTCTCGTTAGTGCGTCCCATGGTAGAATATGCTAGTTCAGTTTGGGATCCTTATAGATTAGGTGAGATAAGGGATGTGGAAAGGGTTCAAAGGATTGCTGTGAGAAGGGTTACAGGTAGGGTTAGGAGGTGGAAATGGGATGAGAATGAAAGGGGGGAGAGGGTAAGAATGTTGGAGAGTCCAACTGAGATGATGAGAGACCTGGGGTGGCAGAAATTGGAAATACGGAGGAAGGAGGATCGTTTATGTAATTTCTTCAGGGTAATGGAGGGAGAGGGGGGGTGGGGGGAGCTGCATGAGTTGATAAAAAGAAATAAGTCAGGGTATGGAGGTAGGCGGGGTCATGATAGAGCGGTAGTCATAAAGGGGGCTACATTAGATGTCGGTAAATTCTCTTTCTTAAATAGGACAGGTAGGGACTGGAATGGGCTTAGTAGAAATGTTTTTGAAGGGGATGACATCAGGTTAAAGTTATTCCGTCAGAGGGTTAAGGAGATGGTGGGATAGGGGTACTTAGGGAACTTGCCACCGCGCATTTATGTGCATTTGCAAGAGTTAAATAATAATAATAATAATAATAATAATAACTGTGAGAATATATGAAGCTCTTACGCACCATCTAGCGGCCAAGCGTGTACGACGGATCTCAAGAAGTAGTAGACTACTAAATCGACTGCGCGCAACGATGGCGAGTCAGTTAGGTTATAATAAACCTTTGAAAATATGAAAATATCAATATTATAATTTTCAGAATGCTGAGAAAAACGATTAAAATAACGAAAAACAATTTAATGCTATTTTGAAACGTTCGCACGTATCAGTTGCGCGCTGGTTTCATGACGTCACATTCTCTAATAGTTGCACGCGCGGCCGCCAAGATCGGGACCATCTTTTATCGCCACTTGTTTCATATATTGTTCCAGTTAATAATATATTTGTACTAAGTTCCCAATAAGGCAAGCTTGTGCTGGGGAATTCCAAGTAAACAACAGCTAGAGTTGATATTATATAAGGAATTCAGATTACAGAATAGCATTTTAAAAATAAAACATAAGTTCTAGGTATCTATAGTATACAACAAAATTAATCAATTTGAATGAAATGTTGAATAATGATTAGATTTATAAAGGTAAGTGGATGCGACAATATCCTCTAGATATTTTAAACAAGTATGGTAAAATATTTTTCAGTTCTATGGTTTCAATAGATTAATATCTTACTATGATAACAACGATATTGCAGTAAAGCCCTTACATACAAACATTACAGTTGTATTATCAAGATTAGCAACAAATCGAGCATTGTAGCAGGAACTTGCACTTCATCAAGATTACATCAAGTAGAGGTGGACTCAACGAGAAACCATAACTGAATAAGACTAGAGTGAAAATATTGTGAACAAACAAATGTGAAAGAAAAGGGAAAGTATGTATCTATGGCTATAGACATCTTGAACATTTGTGGGAAATATAATGACATTTGATGTAAAAATATGAGGTAATATTAAATGTGTAGCAAAAATATGCTATTATTGACACACATGCTGATACAATTTATTATTATTGATACAATTTATTATTATTTTATTATTATTAACTCTTGCAGTTGCACATAAATACGTGGTGGCAAGTTCCCTATCAATCCTATCCTATCGCCTCCCTAACCTTCTGACGGAATAGCTTCAACCCTATTTCATCCTCAAGTTACAATTTTACAAGGTGAATGGCTTAGTAGAAGTATACTTGAGGAGGATGAAATGGGGTCGAAGCTATTCCGTCAGAAGGTTAGGGAGGCGATAGGATAGGATCGATAGGGAACTTGCCACCGCGCATTTATGTGCAACTGCAAGAGTTAATAATAATAAAATAATAATTATAATATATAACTATACTGTAATATATGAACGTAATATGAACTGAAATGAATAATATGAATAATGAACTGTAATATATGTAATATGAACGCACGAGAGTCGATGCAACGAGTCATCGTTTTTTTCGTGATAATTTCGACCGTGAAAGACACTGAAATTATAATACATAACACGAACGCAGATATTTTTCATACGTTTGAGATGGTTCACCGACGCGTACAAACTTTTCAACTCAATCACCTAATTTTCGAAGATATGAAGCTAAACAATTACTTTTTTTTAGCTGTTTGAATTCTTACGAATATTATGAAATAGAAGTTGGATAGTTTTCACGTATATCATCTTGAGAGTGGAGTGTTTCTCTAGGATCAGAATATAAGTTATTTGGCATTGACATTTGGACAGTATGAGATATCAGAATGAGAATTCAAATATATAGAAAGAAAAACATTCGAACCTTCTTTAACATGCCTTGAAAATAACGTGAAATGAAATGACAACACTTGGATTTCAATATTTTCACAAAAAAGTAGGCCTACAGCAAAAAAATTCTTTTTCAAGCTGTAGGCCTACATCTGTAGAAATCATTCAATGTGGGTTGAATGGTTTTCACTTATACCATTCAAAAGTTATCATGAAAAGACTGATATTCACCTAAATCAACTCCCATGTTCTCTCAACTCATTTTATTACGATTTTTTTCATGGACATCAAATAAGTGTGGAGAAAGTGCGTACCAACCCGCTAATAAAGTCTTAGCGGTGATTGGATCAAACGGAGGACATGTACTGCTTGTTGGCAGCCTGCGGTCTTGTCGCGTTGGCGCCTCAGTCCCTGTTCTCGAACATGGCGGCCATGTCCCGTATACAGTACAACGGAGAACCCGAGGACTTCCTACGACCGATCTCCGTCTCGGGAGACTTTGACGTACCCGACGTGTCGATCGAAGCGGGCCTCCTCGCGTCCCCTTTCCACGTCTTGTCCGCGCCCGGCCGCATTTCCACGACCGGCTTTTTCGGGACGTCTTTATTACGGTTCGTTTCCGTTTTTTCCGACTTTTTGTGAGCCTCCGTTCGGCTTTTCCAGGTTTGCGTTCGGACGGGCGATGTCGGCGAAGCGTCAGCGGGGCGGTTTCGCCAGTATCGGTCGGTCAAACCGGTCTCGAAAGACGTCGGTCGCTTGGCCGGTTCGACGGCGCGTTTCGGGCTCTCGGGGTTCGAACGGAGGCGCCCCCGAGTGGGGCTCTTCAAACTCGGAGCCATTTCTTTCGGACTCGAGTATTTTCTGTCTGAAATTCTTTGCGCTTCGACTTCTTTGGGCTTCGGACTTCTGAATCCCATTGTGACGTTCATCCGGTTGGAACTCTGTCGCTCTTTGACCATCACGCACGTTATCGGCCCCTCCTGCGCGACCTTTTTGTCCGGACTCTTCGAAATCCTTCTATTCCGAAACACCGTATCTTCGTTCTTGGCACTACCTAATATGACCGTCTCTAATTTACGAACTTCCGGGTATTTAAACCGGGACTTATCCCCACTGTCCGGCTTTTTACTGCGCTCTGGAGATTTATATGCCTCCACAATTTCATCGACTGTTTTCGACGATTCCTCAAACCTGGAAATGGCGACCGTGCCCTTGAAACTGTTGCACCGCACACGTTCGTTGAGATCTTTAACGAGATTCATCGGTTCGTCAGGACTCGATACCGTCTTCACCACCTTCATCTTGAGTCGCTCAACAATAGCGTCGCTCTCTCCCTTGAAACTTTCCGAGCGATACTTTTCCCTCAGGAACATTCTCCGCTCCTCTTTGTACTTCTCTATCCGGGCTCGACGTTGGGCGTCGTCGAAATCCGTAGAGTTCAACGATTTCAAGACGCCGGAATCCTGCCGGCAATCGTCATTTTCTGCGCCGTCTTTAACGATATCCGGCGACGTCAACACACGCGTGATTTGATTCTCGTTGTTCACCGACTGAAACTGGTCTTCGTCTAGCGACACGCTGAGTGCGGTCGCGTTGGCAAGCTTGCGCGCCGTCTTGGCGGCACGCGCGCGCAGGCACGGGGGCAGCGAGCCGGCATCGCCGTAACGACGGTTCAGTTTCGGCGTGACTGCGCCAAAGTCCTTGTCTTTGTCGCCGAGCTCTTTGCAGACGTCCAGGTCTTTAGTCGGCGACGCCTCGAACTTGGAAAGAAGCTCTCTGATGCTGACTTGCTTTTTGACGGAGGCGTTCGACGTGCGGATCTCCTCGAGTTCTTGTCGCATCTTCCTTTCGCGGAGTATGTCGCGACCGATTTCTGACTCGAACTTTCGTTTGTTCGGATCTGCGCGGTTCGAACCGAGGAAATCTTCCAGACTGTCCGACTGTTTGCGATTGTCGCTAACAACAACGGAATGTTCTACGATGGAACGTGGTTCCTCGGACGCGGTTTCACTGGCGTCCGAAGTGAACGACATGCAATCGCCCGCGTTGGAAACGTCACCACTTTCGTCGTTCTGTCGATCCAATAAACTCTCTTCGACATGCGGAATGTCATCGACGACAGCGCGATCATTGTCGAACGAAATTGCGGATTCGTTTGGTTCGACGTGATTCTTGTATTCGACGACCGGTTCGACGGCACACGGGAAGTCGTCGATCTGTATCAAGCCCCCGACGACGCAGTTCGAGTATTCGGGGTAAACGATCTCGGGTGAGAGTCGATCGCAGGTATTGTTTTGTACCGGCGACTCGAGTTGAGGATCGACCGCGGGCGAGACGGGGTCCGTGTCGCCCGTGTCGATCAGTTGGTTGATCTCGTGAACAGATCGACGCAGGTACTTGACCTGCTGGTAGACGGCTTCCGGGGGAGATTCGTGTCGAGATGTTGGTGCCGGGTCCAGGGCGAACGGGGAAGAGATGGGAGAAACCTGGAAGAAGGACAATTTATCTCATTGGCCGACTAGAAAACACGATAGAGATGTAGGAATTTAGCATCAACAAAATAGGCGATGGAATCTGAATATTCCAAAATGTCTATTCTTTTTGGTTGACTTTGTGTTCCATGTTATTTTTGATCCATTTAACATCATATTGTAAATCACTATTTTACTCGATAATTGCCTTTTTCAGAGTATTTCACGACAAGTGGGATATTTTGTGGTATTCCACGAAATATGCACAATTTCGATTGTATTGAGCTGTGCGGGCGGATACTGTAGAGAATATCATTGAGTGTGAATATGAAAGTATGTGGGGAACCTAAAGGTAGATTGTGAAGGATATTATCCCTACAATTGAATACCAGTTGGAGAGAGTAGCCTATTTTGCGCTACAAAATGCTATATTTTAAGAAATATACGCGACGTGAGCTGAAAATGAAGAGTATCTCCACAACTCTTAGAAGCATGACCACACTTCATTGATTTTTATTTGAGATCTCAGTTAACCACTGGACAGCCTGGTCAATACCGATAGGCGATAGGTCACTACCGATAGGTCACTACAGATAGTTCACTACAGATAGGTCACTACTGATAGGTCACTACCGATAGGTACTACAGATAGGTCACTACCGATAGGTCACGAGTAATAGGTCACTACCGATAGGTCACTACCGATAGGTCACTACAGATAGGTCACGAGGTCCCGCTAGGTCACTATAGATAGGTCACTACAGATAGGTCACTACCGATAGGTCACGAGCAATAGGTTACTACAGATAGGTAACTACCGATAGGTCACGACCCTACCTGACGGCCAGGCTATTCTCCACTCAAGAGTCCACGGGAGTCGATTAGTGACGTATCAGTTGGTTGGTGATAACTTACAAACAGTATGAGATATCACAATTAAAATAGAGAGGAAACACGAATATGGTCATAATATATATAATACGTTATAATATAATACAGTGGAAGCTCTTTTATACGTTTTTCAGGGAACCAGACTGAATAAATGTATTAAAGTGAAAAACTTTTTGATGAAACTATTCAACATGTGGAGCCTATGGGTTGGATCAAAAAATAGAACTTATAGGCTTGAATGTCATAAAATATGTTTAAACGAGAAACTTATAAGAGAGGTTTTACTTTATAATATAATATATATAATATATAGCTATAATATCTATGACTATCAATAACGTAACGGGATAAGCAACATGGCGTAAGTCCTATCCTTTTAACATTAGGCCGTTTTCACCATGATGGAATCAGCACGCTTTCGTGTACATTTGTGAGATTCGCAATTTCAAATCGAATCGTACATACTAGGCTCGTATTTCAATATATAGTACATAGTTGTACAATTGCATTGATTTTAATCTTTCTCGTAGATGATGAGTAATTATCCAGTTATCAAATGGTAAATATAGCAGTAGCTCTTGACCAAATGCTTTCACAGACGTATTTCAAATTTAGATTGGCCAATTGAAGTGAAATTTATTCCAATATTGTTAATTGCAGTTGGAAAGAGCTGGACACAGATTGCATTACATCTATTACTAGTATAGATCAACTTACAACAATACCAGCAAATCATCATAACATTTGTAAGGCGGCATCCCTTTGATATACGCATGGTGCGAAAGGAAAGCGCCATGTTGCTTATCCCGTCACGTTATTGATAGTCATAGATAATATATAGGCTATAAATATGGCTATTTAACTTGTGTTGAAACATTCCTGAGAACAAGAAACATGAACATGACTGATGTAGCGTGGCCGGGTTGCGTTCCCCTTAATCAACGCGCTACGATTCCTCAACGCTCCGACCTACCTCAACATCCTCGTAGAAGTTCTCCTCGGTTTTCTCCGCTCCCCGCAGATTCTGGTACACTCCGCTCCCCCGCTCCTCTCCCTCCTCCTTCCCCTCGAACCTCTTCGGGTTGCGGACGTTCCCGTATCTGATCGTGATCAGCGACTCTTTCACGGGACTCACTGCGACATTCTGATGCAACGACGCGTCTCGCAAGGGCGATTCCACCGTCGATGGCGACGTATTCATCAAGGGCGATGGAGAACTAATGGGTGAAATATCCGCCAAGGGCGATTCGGTCACCGGAGGTATCGCGGTCGTCAAGGGCGACACATTCCTCAACGACGATACGTTCTCGTATTGCGATGTTTCTCGTAAGGACAATTCGACTGTCGAAGTGTTTCCCAGATGTAACGAGAAACCTGACGGTGAAATGTTTGTCAATGAGGAATCGATCGCGGTCATCAACGGCGATACGTTCTCGTACTGCGAAACGCGTTCAGGCACGTTCTCGTATCGGAAAGCGTTCTCGGAGAGGTCGGAACCGAACGTCGCGGACTCACGTATGGAGCTCATCATGGTCGGCGTCACGTTCTCGCTGGAGTTTGGCGACGGCGTCAAATTGGGAGCCGAGAGACGGTTGTACGGGATATCGAGGCTGGAGGACTGCGACATGTTGGATTGGGTGCGTAGGAAGTCGGGGTAGACGGCAGAGAGGCGTTTCGAAGGGGTGGACGGGGTGGAGAGGAGGTTGGACGGGGAGGGGGACGTGGAGTAGTTGCTGTCGCGGTCCACCAGGGGGGTGTAGAGCAGCACGGGTGGGGTGTCGGGCGTGGCGGAGAGAGGATCGTAGCTCTCGGTGTCGGAGAACGAGTAGGTTGATAGCGGGTGGACTTCAGCTCGGATCACAACCTGGAAATGATGTTTGATTGATGAAGGTTTGAAGTTTTTCTGACGTTTCGTTGGTAGAATGAAAATGTGATTGTGAAAGTGAGTTCGTTCCTAGGAAATTCAATTTGAAGTTTTATTAATTGAGCAAGTGAATATTTCAATGGAAATTACATCAGGAATACTGTTGAATTTTTATACAATTTCTTTTCAATTTCTTTTCTGGAAAATTTGATTCGAGGTTTATAAATTGTGCAAGTGGATTTTGTCACATTTTCATGATATTTTTTCATTGCAGATGAGTCCAAACGTTTCCAAAGTGCAGTACACATTATAAGCAAACCATTTTTGGGATATTTGAAATGATGTTAAAATTTTACAAAGTAATTCCTACGTTTCGTCGGTGCAGTTAAAAATGCAAAATGATTGCATTTTTGGGAAGTTCAATTCGAGGTTTATCAATTGAACAAGTGAAATGAGGAGGGTTTTTAGTCGGTAAGAATCCAACACTCCCCGCAATTCAACCTGCAGGGGTCTTATGCAAGATTGTCCCTCCTCAAAAAAAAAAGGAATATTTTAATGGAAATTTGACAAATTTCATTTGAAATTCTGTCACATTTAAACAATATTTCTTATCAATTTCATTTTTGGAAAACTTGATTCGAGGTTCATGAATTGAGCGAGTACATTTTTGAATGGAAATTGCATCAGAAATTCTGTCACATTTCCATGATACTTTTTCGTTGCGGATTAGTCTTTGTTTCAAAGTGCGGAATACATTATGAGTGAATCAGTTTTGGGATATACAGTGGAACCTCTTTTATACGTTTTTCAGGGGACCAGACTGAAAAATTGTGAGGGTGTTCGAATCCATGTTTTTCGAATCGAATCCGAATCCACTATCAGATTCGGATTCGGTTCAACATAAAAGATTCGAAAATTTCGAATCTTGGCGCCAAAAACGTGGCAACATTGCATTGTCAACTTTATAGATCGCGTCAGCAAGTGCGATGCGCACTAGCCTACAGGTGGGTGGGATCGTCATATATGGCCGGCTTCGATTGGCGTTCGGCCGTCTCGAGTCAGACGAACGAAAGTCTCGTCAAAGACCTTAGTATCTAGCTTCGTTAACGAAGTTAGATACTCAGGTCTTTGGTCTCGTCCTTGTCAAGCTTAGACCACACACGTCACGACCACGCAGTACTAGGATTACAGACGCCATGCAGCAAACAGCTACGATATTTACAACTGCGCGTTGAATAAAAATGATGGAAATGGAGAAAATGATGCTTCTTCATGATAAAACATTTATTAAACGTGTTTTCAGTGGAATACCTCGCAGTTTCAAGTCATTAGGAGAATGCTGGGATAAACTCGTAAAGGAACTTTCCAAGGATTACACACTTACCCTGTAATCCTGTTCCGGTAATTAGAGAAGTAGGCCTAACTTTGTATCCCTACATGGGATACAAAAAAAAAATAAATAAAAAAAATAATATATATATAAGATCTAAAAATACATTAAAAAGAAACCTATAAAAACCCCTACAATATATTGATATCCAAAAATGGAGTAACATATCTCGGTGATAGGCTATATACAGGCCTACTAACCGTGTTGTCTGGGGACTGAGAGTCTATGAACCGCAGTTCCCCAGCCGACGAAGCCAGCTGCTCCTCGAGCCTCGACCTCTTTGACCGCGTCGAGTCTGTCGGCGAGAGCGACGTGCACGTCTTCTGCTTCTTAGGCGACGCCTCCAAGCTGGGGCAGTTGCTCTCCTCGGGGCGGGCGAGCGGCACGGCGGCGTCGCGCAGGGGCAGACGCTTGATAGACAGCTGTTGACACACGGCAGCAGGGTTTATTAGTTATATTGTTTATTTATATTCAATTGGTAGTTATATGTTAATGTTTTAAAATGAGATTTTACAGTTAGGACCTATGTTAATTTTTTTTTTCATTGGGTTTTAACGACGCACTGTAATGATTACTAAGATCTATTGGCGTCGGATGAATGATTAATGAGATGATGGGATGATGAGATGAAGGTTTTTATGGGTAGTGGGAAGGATAGTGGGAAGGAAGCGGTCGTGGCCTATATTGTGGGAACCATCCCGGCATTAGCCTAGACTACAGAGGGAAACCACGAAAAACCCCTGTAAAGATGGTCGGTGGCGGGGATCGAACCGGGTCCGATATGCCCCTCACCTCCCGGATCACGAAGCAAGTGAGCTAACCACTCAGCTACTGTGCCGGTCTATGTTATTCAAAGTGTTTTTAGATGTATTGTATCAATGTATTCTATTTGATATATATCAATTTATCTTCGATTTTGTATATGTTGTGACTATGTGAAGAATGTATTTTTTGACTATCCATACACGTAACATCATAAATCATCATTTCCTTGTAAAATGCTGAGAATGTAAGGCCATCTTTGGATGAAAATTGAATAGATAAATGAATAAATAAATACATTAACCACTTGCTTACCGAATTCACTGAACCTACTTTTACCATTCTTATAGTAATTAAAAATTATGAACAAGCCTGACATTTGGCACAGGATCTAGGCCTACTTGAATCGCTTGAAAGACTGTTATCATTATCATATTCTAACTGTGAACTAGAATCATCATTTTCATCATCACAATCGCTGTCAAATACTGCATTTAGAACAGTTTCACTGTTGTTTGCTGGTTTCTGATAGCCATTGTTGCTAATGACAGCTGCAAGGTCAGTTTGATGCGTCAGTAAACATCATTTACTCAAAGAGTTACTACCTTTATCGACTTAGTCTGTGATTAGTTCAACAGTTCACTACAAGAGCTATCTTTGTAGCCATACTATGGCACATTCTGACGGTAACTTTGGGAGATATGGATTTAAACACGACGCGCGGTATTAGCGGGCCTCACACGTCCTTTGAACTCCTTTGAACTGTACTGTACCATTCGGGTATTTCCGTCAACGTTCGGCTGTCAGACGTAACCGAAGGGACAGCTTATGTCCAGATAGTAATATCTCAACACAACAGAATAATATGGACTGAGCACGTATTGCAAGGTGAAGAAATATAACACTGACCACACCCAAAAAAAAGAAATGCAATTTTTTTTTTCATAGTGATTTTTTTATTTCGACACAGTTTTACATTAGAATCGATTCCAAATTGATTCTCGATTATTTGATGTCATCACTACAAGCTTCGGGAGTATCCACTTGGGCCCGTCATTTCCCATTCTGTTTGTGATTCCCCTTTCATTTGCAACTATTATAAATATTACCAGGAAAACGCGGGATGCGCGTTGTGAGATGAGCTTAGAGGTATGGAAATGTAGAATGAAAAATAACTCAAGTCAGCTCAAATTACATCTACGGACTTTGGATTACTTCAAACGTTCCAACACCTCACCCGCAACTTGTTGATATTCATAGTGCTGCAATTTGTTGCATATACACTTTGCAAATCCAATTGATACAAATATCCAATAAAATGTGCTGTTTTATTGCGTTTTCTTTGTTATTTCTCATCCGATTGTTACAAAAATCTCTGAAAAGGTGTATAATAGTATTTTTCATATTCTGTGAGAATCTGAGAGCTTTTGAAAAATTCTTGTTTCCCAAGTATTTTTCCTCCGGGTTATTCTTATGAGAACTTTTCAATCTTCACGATTTTAATTCCGTAAAAACCTTATGAACGATTTTCCTGAATAACAATTCCAGCCTATTCTGGTGTGACAGAAATATGAAGAAGAAGTTTCAATTCGATTTTTTTCCTTGACCTGTATGCCGCGTACAAAATTACATACGAGAAGAAAAAAAAACGAACATAAAAACGAAGCCCATTTTTTTTCGGTATGTGAAATGGAATCTTCGCTACGCTCATCTAATAATTAAATTATACTAGGAAAACGCTATATACGCGTTGTTAGACGAGCGTGAAGTAATAGTATGTTGACTTCTTCGCCAAACTTTTGCCTAAACTCGCCAATTGGGTAACATTTTAGTTATAAATGGGTAAAAACGGCTTCGAGTGGTACCAATTTAGCACATTTCATGTTTTTTCTTCACAATAGCACACCCGATCAAGCTGAGTTTCCAGAAATGTGCATCAATATGTAATTCAACTCCACACAGAATTCCAATTTTTTCGAAAATAAAATTTTTTCAATTTTGTTTCCGTCGTGTTATTCTAACGGGTATTTTTGAAATTTCTAAAATTCATAAAAATGAAAGTTACCACCCGATAATGCCACAAAACTATACAGATCTAAGCTAGATGAGGAAGCATAATGAAAAAAAGTTTGAAGTTGATAGCTGTAGCCGTTTGACCTGTGGAGAACCGACAAAAGAACATAAAAAAAAATAACATAAAAACGAACACCAATTTTTTTCAGTATGTCAAATTGAATCCTCGCTAAGGCTCGTCTAATCATATTCTGGCATTGTGAATCGAATGTGAAAATATCTATTCACAGTGAAACCTTTAACCATTGTTTTTCAAGGGACATGAGAAATTAAACCATCCATTCAGGAAAACCATCCATCCAGGAAAATTCAACATGGGTGATGCAGGAGTGGGGTGAGATATAATGAACGATACAAGCAGGAGAACGATGGATCCGGGAACGAGGCATAGAGGTTTCACTGTTCACAGATAGATATATGAATGATCGATAATTCCATCATATTATATTTATATCGATATGTAAATTTCATACAATAACAATCATGTTGAATTCATTTTCTGATCCTGGAAAATGTTGATTGTTATTATTTCATAATAGTTCATGAATGAATATTTTTGATTGGATTATTTGTTGACGAGGCCGCCTCGAAGTCTTCAAACAAACAAGATGTGCCGCTCCCTAATGGTTGCGGCTACGGAGAAACGTGCACATGAAATGTCTACTTATAATTTCGTATTTACCAGAGACAAGAATGGAGAAAGACTGCCGACTTTTCTCACTTGCAGTGAACCAAAAAATGTATCAACCAAAAAAATACTATCTGAAAAAAAAGCACGATTGACAAAGAAGGTGAGGACAAAGTAAGAGGTAATAATCCCCGATACAATCAGAAAAAAACATGAAACCCAGATTCTCTCATTTTATTCCTCGTCTCAATTGTCAAATAATTATGATCCATCGAGATTTCAACACCGATGAAAATAATACCATAACAAAAATCCACCACGACGCAAGCTCGGAAAGTTTCCGACCAACCAGCAGCTTACCTTGTTGAGGCCGAGATCGGAGGGCGTAGAATTCTTCCTGAGGGAGGTCTTCCGGCCCGGCTTGCCGCACAGAGACTTCCTGCCGATGGGAGACCTCTTGGCAGCAGCGGAGCGCTTACGCGGGTGCTCCAACACCGTGGGGCACTTGGCCGGCAGCTGGCTTGGACCCCCGCCTACGGCAACACAAACGGGGACCGTTAGCGATTGACGTCAAGGGGGACAAGAGTTGGGCGTTGGAGGTGAACTCAAACGTTCGCACGATTCATTGCACGTATGTTCATTCCATCAATATTCAGTATTGACATGATGTAGTGATACCAACATATATCTCATCATAAAATGAAGAAGGTGTACCAACTTGCGTCTTCAAAGTGAAATATTTCTGGGGTCAGAATCTGAGTCCAGTATCCCGAGTGCCTGTAGCGCAGCTATCGCTTTCATATTGAACTACAATGATACACGAAGCCACCGGTAACATAGCCACTCTTATCTACATCTAAATCACAAGGAAATCTTGTAAATCGCTCCAGACAATCGGGACCTTTGACTCTGAACTGACCGCAATAAACCACAAATACCAGCCATGTTATTAGTATGGGAGTAGGAGCCCCTTCTTCATATTGTCATAGCCATGCCTAACCCAGCTGTCATCTCACACGTTACAACAACAACCATGACCTTGAGTGATGGCCGTCACTTGGTATAACGATGATTGATTATTGTTTGCTTAACGACCCCACCAACAACTGGGTTATACGGGGGTACGAATGAGCAGATGATGATGAAATTATGAAGTGATGATAAGTGAAAGGACGTTTACAAAAACGCATGCCTTATGCGGGACTCGAACCCACGCACAACGGTGACTCCAGTTTCTGGCAATATGTTATTTTCTTCCAATTTTCAATATCTCAAATGTTGTATGTTCTGTTATTTCAGTATGTTGATTTAGTTATCTTAGTTTAGGCTGGTGGTAAGGCACATGTTGTTACGGGGCTTGCTCTATTCTTACCACCAGCGATACAACACATTCAAAACTCATATGTATTATAATGTATTGTGTATCAAAATGATTTTTTTTTTTTAATTCTCACATAAACAAATTTGAACTCATTTTTACAAATACTGCATAGAAAAAGTTTGATCGGATCATATAAACACTTCATATATACATGAAGATTTTGAAATAGTACCAATAGAGAAAAATAGCAGAAAACCTCGGAAAGAAAAAAATGAGAATATAATAACAACAATACAATAAATAAAATTGAACTCTTTTCCACAAAGTCTGGAAAGACTTATCAGTGGGTCAAAAATAACAGATAATATATATTTTATGTAAAGTTCAGACTAAGATGTAAGAAAGGAATACGTTGAGTGTCCAAGAAGTAGGGTGTTTAGATTTGAAGTGATACTAAGAGAATAATTAAGAATAAAGAAGGGCATAGAAGGTCAGACAAAAAAAACGACAATAATTACACGTCTATAACAAATATTATATGGATGACAAATTGAAAATAAACTTCAATACAAAGATGTATTCATAAACTGAACTGAACTGAGAATAATAATGATAACAAGACTATGCGACACGTCATCAGAGTGACCAGAGAGAGAAGTAGAGGAATCACACCTCAGAGATAATACATACACTCACGGTCACTTCCGCCTAGAACATCTGATGATCTACATATATTTTCGTATTCTGATATGTGTGCGACGTGCGTGCTTGAAGATGAATACCACCTTCGAGATCGACAATCAATAACTCGGGCGTATGGCTTGCGCGCATAGATATACTGACTGATGAGTACAATGTTAAATCAATAACTTCATCAATCATAATTTTAGAGGGGTTGATTCTCAAGACAGTATACGAACGGTTGGATAACCAATAGGATGCACGTTTTGCATCTATAACCTTTCATTGTTCGAATGCCTACATAGTATTCTTACCTGCCGTTATCAACCAATAAATGTATGTTCTTCAACATGCCAGTGTCTGATTAGCTAGAAAGTGTTACCCGTCGTTGACCAAATCTATGGATAAAATCCATTCTTTTCACATGAAAAGTGATACCAAATCAATCGTTCCCAAACGTATGAGCTGTATTTTCAAATCACTGATTGTAAGTAGGTATTACAAGTTCAACCTATAATTATTTATACACTACTTATATTCGTGACATTATAATGAGTCATGACTGAGTATATTGCTATCACCACATCATGGTCAGGTCGTGCGACGAATGCTACGAGCTACTCACCGACTTCGATGAAGTCCGTGTCGGTCTTGAATGAGGAGTTGAGAGCGCGCATGCGAGCCTCTTCCAGCGATAACAGCTTGGTCGGCGTCGAGATGGCCAGCGACTTGGGGCGACATCTCTTGGAGCTCGCTGCAAACAACAACAACAACGTCAGGTCATTGACCTATGTGCGCGTTCTCAAGGTGTGTTCACTCTTCAGCTCCGAGCAGCGCACGAATACGTTTACTGTTGAGCGTGCAACTTCAAATTGTGGTTATGTTACCTCAAAAAATTATTCCAACTTCCACCAAATGTATCCAATCAAACTATTTGCGCTTCTTAATACTGTTGGACCATCAATTAACCAAATGAAGCCTAGTTTTACCAATCTTGGTCAACTAATCCACTAACTATTAATTAAAGGTACAAAAATAACATATGTAACCAATGGTGATTACAAGTTGGTCCACTAACTATTGCCTGATCCAGTTTTGTCGGACCGGGCCTAAGAGTATCAAAAACTGATATAATATTTCGTGCAGACCGATTTATGTATAGCAGTCTACAAGTTGGTTTCTGACAGTTTAGACAAGTGAACAAAATCTCCCGTTGCAAAGTGGGTCTCAGCGCATATTGCAGGTGGAAAGGTAGAAAAGATGAGCCTAGTCCAGATCTCAGCGAATGTTCATACATATTTTGTACGGAAGGTGCAACAGCCAGCTTACCTTGAACAGCATCGCAACAGCCAGCTCACCTTGAACGTGCAACACGACGGCTAGCTTATCTTAAACGTGTGACACGACGGCCAGCTCACCCCAAGCATTCGCCAGGGGTTGTTTCGCCTGACAGCCAGCGTACCTTGAAAAAGAAGCACGACAGCCAGCTTACCTTGAACTGGCGGACGGGCCATCATGGCGGGCAGGTTGTCGCAGAAGATGAGGTCGGCGTAGCTCACGAGGAACTCGGTGATGACGATCTGGATCCTGGCGCCTTGCGGTGCTGCCACGCCGTTCACCTCCAGTTCCTTGCAGCGGAGCAGGTTTGGAGCCCACACGATGGCAACGTTACGTGGAGTCATGCCAGTCTTGTGACCTCGCTCCGCCACGCGCGCCAGGTGCCGCATCAGGTACTGGAGCGTTCTGGGGGCGGACAGGGACGATATTTATGTATGGGCATATCCATTTTCTTGTTATTCGACTGACTATCTATATTCTACAGCTATCTAAATCTGTAACAGAGTGTTACTATTGTATTAAAAGTAGGGGTGTAAGGGTGGTGTTTTTTTGGTTCGGGTCAAGTTTGAGTTCGGATTGTGGAAAAAAACTCTGGCTTCGTTTCGGGTCGGGTTTCAGTAGAAACACGGTATTTTAACCTTGAAATGAAAAAGTTGAAAATAGGCCCATCTACTGGATCCAGGCCTAGGCCTACTGAAGGTATAGGCCTAGAGCCAGTCAAGTGATATATATTTGCTTCCAAAATCCAAATTCATATCTCCATCTATATCCAGCCTTCTCACTCATCACGAGATACATGTAGCCTATGCCTACGTGGTGAAAAAATCCAAGTCGACACTTATTTCTAAAACAACATTTCAACTAGTTTTGACATCCATCTTTGTTTTCAAATAGCTTTGGCAACAAAGATATCCCAATTTTGTAGATGAGCTGCCATCTACTCAGCTCCTGTGGAACTTCTGGTAGTTGTTTGCAGTGGATCAGTCAACAAATGAAGTAAAAGGCACCAAAGCCACGCGATATAAAAAACCCCGATTTTAGTGTTACATGAGTATCAGATCGGGTTGGGTCGGGTTGGGTTAAAAACCCAACCCGACCCGAAACCTTGGGTACCCGAACACCCCTGATTAAAAGTTATCAGAATAGTTTGAATTCCACAGATTCATCTCAAATCCATATCGATCATCCTGAAATCTTTCAGTGTATCATTATTTGTTGTATTATTTGTTTGATATGCTACAATTAATAATTCGTTGATGAATCATGAATGGTGGCTCACTGCCATACTCAATTGTTATGCTATTTATTAGTTGAATTGTAGAATATGTGAATTGTGTGGCGATTTCCTCGAAAGAGTGTTGGAGGAATAAACACAACCACGACTACTAGTACTATTGATTTATTCTCATCAATGGAGAATAAAAAGTTTGATTTGGATCGTAATTTTCAGTGATTGATAGTCAAATTCCCAGTTTCGGTTTCACTCGGACACACGTCTCAGTGAACCTCATACATCCGGGATTATGAAAGACATTAAATTTACCATAATTTCCAGAATGAGAAAGCGAACAGAAGAGAAGAAACAGAAATGGAAAAAACACGGATCCTATGATTGGAGTTGAAGGAATATAGCATCGATTTTCATGTTTGATGGCCTGTATTTATGTGAGATAATACAGCATTTTGTAGCAAACTACTGAGAACAGGAACTGCCAACTCTAGTTCAACAACTACGGGATTATCAACAAAATTAGGCCTACACATTCTTTCGGACTTTTCAGTCTGAGGCAGGAAGTTGTCCGAGTAACACTTATTAATCACAGATGTTCAAGGCACGAGGTGACGATTCTTTTCCGCTTGACATTTGGTTTCTCCAGTTATTTTCATGTTCGAACACAAAATAATATTTCATACGATCCAGCTCGATATCTCCGAAATCATGCACTTTTTCATGAAATAGTTGAATGTAGCCAAATACTTAGGAAAAGAAATTCACAGTGAAAATATATTTCTTTCTTTCATAACATCGAAACTTGATACAAAATCATTGTTCCCTGATTAAGGCTATGTATGAAAGATGGGATCGTTTGGACGGGGCACCACAAGGGCGATCTGACCACCCCATTTTGATTATTCAAAACCAATGAACTTCAACACCAGGACTGCGCTGTCTGTGACCATAATTTTTCGCCGTGGATAAAAGTCTTTCAGTATAAACACATGAATGTTGATATCCTCCACTTTGAAGTGAGTCTCTTGGGCAATGATCACTTCTTATGTGAAGTTTATCAATATACAAAATGGACAAAATGAATTAGTGATAGGCCTATAAGGTTATAATTAGGTCTATCACTATTGTCCTATAGAGAAATAGTAGAATAGAATGTCAAATAATTCGAAATACCATGAAACACAGAGAATATAAAAAATATACATCCTTGAGTAATATTGAGATTTGATGGTCTATTTCATCAAGATAAATTCCCACATCTCTTAACGATGATCACTCGAATCTACGCCGACTAAAACAACTTCAATCAAGAAGTTCCAATCCTCCCCGCGTCGTCGCACCCACCTGTAGTGCGGGGGCGGCAGCTTGGCCACCGCCTCCCTCATCTTGACCAGCTTCTGGTCTTTTGTCGCCGCCACTGCCCTCACGAACGTGTGGTAGAGCTGGTACGTGCACAGCGGGTTGGGCAGCTCGCGGAAATACATCTTAAGAAGCGATGCAACAGAGTGGATGTCGTGGAGGAACGCATCGTCCTCGTAGAGAGCGGCAACGCGGTCCTCGTCGAAGGCATTCCTGAGGAAACAAAGCCGGAGTTCAGACGTTACTAGGTCGTATTTAAACATTCATTCATTGTTTCGGACTTTTGGGAACTGAAATACTTCTATCTGCGCCCAGGGTCGTATCAAGATACTTCAATCCAAATTTTTGGTCGATATTTTTCCAATACAGAGGAACCTCTTTAGTATGTTATTCAGGAAACTAGACAGCAAAAATTATTGAAGTGAGAAACCAACTGAAGAAACTATTCAACATGTAGGAGCATATGGTTGGAATCAAAAAATAAAACTCACCAAGGCCAAAAATGTGCTAACCAGAAACTTGAGCTGCCTTTCCATAAACATGTTTGCGGAGCGGTACGAAACGAAACAAAAAAATCAGTCGATAGCCAATCACAGGCCCGAAAACCACTAGGAGTCCATGTTGGAATCTCGCAACATGGCGGCCAGGACGAGTTGGGCCAAACCCAACTTTTTTCCAAGCGATTTTCGTTGCAAATAGAATCGCTATCGCGCAATCGCTAGTGTCTACTTCCGTTCACGGCACATCGAGTGCTACTTAGTTCGAAATGAAATCACTAGGATGCGCTAGAATTACAAAATTATTTAGCACATCATGGAAACAGCCATGCGAATTCGTCACGCAGAGTTTCACAGTATTTTTTGTATGGAAAGCTAGCTTTACCAAAGAGGTTATAGTGTGGGCCTATCTTCAATACAAAATTCGTTGGGCCCAAAAGTATTGTACTCAGATTGAATGGTGGAAGTTTGAATGATGGGAACATTCAACAGTGAGGTAATGAGTCTAAACTCTGTAGCTACACTGACCCTTACTGCATCTGCCACTTGACATAACGTCACAGGTCTAGCTAGCCCCAAGAGGCTGAGGACTTTGATTGGTTCCTATTATCCAGGAGAGCTGAATACCAGGACAACACAAGATAATAACAGAGTCACTGTCACTTGACATAACGTCCTAGGTCTAGCTGGCTCCAAGAGGCTGAGGACTTTGATTGGTTTCTATTATCCAGGAGAGCTGAATACCATGATAACACAAGATAATAACAGAGTCACTGCCACTTGACATAACGTCCTAGGTCTGGCTAGCCCCAAGAGGCTGAGGACTTTGATTGGTTCCTATTATCTAGGAGAGCTGAATACCAGGACAACACAAGATAATAACAGAGTCACTGCCACGTGACATAACGTCCTAGGTCTAGCTAGCTCCAAGAGGCCGAGGACTTTGATTGGTTTCTATTATCCAGGAGAGCTGAATACCATGATAACACAAGATAATAACAGAGTCACTGCCACTTGACATAACGTCCTAGGTCTAGCTGGCTCCAAGAGGCTGAGGACTTTGATTGGTTCCTATTATCCAGGAGAGCTGAATACCAGGACAACACAAGATAATAACAGAGTCACTGCCACTTGACATAACGTCACAGGTCTAGCTGGCTCCAAGAGGCTGAGGACTTTGATTGGTTCCTATTATCTAGGAGAGCTGAATACCAGGACAACACAAGATAATAACAGAGTCACTGTCACTTGACATAACGTCCTAGGTCTAGCTAGCTCCAAGAGGCTGAGGACTTTGATTGGTTCCTATTATCTAGGAGAGCTGAATACCAGGACAACACAAGATAATAACAGAGTCACTGTCACTTGACATAACGCCCTAGGTCTAGCTAGCTCCAAGAGGCTGAGGACTTTGATTGGTTCCTATTATCTAGGAGAGCTGAATACCAGGACAACACAAGTTAATAACAGAGTCACTGTCACTTGGATCACAAAAATATGACCTTTTTTCAATAGATATACGGTCTCTCGAAATGCAAAAATGTGAACCATTTTCAATCCACCTCAAGAGCAGTGACATGAGTTTTTGCCAACAACAATGTCAATAAACAAGAACTGGACATGTTGCTATGGTACAAGTAAATATAAACTATTCAATGTCCTGGTCTCTTGAAGCTAGATTCTAACTGGCAGTTGCGGTATGCGTCCTGAACTGTCATTTTAATTACAGTCAAGTTTAGTGTTTATTCGATTCATTTGTTTCATTCATCCATTTGTTTATTGATTCATTTTCACTTGAGCCTATTCATCTGGTTGTATTCATATTCATATCTAGGCTTATAGGCCTATTTATTTATATTTCAGGGTTTATATTTGGTTTTATATATCTCGGTTCGATTCATCACCGTGTTGTACAAGAGTGAGCGTTAACAACGCAGTCAACGAGGTCGTAGGTCGTACCTGAGCTTCTGGATGTTGAAGGTGACTCCGGACCTACGGTAGATCCCGTCCACGATGCCGTTAGACTCGATGAATTCGGCGCAGTATTTTAAGACCATCGGTACTGTCACACAATAGCACGGTTATCAGCATATGGAAACAGTGGTTTTGGGGACTTGTAAATCAGTGGATTAGTATTTCAATCAGTAGCTAACTATGAACAAATATATTATTAACTGGAACAATATATGAAACAAGTGGCGATAAAAGATGGTCCCGATCTTGGCGGCCGCGCGTGCAACTATTAGAGAATGTGACGTCATGAAACCAGCGCGCAACTGATACGTGCGAACGTTTCAAAATAGCATTAAATTGTTTTTCGTTATTTTAATCGATTTTCTCAGCATTCTGAGAATTATAATATTGATATTTTCATATTTTCAAAGGTTTATTATAACCTAACTGACTCGCCATCGTTGCGCGCAGTCGATTTAGTAGTCTACTACTTCTTGAGATCCGTCGTACACGCGTGGCCGCTAGATGGTGCGTAAGAGCTTCATATATTCTCACAGTTGATAATATATTTGCTATGAATAGTGAAATAATTGATGATTATTATCAAGAAGATGAGCCCATTCTGGCCCACTCGGAAAGAACACCATATCTGCAGTATTTACGTTTTTGAGTTACCAGTAGATAGGCCTACATTTTATTGACTCATTTTTTCTCAGCTCTCCATTACACGTAGTTAGAATATTGTTTCTACTCTCTAAATGGGTCAAAGTAATAAGCCTAATCACCGTGTCTGCAGACCCAGTGAGGGTATACGTAAATAAAACACAGTATATACCAATACTTGGATAAATCTCCGTATGTACAGCATGAAGTGGTAGATGCGGTGTTTCATCCGAGTATACACTGACTACAAACAAGATGCATTGAGGGTTGCATTCACCCGTTGGAGATAGTGACCTCACTTCCTATCCCTCCCATGTTGAAAATACGTTCCGATTCACGATCCATGTTTAAGGTACTATTGACCGTGCGTAGATAAGTGGTGATGAAAGGAACTAACGCTAAGTTCAAGGCCGGCTCGCTGTCATCAAGTTGACCAGCCTATCAGCCATTTCTACAAAGAAACACATCAGATGGAGCAGCGATCCATATTACACAGAAAAGTCCTCTCGGTATGGTACGTGTTTTCAAGATAAGTGAAGGCACCATCTCCCGGCCGCAAACAAACGCAACCCTCAATGCATCTTGGTTACAAACCATAACACTGTTTACTAAATATCTCGGAACCGATATTTTGCAGATACTGTGTTCATTCCAAGTGGGGCAGTATTACTAGGTATTGTTATTATAAGTATGTATTGTAGGTATTGTATCATCAGAGATGTAGGAATTTAGCAATAATGGAATCAACTGTTGAATTCAAATATCTCACAAGGATATGTAGTCTCCATTCAAGATCTATTTGATAAGTAGATATCTTGAAACTTGAGTGAAACTTTGACGAGAGTGAGAAAGAAGTGAACTTCTGCCCGCAGGCAATCATCGCCCGCGGGTTCAACCCTAGCTTGCACTAGGGTTGGAGCTCCTGCGGGTTGAACCAGGATGTGTACTGTGTGCATTTTTTTTATTTTCCATTTTGAAACCATTTTATTCACACTCAACGCTCACATATCAAGTACTACAGTAGAACGTCGTTTATACGACTTTCAGGGGACTGAGAAAAAAATCGTATAAATGGATAATCGTATAAATGATTAATGAATGAACCTGGGTTCAAACAATTACCCACTGAGTAATCAATGTTTTTTTTTTGTCTTTATTTTCTTGTGTATGATGTTTTTGGTCTGGTCCGTAAGTAAAGATGCGTCACAGCACCCCCCTCTGCCCCCTTACCCACCCTCACACCACTACAGCATGCCATTATGTCCTTGACAGCTCTCAGATGACATGTGCTTTGTGAGAGACAGACGCAGACATTTACCAATGCTCATAGCAACCAATTAACACTGTCCAGATGACTCCTAGTGTGGCATTACTTTATATGTTTGACATGACATTGACAGAAAAACATTTTTTTGTTTTTCTGTCCCTGTTATAAAGGGAATATTATTGAAATGACATTTGACTTCAAACAATGAAAAGCGATCATCATTGCCTTTTTAAAATACTTCGATTTTGAAATCACTTTTCGTTGACATGAAAGAAATGCGCTCCAGCACACGCCTTGCACACCCCCTCCCCCCGTCCCAGACATTATCAGCTGTCACTGGCTGGGCAAATGTGCCAGTGTGATTGCAACATTCTTGGCAGTGTGCTTCCAAACCTTGAGGTTGGAGGTCCTGTTGCTCTAAAGAGTGATGATTGGTTTAGAAAAATGATGCGTCTCTTCATGAATATAAGTGATTCAGGACAAGACAATATCTATAAATATTTTTTGGGGTAGGAAAAACAGGTGTACTTACGCATGTGTTGTTTACGTTTTGGTTTTTTTTACGACTTTATGATGAACACCTGACTGGAATTATTGAAAATGTTGGAAGGAGACAAGAAATTTAGTTGTATATATGAAAAGTCGTGAATAAATGAGTTGTATAATAGAAGAAGTTCAACATGTAGTCTTATGGAGAATGGTTGGGACCACCTGGAAAAGTCGTATAAATGTAAAAATCAAATAAATGAGAGTCGTATAACTGACATTCTACTGTACAACAATTGCATACAGGTAGTAGACAGAAAGGTAAAAATGAACAAATAGAAATACAGCGATATTTCCAACCCTGGGCAGACCGAGGGCAAACACGTGGTGTGACAACAGCTACAGTGAAGCCTCTATCCATCGCTTTTCAAGGGACCACAAAAATTCAATTACGTATCCATGCAGGAAATCGATCTATCCAGGAAAATGTAACATTGATTATATGGGAATGGGGTGAGAAAAAAATGAATAGTACAAGCAGGAAAACGATGGATCCGGGAACGATGCATAGAGGTTACTGAATCAGTTCCTGGAATAGGTTGTGTTTGTACCTTGGTGGCCGGTGTTGAGGAGGTGCTCCCCAAGGTCGCAGCCGAACACGCGTTCCTTGAGGATCCTGGACTGCTTGCGGCAGCGGCGCGACGGTCGAGCCAGGAAGAACGACCGGAAGAACGCACCAAGCTTGCCGTGCTTGCGGAGTACTGGCTTGCAGGGCTCCGGCCCGGAACACCTGCGGGAAGAAACCCAGATTAGTGGACCACAAATTAAAACGCTCATGAAATTAACTTGAGCATTTTTTTTCAACATCGAAACGTGATACAGAATCAACAGGGTGGTGCAAGTTCGAGAGTTGAAGTTTGAGTCCACTCCGAGTTTGAGAGAAAATCGCAAGTTTCGAGTTAGAAAAAAAAAGGATAACAAAAATTGTCAAGCTAAGATTTGCGTATCAGTAGCAACCTCTGGACACTGAAATTCGAAAGAAAAATCACGTTTCACATCAAAGACAATAGGGTAGCCCTTCAAGAACCGGCTTTGAAAAGAAAAAAAATGGTAAAAAGAGAGAAAAAAAGAAGAGGATGAAAAAAGGAAGAGAAATGAAATAAGAAATGGAATGAATTATGTAACTTCATACTTTCGAGTCAAGCTGAATTCGAATTCAAAACTCGAAATTCGAACTAGAAAATCCTAGTGCTCGCCCCCCTCCACTAATCATTGCGCTGATGAAACTTGCTTGAAGGCGAGTGCGAGTGTTTCATATTCAGCAAATACAAATACAGGAACTTGAAAAAAAGATGGAAAGAACAAGAATGAAGAAAATAAAATAAAAACCGACTTGAGAAATTTTCTAGTTTACCTAAATTCAAGCTCATATCATACTTGGAACCTTTGTATTTAGTCAAACTTGAACTTGAAGTAGAAAATTCTAGTGCTCGCCCAATCCCAACAGTCATTACAGCGATGATACTTGCTGAACCAAGTGGACTGTGCTGACGTCAAGCTTGCTAGACTCACCCTGCGTTGCCCGCAGCCTGCTCGACAGCGCCGGGAAGAACGAGGGAAAAGGGCACCTTGTCCCCGATGACAGCCACGCACGAGCCCGGGAAGAAGCCTACCTGGAAGCCTCTCTTGCCTCGCCACCACATGGACTCCTCCGACGGCGGCATGTCAATCACTGAGATCATGTCCCCAACCTGGAACACACGGGAACAATGAGAACAAGGACACACGGAAACAAAGACAACAACAACAAGATTGTTATAAGATAACTACTATATTGTCAATTACGTTCTTCTTTGAAAGAAGAACTGACCATTCAAGATTCAAATGAAATTTTGTATACGGTATATTCAATTATTTATTGTGAAATGGATGAAAAATGAATGGAAACTGAAACTGTACTACCGATATAACAGGATTGAGAATCACTACTTCCAGCCTTGCATAATCTCCATTCCATATTAATTGAAAATTGAATATATTTCGATAGAGAGAAAATCATTTTTATTGACGGCTGTTCATCTTCTTGATGACTGACCATGAAGGTCCAGCTTACTACGAATTTGGAATTATAATTGCCGAAAGTGAAAATGAGTTATACAAATATAGTGATAAGATCAAAAACTTAATTATTATATAAAAAAAAAAATATGAGAATTCAAGTAGATTGAGATACGCTGAAGAGATGATTGTGGAGAATATGTGATGATTTTCTTAATATTGTGGAAACTATTTCTTGAATTAATGATTTTGATACCGGTATATTAAATGATTTGAAAAAAGTAATAAAAAATGTGGGAATAGCTGCCCTTGCTCCAAGCAGGAGTCCTACAACGTCCCAGTATTCCTCAGGAATTCCATAACGTTCCGCGAGGTGAGGAATACAGGGACGATATATCTCCTTCTTCTCCGCATCTACTTCTTCCGCGTGCCCCACTCCCTTTTCAAACCTAATAGTGGGGTCGAGAACTAGAACTTTTTCATTGTTCGATATATGACATAGAGGATTCGTTGAAGTTTCCAATTTGCAGTTTGCATGATCACTGTTCAAATAAATAGTTTGATATAGTTGGTGATTTGCAATCTATGGAGATATGCACGTATATAGTTTATACCTATAGTTGATGTAATTTGCGGTTTGCAATCTAGGCCTATAGTTTGTGGGCTATAGTTTATATCTATAGTTGATGTAATACGCAGTTTGCAATCTAGGCCTATAGTTTGTGGGCTATAGTTTATATCCATAGTTGATGTAATTTGCGGTTTGCAATCTAGGCCTATAGTTTGTGGGCTATAGTTTATATCCATAGTTGATGTAATTTGCAGTTTGCAATCTAGGTCTATAGTTTGTAGGCCATAGTTTATATCCATAGTTGATGTAATTTGCAGTTTGCAATCTAGGCCTATAGTTTGTGGGCTATAGTTTATATCCATAGTTGATGTAATTTGCAGTTTGCAATCTGGGCCTATAGTTTGTAGGCTATAGTTTATATCTATAGTTGATGTAATTTGCGGTTTGCAATCTAGGCATATAGTTTGTAGGCTATAGTTTATATCTATAGTTGATGTAATTTGCAGTTTGCAATCTAGGCCTATAGTTTGTGGGCTATAGTTTATATCCATAGTTGATGTAATTTGCAGTTTGCAATCTAGGCCTATAGTTTGTGGGCTATAGTTTATATCCATAGTTGATGTAATTTGCAGTTTGCAATCTAGGCCTATAGTTTGTGGGCTATAGTTTATATCCATAGTTGATGTAATTTGCAGTTTGCAATCTGGGCCTATAGTTTGTGGGCTATAGTTTATATCCATAGTTGATGTAATTTGCAGTTTGCAATCTAGGCCTATAGTTTGTGGGCTATAGTTTATATCCATAGTTGATGTAATTCACAGTTTGCAATCTAGGCCTATAGTTTGTGGGCTATAGTTTATATCCATAGTTGATGTAATTTGCAGTTTGCAATCTAGGCCTATAGTTTGTAGTATATAGTTTATATCTATAGTTGATGTAATACGCAGTTTGCAATCTAGGCCTATAGTTTGTAGGCTATAGTTTATATCCATAGTTGATGTAATTTGCAGTTTGCAATCTGGGCCTATAGTTTGTAGGCTATAGTTTATATCCATAGTTGATGTAATTTGCAGTTTGCAATCTAGGCCTATAGTTTGTGGGCTATAGTTTATATCCATAGTTGATGTAATTTGCAGTTTGCAATCTAGGCCTATAGTTTGTAGGATATAGTTTATATCCATAGTTGATGTAATTTGCAGTTTGCAATCTAGGCCTATAGTTTGTGGGCTATAGTTTATATCCATAGTTGATGTAATTTGCAGTTTGCAATCTAGGCCTATAGTTTGTAGGCTATAGTTTATATCTATAGTTGATGTAATTTGCAGTTTGCAATCTAGGCCTATAGTTTGTGGGCTATAGTTTATATCCATAGTTGATGTAATTTGCAGTTTGCAATCTAGGCCTATAGTTTGTAGGATATAGTTTATATCCATAGTTGATGTAATTTGCAGTTTGCAATCTAGGCCTATAGTTTGTGGGCTATGGTTTATATCCATAGTTGATGTAATTTGCAGTTTGCAATCTAGGCCTATAGTTTGTGGGCTATAGTTTATATCCATAGTTGATGTAATTTGCAGTTTGCAATCTAGGCCTATAGTTTGTAGGCTATAGTTTATATCCATAGTTGATGTAATTTGCAGTTTGCAATCTGGGCCTATAGTTTGTGGGCTATAGTTTATATCCATAGTTGATGTAATTTGCAGTTTGCAATCTAGGCCTATAGTTTGTAGGCTATAGTTTATATCCATAGTTGATGTAATTTGCAGTTTGCAATCTAGGCCTATAGTTTGTGGGCTATAGTTTATATCCATAGTTGATGTAATTTGCAGTTTGCAATCTAGGCCTATAGTTTGTAGGCTATAGTTTATATCCATAGTTGATGTAATTTGCAGTTTGCAATCTAGGCCTATAGTTTGTGGGCTATAGTTTATATCCATAGTTGATGTAATTTGCAGTTTGCAATCTAGGCCTATAGTTTGTAGTATATAGTTTATATCTATAGTTGATGTAATTTGCAGTTTGCAATCTAGGCCTATAGTTTGTAGGCTATAGTTTATATCCATAGTTGATGTAATTTGCAGTTTGCAATCTGGGCCTATAGTTTGTGGGCTATAGTTTATATCCATAGTTGATGTAATTTGCAGTTTGCAATCTAGGCCTATAGTTTGTAGGCTATAGTTTATATCCATAGTTGATGTAATTTGCAGTTTGCAATCTAGGCCTATAGTTTGTGGGCTATAGTTTATATCCATAGTTGATGTAATTTGCAGTTTGCAATCTAGGCCTATAGTTTGTAGGCTATAGTTTATATCTATAGTTGATGTAATTTGCAGTTTGCAATCTAGGCCTATAGTTTGTGGGCTATAGTTTATATCCATAGTTGATGTAATTTGCAGTTTGCAATCTAGGCCTATAGTTTGTGGGCTATAGTTTATATCCATAGTTGATGTAATTTGCAGTTTGCAATCTAGGCCTATAGTTTGTGGGCTATAGTTTATATCCATAGTTGATGTAATTTGCAGTTTGCAATCTAGGCCTATAGTTTGTAGGCTATAGTTTATATCTATAGTTGATGTAATTTGCAGTTTGCAATCTAGGCCTATAGTTTGTAGTATATAGTTTATATCTATAGTTGATGTAATTTGCAGTTTACAATCTAGGCCTATAGTTTGTGAGCTATAGTTTATATCCATAGTTGATGTAGTTTGCAGTTTGCAATCTGGGCCTATAGTTTGTAGGCTATAGTTTATATCCATAGTTGATGTAATTTGCAGTTTGCAATCTAGGCCTATAGTTTGTAGGCTATAGTTTATATCCATAGTTGATGTAATTTGCAGTTTGCAATCTAGGCCTATAGTTTGTAGGCTATAGTTTATATCTATAGTTGATGTAATTTGCAGTTTGCAATCTAGGCCTATAGTTTGTGGGCTATAGTTTATATCCATAGTTGATGTAATTTGCAGTTTGCAATCTAGGCCTATAGTTTGTAGTATATAGTTCATATCTATAGTTGATGTAATACGCAGTTTGCAATCTAGGCCTATAGTTTGTAGGCTATAGTTTATATCCATAGTTGATGTAATTTGCAGTTTGCAATCTAGGCCTATAGTTTGTAGGCTATAGTTTATATCCATAGTTGATGTAATACGCAGTTTGCAATCTAGGCCTATAGTTTGTAGGCTATAGTTAATATCCATAGTTGATGTAATTTGCAGTTTGCAATCTAGGCCTATAGTTTGTAGGCTATAGTTTATATCCATAGTTGATGTAATTTGCAGTTTGCAATATAGGCCTATAGTTTGTAGGTTATAGTTTATATCCATAGTTAATGTAATTTGCAGTTTGCAATCTGGGCCTATAGTTTGTAGGCTATAGTTTATATCCATAGTTGATGTAATACGCAGTTTGCAATCTGGGCCTATAGTTTGTAGTATATAGTTTATATCCATAGTTGATTCAATTCGTAGTTCGCAATCTAGGCCTATAGTTTGTGGGCTATAGTTTATATCCATAGTTGATGTAATTTGCGGTTTGCAATCTAGGCCTATAGTTTGTGGGCTATAGTTTATATCTATAGTTGATGTAATTTGCAGTTTGCAATCTAGGTCTATAGTTTGTAGGCCATAGTTTATATCCATAGTTGATGTAATTTGCAGTTTGCAATCTAGGCCTATAGTTTGTAGTATATAGTTTATATCCATAGTTGATGTAATCCGCAGTTTGCAATCTAGGCCTATAGTTTGTGGGCTATAGTTCATATCCATAGTTGATGTAATTTGCAGTTTGCAATCTAGGCCTATAGTTTGTAGGCTATAGTTTATATCCATAGTTGATGTAATTTGCAGTTTGCAATCTAGGCCTATAGTTTGTAGGCTATACTTTATATCCATAGTTGATGTAATTTGCAGTTTGCAATCTAGGCCTATAGTTTGTAGGCTATAGTTTATATGTATAGTTGATGTAATCTGCAGTTTGCAATCTAGGCCTATAGTATGTGGGCTATAGTTTATATCCATAGTTGATGTAATTTGCAGTTTGCAATCTGGGCCTATAGTTTGTAGGCTATAGTTTATATCCATAGTTGATGTAATTTGCAGTTTGCAATCTGGGCCTATAGTTTGTAGGCTATAGTTTATATCCATAGTTGATGTAATTTGCAGTTTGCAATCTAGGCCTATAGTTTGTAGGCTATAGTTTATATCTATAGTTGATGTAATTTGCAGTTTGCAATCTAGGCCTATAGTTTGTGGGCTATAGTTTATATCCATAGTTGATGTAATTTGCAGTTTGCAATCTAGGCCTATAGTTTGTAGTATATAGTTTATATCTATAGTTGATGTAATACGCAGTTTGCAATCTAGGCCTATAGTTTGTAGGCTATAGTTTATATCCATAGTTGATGTAATTTGCAGTTTGCAATCTGGGCCTATAGTTTGTGGGCTATAGTTTATATCCATAGTTGATGTAATTTGCAGTTTGCAATCTAGGCCTATAGTTTGTAGGCTATAGTTTATATCTATAGTTGATGTAATTTGCAGTTTGCAATCTAGGCCTATAGTTTGTGGGCTATAGTTTATATCCATAGTTGATCTAATTTGCAGTTCGCAATCTAGGCCTATAGTTTGTAGGATATAGTTTATATCCATAGTTGATGTAATTTGCAGTTTGCAATCTAGGCCTATAGTTTGTGGGCTATAGTTTATATCCATAGTTGATGTAATTTGCAGTTTGCAATATAGGCCTATAGTTTGTGGGCTATAGTTTATATCCATAGTTGATGTAATTTGCAGTTTGCAATCTAGGCCTATAGTTTGTAGGCTATAGTTTATATCCATAGTTGATGTAATTTGCAGTTTGCAATCTGGGCCTATAGTTTGTGGGCTATAGTTTATATCCATAGTTGATGTAATTTGCAGTTTGCAATCTAGGCCTATAGTTTGTAGGCTATAGTTTATATCCATAGTTGATGTAATTTGCAGTTTGCAATCTAGGCCTATAGTTTGTGGGCTATAGTTTATATCCATAGTTGATGTAATTTGCAGTTTGCAATCTAGGCCTATAGTTTGTAGGCTATAGTTTATATCCATAGTTGATGTAATTCACAGTTTGCAATCTAGGTCTATAGTTTGTAGGCCATAGTTTATATCCATAGTTGATGTAATTTGCAGTTTGCAATCTAGGCCTATAGTTTGTGGGCTATAGTTTATATCCATAGTTGATGTAATTTGCAGTTTGCAATCTAGGCCTATAGTTTGTGGGCTATAGTTTATATCCATAGTTGATGTAATTTGCAGTTTGCAATCTAGGCCTATAGTTTGTGGGCTATAGTTTATATCCATAGTTGATGTAATTTGCAGTTTGCAATCTAGGCCTATAGTTTGTGGGCTATAGTTTATATCCATAGTTGATGTAATTTGCAGTTTGCAATCTGGGCCTATAGTTTGTAGTATATAGTTTATATCTATAGTTGATGTAATTTGCAGTTTGCAATCTAGGCCTATAGTTTGTAGGCTATAGTTTATATCCATAGTTGATGTAATTTGCAGTTTGCAATCTGGGCCTATAGTTTGTGGGCTATAGTTTATATCCATAGTTGATGTAATTTGCAGTTTGCAATCTAGGCCTATAGTTTGTAGGCTATAGTTTATATCCATAGTTGATGTAATTTGCAGTTTGCAATCTAGGCCTATAGTTTGTGGGCTATAGTTTATATCCATAGTTGATGTAATTTGCAGTTTGCAATCTAGGCCTATAGTTTGTAGGCTATAGTTTATATCTATAGTTGATGTAATTTGCAGTTTGCAATCTAGGCCTATAGTTTGTGGGCTATAGTTTATATCCATAGTTGATGTAATTTGCAGTTTGCAATCCAGGCCTATAGTTTGTAGGATATAGTTTATATCCATAGTTGATGTAATTTGCAGTTTGCATTCTAGGCCTATAGTTTGTGGGCTATAGTTTATATCCATAGTTGATGTAATTTGCAGTTTGCAATCTAGGCCTATAGTTTGTAGGATATAGTTTATATCCATAGTTGATGTAATTTGCAGTTTGCAATCTAGGCCTATAGTTTGTGGGCTATAGTTTATATCCATAGTTGATGTAATTTGCAGTTTGCAATCTAGGCCTATAGTTTGTAGGATATAGTTTATATCCATAGTTGATGTAATTTGCAGTTTGCAATCTAGGCCTATAGTTTGTGGGCTATAGTTTATATCCATAGTTGATGTGATTTGCAGTTTGCAATCTAGGCCTATAGTTTGTGGGCTATAGTTTATATCCATAGTTGATGTAATTTGCAGTTTGCAATCTAGGCCTATAGTTTGTAGGATATAGTTTATATCCATAGTTGATGTAATTTGCAGTTTGCAATCTAGGCCTATAGTTTGTGGGCTATAGTAGTTATCCATAGTTGATGTAATTTGCAGTTTGCAATCTAGGCCTATAGTTTGTGGGCTATAGTTTATATCCATAGTTGATGTAATTTGCGGTTTGCAATCTAGGCCTATAGTTTGTAGGCTATAGTTTATATCCATAGTTGATGTAATTTGCAGTTTGCAATCAAGGCCTATAGTTTGTAGGATATAGTTTATATCCATAGTTGATGTAATTTGCAGTTTGCAATATAGGCCTATAGTTTGTGGGCTATAGTTTATATCCATAGTTGATGTAATTTGCAGTTTGCAATCTGGGCCTATAGTTTGTAGGCTATAGTTTATATCCATAGTTGATGTAATTTGCAGTTTGCAATCTAGGCCTATAGTTTGTAGGCTATAGTTTATATCCATAGTTGATGTAATTTGCAGTTTGCAATCTAGGCCTATAGTTTGTAGGCTATAGTTTATATCCATAGTTGATGTAATTTGCAGTTTGCAATCTAGGCCTATAGTTTGTGGGCTATAGTTTATATCCATAGTTGATGTAATTTGCAGTTTGCAATCTAGGCCTATAGTTTGTAGGCTATAGTTTATATCCATAGTTGATGTAATTTGCAGTTTGCAATCTGGGCCTATAGTTTGTAGGCTATAGTTTATATCCATAGTTGATGTAATTTGCAGTTTGCAATCTAGGCCTATAGTTTGTAGGCTATAGTTTATATCCATAGTTGATGTAATTTGCAGTTTGCAATCTAGGCCTATAGTTTGTAGGATATAGTTTATATCCATAGTTGATGTAATTTGCAGTTTGCAATCTAGGCCTATAGTTTGTGGGCTATAGTTTATATCCATAGTTGATGTAATTTGCAGTTTGCAATCTAGGCCTATAGTTTGTGGGCTATAGTTTATATCCATAGTTGATGTAATTTGCAGTTTGCAATCTAGGCCTATAGTTTGTAGGATATAGTTTATATCCATAGTTGATGTAATTTGCAGTTTGCAATCTAGGCCTATAGTTTGTGGGCTATAGTTTATATCCATAGTTGATGTAATTTGCAGTTTGCAATCTAGGCCTATAGTTTGTGGGCTATAGTTTATATCCATAGTTGATGTAATTTGCGGTTTGCAATCTAGGCCTATAGTTTGTAGGCTATAGTTTATATCCATAGTTGATGTAATTTGCAGTTTGCAATCTAGGCCTATAGTTTGTAGGATATAGTTTATATCCATAGTTGATGTAATTTGCAGTTTGCAATCTAGGCCTATAGTTTGTGGGCTATAGTTTATATCCATAGTTGATGTAATTTGCAGTTTGCAATCTGGGCCTATAGTTTGTAGGCTATAGTTTATATCCATAGTTGATGTAATTTGCAGTTTGCAATCTAGGCCTATAGTTTGTAGGCTATAGTTTATATCCATAGTTGATGTAATTTGCAGTTTGCAATCTAGGCCTATAGTTTGTAGGCTATAGTTTATATCTATAGTTGATGTAATTTGCAGTTTGCAATCTAGGCCTATAGTTTGTGGGCTATAGTTTATATCCATAGTTGATGTAATTTGCAGTTTGCAATCTAGGCCTATAGTTTGTAGTATATAGTTTATATCTATAGTTGATGTAATACGCAGTTTGCAATCTAGGCCTATAGTTTGTAGGCTATAGTTTATATCCATAGTTGATGTAATTTGCAGTTTGCAATCTGGGCCTAGAGTTTGTAGGCTATAATTTATATCCATAGTTGATGTAATTTGCAGTTTGCAATCTAGGCCTATAGTTTGTAGGTTATAGTTTATATCCATAGTTAATGTTATTTGCAGTTTGCAATCTAGGCCTATAGTTTGTAGGCTATAGTTTATATCCATAGTTGATGTAATACGCAGTTTGCAATCTAGGCCTATAGTTTGTAGGCTATAGTTAATATCCATAGTTGATGTAATTTGCAGTTGGCAATCTAGGCCTATAGTTTGTAGGCTATAGTTTATATCCATAGTTGATGTAATTTGCAGTTTGCAATCTAGGCCTATAGTTTGTAGGTTATAGTTTATATCCATAGTTAATGTAATTTGCAGTTTGCAATCTGGGCCTATAGTTTGTAGGCTATAGTTTATATCCATAGTTGATGTAATACGCAGTTTGCAATCTGGGCCTATAGTTTGTAGTATATAGTTTATATCCATAGTTGATTCAATTCGTAGTTCGCAATCTAGGCCTATAGTTTGTGGGCTATAGTTTATATCCATAGTTGATGTAATTTGCGGTTTGCAATCTAGGCCTATAGTTTGTGGGCTATAGTTTATATCCATAGTTGATGTAATTTGCAGTTTGCAATCTAGGCCTATAGTTTGTAGGCCATAGTTTATATCCATAGTTGATGTAATTTGCAGTTTGCAATCTAGGCCTATAGTTTGTAGGCTATAGTTTATATCTATAGTTGATGTAATACGCAGTTTGCAATCTAGGTCTATAGTTTGTAGGCCATAGTTTATATCCATAGTTGATGTAATTTGCAGTTTGCAATCTAGGCCTATAGTTTGTAGTATATAGTTTATATCCATAGTTGATGTAATTCGCAGTTTGCAATCTAGGCCTATAGTTTGTGGGCTATAGTTTATATCCATAGTTGATGTAATTTGCAGTTTGCAATCTAGGCCTATAGTTTGTAGGCTATAGTTTATATCCATAGTTGATGTAATTTGCAGTTTGCAATCTAGGCCTATAGTTTGTAGGCTATAGTTTATATCCATAGTTGATGTAATTTGCAGTTTGCAATCTAGGCCTATAGTTTGTAGGCTATAGTTTATATGTATAGTTGATGTAATTTGCAGTTTGCAATCTAGGCCTATAGTATGTGGGCTATAGTTTATATCCATAGTTGATGTAATTTGCAGTTTGCAATCTGGGCCTATAGTTTGTAGGCTATAGTTTATATCCATAGTTGATGTAATTTGCAGTTTGCAATCTAGGCCTATAGTTTGTAGGCTATAGTTTATATCTATATTTGATGTAATTTGCAGTTTGCAATCTAGGCCTATAGTTTGTGGGCTATAGTTTATATCCATAGTTGATGTAATTTGCAGTTTGCAATCTAGGCCTATAGTTTGTAGTATATAGTTTATATCTATAGTTGATGTAATACGCAGTTTGCAATCTAGGCCTATAGTTTGTAGGCTATAGTTTATATCCATAGTTGATGATAATTTGCAGTTTGCAATCTAGGCCTATAGTTTGTAGGCTATAGTTTATTTCCATAGTTGATGTAATACGCAGTTTGCAATCTAGGCCTATAGTTTGTAGGCTATAGTTAATATCCATAGTTGATGTAATTTGCAGTTGGCAATCTAGGCCTATAGTTTGTAGGCTATAGTTTATATCCATAGTTGATGTAATTTGCAGTTTGCAATCTAGGCCTATAGTTTGTAGGTTATAGTTTATATCCATAGTTAATGTAATTTGCAGTTTGCAATCTGGGCCTATAGTTTGTAGGCTATAGTTTATATCCATAGTTGATGTAATACGCAGTTTGCAATCTGGGCCTATAGTTTGTAGTATATAGTTTATATCCATAGTTGATTCAATTCGTAGTTCGCAATCTAGGCCTATAGTTTGTGGGCTATAGTTTATATCCATAGTTGATGTAATTTGCGGTTTGCAATCTAGGCCTATAGTTTGTGGGCTATAGTTTATATCTATAGTTGATGTAATACGCAGTTTGCAATCTAGGTCTATAGTTTGTAGGCCATAGTTTATATCCATAGTTGATGTAATTTGCAGTTTGCAATCTAGGCCTATAGTTTGTAGTATATAGTTTATATCCATAGTTGATGTAATTCGCAGTTTGCAATTTAGGCCTATAGTTTGTGGGCTATAGTTTATATCCATAGTTGATGTAATACGCAGTTCAATCTAGGCCTATAGTTTGTAGGATATAGTTTATATCCATAGTTGATGTAATTTGCAGTTTGCAATCTAGGCCTATAGTTTGTGGGCTATAATTTATATCTATAGTTGATGTAATTTGCAGTTTGCAATCTGGGCCTATAGTTTGTAGGCTATAGTTTATATCCATAGTTGATGTAATTTGCAGTTTGCAATCTAGGCCTATAGTTTGTAGTATATAGTTTATATCTATAGTTGATGTAATTTGCAGTTTGCAATCTAGGCCTATAGTTTGTAGTATATAGTTTATATCCATAGTTGATGTAATTTGCAGTTTGCAATCTAGGCCTATAGTTTGTAGTATATAGTTTATATCCATAGTTGATGTAATTTGCAGTTTGCAATCTAGGCCTATAGTTTGTAGGCTATAGTTTATATCCATAGTTGATGTAATTTGCAGTTTGCAATCTAGGCCTATAGTTTGTAGGTTATAGTTTATATCCATAGTTGATGTAATTTGCAGTTTGCAATCTAGGCCTATAGTTTGTAGGCTATAGTTTATATCCATAGTTGATGTAATTTGCAGTTTGCATTCTAGGCCTATAGTTTGTAGGCTATAGTTTATATCCATAGTTGATGTAATTTGCAGTTTGCAATCTGGGCCTATAGTTTGTAGGCTATAGTTTATATCCATAGTTGATGTAATACGCAGTTTGCAATCTAGGCCTATAGTTTGTAGGCTATAGTTAATATCCATAGTTGATGTAATTTGCAGTTTGCAATCTAGGCCCATAGTTTGTAGGCTATAGTTTATATCCATAGTTGATGTAATTTGCAGTTTGCAATCTAGGCCTATAGTTTGTAGGTTATAGTTTATATCCATAGTTAATGTAATTTGCAGTTTGCAATCTGGGCCTATAGTTTGTAGGCTATAGTTTATATCCATAGTTGATGTAATACGCAGTTTGCAATCTGGGCCTATAGTTTGTAGTATATAGTTCATATCCATAGTTGATTCAATTCGTAGTTCGCAATCTAGGCCTATAGTTTGTGGGCTATAGTTTATATCCATAGTTGATGTAATTTGCGGTTTGCAATCTAGGCCTATAGTTTGTGGGCTATAGTTTATATCTATAGTTGATGTAATACGCAGTTTGCAATCTAGGTCTATAGTTTGTAGGCCATAGTTTATATCCATAGTTGATGTAATTTGCAGTTTGCAATCTAGGCCTATAGTTTGTAGTATATAGTTTATATCTATAGTTGATGTAATTTGCAGTTTGCAATCTAGGCCTATAGTTTGTAGTATATAGTTTATATCCATAGTTGATGTAATTTGCAGTTTGCAATCTAGGCCTATAGTTTGTAGTATATAGTTTATATCTATAGTTGATGTAATTTGCAGTTTGCAATCTAGGCCTATAGTTTGTAGTATATAGTTTATATCTATAGTTGATGTAATTTGCAGTTTGCAATCTAGGCCTATAGTTTGTAGTATATAGTTTATATCCATAGTTGATGTAATTTGCAGTTTGCAATCTAGGCCTATAGTTTGTAGGCTATAGTTTATATCCATAGTTGATGTAATTTGCAGTTTGCAATCTAGGCCTATAGTTTGTAGTATATAGTTTATATCTATAGTTGATGTAATTTGCAGTTTGCAATCTAGGCCTATAGTTTGTAGTATATAGTTTATATCTATAGTTGATGTAATTTGCAGTTTGCAATCTAGGCCTATAGTTTGTAGTATATAGTTTATATCCATAGTTGATGTAATTTGCAGTTTGCAATCTAGGCCTATAGTTTGTAGGCTATAGTTTATGTCCATAGTTGATGTAATTTGCAGTTTGCAATCTAGGCCTATAGTTTGTAGGTTATAGTTTATATCCATAGTTGATGTAATTTGCAGTTTGCAATCTGGGCCTATGGTTTGTAGGCTATAGTTTATATCCATAGTTGATGTAATTTGCAGTTCGCAATCTAGGCCTATAGTTTGTAGTATATAGTTTATATCTATAGTTGATGTAATTTGCAGTTTGCAATCTAGGCCTATAGTTTGTGGGCTATAGTTTATATCCATAGTTGATGTAATTTGCAGTTTGCAATCTGGGCCTATGGTTTGTAGGCTATAGTTTATATCCATAGTTGATGTAATTTGCAGTTTGCAATCTAGGCCTATAGTTTGTAGTATATAGTTTATATCCATAGTTGATGTAATTTGCAGTTTGCAATCTAGGCCTATAGTTTGTAGGCTATAGTTTATATCCATAGTTGATGTAATTTGCAGTTTGCAATCTAGGCCCATAGTTTGTAGTATATAGTTTATATCCATAGTTGATGTAATTTGCAGTTTGCAATCTAGGCCTATAGTTTGTAGGCTATAGTTTATATCCATAGTTGATGTAATTTGCAGTTTGCAATCTGGGCCTATGGTTTGTAGGCTATAGTTTATATCCATAGTTGATGTAATTTGCAGTTTGCAATCTAGGCCTATAGTTTGTAGTATATAGTTTATATCTATAGTTGATGTAATTTGCAGTTTGCAAAATAGGCCTATAGTTTGTAGTATATAGTTTATATCCATAGTTGATGTAATTTGCAGTTTGCAATCTAGGCCTATAGTTTGTAGTATATAGTTTATATCTATAGTTGATGTAATTTGCAGTTTGCAATCTAGGCCTATAGTTTGTAGTATATAGTTTATATCCATAGTTGATGTAATTTGCAGTTTGCAATCTAGGCCTATAGTTTGTGGGCTATAGTTTATATCCATAGTTGATGTAATTTGCAGTTTGCAATCTAGGCCTATAGTTTGTAGTATATAGTTTATATCTATAGTTGATGTAATTTGCAGTTTGCAATCTAGGCCTATAGTTTGTAGGCTATAGTTTATATCCATAGTTGATGTAATTTGCAGTTTGCAATCTGGGCCTATAGTTTGTGGGCTATAGTTTATATCCATAGTTGATGTAATTTGCAGTTTGCAATCTAGGCCTATAGTTTGTAGGCTATAGTTTATATCCATAGTTGATGTAATTTGCAGTTTGCAATCTAGGCCTATAGTTTGTGGGCTATAGTTTATATCCATAGTTGATGTAATTTGCAGTTTGCAATTTAGGCCTATAGTTTGTAGGCTATAGTTTATATCTATAGTTGATGTAATTTGCAGTTTGCAATCTAGGCCTATAGTTTGTGGGCTATAGTTTATATCCATAGTTGATGTAATTTGCAGTTTGCAATCTAGGCCTATAGTTTGTGGGCTATAGTTTATATCCATAGTTGATGTAATTTGCAGTTTGCAATCTAGGCCTATAGTTTGTGGGCTATAGTTTATATCCATAGTTGATGTAATTTGCAGTTTGCAATCTAGGCCTATAGTTTGTAGGCTATAGTTTATATCTATAGTTGATGTAATTTGCAGTTTGCAATCTAGGCCTATAGTTTGTAGTATATAGATTATATCTATAGTTGATGTAATTTGCAGTTTACAATCTAGGCCTATAGTTTGTGAGCTATAGTTTATATCCATAGTTGATGTAGTTTGCAGTTTGCAATCTGGGCCTATAGTTTGTAGGCTATAGTTTATATCCATAGTTGATGTAATTTGCAGTTTGCAATCTAGGCCTATAGTTTGTAGGCTATAGTTTATATCCATAGTTGATGTAATTTGCAGTTTGCAATCTAGGCCTATAGTTTGTAGGCTATAGTTTATATCTATAGTTGATGTAATTTGCAGTTTGCAATCTAGGCCTATAGTTTGTGGGCTATAGTTTATATCCATAGTTGATGTAATTTGCAGTTTGCAATCTAGGCCTATAGTTTGTAGTATATAGTTCATATCTATAGTTGATGTAATACGCAGTTTGCAATCTAGGCCTATAGTTTGTAGGCTATAGTTTATATCCATAGTTGATGTAATTTGCAGTTTGCAATCTAGGCCTATAGTTTGTAGGCTATAGTTTATATCCATAGTTGATGTAATACGCAGTTTGCAATCTAGGCCTATAGTTTGTAGGCTATAGTTAATATCCATAGTTGATGTAATTTGCAGTTTGCAATCTAGGCCTATAGTTTGTAGGCTATAGTTTATATCCATAGTTGATGTAATTTGCAGTTTGCAATCTAGGCCTATAGTTTGTAGGTTATAGTTTATATCCATAGTTAATGTAATTTGCAGTTTGCAATCTGGGCCTATAGTTTGTAGGCTATAGTTTATATCCATAGTTGATGTAATACGCAGTTTGCAATCTGGGCCTATAGTTTGTAGTATATAGTTTATATCCATAGTTGATTCAATTCGTAGTTCGCAATCTAGGCCTATAGTTTGTGGGCTATAGTTTATATCCATAGTTGATGTAATTTGCGGTTTGCAATCTAGGCCTATAGTTTGTGGGCTATAGTTTATATCTATAGTTGATGTAATTTGCAGTTTGCAATCTAGGTCTATAGTTTGTAGGCCATAGTTTATATCCATAGTTGATGTAATTTGCAGTTTGCAATCTAGGCCTATAGTTTGTAGTATATAGTTTATATCCATAGTTGATGTAATCCGCAGTTTGCAATCTAGGCCTATAGTTTGTGGGCTATAGTTCATATCCATAGTTGATGTAATTTGCAGTTTGCAATCTAGGCCTATAGTTTGTAGGCTATAGTTTATATCCATAGTTGATGTAATTTGCAGTTTGCAATCTAGGCCTATAGTTTGTAGGCTATAGTTTATATCCATAGTTGATGTAATTTGCAGTTTGCAATCTAGGCCTATAGTTTGTAGGCTATAGTTTATATGTATAGTTGATGTAATCTGCAGTTTGCAATCTAGGCCTATAGTATGTGGGCTATAGTTTATATCCATAGTTGATGTAATTTGCAGTTTGCAATCTGGGCCTATAGTTTGTAGGCTATAGTTTATATCCATAGTTGATGTAATTTGCAGTTTGCAATCTGGGCCTATAGTTTGTAGGCTATAGTTTATATCCATAGTTGATGTAATTTGCAGTTTGCAATCTAGGCCTATAGTTTGTAGGCTATAGTTTATATCTATAGTTGATGTAATTTGCAGTTTGCAATCTAGGCCTATAGTTTGTGGGCTATAGTTTATATCCATAGTTGATGTAATTTGCAGTTTGCAATCTAGGCCTATAGTTTGTAGTATATAGTTTATATCTATAGTTGATGTAATACGCAGTTTGCAATCTAGGCCTATAGTTTGTAGGCTATAGTTTATATCCATAGTTGATGTAATTTGCAGTTTGCAATCTGGGCCTATAGTTTGTGGGCTATAGTTTATATCCATAGTTGATGTAATTTGCAGTTTGCAATCTAGGCCTATAGTTTGTAGGCTATAGTTTATATCTATAGTTGATGTAATTTGCAGTTTGCAATCTAGGCCTATAGTTTGTGGGCTATAGTTTATATCCATAGTTGATCTAATTTGCAGTTCGCAATCTAGGCCTATAGTTTGTAGGATATAGTTTATATCCATAGTTGATGTAATTTGCAGTTTGCAATCTAGGCCTATAGTTTGTGGGCTATAGTTTATATCCATAGTTGATGTAATTTGCAGTTTGCAATCTAGGCCTATAGTTTGTGGGCTATAGTTTATATCCATAGTTGATGTAATTTGCAGTTTGCAATCTAGGCCTATAGTTTGTAGGCTATAGTTTATATCCATAGTTGATGTAATTTGCAGTTTGCAATCTGGGCCTATAGTTTGTGGGCTATAGTTTATATCCATAGTTGATGTAATTTGCAGTTTGCAATCTAGGCCTATAGTTTGTAGGCTATAGTTTATATCCATAGTTGATGTAATTTGCAGTTTGCAATCTAGGCCTATAGTTTGTGGGCTATAGTTTATATCCATAGTTGATGTAATTTGCAGTTTGCAATCTAGGCCTATAGTTTGTAGGCTATAGTTTATATCCATAGTTGATGTAATTCACAGTTTGCAATCTAGGTCTATAGTTTGTAGGCCATAGTTTATATCCATAGTTGATGTAATTTGCAGTTTGCAATCTAGGCCTATAGTTTGTGGGCTATAGTTTATATCCATAGTTGATGTAATTTGCAGTTTGCAATCTAGGCCTATAGTTTGTGGGCTATAGTTTATATCCATAGTTGATGTAATTTGCAGTTTGCAATCTAGGCCTATAGTTTGTGGGCTATAGTTTATATCCATAGTTGATGTAATTTGCAGTTTGCAATCTAGGCCTATAGTTTGTGGGCTATAGTTTATATCCATAGTTGATGTAATTTGCAGTTTGCAATCTGGGCCTATAGTTTGTAGTATATAGTTTATATCTATAGTTGATGTAATTTGCAGTTTGCAATCTAGGCCTATAGTTTGTAGGCTATAGTTTATATCCATAGTTGATGTAATTTGCAGTTTGCAATCTGGGCCTATAGTTTGTGGGCTATAGTTTATATCCATAGTTGATGTAATTTGCAGTTTGCAATCTAGGCCTATAGTTTGTAGGCTATAGTTTATATCCATAGTTGATGTAATTTGCAGTTTGCAATCTAGGCCTATAGTTTGTGGGCTATAGTTTATATCCATAGTTGATGTAATTTGCAGTTTGCAATCTAGGCCTATAGTTTGTAGGCTATAGTTTATATCTATAGTTGATGTAATTTGCAGTTTGCAATCTAGGCCTATAGTTTGTGGGCTATAGTTTATATCCATAGTTGATGTAATTTGCAGTTTGCAATCTAGGCCTATAGTTTGTAGGATATAGTTTATATCCATAGTTGATGTAATTTGCAGTTTGCATTCTAGGCCTATAGTTTGTGGGCTATAGTTTATATCCATAGTTGATGTAATTTGCAGTTTGCAATCTAGGCCTATAGTTTGTAGGATATAGTTTATATCCATAGTTGATGTAATTTGCAGTTTGCAATCTAGGCCTATAGTTTGTGGGCTATAGTTTATATCCATAGTTGATGTAATTTGCAGTTTGCAATCTAGGCCTATAGTTTGTAGGATATAGTTTATATCCATAGTTGATGTAATTTGCAGTTTGCAATCTAGGCCTATAGTTTGTGGGCTATAGTTTATATCCATAGTTGATGTGATTTGCAGTTTGCAATCTAGGCCTATAGTTTGTGGGCTATAGTTTATATCCATAGTTGATGTAATTTGCAGTTTGCAATCTAGGCCTATAGTTTGTAGGATATAGTTTATATCCATAGTTGATGTAATTTGCAGTTTGCAATCTAGGCCTATAGTTTGTGGGCTATAGTAGTTATCCATAGTTGATGTAATTTGCAGTTTGCAATCTAGGCCTATAGTTTGTGGGCTATAGTTTATATCCATAGTTGATGTAATTTGCGGTTTGCAATCTAGGCCTATAGTTTGTAGGCTATAGTTTATATCCATAGTTGATGTAATTTGCAGTTTGCAATCAAGGCCTATAGTTTGTAGGATATAGTTTATATCCATAGTTGATGTAATTTGCAGTTTGCAATATAGGCCTATAGTTTGTGGGCTATAGTTTATATCCATAGTTGATGTAATTTGCAGTTTGCAATCTGGGCCTATAGTTTGTAGGCTATAGTTTATATCCATAGTTGATGTAATTTGCAGTTTGCAATCTAGGCCTATAGTTTGTAGGCTATAGTTTATATCCATAGTTGATGTAATTTGCAGTTTGCAATCTAGGCCTATAGTTTGTAGGCTATAGTTTATATCCATAGTTGATGTAATTTGCAGTTTGCAATCTAGGCCTATAGTTTGTGGGCTATAGTTTATATCCATAGTTGATGTAATTTGCAGTTTGCAATCTAGGCCTATAGTTTGTAGGCTATAGTTTATATCCATAGTTGATGTAATTTGCAGTTTGCAATCTGGGCCTATAGTTTGTAGGCTATAGTTTATATCCATAGTTGATGTAATTTGCAGTTTGCAATCTAGGCCTATAGTTTGTAGGCTATAGTTTATATCCATAGTTGATGTAATTTGCAGTTTGCAATCTAGGCCTATAGTTTGTAGGATATAGTTTATATCCATAGTTGATGTAATTTGCAGTTTGCAATCTAGGCCTATAGTTTGTGGGCTATAGTTTATATCCATAGTTGATGTAATTTGCAGTTTGCAATCTAGGCCTATAGTTTGTGGGCTATAGTTTATATCCATAGTTGATGTAATTTGCAGTTTGCAATCTAGGCCTATAGTTTGTAGGATATAGTTTATATCCATAGTTGATGTAATTTGCAGTTTGCAATCTAGGCCTATAGTTTGTGGGCTATAGTTTATATCCATAGTTGATGTAATTTGCAGTTTGCAATCTAGGCCTATAGTTTGTGGGCTATAGTTTATATCCATAGTTGATGTAATTTGCGGTTTGCAATCTAGGCCTATAGTTTGTAGGCTATAGTTTATATCCATAGTTGATGTAATTTGCAGTTTGCAATCTAGGCCTATAGTTTGTAGGATATAGTTTATATCCATAGTTGATGTAATTTGCAGTTTGCAATCTAGGCCTATAGTTTGTGGGCTATAGTTTATATCCATAGTTGATGTAATTTGCAGTTTGCAATCTGGGCCTATAGTTTGTAGGCTATAGTTTATATCCATAGTTGATGTAATTTGCAGTTTGCAATCTAGGCCTATAGTTTGTAGGCTATAGTTTATATCCATAGTTGATGTAATTTGCAGTTTGCAATCTAGGCCTATAGTTTGTAGGCTATAGTTTATATCTATAGTTGATGTAATTTGCAGTTTGCAATCTAGGCCTATAGTTTGTGGGCTATAGTTTATATCCATAGTTGATGTAATTTGCAGTTTGCAATCTAGGCCTATAGTTTGTAGTATATAGTTTATATCTATAGTTGATGTAATACGCAGTTTGCAATCTAGGCCTATAGTTTGTAGGCTATAGTTTATATCCATAGTTGATGTAATTTGCAGTTTGCAATCTGGGCCTAGAGTTTGTAGGCTATAATTTATATCCATAGTTGATGTAATTTGCAGTTTGCAATCTAGGCCTATAGTTTGTAGGTTATAGTTTATATCCATAGTTAATGTTATTTGCAGTTTGCAATCTAGGCCTATAGTTTGTAGGCTATAGTTTATATCCATAGTTGATGTAATACGCAGTTTGCAATCTAGGCCTATAGTTTGTAGGCTATAGTTAATATCCATAGTTGATGTAATTTGCAGTTGGCAATCTAGGCCTATAGTTTGTAGGCTATAGTTTATATCCATAGTTGATGTAATTTGCAGTTTGCAATCTAGGCCTATAGTTTGTAGGTTATAGTTTATATCCATAGTTAATGTAATTTGCAGTTTGCAATCTGGGCCTATAGTTTGTAGGCTATAGTTTATATCCATAGTTGATGTAATACGCAGTTTGCAATCTGGGCCTATAGTTTGTAGTATATAGTTTATATCCATAGTTGATTCAATTCGTAGTTCGCAATCTAGGCCTATAGTTTGTGGGCTATAGTTTATATCCATAGTTGATGTAATTTGCGGTTTGCAATCTAGGCCTATAGTTTGTGGGCTATAGTTTATATCCATAGTTGATGTAATTTGCAGTTTGCAATCTAGGCCTATAGTTTGTAGGCCATAGTTTATATCCATAGTTGATGTAATTTGCAGTTTGCAATCTAGGCCTATAGTTTGTAGGCTATAGTTTATATCTATAGTTGATGTAATACGCAGTTTGCAATCTAGGTCTATAGTTTGTAGGCCATAGTTTATATCCATACTTGATGTAATTTGCAGTTTGCAATCTAGGCCTATAGTTTGTAGTATATAGTTTATATCCATAGTTGATGTAATTCGCAGTTTGCAATCTAGGCCTATAGTTTGTGGGCTATAGTTTATATCCATAGTTGATGTAATTTGCAGTTTGCAATCTAGGCCTATAGTTTGTAGGCTATAGTTTATATCCATAGTTGATGTAATTTGCAGTTTGCAATCTAGGCCTATAGTTTGTAGGCTATAGTTTATATCCATAGTTGATGTAATTTGCAGTTTGCAATCTAGGCCTATAGTTTGTAGGCTATAGTTTATATGTATAGTTGATGTAATTTGCAGTTTGCAATCTAGGCCTATAGTATGTGGGCTATAGTTTATATCCATAGTTGATGTAATTTGCAGTTTGCAATCTGGGCCTATAGTTTGTAGGCTATAGTTTATATCCATAGTTGATGTAATTTGCAGTTTGCAATCTAGGCCTATAGTTTGTAGGCTATAGTTTATATCTATAGTTGATGTAATTTGCAGTTTGCAATCTAGGCCTATAGTTTGTGGGCTATAGTTTATATCCATAGTTGATGTAATTTGCAGTTTGCAATCTAGGCCTATAGTTTGTAGTATATAGTTTATATCTATAGTTGATGTAATACGCAGTTTGCAATCTAGGCCTATAGTTTGTAGGCTATAGTTTATATCCATAGTTGATGATAATTTGCAGTTTGCAATCTAGGCCTATAGTTTGTAGGCTATAGTTTATTTCCATAGTTGATGTAATACGCAGTTTGCAATCTAGGCCTATAGTTTGTAGGCTATAGTTAATATCCATAGTTGATGTAATTTGCAGTTGGCAATCTAGGCCTATAGTTTGTAGGCTATAGTTTATATCCATAGTTGATGTAATTTGCAGTTTGCAATCTAGGCCTATAGTTTGTAGGTTATAGTTTATATCCATAGTTAATGTAATTTGCAGTTTGCAATCTGGGCCTATAGTTTGTAGGCTATAGTTTATATCCATAGTTGATGTAATACGCAGTTTGCAATCTGGGCCTATAGTTTGTAGTATATAGTTTATATCCATAGTTGATTCAATTCGTAGTTCGCAATCTAGGCCTATAGTTTGTGGGCTATAGTTTATATCCATAGTTGATGTAATTTGCGGTTTGCAATCTAGGCCTATAGTTTGTGGGCTATAGTTTATATCTATAGTTGATGTAATACGCAGTTTGCAATCTAGGTCTATAGTTTGTAGGCCATAGTTTATATCCATAGTTGATGTAATTTGCAGTTTGCAATCTAGGCCTATAGTTTGTAGTATATAGTTTATATCCATAGTTGATGTAATTCGCAGTTTGCAATTTAGGCCTATAGTTTGTGGGCTATAGTTTATATCCATAGTTGATGTAATACGCAGTTCAATCTAGGCCTATAGTTTGTAGGATATAGTTTATATCCATAGTTGATGTAATTTGCAGTTTGCAATCTAGGCCTATAGTTTGTGGGCTATAATTTATATCTATAGTTGATGTAATTTGCAGTTTGCAATCTGGGCCTATAGTTTGTAGGCTATAGTTTATATCCATAGTTGATGTAATTTGCAGTTTGCAATCTAGGCCTATAGTTTGTAGTATATAGTTTATATCTATAGTTGATGTAATTTGCAGTTTGCAATCTAGGCCTATAGTTTGTAGTATATAGTTTATATCCATAGTTGATGTAATTTGCAGTTTGCAATCTAGGCCTATAGTTTGTAGTATATAGTTTATATCCATAGTTGATGTAATTTGCAGTTTGCAATCTAGGCCTATAGTTTGTAGGCTATAGTTTATATCCATAGTTGATGTAATTTGCAGTTTGCAATCTAGGCCTATAGTTTGTAGGTTATAGTTTATATCCATAGTTGATGTAATTTGCAGTTTGCAATCTAGGCCTATAGTTTGTAGGCTATAGTTTATATCCATAGTTGATGTAATTTGCAGTTTGCATTCTAGGCCTATAGTTTGTAGGCTATAGTTTATATCCATAGTTGATGTAATTTGCAGTTTGCAATCTGGGCCTATAGTTTGTAGGCTATAGTTTATATCCATAGTTGATGTAATACGCAGTTTGCAATCTAGGCCTATAGTTTGTAGGCTATAGTTAATATCCATAGTTGATGTAATTTGCAGTTTGCAATCTAGGCCCATAGTTTGTAGGCTATAGTTTATATCCATAGTTGATGTAATTTGCAGTTTGCAATCTAGGCCTATAGTTTGTAGGTTATAGTTTATATCCATAGTTAATGTAATTTGCAGTTTGCAATCTGGGCCTATAGTTTGTAGGCTATAGTTTATATCCATAGTTGATGTAATACGCAGTTTGCAATCTGGGCCTATAGTTTGTAGTATATAGTTCATATCCATAGTTGATTCAATTCGTAGTTCGCAATCTAGGCCTATAGTTTGTGGGCTATAGTTTATATCCATAGTTGATGTAATTTGCGGTTTGCAATCTAGGCCTATAGTTTGTGGGCTATAGTTTATATCTATAGTTGATGTAATACGCAGTTTGCAATCTAGGTCTATAGTTTGTAGGCCATAGTTTATATCCATAGTTGATGTAATTTGCAGTTTGCAATCTAGGCCTATAGTTTGTAGTATATAGTTCATATCTATAGTTGATGTAATTTGCAGTTTGCAATCTGGGCCTATAGTTTGTGGGCTATAGTTTATATGTATAGTTGATGTAATTTGCAGTTTGCAATCTGGGCCTATAGTTTGTAGGCTATAGTTTATATGTATAGTTGATGTAATTTGCAGTTTGCAATCTGGGCCTATAGTTTGTAGGCTATAGTTTATATGTATAGTTGATGTAATTTGCAGTTTGCAATCTAGGCCTATAGTTTGTAGTATATAGTTTATATCCATAGTTGATGTAATTTGCAGTTTGCAATCTAGGCCTATAGTTTGTAGTATATAGTTTATATCTATAGTTGATGTAATTTGCAGTTTGCAATCTCGGCCTATAGTTTGTGGGCTATAGTTTATATCTATAGTTGATGTAATTTGCAGTTTGCAATCTGGGCCTATAGTTTGTAGGCTATAGTTTATATGTATAGTTGATGTAATTTGCAGTTTGCAATCTAGGCCTATAGTTTGTAGTATATAGTTTATATCCATAGTTGATGTAATTTGCAGTTTGCAATCTAGGCCTATAGTTTGTAGTATATAGTTTATATCTATAGTTGATGTAATTTGCAGTTTGCAATCTCGGCCTATAGTTTGTAGGCTATAGTTTATATCCATAGTTGATGTAATTTGCAGTTTGCAATCTGGGCCTATAGTTTGTGGGCTATAGTTCATATCCATAGTTGATGTAATTTGCAGTTTGCAATCTAGGCCTATAGTTTGTAGGATATAGCTTATATCCATAGTTGATGTAATTTGCAGTTTGCAATCTGGGCCTATAGTTTGTGGGCTATAGTTTATATCCATAGTTGATGTAATTTGCAGTTTGCAATCTAGGCCTATAGTTTGTAGTATATAGTTTATATCTATAGTTGATGTAATTTGCAGTTTGCAATCTAGGCCTATAGTTTGTAGTATATAGTTTATATCCATAGTTGATGTAATTTGCAGTTTGCAATCTAGGCCTATAGTTTGTAGTATATAGTTTATATCCATAGTTGATGTAATTTGCAGTTTGCAATCTAGGCCTATAGTTTGTAGGCTATAGTTTATATCCATAGTTGATGTAATTTGCAGTTTGCAATCTAGGCCTATAGTTTGTAGTATATAGTTTATATCTATAGTTGATGTAATTTGCAGTTTGCAATCTAGGCCTATAGTTTGTAGTATATAGTTTATATCCATAGTTGATGTAATTTGCAGTTTGCAATCTAGGCCTATAGTTTGTAGTATATAGTTTATATCTATAGTTGATGTAATTTGCAGTTTGCAATCTAGGCCTATAGTTTGTAGTATATAGTTTATATCTATAGTTGATGTAATTTGCAGTTTGCAATCTAGGCCTATAGTTTGTAGTATATAGTTTATATCCATAGTTGATGTAATTTGCAGTTTGCAATCTAGGCCTATAGTTTGTAGGCTATAGTTTATATCCATAGTTGATGTAATTTGCAGTTTGCAATCTAGGCCTATAGTTTGTAGTATATAGTTTATATCTATAGTTGATGTAATTTGCAGTTTGCAATCTAGGCCTATAGTTTGTAGTATATAGTTTATATCTATAGTTGATGTAATTTGCAGTTTGCAATCTAGGCCTATAGTTTGTAGTATATAGTTTATATCCATAGTTGATGTAATTTGCAGTTTGCAATCTAGGCCTATAGTTTGTAGGCTATAGTTTATGTCCATAGTTGATGTAATTTGCAGTTTGCAATCTAGGCCTATAGTTTGTAGGTTATAGTTTATATCCATAGTTGATGTAATTTGCAGTTTGCAATCTGGGCCTATGGTTTGTAGGCTATAGTTTATATCCATAGTTGATGTAATTTGCAGTTCGCAATCTAGGCCTATAGTTTGTAGTATATAGTTTATATCTATAGTTGATGTAATTTGCAGTTTGCAATCTAGGCCTATAGTTTGTGGGCTATAGTTTATATCCATAGTTGATGTAATTTGCAGTTTGCAATCTGGGCCTATGGTTTGTAGGCTATAGTTTATATCCATAGTTGATGTAATTTGCAGTTTGCAATCTAGGCCTATAGTTTGTAGTATATAGTTTATATCCATAGTTGATGTAATTTGCAGTTTGCAATCTAGGCCTATAGTTTGTAGGCTATAGTTTATATCCATAGTTGATGTAATTTGCAGTTTGCAATCTAGGCCCATAGTTTGTAGTATATAGTTTATATCCATAGTTGATGTAATTTGCAGTTTGCAATATAGGCCTATAGTTTGTAGGCTATAGTTTATATCCATAGTTGATGTAATTTGCAGTTTGCAATCTGGGCCTATGGTTTGTAGGCTATAGTTTATATCCATAGTTGATGTAATTTGCAGTTTGCAATCTAGGCCTATAGTTTGTAGTATATAGTTTATATCTATAGTTGATGTAATTTGCAGTTTGCAAAATAGGCCTATAGTTTGTAGTATATAGTTTATATCCATAGTTGATGTAATTTGCAGTTTGCAATCTAGGCCTATAGTTTGTAGTATATAGTTTATATCCATAGTTGATGTAATTTGCAGTTTGCAATCTAGGCCTATAGTTTGTAGGCTATAGTTTATATCCATAGTTGATGTAATTTGCAGTTTGCAATCTAGGCCTATAGTTTGTAGGTTATAGTTTATATCCATAGTTGATGTAATTTGCAGTTTGCAATCTAGGCCTATAGTTTGTAGGTTATAGTTTATATCCATAGTTGATGTAATTTGCAGTTTGCAATCTAGGCCTATAGTTTGTAGGCTATAGTTTATATCCATAGTTGATGTAATTTGCAGTTTGCAATCTAGGCCTATAATTTGTAGGCTATAGTTTATATCCATAGTTGATGTAATTCGCAGTTTGCAATCTAGGCCTATAGTTTGTAGGATATAGCTTATATCCATAGTTGATGTAATTTGCAGTTTGCAATCTAGGCCTATAGTTTGTAGGCTATAGTTTATATCCATAGTTGATGTAATTTGCAGTTTGCATTCTAGGCCTATAGTTTGTGGGCTATATTTTATATCTATAGTTGATGTAATTTGCAGTTTGCAATCTAGGCCTATAGTTTGTAGGCTATAGTTTATATCCATAGTTGATGTAATTTGCAGTTTGCAATCTGGGCCTATAGTTTGTAGGCTATAGTTTATATCCATAGTTGATGTAATTTGCAGTTTGCATTCTAGGCCTATAGTTTGTAGGCTATAGTTTATATCTATAGTTGATGTAATTTGCAGTTTGCAATCTAGGCCTATAGTTTGTGGGCTATAGTTTATATCCATAGTTGATGTAATTTGCAGTTTGCAATCTAGGCCTATAGTTTGTAGTATATAGTTTATATCTATAGTTGATGTAATTTGCAGTTTGCAATCTAGGCCTATAGTTTGTAGGCTATAGTTTATATCCATAGTTGATGTAATTTGCAGTTTGCAATCTAGGCCTATAGTTTGTAGGCTATAGTTTATATGTATAGTTGATGTAATTTGCAGTTTGCAATCTAGGCCTATAGTATGTGGGCTATAGTTTATATCCATAGTTGATGTAATTTGCAGTTTGCAATCTGGGCCTATAGTTTGTAGGCTATAGTTTATATCCATAGTTGATGTAATTTGCAGTTTGCATTCTAGGCCTATAGTTTGTAGGCTATAGTTTATATCTATAGTTGATGTAATTTGCAGTTTGCAATCTAGGCCTATAGTTTGTGGGCTATAGTTTATATCCATAGTTGATGTAATTTGCAGTTTGCAATCTAGGCCTATAGTTTGTAGGCTATAGTTTATATCCGTAGTTGATGTAATTTGCAGTTTGCAATCTAGGCCTATAGTTTGTAGGCTATAGTTTATATCCATAGTTGATGTAATTTGCAGTTTGCAATCTAGGCCTATAGTTTGTAGGCTATAGTTTATATGTATAGTTGATGTAATTTGCAGTTTGCAATCTAGGCCTATAGTATGTGGGCTATAGTTTATATCCATAGTTGATGTAATTTGCAGTTTGCAATCTGGGCCTATAGTTTGTAGGCTATAGTTTATATCCATGGTTGATGTAATTTGCAGTTTGCAATCTAGGCCTATAGTTTGTAGTATATAGTTTATATCCATAGTTGATGTAATTTGCAGTTTGCAATCTAGGCCTATAGTTTGTAGTATATAGTTTATATCTATAGTTGATGTAATACGCAGTTTGCAATCCAGGCCTATAGTTTGTAGGCTATAGTTTATATCCATAGTTGATGTAATTTGCAGTTTGCAATCTAGGCCTATAGTTTGTAGGCTATAGTTTATATCCATAGTTGATGTAATACGCAGTTTGCAATCTAGGCCTATAGTTTGTAGGCTATAGTTAATATCCATAGTTGATGTAATTTGCAGTTTGCAATCTAGGCCTATAGTTTGTAGGCTATAGTTTATATCCATAGTTGATGTAATTTGCAGTTTGCAATCTAGGCCTATAGTTTGTAGGTTATAGTTTATATCCATAGTTAATGTAATTTGCAGTTTGCATTCTAGGCCCATAGTTTGTGGGCTATAGTTTATATCCATAGTTGATGTAATACGCAGTTTGCAATCTGGGCCTATAGTTTGTAGTATATAGTTTATATCTATAGATGATGTAATTTGCAGTTTGCAATCTAGGCCTATAGTTTGTAGTATATAGTTTATATCCATAGTTGATGTAATTTGCAGTTTGCAATCTGGGCCTATAGTTTGTAGTATATAGTTTATATCCATAGTTGATGTAATTTGCAGTTTGCAATCTAGGCCTATAGTTTGTGGGCTATAGTTTATATCCATAGTTGATGTAATTTGCGGTTTGCAATCTAGGCCCATAGTTTGTGGGCTATAGTTTATATCTATAGTTGATGTAATACGCAGTTTGCAATCTAGGTCTATAGTTTGTAGGCCATAGTTTATATCCATAGTTGATGTAATTTGCAGTTTGCAATCTAGGCCTATAGTTTGTAGTATATAGTTTATATCCATAGTTGATGTAATTCGCAGTTTGCAATCTAGGCCTATAGTTTGTGGGCTATAGTTTATATCCATAGTTGATGTAATTTGCAGTTTGCAATCTAGGCCTATGGTTTGTAGGCTATAGTTTATATCCATAGTTGATGTAATTTGCAGTTTGCAATCTAGGCCTATAGTTTGTAGGCTATAGTTTATATCCATAGTTGATGTAATTTGCAGTTTGCAATCTAGGCCTATAGTTTGTAGGCTAAAGTTTATATCCATAGTTGATGTAATTTGCAGTTTGCAATCTAGGCCTATAGTTTGTAGGCTATAGTTTATATCCATAGTTGATGTAATTCGCAGTTTGCAATCTAGGCCTATAGTTTGTAGGATATAGCTTATATCCATAGTCGATGTAATTTGCAGTTTGCAATCTAGGCCTATAGTTTGTAGGCTATAGTTTATATCCATAGTTGATGTAATTTGCAGTTTGCAATCTAGGCCTATAGTTTGTGGGCTATAGTTTATATCCATAGTTGATGTAATTCGCAGTTTGCAATCTAGGCCTATAGTTTGTAGGCTATAGTTTATATCCATAGTTGATGTAATTCGCAGTTTGCAATCTAGGCCTATAGTTTGTAGTATTTAGTTTATATCCATAGTTGATGTAATTCGCAGTTTGCAATCTAGGCCTATAGTTTGTAGTATATAGTTTATATCCATAGTTGATGTAATTTGCAGTTTGCAATCTAGGCCTATAGTTTGTGGGCTATAGTTTATATCCATAGTTGATGTAATTTGCAGTTTGCAATCTAGGCCAATAGTTTGTAGGCTATAGTTTATATCCATAGTTGATGTAATTTGCAGTTTGCAATCTAGGCCTATAGTTTGTAGTATATAGTTTATATCCATAGTTGATGTAATTTGCAGTTTGCAATCTAGGCCTATAGTTTGTAGGCTATAGTTTATATTCATAGTTGATGTAATTTGCAGTTTGCAATCTAGGCCTATAGTTTGTAGGCTATAGTTTATATCCATAGTTGATGTAATTTGCAGTTTGCAATCTAGGCCTATAGTTTGTAGGCTATAGTTTATATCCATAGTTGATGTAATTCGCAGTTTGCAATCTAGGCCTATAGTTTGTAGGATATATAGTTTATATCTATAGTTGATGTAATTTGCAGTTTGCAATCTAGGCCCATAGTTTGTAGGCTATAGTTTATATCCATAGTTGATGTAATTCACAGTTTGCAATCTGGGCCTATAGTTTGTAGGATATAGCTTATATCCATAGTTGATGTAATTTGCAGTTTGCAATCTAGGCCTATAGTTTGTAGGCTATAGTTTATATCTATAGTTGATGTAATTTGCAGTTTGCAATCTAGGCCTATAGTTTGTAGGCTATAGTTTATATCCATAGTTGATGTAATTCACAGTTTGCAATCTGGGCCTATAGTTTGTAGGATATAGCTTATATCCATAGTTGATGTAATTTGCAGTTTGCAATCTAGGCCTATAGTTTGTAGGCTATAGTTTATATCCATAGTTGATGTAATTTGCAGTCTGCAATCTAGGCCTATAGTTTGTAGGCTATAGTTTATATCTATAGTTGATGTAATTTGCAGTTTGCAATCTAGGCCTATAGTTTGTGGGCTATAGTTTATATCCATAGTTGATGTAATTTGCAGTTTGCAATCTAGGCCTATAGTTTGTAGTATATAGTTTATATCTATAGTTGATGTAATACGCAGTTTGCAATCTAGGCCTATAGTTTGTAGGCTATAGTTTATATCTATAGTTGATGTAATACGCAGTTTGCAATCTAGGCCTATAGTTTGTAGGCTATAGTTTATATCCATAGTTGATGTAATTTGCAGTTTGCAATCTAGGCCTATAGTTTGTAGGCTATAGTTTATATCCATAGTTGATGTAATTTGCAGTTTGCAATCTAGGCCTATAGTTTGTAGGCTATAGTTTATATCTATAGTTGATGTAATACGCAGTTTGCAATCTAGGCCTATAGTTTGTAGGCTATAGTTTATATCCATAGTTGATGTAATTTGCAGTTTGCAATCTAGGCCTATAGTTTGTAGGCTATAGTTTATATCCATAGTTGATGTAATACGCAGTTTGCAATCTAGGCCTATAGTTTGTAGGCTATAGTTAATATCCATAGTTGATGTAATTTGCAGTTTGCAATCTAGGCCTATAGTTTGTAGGCTATAGTTTATATCCATAGTTGATGTAATTAGCAGTTTGCAATCTAGGCCTATAGTTTGTAGGTTATAGTTTATATCCATAGTTAATGTAATTTGCAGTTTGCAATCTGGGCCTATAGTTTGTAGGCTATAGTTTATATCCATAGTTGATGTAATTTGCAGTTTGCAATCTAGGCCTATAGTTTGTAGTATATAGTTTATATCTATAGTTGATGTAATACGCAGTTTGCAATCTGGGCCTATAGTTTGTAGTATATAGTTTATATCCATAGTTGATGTAATTTGCAGTTTGCAATCTAGGCCTATAGTTTGTAGGCTATAGTTTATATCCATAGTTGATGTAATACGCAGTTTGCAATCTGGGCCTATAGTTTGTAGTATATAGTTTATATCCATAGTTGATTCAATTCGTAGTTCGCAATCTAGGCCTATAGTTTGTGGGCTATAGTTTATATCCATAGTTGATGTAATTTGCGGTTTGCAATCTAGGCCTATAGTTTGTGGGCTATAGTTTATATCTATAGTTGATGTAATACGCAGTTTGCAATCTAGGTCTATAGTTTGTAGGCCATAGTTTATATCCATAGTTGATGTAATTTGCAGTTTGCAATCTAGGCCTATAGTTTGTAGTATATAGTTTATATCTATAGTTGATGTAATACGCAGTTTGCAATCTAGGCCCATAGTTTGTAGGCTATAGTTTATATCCATAGTTGATGTAATTTGCAGTTTGCAATCTAGGCCTATAGTTTGTAGGCTATAGTTTATATCCATAGTTGATGTAATTTGCAGTTTGCAATCTAGGCCTATAGTTTGTAGGCTATAATTTATATCCATAGTTGATGTAATTTGCAGTTTGCAATCTAGGTCTATAGTTTGTAGGCTATAATTTATATCCATAGTTGATGTAATTTGCAGTTTGCAATCTAGGCCTATAGTTCGTAGGCTATAGTTTATATCCATAGTTGATGTAATTTGCAGTTTGCAATCTAGGCCTATAGTTTGTAGGCTATAGTTTATATCCATAGTTGATGTAATCTGCAGTTTGCATTCTAGGCCTATAGTTTGTAGTATATAGTTTATATCCATAGTTGATGTAATTTGCAGTTTGCAATCTAGGCCTATAGTTTGTAGGCTATAGTTTATATCCATAGTTGATGTAATTCACAGTTTGCAATCTGGGCCTATAGTTTGTAGTATATAGTTTATATCCATAGTTGATGTAATTTGCAGTTTGCAATCTAGGCCTAGAGTTTGTAGTATATAGTTTATATCCATAGTTGATGTAATTTGCAGTTTGCAATCTGGGCCAATAGTTTGTAGGCTATAGTTTATATCCATAGTTCATGTAATTTGCAGTTTGCAATCTAGGCCTATAGTTTGTGGGCTATGGTTTATATCCATAGTTGATGTAATTTGCAGTTTGCATTCTAGGCCTATAGTTTGTGGGCTATAATTTATATCCATAGTTGATGTAATTTGCAGTTTGCAATCTGGGCCTATAGTTTGTAGTATATAGTTTATATCCATAGTTGATGTAATTTGCAGTTTGCAATCTAGGCCTATAGTTTGTGGGCTATAATTTATATCCATAGTTGATGTAATTTGCAGTTTGCAATCTAGGCCTATAGTTTGTGGGCTATAGTTTATATCCATAGTTGATGTAATTTGCAGTTTGCAATCTAGGCCTATAGTTTGTAGGCTATAATTTATATCCATAGTTGATGTAATTTGCAGTTTGCAATCTAGGTCTATAGTTTGTAGGCTATAATTTATATCCATAGTTGATGTAATTTGCAGTTTGCAATCTAGGCCTATAGTTTGTAGGCTATAGTTTATATCCATAGTTGATGTAATTTGCAGTTTGCAATCTGGGCCTATAGTTTGTAGGCTATAGTTTATATCCATAGTTGATGTAATTTGCAGTTTGCATTCTAGGCCTATAGTTTGTAGTATATAGTTTATATCCATAGTTGATGTAATCTGCAGTTTGCATTCTAGGCCTATAGTTTGTAGGCTATAGTTTATATCCATAGTTGATGTTATCTGCAGTTTGCATTCTAGGCCTATAGTTTGTAGTATATAGTTTATATCCATAGTTGATGTAATTTGCAGTTTGCAATCTAGGCCTATAGTTTGTAGGCTATAGTTTATATCCATAGTTGATGTAATTCACAGTTTGCAATCTGGGCCTATAGTTTGTAGTATATAGTTTATATCCATAGTTGATGTAATTTGCAGTTTGCAATCTAGGCCTAGAGTTTGTAGTATATAGTTTATATCCATAGTTGATGTAATTTGCAGTTTGCAATCTGGGCCTATAGTTTGTAGGCTATAGTTTATATCCATAGTTCATGTAATTTGCAGTTTGCAATCTAGGCCTATAGTTTGTGGGCTATAGTTTATATCCATAGTTGATGTAATTTGCAGTTTGCATTCTAGGCCTATAGTTTGTGGGCTATAATTTATATCCATAGTTGATGTAATTTGCAGTTTGCAATCTGGGCCTATAGTTTGTAGTATATAGTTTATATCCATAGTTGATATAATTTGCAGTTTGCAATCTAGGCCTATAGTTTGTGGGCTATAATTTATATCCATAGTTGATGTAATTTGCAGTTTGCAATCTAGGCCTATAGTTTGTGGGCTATAGTTTATATCCATAGTTGATGTAATTTGCAGTTTGCATTCTAGGCCTATAGTTTGTGGGCTATAATTTATATCCATAGTTGATGTAATTTGCAGTTTGCAATCTGGGCCTATAGTTTGTGGGCTATAGTTTATATCTATAGTTGATGTACTTTGCAGTTTGCAATCTAGGCCTATAGTTTGTAGGCTATAGTTTATATCCATAGTTGATGTAATTTGCAGTTTGCATTCTGGGCCTATAGTTTGTGGGCTATAGTTTATATCTATAGTTGATGTAATTTGCAGTCTGCAATCTGGGCCTATAGTTTGTGGGCTATAGTTTATATCTATAGTTGATGTAATTTGCAGTTTGCAATCTGGGCCTATAGTTTGTAGGCTATAATTTATATCTATAGTTGATGTAATTTGCAGTTTGCAATCTAGGCCTATAGTTTGTGGGCTATAATTTATATCCATAGTTGATGTAATTTGCAGTTTGCAATCTGGGCCTATAGTTTGTGGGCTATGGTTTATATCTATAGTTGATGTACTTTGCAGTTTGCAATCTAGGCCTATAGTTTGTAGGCTATAGTTTATATCCATAGTTGATGTAATTTGCAGTTTGCATTCTGGGCCTATAGTTTATGGGCTATAGTTTATATCTATAGTTGATGTAATTTGCAGTTTGCAATCTGGGCCTATAGTTTGTGGGCTATAGTTTATATCTATAGTTGATGTAATTTGCAGTTTGCATTCTGGGCCTATAGTTTGTGGGCTATAGTTTATATCTATAGTTGATGTAATTTGCAGTTTGCAATCTGGGCCTATAGTTTGTAGGCTATAATTTATATCCATAGTTGATGTAATTTGCAGTTTGCAATCTAGGCCTATAGTTTGTGGGCTATAGCTTATATCCATAGTTGATGTAATTTGCAGTCTGCAATCTAGGCCTATAGTTTGTAGGCTATAGTTTATATCCATAGTTGATGTAATTTGCAGTTTGCAATCTAGGCCTATAGTTTGTGGGCTATAGTTTATATCTATAGTTGATGTAATACGCAGTTTGCAATCTGGGCCTATAGTTTGTAGGCTATAGTTTATATCCATAGTTGATGTACTTTGCAGTTTGCAATCTGGGCCTATAGTTTGTAGGCTATAGTTTATATCCATAGTTGATGTGATTTGCGGTTTGCAATCTGGGCCTATAGTTTGTAGGCTATAGTTTATATCCATAGTTGATGTACTTTGCAGTTTGCATTCTAGGCCTATAGTTTGTAGTATATAGTTTATATCCATAGTTGATGTAATTTGCAGTTTGCAATCTGGGCCTTTAGTTTGTAGGATATAGTTTATATCCATAGTTGATGTGATTTGCAGTTTGCAATCTGGGCCTATAGTTTGTAGGCTATAGTTTATATCCATAGTTGATGTAATTTGCAGTTTGCATTCTAGGCCTATAGTTTGTAGGCTATAGTTTATATCCATAGTTGATGTAATTTGCAGTTTGCATTCTAGGCCTATAGATTGTAGGCTATAGTTTATATCCATAGTTGATGTACTTTGCAGTTTGCATTCTAGGCCTATAGTTTGTAGTATATAGTTTATATCCATAGTTGATGTAATTTGCAGTTTGCAATCTAGGCCTATAGTTTGTAGGCTATAGTTTATATCTATAGTTGATGTGATTTGCAGTTTGCATTCTAGGCCTATAGTTTGTAGGCTATAGTTTATATCCATAGTTGATGTACTTTGCAGTTTGCATTCTAGGCCTATAGTTTGTAGTATATAGTTTATATCCATAGTTGATGTAATTTGCAGTTTGCAATCTGGGCCTTTAGTTTGTAGGATATAGTTTATATCCATAGTTGATGTAATTCACAGTTTGCAATCTGGGCCTATACTTTGTAGTATATAGTTTATATCCATAGTTGATGTAATTTGCAGTTTGCAATCTAGGCCTATAGTTTGTAGGCTATAGTTTATATCTATAGTTGATGTAATTTGCAGTTTGCATTCTAGGCCTATAGTTTGTAGGCTATAGTTTATATCCATAGTTGATGTGATTTGCAGTTTGCATTCTAGGCCTATAGTTTGTAGGCTATAGTTTATATCCATAGTTGATGTAATTCACAGTTTGCAATCTAGGCCTAGAGTTCGTAGTATATAGTTTATATCCATAGTTGATGTAATTTGCAGTTTGCAATCTGGGCCTATAGTTTGTGGGCTATAGTTTATAACTATAGTTGATGTGATTTGCAGTTTGCAATCTGGGCCCATTGTTTGTAGGATATATAGTTTATATCCATAGTTGATGTAATTCACAGTTTGCAATCTAGGCCTATAGTTTGTAGGCTATAGTTTATATCTATAGTTGATGTAATTTGCAGTTTGCATTCTAGGCCTATAGTTTGTAGGCTATAGTTTATATCCATAGTTGATGTAATTTGCAGTTTGCATTCTAGGCCTATAGTTTGTAGGCTATAGTTTATATCCATAGTTGATGTAATTTGTAGTTTGCAATCTAGGCCTATACTTCGTAGTATATGGTTTATATCCATAGTTGATGTAATTTGCAGTTTGCAATCTGGGCCTATAGTTTGTGGGCTATAGTTTATATCTATAGTTGATGTGATTTGCAGTTTGCAATCTGGGCCTATAGTTTGTAGGATATATAGTTTATATCCATAGTTTATGTAATTCACAGTTTGCATTCTAGGCCTATAGTTTGTAGTATATAGTTTATATCCATAGTTGATGTAATTTGCAGTTTGCAATCTGGGCCTTTAGTTTGTAGGATATAGTTTATATCCATAGTTGATGTAATTCACAGTTTGCAACCTGGGCCTATACTTTGTAGTATATAGTTTATATCCATAGTTGATGTAATTTGCAGTTTGCAATCTAGGCCTATAGTTTGTAGTATATAGTTTATATCCATAGTTGATGTAATTTGCAGTTTGCAATCTAGGCCTATAGTTTGTAGTATATAGTTTATATCCATAGTTGATGTAATTTGCAGTTTGCAATCTAGGCCTATAGTTTGTAGGCTATAGTTTATATCTATAGTTGATGTAATTTGCAGTTTGCATTCTAGGCCTATAGTTTGTAGGCTATAGTTTATATCCATAGTTGATGTAATTTGCAGTTTGCATTCTAGGCCTATAGTTTGTAGGCTATAGTTTATATCCATAGTTGATGTAATTCACAGTTTGCAATCTAGGCCTAGAGTTTGTAGTATATAGTTTATATCCATAGTTGATGTAATTTGCAGTTTGCAATCTGGGCCTATAGTTTGTGGGCTATAGTTTATATCTATAGTTGATGTGATTTGCAGTTTGCAATCTGGGCCTATAGTTTGTAGGATATATAGTTTATATCCATAGTTGATGTAATTCACAGTTTGCAATCTAGGCCTATAGTTTGTAGGCTATAGTTTATATCTATAGTTGATGTAATTTGCAGTTTGCATTCTAGGCCTATAGTTTGTAGGCTATAGTTTATATCCATAGTTGATGTAATTTGCAGTTTGCATTCTAGGCCTATAGTTTGTAGGCTATAGTTTATATCCATAGTTGATGTAATTTGTAGTTTGCAATCTAGGCCTATACTTTGTAGTATATAGTTTATATCCATAGTTGATGTAATTTGCAGTTTGCAATCTGGGCCTATAGTTTGTGGGCTATAGTTTATATCTATAGTTGATGTGATTTGCAGTTTGCAATCTGGGCCTATAGTTTGTAGGATATATAGTTTATATCCATAGTTGATGTAATTCACAGTTTGCAATCTAGGCCTATAGTTTGTAGTATATAGTTTATATCCATAGTTGATGTAATTTGCAGTTTGCATTCTAGGCCTATAGTTTGTAGGCTATGGTTTATATCCATAGTTGATGTAATTCGCAGTTTGCAATCTAGGCCTATAGTTTGTAGTATATAGTTTATATCTATAGTTGATGTAATTTGCAGTTTGCAATCTGGGCCTATAGTTTGTGGGCTATAGTTTATATCCATAGTTGATGTAATTCACAGTTTGCAATCTGGGCCTATAGTTTGTAGTATATAGTTTATATCTATAGTTGATGTAATTTGCAGTTTGCAATCTGGGCCTATAGTTTGTGGGCTATAGTTTATATCCATAGTTGATGTAATTCACAGTTCGCAATCTAGGCCTATAGTTTGTAGTATATAGTTTATATCCATAGTTGATGTAATTTGCAGTTTGCAATCTAGGCCTATAGTTTGTGGGCTATAGTTTATATCCATAGTTGATGTAATTCGCAGTTTGCAATCTAGGCCTATAGTTTGTAGTATATAGTTTATATCTATAGTTGATGTAATTTGCAGTTTGCAATCTGGGCCTATAGTTTGTGGGCTATAGTTTATATCCATAGTTGATGTAATTCACAGTTTGCAATCTAGGCCTATAGTTTGTAGTATATAGTTTATATCCATAGTTGATGTAATTTGCAGTTTGCAATCTAGGCCTATAGTTTGTAGGCTATAGTTTATATCTATAGTTGATGTAATTTGCAGTTTGCAATCTGGGCCTATAGTTTGTAGGATATAGTTTATATCTATAGTTGATGTAATTTGCAGTTTGCAATCTAGGCCTATAGTTTGTAGGCTATAGTTTATATCTATAGTTGATGTAATTTGCAGTTTGCAATCTGGGCCTATAGTTTGTAGGATATATAGTTTATATCCATAGTTGATGTAATTCACAGTTTGCAATCTAGGCCTATAGTTTGTAGTATATAGTTTATATCCATAGTTGATGTAATTTGCAGTTTGCAATCTGGGCCTATAGTTTGTAGGATATATAGTTTATATCCATAGTTGATGTAATTCACAGTTTGCAATCTAGGCCTATAGTTTGTAGTATATAGTTTATATCCATAGTTGATGTAATTTGCAGTTTGCATTCTAGGCCTATACTTTGTAGGCTATGGTTTATATCCATAGTTGATGTAATTCACAGTTTGCAATCTAGGCCTATAGTTTGTAGTATATAGTTTATATCCATAGTTGATGTAATTTGCAGTTTGCAATCTGGGCCTATAGTTTGTAGTATATAGTTTATATCCATAGTTGATGTAATTCACAGTTTGCAATCTAGGCCTATAGTTTGTAGGCTATAGTTTATATCTATAGTTGATGTAATTCACAGTTCGCAATCTAGGCCTATAGTTTGTAGGCTATAGTTTATATCCATAGTTGATGTAATTCACAGTTTGCAATCTAGGCCTATAGTTTGTAGTATATAGTTTATATCCATAGTTGATGTAATTTGCAGTTTGCATTCTAGGCCTATAGTTTGTAGGCTATCGTTTATATCCATAGTTGATGTAATTTGCAGTTTGCAATCTGGGACTATAGTTTGTGGGCTATAGTTTATATCCATAGTTGATGTAATTTGCAGTTTGCAATCTAGGCCTATAGTTTGTAGGCTATAGTTTATATCCATAGTTGATGTAATTCACAGTTTGCAATCTAGGCCTATAGTTTGTGGGCTATAGTTTATATCCATAGTTGATGTAATTTGCAGTTTGCAATCTGGGCCTATAGTTTGTAGGCTATAGTTTATATCCATAGTTGATGTAATTTGCAGTTTGCAATCTAGGCCTATAGTTTGTAGGCTATAGTTTATATCTATAGTTGATGTAATTCACAGTTCGCAATCTAGGCCTATAGTTTGTAGGCTATAGTTTATATCCATAGTTGATGTAATTCACAGTTTGCAATCTAGGCCTATAGTTTGTAGTATATAGTTTATATCCATAGTTGATGTAATTTGCAGTTTGCATTCTAGGCCTATAGTTTGTAGGCTATCGTTTATATCCATAGTTGATGTAATTTGCAGTTTGCAATCTGGGCCTATAGTTTGTGGGCTATAGTTTATATCCATAGTTGATGTAATTTGCAGTTTGCAATCTAGGCCTATAGTTTGTAGGCTATAGTTTATATCCATATTTGATGTAATTCACAGTTTGCAATCTAGGCCTATAGTTTGTGGGCTATAGTTTATATCCATAGTTGATGTAATTTGCAGTTTGCAATCTGGGCCTATAGTTTGTAGTATATAGTTTATATCCATAGTTGATGTAATTCACAGTTTGCAATCTAGGCCTATAGTTTGTAGTATATAGTTTATATCCATAGTTGATGTAATTTGCAGTTTGCAATCAGGGCCTATAGTTTGTAGTATATAGTTTATATCTATATTTGATGTAATTTGCAGTTTGCAATCTAGGCCTATAGTTTGTGAGCTATAGTTTATATCCATAGTTGATGTAATTCACAGTTTGCAATCTGGGCCTATAGTTTGTAGTATATAGTTTATATCCATAGTTGATGTAATTTGCAGTTTGCAATCTAGGCCTATAGTTTGTAGTATATAGTTTATATCCATAGTTGATGTAATTTGCAGTTTGCATTCTAGGCCTATAGTTTGTAGGCCATAGTTTATATCCATAGTTGATGTAATTTGCGGTTTGCAATCTAGGCCTATAGTTTGTGGGCTATAGTTTATATCCATAGTTGATGTAATTTGCAGTTTGCAATCTGGGCCTATAGTTTGTGAGCTATAGTTTATATCCATAGTTGATGTAATTTGCAGTTTGCAATCTAGGCCTATAGTTTGTAGGCTATAGTTTATATCCATAGTTGATGTAATTCACAGTTTGCAATCTAGGCCTGTAGTTTGTGGGCTATAGTTTATATCCATAGTTGATGTAATTTGCAGTTTGCAATCTGGGCCTATAGTTTGTAGTATATAGTTTATATCCATAGTTGATGTAATTCACAGTTTGCAATCTAGGCCTATAGTTTGTAGGCTTTAGTTTATATCCATAGTTGATGTAATTTGCAGTTTGCAATCTGGGCCTATAGTTTGTAGTATATAGTTTATATCTATAGTTGATGTAATTTGCAGTTTGCAATCTAGGCCTATAGTTTGTGGGCTATAGTTTATATCCATAGTTGATGTAATTTGCAGTTTGCAATCTAGGCCTATAGTTTGTGGGCTATAGTTTATATGTATAGTTGATGTAATTTGCAGTTTGCAATCTAGGCCTATAGTTTGTAGTATATAGTTTATATCCATAGTTGATGTAATTTGCAGTTTGCATTCTAGGCCTATAGTTTGTAGGCTATCGTTTATATCCATAGTTGATGTAATTTGCAGTTTGCATTCTAGGCAAATAGTTTGTAGGCTATAGTTTATATCCATAGTTGATGTAATTTGCAGTTTGCAATCTAGGCCTATAGTTTGTAGGCTATAGTTTATATCCATAGTTGATGTAATTTGCAGTTTGCAATCTAGGCCTATAGTTTGTAGGCTATAGTTTATATCCATAGTTGATGTAATTTGCAGTTTGCAATCTGGGCCTATAGTTTGTGGGCTATAGTTTATATCCATAGTTGATGTAATTTGCAGTTTGCAATCTAGGCCTATAGTTTGTGGGCTATAGTTTATATCTATAGTTGATGTAATTCACAGTTTGCAATCTAGGCCTATAGTTTGTGGGCTATAGTTTATATCCATAGTTGAAGTAATTCACAGTTTGCAATCTGGGCCTATAGTTTGTGGGCTATAGTTTATATCCATAGTTGATGTAATTTGCAGTTTGCAATCTAGGCCTATAGTTTGTAGGCTATAGTTTATATCCATAGTTGATGTAATTTGCAGTTTGCAATCTAGGCCTATAGTTTGTGGGCTATAGTTTATATCCATAGTTGATGTAATTCACAGTTTGCAATCTGGGCCTATAGTTTGTGGGCTATAGTTTATATCCATAGTTGATGTAATTTGCAGTTTGCAATCTAGGCCTATAGTTTGTGGGCTATAGTTTATATCCATAGTTGATGTAATTTGCAGTTTGCAATCTAGGCCTATAGTTTGTGGGCTATAGTTTATATCTATAGTTGATGTAATTTGCAGTTTGCAATCTAGGCCTATCGTTTGTAGTATATAGTTTATATCCATAGTTGATGTAATTTGCAGTTTGCAATCTAGGCCTATAGTTTGTAGTATATAGTTTATATCCATAGTTGATGTAATTTGCAGTTTGCAATCTAGGCCTATAGTTTGTGGGCTATAGTTTATATCTATAGTTGATGTAATTTGCAGTTTGCAATCTAGGCCTATAGTTTGTAGTATATAGTTTATATCCATAGTTGATGTAATTCACAGTTTGCAATCTAGGCCTATAGTTTGTAGGCTATAGTTTATATCCATAGTTGATGTAATACGCAGTTTGCAATCTAGGCCTATAGTTTGTAGGATATAGTTTATATCCATAGTTGATGTAATTTGCAGTTTGCAATCTAGGCCTATAGTTTGTGGGCTATAGTTTATATCCATAGTTGATGTAATTCACAGTTTGCAATCTGGGCCTATAGTTTGTGGGCTATAGTTTATATCCATAGTTGATGTAATTTGCAGTTTGCATTCTAGGCCTATAGTTTGTAGGCTATAGTTTATATCCATAGTTGATGTACTTTGCAGTTTGCAATCTAGGCCTATAGTTTGTAGGCTAGTGTTTATATCCATAGTTGATGTAATTCACAGTTTGCAATCTGGGCCTATAGTTTGTAGGCTATAGTTTATATCCATAGTTGATGTAATTTGCAGTTTGCATTCTAGGCCTATAGTTTGTAGGCTATAGTTTATATCCATAGTTGATGTAATTTGCAGTTTGCATTCTAGGCATATAGTTTGTAGGCTATAGTTTATATCCATAGTTGATGTAATTTGCAGTTTGCAATCTAGGCCTATAGTTTGTAGGCTAGTGTTTATATCCATAGTTGATGTAATTCACAGTTTGCAATCTGGGCCTATAGTTTGTAGGCTATAGTTTATATCCATAGTTGATGTAATTTGCAGTTTGCATTCTAGGCCTATAGTTTGTAGGCTATAGTTTATATCCATAGTTGATGTAATTTGCAGTTTGCATTCTAGGCCTATAGTTTGTGGGCTATAGTTTATATCCATAGTTGATGTAATTTGCAGTTTGCAATCTAGGCCTATAGTTTGTAGGCTAGTGTTTATATCCATAGTTGATGTAATTCACAGTTTGCAATCTGGGCCTATAGTTTGTGGGCTAAAGTTTATATCCATAGTTGATGTAATTTGCAGTTTGCAATCTGGGCCTATAGTTTGTGGGCTTTAGTTTATATCCATAGTTGATGTAATTTGCAGTTTGCAATCTGGGCCTATAGTTTGTAGTATATAGTTTATATCCTTAGTTGATGTAATTCACAGTTTGCAATCTAGGCCTATAGTTTGTGGGCTATAGTTTATATCCATAGTTGATGTAATTCACAGTTTGCAATCTGGGCCTATAGTTTGTGGGCTATAGTTTATATCCATAGTTGATGTAATTCACAGTTTGCAATCTGGGCCTATAGTTTGTGGGCTATAGTTTATATCCATAGTTGATGTAATTTGCAGTTTGCAATCTCGGCCTATAGTTTGTAGTATATAGTTTATATCCATAGTTGATGTAATTCACAGTTTGCAATCTAGGCCTATAGTTTGTAGGCTATAGTTTATATCCATAGTTGATGTAATTCGCAGTTTGCAATCTAGGCCTATAGTTTGTAGGCTATAGTTTATATCCATAGTTGATGTAATTTGCAGTTTGCAATCTAGGCCTATAGTTTGTGGGCTATAGTTTATATCCATAGTTGATGTAATTTGCAGTTTGCAATCTAGGCCTATAGTTTGTAGGCTATAGTTTATATCCATAGTTGATGTAATTTGCAGTTTGCATTCTAGGCCTATAGTTTGTGGGCTATAGTTTATATCCATAGTTGATGTAATTTGCAGTTTGCAATCTGGGCCTATAGTTTGTAGTATATAGTTTATATCCATAGTTGATGTAATTCACAGTTTGCAATCTAGGCCTATAGTTTGTAGGCTATAGTTTATATCCATAGTTGATGTAATTTGCAGTTTGCAATCTGGGCCTATAGTTTGTGGGCTATAGTTTATATCCATAGTTGATGTAATTCACAGTTTGCAATCTGGGCCTATAGTTTGTGGGCTATAGTTTATATCCATAGTTGATGTAATTTGCAGTTTGCATTCTAGGCCTATAGTTTGTGGGCTATAGTTTATATCCATATTTGATGTAATTTGCAGTTTGCAATCTGGGCCTATAGTTTGTAGTATATAGTTTATATCCATAGTTGATGTAATTCACAGTTTGCAATCTAGGCCTATAGTTTGTAGGCTATAGTTTATATCCATAGTTGATGTTATTTGCAGTTTGCAATCTGGGCCTATAGTTTGTGGGCTATAGTTTATATCTATAGTTGATGTAATTTGCAGTTTGCAATCTAGGCCTATAGTTTGTGGGCTATAGTTTATATCTATAGTTGATGTAATTTGCAGTTTGCAATCTAGGCCTATAGTTTGTAGGCTATAGTTTATATCCATAGTTGATGTAATTTGCAGTTTGCAATCTGGGCCTATAGTTTGTGGGCTATAGTTTATATCCATAGTTGATGTAATTCACAGTTTGCAATCTGGGCCTATAGTTTGTGGGCTATAGTTTATATCCATAGTTGATGTAATTTGCAGTTTGCAATCTCGGCCTATAGTTTGTAGTATATAGTTTATATCCATAGTTGATGTAATTCACAGTTTGCAATCTAGGCCTATGGTTTGTAGTATATAGTTTATATCCATAGTTGATGTAATTTGCAGTTTGCAATCTAGGCCTAGAGTTTGTAGGCTATAGTTTATATCCATAGTTGATGTAATTTGCAGTTTGCAATCTAGGCCTAGAGTTTGTGGGCTATAGTTTATATCCATAGTTGATGTAATTTGCAGTTTGCAATCTAGGCCTATAGTTTGTAGGCTATAGTTTATATCCATAGTTGATGTAATTTGCAGTTTGCTATCTGGGCCTATAGTTTGTGGGCTATAGTTTATATCCATAGTTGATGTAATTCACAGTTTGCAATCTGGGCCTATAGTTTGTGGGCTATAGTTTATATCCATAGTTGATGTAATTCACAGTTTGCAATCTGGGCCTATAGTTTGTGGGCTATAGTTTATATCCATAGTTGATGTAATTTGCAGTTTGCAATCTGGGCCTATAGTTTGTAGGCTATAGTTTATATCTATAGTTGATGTACTTTGCAGTTTGCAATCTAGGCCTATAGTTTGTGGGCTATAGTTTATATCCATAGTTGATGTAATTCGCAGTTTGCAATCTAGGCCTATAGTTTGTGGGCTATAGTTTATATCCATAGTTGATGTAATTTGCAGTTTGCAATCTGGGCCTATAGTTTGTGGGCTATAGTTTATATCCATAGTTGATGTAATTCACAGTTTGCAATCTGGGCCTATAGTTTGTAGTATATAGTTTATATCCATAGTTGATGTAATTCACAGTTTGCAATCTAGGCCTATAGTTTGTAGGCTATAGTTTATATCCATAGTTGATGTAATTTGCAGTTTGCAATCTGAGCCTATAGTTTGTGGGCTATAGTTTATATCCATAGTTGATGTAATTCACAGTTTGCAATCTGGGCCTATAGTTAGTGGGCTATAGTTTATATCCATAGTTGATGTAATTTGCAGTTTGCAATCTGGGCCTATAGTTTGTAGGCTATAGTTTATATCCATAGTTGATGTAATTTGCAGTTTGCAATATGGGCCTATAGTTTGTGGGCTATAGTTTATATCCATAGTTGATGTAATTCACAGTTTGCAATCTGGGCCTATAGTTTGTGGGCTATAGTTTATATCCATAGTTGATGTAATTTGCAGTTTGCAATCTGGGCCTATAGTTTGTGGGCTATAGTTTATATCCATAGTTGATGTAATTCACAGTTTGCAATCTAGGCCTAAAGTTTGGGGGCTATAGTTTATATCTATAGTTGATGTGATTTGCAGTTTGCAATCTAGGCCTAGAGTTTGTGGGCTATAGTTTATATCCATAGTTGATGTAATTTGCAGTTTGCAATCTGGGCCTATAGTTTGTAGTATATAGTTTATATCCATAGTTGATGTAATTCACAGTTTGCAATCTAGGCCTATAGTTTGTAGGCTATAGTTTATATCCATAGTTGATGTAATTTGCAGTTTGCAATCTAGGCCTATAGTTTGTAGGCTATAGTTTATATCCATAGTTGATGTAATTTGCAGTTTGCAATCTGGGCCTATAGTTTGTAGGCTATAGTTTATATCCATAGTTGATGTAATTTGCAGTTTGCAATCTGGGCCTATAGTTTGTGGGCTATAGTTTATATCCATAGTTGATGTAATTTGCAGTTTGCAATCTGGGCCTATAGTTTGTGGGCTATAGTTTATATCCATAGTTGATGTAATTTGCAGTTTGCAATCTATGCCTATAGTTTGTGAGCTATAGTTTATATCTATAGTTGATGTACTTTGCGGTTTGCAATCTGGGCCTAGAGTTTGTAGGCTATAATTTATATCCATAGTTGATGTAATTTGCGGTTTGCAATCTAGGCCTATAGTTTGTAGGCTATAGTTTATATCCATAGTTGATGTAATTTGCAGTTTGCAATCTAGGCCTATAGTTTGTAGGCTATAGTTTATATCCATAGTTGATGTAATTTGCAGTTTGCAATCTAGGCCTATAGTTTGTAGTATATAGTTTATATCTATAGTTGATGTAATTTGCAGTTTGCAATCTGGGCCTATAGTTTGTTGTTTATAGTTTATATCTATAGTTGATGTAATTCGCAGTTTGCAATCTAGGCCTATAGTTTGTGGGCTATAGTTTATATCCATAGTTGATGTAATTTGCGGTTTGCAATCTAGGCCTATAGTTTGTAGGCTATAGTTTATATCCATAGTTGATGTAATTTGCAGTTTGCAATCTGGGCCTATAGTTTGTGGGCTATAGTTTATATCCATAGTTGATGTAATTCACAGTTTGCAATCTGGGCCTATAGTTTGTGGGCTATAGTTTATATCCATAGTTGATGTAATTTGCAGTTTGCAATCTGGGCCTATAGTTTGTAGGCTATAGTTTATATCTATAGTTGATGTAATTTGCAGTTTGCATTCTGGGCCTATAGTTTGTGGGCTATAGTTTATATCCATAGTTGATGTAATTCACAGTTCGCAATCTGGGCCTATAGTTTGTAGTATATATAGTTTATATCCATAGTTGATGTAATTCACAGTTTGCAATCTAGGCCTATAGTTTGTGGGCTATAGTTTATATCCATAGTTGATGTAATTTGCGGTTTGCAATCTAGGCCTATAGTTTGTGGGCTATAGTTTATATCCATAGTTGATGTAATTTGCAGTTTGCAATCTAGGCCTATAGTTTGTGGGCTATAGTTTATATCCATAGTTGATGTAATACGCAGTTTGCAATCTAGGCCTATAGTTTGTGGGCTATAGTTTATATCTATAGTTGATGTAATTTGCAGTTTGCAATCTAGGTCTATAGTTTGTAGTATATAGTTTATATCCATAGTTGATGTAATTTGCAGTTTGCAATCTAGGCCTATAGTTTGTGGGCTATAGTTTATATCTATAGTTGATGTGATTTGCAGTTAGCAATCTAGGCCTATAGTTTGTAGGGTATATAGTTTATATCCATAGTTGATGTAATTTGCAGTTTGCAATCTGGGCCTAGAGTTTGTAGTATATAGTTTATATCTATAGTTGATGTAATTTGCAGTTTGCAATCTAGGCCTATAGTTTGTAGGGTATATAGTTTATATCCATAGTTGATGTAATTTGCAGTTTGCAATCTGGGCCTAGAGTTTGTAGTATATAGTTTATATCCATAGTTGATGTAATTTGCAGTTTGCAATCTAGGCCTATAGTTTGTGGGCTATAGTTTATATCTATAGTTGATGTGATTTGCAGTTGGCAATCTAGGCCTATAGTTTGTAGGGTATATAGTTTATATCCATAGTTGATGTAATTTGCAGTTTGCAATCTGGGCCTAGAGTTTGTAGTATATAGTTTATATCTATAGTTGATGTAATTTGCAGTTTGCAATCTAGGCCTATAGTTTGTAGGGTATATAGTTTATATCCATAGTTGATGTAATTCACAGTTTGCAATCTGGGCCTATAGTTTGTAAGCCATAGTTTATATCCATAGTTGATGTAATTTGCAGTTTGCAATCTGGGCCTATAGTTTGTGGGCTATAGTTTATATCCATAGTTGATGTAATTTGCAGTTTGCAATCTAGGCCTATAGTTTGTAGGGTATATAGTTTATATCCATAGTTGATGTAATTCACAGTTTGCAATCTGGGCCTATAGTTTGTAAGCCATAGTTTATATCCATAGTTGATGTAATTTGCAGTTTGCAATCTGGGCCTATAGTTTGTAGTATATAGTTTATATCCATAGTTGATGTAATTCGCAGTTTGCAATCTAGGCCTATAGTTTGTAGGCTATAGTTTATATCCATAGTTGATGTAATTTGCAGTTCGCAATCTAGGCCTATAGTTTGTAGTATATAGTTTATATCCATAGTTGATGTAATTCACAGTTTGCAATCTAGGCCTAGAGTTTGTAGTATATAGTTTATATCCATAGTTGATGTAATTTGCAGTTCGCAATCTGGGCCTATAGTTTGTAGTATATAGTTTATATCCATAGTTGATGTAATTCAAAGTTTGCAATCTAGGCCTAGAGTTTGTAGTATATAGTTTATATCCATAGTTGATGTAATTTGCAGTTTGCAATCTAGGCCTAGAGTTTGTAGTATATAGTTTATATCCATAGTTGATGTAATTTGCAGTTCGCAATCTAGGCCTATAGTTTGTAGTATATAGTTTATATCCATAGTTGATGTAATTCACAGTTTGCAATCTAGGCCTAGAGTTTGTAGTATATAGTTTATATCCATAGTTGATGTAATTTGCAGTTCGCAATCTGGGCCTATAGTTTGTAGTATATAGTTTATATCCATAGTTGATGTAATTCACAGTTTGCAATCTGGGCCTATAGTTTGTAGTATATAGTTTATATCCATGGTTGATGTAATTCACAGTTTGCAATCTAGGCCTATAGTTTGTAGGCTATAGTTTATATCCATAGTTGATGTAATTCACAGTTTGCATTCTAGGCCTATAGTTTGTAGGCTATAGTTTATATCCATAGTTGATGTAATTTGCAGTTTGCAATCTAGGCCTATAGTTTGTAGGCTATAGTTTATATCCATAGTTGATGTAATTCACAGTTTGCATTCTAGGCCTATAGTTTGTAGTATATAGTTTATATCCATAGTTGATGTAATTTGCAGTTTGCAATCTAGGCCTATAGTTTGTGGGCTATAATTTATATCCATAGTTGATGTAATTTGCAGTTTGCAATCTAGGCCTATAGTTTGTGGGCTATAGTTTATATCCATAGTTGATGTAATTTGCAGTTTGCATTCTAGGCCTATAGTTTGTGGGCTATAATTTATATCCATAGTTGATGTAATTTGCAGTTTGCAATCTGGGCCTATAGTTTGTGGGCTATAGTTTATATCTATAGTTGATGTACTTTGCAGTTTGCAATCTAGGCCTATAGTTTGTAGGCTATAGTTTATATCCATAGTTGATGTAATTTGCAGTTTGCATTCTGGGCCTATAGTTTGTGGGCTATAGTTTATATCTATAGTTGATGTAATTTGCAGTCTGCAATCTGGGCCTATAGTTTGTGGGCTATAGTTTATATCTATAGTTGATGTAATTTGCAGTTTGCAATCTGGGCCTATAGTTTGTAGGCTATAATTTATATCTATAGTTGATGTAATTTGCAGTTTGCAATCTAGGCCTATAGTTTGTGGGCTATAATTTATATCCATAGTTGATGTAATTTGCAGTTTGCAATCTGGGCCTATAGTTTGTGGGCTATGGTTTATATCTATAGTTGATGTACTTTGCAGTTTGCAATCTAGGCCTATAGTTTGTAGGCTATAGTTTATATCCATAGTTGATGTAATTTGCAGTTTGCATTCTGGGCCTATAGTTTATGGGCTATAGTTTATATCTATAGTTGATGTAATTTGCAGTTTGCAATCTGGGCCTATAGTTTGTGGGCTATAGTTTATATCTATAGTTGATGTAATTTGCAGTTTGCATTCTGGGCCTATAGTTTGTGGGCTATAGTTTATATCTATAGTTGATGTAATTTGCAGTTTGCAATCTGGGCCTATAGTTTGTAGGCTATAATTTATATCCATAGTTGATGTAATTTGCAGTTTGCAATCTAGGCCTATAGATTGTGGGCTATAGCTTATATCCATAGTTGATGTAATTTGCAGTCTGCAATCTAGGCCTATAGTTTGTAGGCTATAGTTTATATCCATAGTTGATGTAATTTGCAGTTTGCAATCTAGGCCTATAGTTTGTGGGCTATAGTTTATATCTATAGTTGATGTAATACGCAGTTTGCAATCTGGGCCTATAGTTTGTAGGCTATAGTTTATATCCATAGTTGATGTAATTTGCAGTTTGCAATCTAGGCCTATAGTTTGTAGGCTATAGTTTATATCCATAGTTGATGTAATTTGCAGTTTGCAATCTGGGCCTATAGTTTGTAGTATATAGTTTATATCCATAGTTGATGTAATTTGCAGTTTGCAATCTAGGCCTATAGTTTGTAGGCTATAGTTTATATCCATAGTTGATGTAATTTGCAGTTTGCATTCTAGGCCTATAGTTTGTGGGCTATAGTTTATATCCATAGTTGATGTAATTTGCAGTTTGCAATCTGGGCCTATAGTTTGTGGGCTATAGTTTATATCCATAGTTGGTGTAATTTGCAGTTTGCAATCTAGGCCTATAGTTTGTAGGCTATAGTTTATATCCATAGTTGATGTAATTAGCAGTTTGCATTCTAGGCCTATAGTTTGTGGGCTATAGTTTATATCCATAGTTGATGTAATTTGCAGTTTGCAATCTAGGCCTATAGTTTGTAGTATATAGTTTATATCCATAGTTGATGTAATTTGCAGTTTGCAATCTAGGTCTATAGTTTGTAGTATATAGTTTATATCCATAGTTGATGTAATTTGCAGTTTGCAATCTGGGCCTATAGTTTGTAGTATATAGTTTATATCCATAGTTGATGTAATTTGCAGTTTGCAATCTGGGCCTATAGTTTGTAGGCTATAATTTATATCCATAGTTGATGTAATTCACAGTTTGCAATCTAGGCCTATAGTTTGTAGGCTATAGTTTATATCCATAGTTGATGTAATTCACAGTTTGCAATCTAGGCCTATAGTTTGTAGTATATAGTTTATATCCATAGTTGATGTAATTTGCAGTTTGCAATCTGGGCCTATAGTTTGTAGGCTATAGTTTATATTCATAGTTGATGTAATTTGCAGTTTGCAATCTGGGCCTATAGTTTGTAGGCTATAGTTTATATCCATAGTTGATGTACTTTGCAGTTTGCATTCTAGGCCTATAGTTTGTAGGCTATAGTTTATATCCATAGTTGATGTAATTTGCAGTTTGCAATCTGGGCCTATAGTTTGTAGGCTATAGTTTATATCTATAGTTGATGTACTTTGCAGTTTGCAATCTGGGCCTATAGTTTGTAGGCTATAGTTTATATCCATAGTTGATGTGATTTGCGGTTTGCAATCTGGGCCTATAGTTTGTAGGCTATAGTTTATATCCATAGTTGATGTAATTTGCAGTTTGCAATCTAGGCCTATAGTTTGTAGTATATAGTTTATATCCATAGTTGATGTAATTTGCAGTTTGCAATCTGGGCCTATAGTTTGTAGGCTATAGTTTATATCCATAGTTGATGTAATTTGCAGTTTGCATTCTAGGCCTATAGTTTGTAGGCTATAGTTTATATCCATAGTTGATGTAATTTGCAGTTTGCATTCTAGGCCTATAGTTTGTAGGCTATAGTTTATATCCATAGTTGATGTACTTTGCAGTTTGCATTCTAGGCCTATAGTTTGTAGTATATAGTTTATATCCATAGTTGATGTAATTTGCAGTTTGCAATCTGGGCCTTTAGTTTGTAGGATATAGTTTATATCCATAGTTGATGTGATTTGCAGTTTGCAATCTGGGCCTATAGTTTGTAGGCTATAGTTTATATCCATAGTTGATGTAATTTGCAGTTTGCATTCTAGGCCTATAGTTTGTAGGCTATAGTTTATATCCATAGTTGATGTAATTTGCAGTTTGCATTCTAGGCCTATAGATTGTAGGCTATAGTTTATATCCATAGTTGATGTACTTTGCAGTTTGCATTCTAGGCCTATAGTTTGTAGTATATAGTTTATATCCATAGTTGATGTAATTTGCAGTTTGCAATCTAGGCCTATAGTTTGTAGGCTATAGTTTATATCTATAGTTGATGTGATTTGCAGTTTGCATTCTAGGCCTATAGTTTGTAGGCTATAGTTTATATCCATAGTTGATGTACTTTGCAGTTTGCATTCTAGGCCTATAGTTTGTAGTATATAGTTTATATCCATAGTTGATGTAATTTGCAGTTTGCAATCTGGGCCTTTAGTTTGTAGGATATAGTTTATATCCATAGTTGATGTAATTCACAGTTTGCAATCTGGGCCTATACTTTGTAGTATATAGTTTATATCCATAGTTGATGTAATTTGCAGTTTGCAATCTAGGCCTATAGTTTGTAGGCTATAGTTTATATCTATAGTTGATGTAATTTGCAGTTTGCATTCTAGGCCTATAGTTTGTAGGCTATAGTTTATATCCATAGTTGATGTGATTTGCAGTTTGCATTCTAGGCCTATAGTTTGTAGGCTATAGTTTATATCCATAGTTGATGTAATTCACAGTTTGCAATCTAGGCCTAGAGTTCGTAGTATATAGTTTATATCCATAGTTGATGTAATTTGCAGTTTGCAATCTGGGCCTATAGTTTGTGGGCTATAGTTTATAACTATAGTTGATGTGATTTGCAGTTTGCAATCTGGGCCCATTGTTTGTAGGATATATAGTTTATATCCATAGTTGATGTAATTCACAGTTTGCAATCTAGGCCTATAGTTTGTAGGCTATAGTTTATATCTATAGTTGATGTAATTTGCAGTTTGCATTCTAGGCCTATAGTTTGTAGGCTATAGTTTATATCCATAGTTGATGTAATTTGCAGTTTGCATTCTAGGCCTATAGTTTGTAGGCTATAGTTTATATCCATAGTTGATGTAATTTGTAGTTTGCAATCTAGGCCTATACTTCGTAGTATATGGTTTATATCCATAGTTGATGTAATTTGCAGTTTGCAATCTGGGCCTATAGTTTGTGGGCTATAGTTTATATCTATAGTTGATGTGATTTGCAGTTTGCAATCTGGGCCTATAGTTTGTAGGATATATAGTTTATATCCATAGTTTATGTAATTCACAGTTTGCATTCTAGGCCTATAGTTTGTAGTATATAGTTTATATCCATAGTTGATGTAATTTGCAGTTTGCAATCTGGGCCTTTAGTTTGTAGGATATAGTTTATATCCATAGTTGATGTAATTCACAGTTTGCAACCTGGGCCTATACTTTGTAGTATATAGTTTATATCCATAGTTGATGTAATTTGCAGTTTGCAATCTAGGCCTATAGTTTGTAGTATATAGTTTATATCCATAGTTGATGTAATTTGCAGTTTGCAATCTAGGCCTATAGTTTGTAGTATATAGTTTATATCCATAGTTGATGTAATTTGCAGTTTGCAATCTAGGCCTATAGTTTGTAGGCTATAGTTTATATCTATAGTTGATGTAATTTGCAGTTTGCATTCTAGGCCTATAGTTTGTAGGCTATAGTTTATATCCATAGTTGATGTAATTTGCAGTTTGCATTCTAGGCCTATAGTTTGTAGGCTATAGTTTATATCCATAGTTGATGTAATTCACAGTTTGCAATCTAGGCCTAGAGTTTGTAGTATATAGTTTATATCCATAGTTGATGTAATTTGCAGTTTGCAATCTGGGCCTATAGTTTGTGGGCTATAGTTTATATCTATAGTTGATGTGATTTGCAGTTTGCAATCTGGGCCTATAGTTTGTAGGATATATAGTTTATATCCATAGTTGATGTAATTCACAGTTTGCAATCTAGGCCTATAGTTTGTAGGCTATAGTTTATATCTATAGTTGATGTAATTTGCAGTTTGCATTCTAGGCCTATAGTTTGTAGGCTATAGTTTATATCCATAGTTGATGTAATTTGCAGTTTGCATTCTAGGCCTATAGTTTGTAGGCTATAGTTTATATCCATAGTTGATGTAATTTGTAGTTTGCAATCTAGGCCTATACTTTGTAGTATATAGTTTATATCCATAGTTGATGTAATTTGCAGTTTGCAATCTGGGCCTATAGTTTGTGGGCTATAGTTTATATCTATAGTTGATGTGATTTGCAGTTTGCAATCTGGGCCTATAGTTTGTAGGATATATAGTTTATATCCATAGTTGATGTAATTCACAGTTTGCAATCTAGGCCTATAGTTTGTAGTATATAGTTTATATCCATAGTTGATGTAATTTGCAGTTTGCATTCTAGGCCTATAGTTTGTAGGCTATGGTTTATATCCATAGTTGATGTAATTCGCAGTTTGCAATCTAGGCCTATAGTTTGTAGTATATAGTTTATATCTATAGTTGATGTAATTTGCAGTTTGCAATCTGGGCCTATAGTTTGTGGGCTATAGTTTATATCCATAGTTGATGTAATTCACAGTTTGCAATCTGGGCCTATAGTTTGTAGTATATAGTTTATATCTATAGTTGATGTAATTTGCAGTTTGCAATCTGGGCCTATAGTTTGTGGGCTATAGTTTATATCCATAGTTGATGTAATTCACAGTTCGCAATCTAGGCCTATAGTTTGTAGTATATAGTTTATATCCATAGTTGATGTAATTTGCAGTTTGCAATCTAGGCCTATAGTTTGTGGGCTATAGTTTATATCCATAGTTGATGTAATTCGCAGTTTGCAATCTAGGCCTATAGTTTGTAGTATATAGTTTATATCTATAGTTGATGTAATTTGCAGTTTGCAATCTGGGCCTATAGTTTGTGGGCTATAGTTTATATCCATAGTTGATGTAATTCACAGTTTGCAATCTAGGCCTATAGTTTGTAGTATATAGTTTATATCCATAGTTGATGTAATTTGCAGTTTGCAATCTAGGCCTATAGTTTGTAGGCTATAGTTTATATCTATAGTTGATGTAATTTGCAGTTTGCAATCTGGGCCTATAGTTTGTAGGATATAGTTTATATCTATAGTTGATGTAATTTGCAGTTTGCAATCTAGGCCTATAGTTTGTAGGCTATAGTTTATATCTATAGTTGATGTAATTTGCAGTTTGCAATCTGGGCCTATAGTTTGTAGGATATATAGTTTATATCCATAGTTGATGTAATTCACAGTTTGCAATCTAGGCCTATAGTTTGTAGTATATAGTTTATATCCATAGTTGATGTAATTTGCAGTTTGCAATCTGGGCCTATAGTTTGTAGGATATATAGTTTATATCCATAGTTGATGTAATTCACAGTTTGCAATCTAGGCCTATAGTTTGTAGTATATAGTTTATATCCATAGTTGATGTAATTTGCAGTTTGCATTCTAGGCCTATACTTTGTAGGCTATGGTTTATATCCATAGTTGATGTAATTCACAGTTTGCAATCTAGGCCTATAGTTTGTAGTATATAGTTTATATCCATAGTTGATGTAATTTGCAGTTTGCAATCTGGGCCTATAGTTTGTAGTATATAGTTTATATCCATAGTTGATGTAATTCACAGTTTGCAATCTAGGCCTATAGTTTGTAGGCTATAGTTTATATCTATAGTTGATGTAATTCACAGTTCGCAATCTAGGCCTATAGTTTGTAGGCTATAGTTTATATCCATAGTTGATGTAATTCACAGTTTGCAATCTAGGCCTATAGTTTGTAGTATATAGTTTATATCCATAGTTGATGTAATTTGCAGTTTGCATTCTAGGCCTATAGTTTGTAGGCTATCGTTTATATCCATAGTTGATGTAATTTGCAGTTTGCAATCTGGGCCTATAGTTTGTGGGCTATAGTTTATATCCATAGTTGATGTAATTTGCAGTTTGCAATCTAGGCCTATAGTTTGTAGGCTATAGTTTATATCCATAGTTGATGTAATTCACAGTTTGCAATCTAGGCCTATAGTTTGTGGGCTATAGTTTATATCCATAGTTGATGTAATTTGCAGTTTGCAATCTGGGCCTATAGTTTGTAGGCTATAGTTTATATCCATAGTTGATGTAATTTGCAGTTTGCAATCTAGGCCTATAGTTTGTAGGCTATAGTTTATATCTATAGTTGATGTAATTCACAGTTCGCAATCTAGGCCTATAGTTTGTAGGCTATAGTTTATATCCATAGTTGATGTAATTCACAGTTTGCAATCTAGGCCTATAGTTTGTAGTATATAGTTTATATCCATAGTTGATGTAATTTGCAGTTTGCATTCTAGGCCTATAGTTTGTAGGCTATCGTTTATATCCATAGTTGATGTAATTTGCAGTTTGCAATCTGGGCCTATAGTTTGTGGGCTATAGTTTATATCCATAGTTGATGTAATTTGCAGTTTGCAATCTAGGCCTATAGTTTGTAGGCTATAGTTTATATCCATATTTGATGTAATTCACAGTTTGCAATCTAGGCCTATAGTTTGTGGGCTATAGTTTATATCCATAGTTGATGTAATTTGCAGTTTGCAATCTGGGCCTATAGTTTGTAGTATATAGTTTATATCCATAGTTGATGTAATTCACAGTTTGCAATCTAGGCCTATAGTTTGTAGTATATAGTTTATATCCATAGTTGATGTAATTTGCAGTTTGCAATCAGGGCCTATAGTTTGTAGTATATAGTTTATATCTATATTTGATGTAATTTGCAGTTTGCAATCTAGGCCTATAGTTTGTGAGCTATAGTTTATATCCATAGTTGATGTAATTCACAGTTTGCAATCTGGGCCTATAGTTTGTAGTATATAGTTTATATCCATAGTTGATGTAATTTGCAGTTTGCAATCTAGGCCTATAGTTTGTAGTATATAGTTTATATCCATAGTTGATGTAATTTGCAGTTTGCATTCTAGGCCTATAGTTTGTAGGCCATAGTTTATATCCATAGTTGATGTAATTTGCGGTTTGCAATCTAGGCCTATAGTTTGTGGGCTATAGTTTATATCCATAGTTGATGTAATTTGCAGTTTGCAATCTGGGCCTATAGTTTGTGAGCTATAGTTTATATCCATAGTTGATGTAATTTGCAGTTTGCAATCTAGGCCTATAGTTTGTAGGCTATAGTTTATATCCATAGTTGATGTAATTCACAGTTTGCAATCTAGGCCTGTAGTTTGTGGGCTATAGTTTATATCCATAGTTGATGTAATTTGCAGTTTGCAATCTGGGCCTATAGTTTGTAGTATATAGTTTATATCCATAGTTGATGTAATTCACAGTTTGCAATCTAGGCCTATAGTTTGTAGGCTTTAGTTTATATCCATAGTTGATGTAATTTGCAGTTTGCAATCTGGGCCTATAGTTTGTAGTATATAGTTTATATCTATAGTTGATGTAATTTGCAGTTTGCAATCTAGGCCTATAGTTTGTGGGCTATAGTTTATATCCATAGTTGATGTAATTTGCAGTTTGCAATCTAGGCCTATAGTTTGTGGGCTATAGTTTATATGTATAGTTGATGTAATTTGCAGTTTGCAATCTAGGCCTATAGTTTGTAGTATATAGTTTATATCCATAGTTGATGTAATTTGCAGTTTGCATTCTAGGCCTATAGTTTGTAGGCTATCGTTTATATCCATAGTTGATGTAATTTGCAGTTTGCATTCTAGGCAAATAGTTTGTAGGCTATAGTTTATATCCATAGTTGATGTAATTTGCAGTTTGCAATCTAGGCCTATAGTTTGTAGGCTATAGTTTATATCCATAGTTGATGTAATTTGCAGTTTGCAATCTAGGCCTATAGTTTGTAGGCTATAGTTTATATCCATAGTTGATGTAATTTGCAGTTTGCAATCTGGGCCTATAGTTTGTGGGCTATAGTTTATATCCATAGTTGATGTAATTTGCAGTTTGCAATCTAGGCCTATAGTTTGTGGGCTATAGTTTATATCTATAGTTGATGTAATTCACAGTTTGCAATCTAGGCCTATAGTTTGTGGGCTATAGTTTATATCCATAGTTGAAGTAATTCACAGTTTGCAATCTGGGCCTATAGTTTGTGGGCTATAGTTTATATCCATAGTTGATGTAATTTGCAGTTTGCAATCTAGGCCTATAGTTTGTAGGCTATAGTTTATATCCATAGTTGATGTAATTTGCAGTTTGCAATCTAGGCCTATAGTTTGTGGGCTATAGTTTATATCCATAGTTGATGTAATTCACAGTTTGCAATCTGGGCCTATAGTTTGTGGGCTATAGTTTATATCCATAGTTGATGTAATTTGCAGTTTGCAATCTAGGCCTATAGTTTGTGGGCTATAGTTTATATCCATAGTTGATGTAATTTGCAGTTTGCAATCTAGGCCTATAGTTTGTGGGCTATAGTTTATATCTATAGTTGATGTAATTTGCAGTTTGCAATCTAGGCCTATCGTTTGTAGTATATAGTTTATATCCATAGTTGATGTAATTTGCAGTTTGCAATCTAGGCCTATAGTTTGTAGTATATAGTTTATATCCATAGTTGATGTAATTTGCAGTTTGCAATCTAGGCCTATAGTTTGTGGGCTATAGTTTATATCTATAGTTGATGTAATTTGCAGTTTGCAATCTAGGCCTATAGTTTGTAGTATATAGTTTATATCCATAGTTGATGTAATTCACAGTTTGCAATCTAGGCCTATAGTTTGTAGGCTATAGTTTATATCCATAGTTGATGTAATACGCAGTTTGCAATCTAGGCCTATAGTTTGTAGGATATAGTTTATATCCATAGTTGATGTAATTTGCAGTTTGCAATCTAGGCCTATAGTTTGTGGGCTATAGTTTATATCCATAGTTGATGTAATTCACAGTTTGCAATCTGGGCCTATAGTTTGTGGGCTATAGTTTATATCCATAGTTGATGTAATTTGCAGTTTGCATTCTAGGCCTATAGTTTGTAGGCTATAGTTTATATCCATAGTTGATGTACTTTGCAGTTTGCAATCTAGGCCTATAGTTTGTAGGCTAGTGTTTATATCCATAGTTGATGTAATTCACAGTTTGCAATCTGGGCCTATAGTTTGTAGGCTATAGTTTATATCCATAGTTGATGTAATTTGCAGTTTGCATTCTAGGCCTATAGTTTGTAGGCTATAGTTTATATCCATAGTTGATGTAATTTGCAGTTTGCATTCTAGGCATATAGTTTGTAGGCTATAGTTTATATCCATAGTTGATGTAATTTGCAGTTTGCAATCTAGGCCTATAGTTTGTAGGCTAGTGTTTATATCCATAGTTGATGTAATTCACAGTTTGCAATCTGGGCCTATAGTTTGTAGGCTATAGTTTATATCCATAGTTGATGTAATTTGCAGTTTGCATTCTAGGCCTATAGTTTGTAGGCTATAGTTTATATCCATAGTTGATGTAATTTGCAGTTTGCATTCTAGGCCTATAGTTTGTGGGCTATAGTTTATATCCATAGTTGATGTAATTTGCAGTTTGCAATCTAGGCCTATAGTTTGTAGGCTAGTGTTTATATCCATAGTTGATGTAATTCACAGTTTGCAATCTGGGCCTATAGTTTGTGGGCTAAAGTTTATATCCATAGTTGATGTAATTTGCAGTTTGCAATCTGGGCCTATAGTTTGTGGGCTTTAGTTTATATCCATAGTTGATGTAATTTGCAGTTTGCAATCTGGGCCTATAGTTTGTAGTATATAGTTTATATCCTTAGTTGATGTAATTCACAGTTTGCAATCTAGGCCTATAGTTTGTGGGCTATAGTTTATATCCATAGTTGATGTAATTCACAGTTTGCAATCTGGGCCTATAGTTTGTGGGCTATAGTTTATATCCATAGTTGATGTAATTCACAGTTTGCAATCTGGGCCTATAGTTTGTGGGCTATAGTTTATATCCATAGTTGATGTAATTTGCAGTTTGCAATCTCGGCCTATAGTTTGTAGTATATAGTTTATATCCATAGTTGATGTAATTCACAGTTTGCAATCTAGGCCTATAGTTTGTAGGCTATAGTTTATATCCATAGTTGATGTAATTCGCAGTTTGCAATCTAGGCCTATAGTTTGTAGGCTATAGTTTATATCCATAGTTGATGTAATTTGCAGTTTGCAATCTAGGCCTATAGTTTGTGGGCTATAGTTTATATCCATAGTTGATGTAATTTGCAGTTTGCAATCTAGGCCTATAGTTTGTAGGCTATAGTTTATATCCATAGTTGATGTAATTTGCAGTTTGCATTCTAGGCCTATAGTTTGTGGGCTATAGTTTATATCCATAGTTGATGTAATTTGCAGTTTGCAATCTGGGCCTATAGTTTGTAGTATATAGTTTATATCCATAGTTGATGTAATTCACAGTTTGCAATCTAGGCCTATAGTTTGTAGGCTATAGTTTATATCCATAGTTGATGTAATTTGCAGTTTGCAATCTGGGCCTATAGTTTGTGGGCTATAGTTTATATCCATAGTTGATGTAATTCACAGTTTGCAATCTGGGCCTATAGTTTGTGGGCTATAGTTTATATCCATAGTTGATGTAATTTGCAGTTTGCATTCTAGGCCTATAGTTTGTGGGCTATAGTTTATATCCATATTTGATGTAATTTGCAGTTTGCAATCTGGGCCTATAGTTTGTAGTATATAGTTTATATCCATAGTTGATGTAATTCACAGTTTGCAATCTAGGCCTATAGTTTGTAGGCTATAGTTTATATCCATAGTTGATGTTATTTGCAGTTTGCAATCTGGGCCTATAGTTTGTGGGCTATAGTTTATATCTATAGTTGATGTAATTTGCAGTTTGCAATCTAGGCCTATAGTTTGTGGGCTATAGTTTATATCTATAGTTGATGTAATTTGCAGTTTGCAATCTAGGCCTATAGTTTGTAGGCTATAGTTTATATCCATAGTTGATGTAATTTGCAGTTTGCAATCTGGGCCTATAGTTTGTGGGCTATAGTTTATATCCATAGTTGATGTAATTCACAGTTTGCAATCTGGGCCTATAGTTTGTGGGCTATAGTTTATATCCATAGTTGATGTAATTTGCAGTTTGCAATCTCGGCCTATAGTTTGTAGTATATAGTTTATATCCATAGTTGATGTAATTCACAGTTTGCAATCTAGGCCTATGGTTTGTAGTATATAGTTTATATCCATAGTTGATGTAATTTGCAGTTTGCAATCTAGGCCTAGAGTTTGTAGGCTATAGTTTATATCCATAGTTGATGTAATTTGCAGTTTGCAATCTAGGCCTAGAGTTTGTGGGCTATAGTTTATATCCATAGTTGATGTAATTTGCAGTTTGCAATCTAGGCCTATAGTTTGTAGGCTATAGTTTATATCCATAGTTGATGTAATTTGCAGTTTGCTATCTGGGCCTATAGTTTGTGGGCTATAGTTTATATCCATAGTTGATGTAATTCACAGTTTGCAATCTGGGCCTATAGTTTGTGGGCTATAGTTTATATCCATAGTTGATGTAATTCACAGTTTGCAATCTGGGCCTATAGTTTGTGGGCTATAGTTTATATCCATAGTTGATGTAATTTGCAGTTTGCAATCTGGGCCTATAGTTTGTAGGCTATAGTTTATATCTATAGTTGATGTACTTTGCAGTTTGCAATCTAGGCCTATAGTTTGTGGGCTATAGTTTATATCCATAGTTGATGTAATTCGCAGTTTGCAATCTAGGCCTATAGTTTGTGGGCTATAGTTTATATCCATAGTTGATGTAATTTGCAGTTTGCAATCTGGGCCTATAGTTTGTGGGCTATAGTTTATATCCATAGTTGATGTAATTCACAGTTTGCAATCTGGGCCTATAGTTTGTAGTATATAGTTTATATCCATAGTTGATGTAATTCACAGTTTGCAATCTAGGCCTATAGTTTGTAGGCTATAGTTTATATCCATAGTTGATGTAATTTGCAGTTTGCAATCTGAGCCTATAGTTTGTGGGCTATAGTTTATATCCATAGTTGATGTAATTCACAGTTTGCAATCTGGGCCTATAGTTAGTGGGCTATAGTTTATATCCATAGTTGATGTAATTTGCAGTTTGCAATCTGGGCCTATAGTTTGTAGGCTATAGTTTATATCCATAGTTGATGTAATTTGCAGTTTGCAATATGGGCCTATAGTTTGTGGGCTATAGTTTATATCCATAGTTGATGTAATTCACAGTTTGCAATCTGGGCCTATAGTTTGTGGGCTATAGTTTATATCCATAGTTGATGTAATTTGCAGTTTGCAATCTGGGCCTATAGTTTGTGGGCTATAGTTTATATCCATAGTTGATGTAATTCACAGTTTGCAATCTAGGCCTAAAGTTTGGGGGCTATAGTTTATATCTATAGTTGATGTGATTTGCAGTTTGCAATCTAGGCCTAGAGTTTGTGGGCTATAGTTTATATCCATAGTTGATGTAATTTGCAGTTTGCAATCTGGGCCTATAGTTTGTAGTATATAGTTTATATCCATAGTTGATGTAATTCACAGTTTGCAATCTAGGCCTATAGTTTGTAGGCTATAGTTTATATCCATAGTTGATGTAATTTGCAGTTTGCAATCTAGGCCTATAGTTTGTAGGCTATAGTTTATATCCATAGTTGATGTAATTTGCAGTTTGCAATCTGGGCCTATAGTTTGTAGGCTATAGTTTATATCCATAGTTGATGTAATTTGCAGTTTGCAATCTGGGCCTATAGTTTGTGGGCTATAGTTTATATCCATAGTTGATGTAATTTGCAGTTTGCAATCTGGGCCTATAGTTTGTGGGCTATAGTTTATATCCATAGTTGATGTAATTTGCAGTTTGCAATCTATGCCTATAGTTTGTGAGCTATAGTTTATATCTATAGTTGATGTACTTTGCGGTTTGCAATCTGGGCCTAGAGTTTGTAGGCTATAATTTATATCCATAGTTGATGTAATTTGCGGTTTGCAATCTAGGCCTATAGTTTGTAGGCTATAGTTTATATCCATAGTTGATGTAATTTGCAGTTTGCAATCTAGGCCTATAGTTTGTAGGCTATAGTTTATATCCATAGTTGATGTAATTTGCAGTTTGCAATCTAGGCCTATAGTTTGTAGTATATAGTTTATATCTATAGTTGATGTAATTTGCAGTTTGCAATCTGGGCCTATAGTTTGTTGTTTATAGTTTATATCTATAGTTGATGTAATTCGCAGTTTGCAATCTAGGCCTATAGTTTGTGGGCTATAGTTTATATCCATAGTTGATGTAATTTGCGGTTTGCAATCTAGGCCTATAGTTTGTAGGCTATAGTTTATATCCATAGTTGATGTAATTTGCAGTTTGCAATCTGGGCCTATAGTTTGTGGGCTATAGTTTATATCCATAGTTGATGTAATTCACAGTTTGCAATCTGGGCCTATAGTTTGTGGGCTATAGTTTATATCCATAGTTGATGTAATTTGCAGTTTGCAATCTGGGCCTATAGTTTGTAGGCTATAGTTTATATCTATAGTTGATGTAATTTGCAGTTTGCATTCTGGGCCTATAGTTTGTGGGCTATAGTTTATATCCATAGTTGATGTAATTCACAGTTCGCAATCTGGGCCTATAGTTTGTAGTATATATAGTTTATATCCATAGTTGATGTAATTCACAGTTTGCAATCTAGGCCTATAGTTTGTGGGCTATAGTTTATATCCATAGTTGATGTAATTTGCGGTTTGCAATCTAGGCCTATAGTTTGTGGGCTATAGTTTATATCCATAGTTGATGTAATTTGCAGTTTGCAATCTAGGCCTATAGTTTGTGGGCTATAGTTTATATCCATAGTTGATGTAATACGCAGTTTGCAATCTAGGCCTATAGTTTGTGGGCTATAGTTTATATCTATAGTTGATGTAATTTGCAGTTTGCAATCTAGGTCTATAGTTTGTAGTATATAGTTTATATCCATAGTTGATGTAATTTGCAGTTTGCAATCTAGGCCTATAGTTTGTGGGCTATAGTTTATATCTATAGTTGATGTGATTTGCAGTTAGCAATCTAGGCCTATAGTTTGTAGGGTATATAGTTTATATCCATAGTTGATGTAATTTGCAGTTTGCAATCTGGGCCTAGAGTTTGTAGTATATAGTTTATATCTATAGTTGATGTAATTTGCAGTTTGCAATCTAGGCCTATAGTTTGTAGGGTATATAGTTTATATCCATAGTTGATGTAATTTGCAGTTTGCAATCTGGGCCTAGAGTTTGTAGTATATAGTTTATATCCATAGTTGATGTAATTTGCAGTTTGCAATCTAGGCCTATAGTTTGTGGGCTATAGTTTATATCTATAGTTGATGTGATTTGCAGTTGGCAATCTAGGCCTATAGTTTGTAGGGTATATAGTTTATATCCATAGTTGATGTAATTTGCAGTTTGCAATCTGGGCCTAGAGTTTGTAGTATATAGTTTATATCTATAGTTGATGTAATTTGCAGTTTGCAATCTAGGCCTATAGTTTGTAGGGTATATAGTTTATATCCATAGTTGATGTAATTCACAGTTTGCAATCTGGGCCTATAGTTTGTAAGCCATAGTTTATATCCATAGTTGATGTAATTTGCAGTTTGCAATCTGGGCCTATAGTTTGTGGGCTATAGTTTATATCCATAGTTGATGTAATTTGCAGTTTGCAATCTAGGCCTATAGTTTGTAGGGTATATAGTTTATATCCATAGTTGATGTAATTCACAGTTTGCAATCTGGGCCTATAGTTTGTAAGCCATAGTTTATATCCATAGTTGATGTAATTTGCAGTTTGCAATCTGGGCCTATAGTTTGTAGTATATAGTTTATATCCATAGTTGATGTAATTCGCAGTTTGCAATCTAGGCCTATAGTTTGTAGGCTATAGTTTATATCCATAGTTGATGTAATTTGCAGTTCGCAATCTAGGCCTATAGTTTGTAGTATATAGTTTATATCCATAGTTGATGTAATTCACAGTTTGCAATCTAGGCCTAGAGTTTGTAGTATATAGTTTATATCCATAGTTGATGTAATTTGCAGTTCGCAATCTGGGCCTATAGTTTGTAGTATATAGTTTATATCCATAGTTGATGTAATTCAAAGTTTGCAATCTAGGCCTAGAGTTTGTAGTATATAGTTTATATCCATAGTTGATGTAATTTGCAGTTTGCAATCTAGGCCTAGAGTTTGTAGTATATAGTTTATATCCATAGTTGATGTAATTTGCAGTTCGCAATCTAGGCCTATAGTTTGTAGTATATAGTTTATATCCATAGTTGATGTAATTCACAGTTTGCAATCTAGGCCTAGAGTTTGTAGTATATAGTTTATATCCATAGTTGATGTAATTTGCAGTTCGCAATCTGGGCCTATAGTTTGTAGTATATAGTTTATATCCATAGTTGATGTAATTCACAGTTTGCAATCTGGGCCTATAGTTTGTAGTATATAGTTTATATCCATGGTTGATGTAATTCACAGTTTGCAATCTAGGCCTATAGTTTGTAGGCTATAGTTTATATCCATAGTTGATGTAATTCACAGTTTGCATTCTAGGCCTATAGTTTGTAGGCTATAGTTTATATCCATAGTTGATGTAATTTGCAGTTTGCAATCTAGGCCTATAGTTTGTAGGCTATAGTTTATATCCATAGTTGATGTAATTCACAGTTTGCATTCTAGGCCTATAGTTTGTAGTATATAGTTTATATCCATAGTTGATGTAATTTGCAGTTTGCAATCTAGGCCTAGAGTTTGTAGTATATAGTTTATATCCATAGTTGATGTAATTTGCAGTTCGCAATCTAGGCCTAGAGTTTGTAGTATATAGTTTATATCCATAGTTGATGTAATTTGCAGTTTGCAATCTGGGCCTATAGTTTGTAGTATATAGTTTATATCCATAGTTGATGTAATTCACAGTTTGCAATCTGGGCCTATAGTTTGTAGTATATAGTTTATATCCATAGTTGATGTAATTCACAGTTTGCAATCTGGGCCTATAGTTTGTAGTATATAGTTTATATCCATAGTTGATGTAATTTGCAGTTCGCAATCTGGGCCTATAGTTTGTAGTATATAGTTTATATCCATAGTTGATGTAATTCACAGTTTGCAATCTGGGCCTATAGTTTGTAGTATATAGTTTATATCCATAGTTGATGTAATTCACAGTTTGCAATCTAGGCCTAGAGTTTGTAGTATATAGTTTATATCCATAGTTGATGTAATTTGCAGTTTGCAATCTAGGCCTAGAGTTTGTAGTATATAGTTTATATCCATAGTTGATGTAATTTGCAGTTCGCAATCTAGGCCTAGAGTTTGTAGTATATAGTTTATATCCATAGTTGATGTAATTTGCAGTTTGCAATCTGGGCCTATAGTTTGTAGGCTATAGTTTATATCCATAGTTGATGTAATTTGCAGTTTGCAATCTAGGCCTATAGTTTGTAGTATATAGTTTATATCCATAGTTGATGTAATTTGCAGTTTGCAATCTAGGCCTATAGTTTGTAGTATATAGTTTATATCTATAGTTGATGTAATTTGCAGTTTGCAATCTAGGCCTATAGTTTGTGGTATATAGTTTATATCCATAGTTGATGTAATTTGCAGTTTGCAATCTGGGCCTATAGTTTGTAGTATATAGTTTATATCCATAGTTGATGTAATTCACAGTTTGCAATCTGGGCCTATAGTTTGTAGTATATAGTTTATATCCATAGTTGATGTAATTTGCAGTTCGCAATCTAGGCCTATAGTTTGTAGTATATAGTTTATATCCATAGTTGATGTAATTTGCAGTTTGCAATCCAGGCCTAGAGTTTGTAGTATATAGTTTATATCCATAGTTGATGTAATTTGCAGTTCGCAATCTAGGCCTATAGTTTGTGAGCTATAGTTTATATCCATAGTTGATGTAATTTGCAGTTTGCAATCCAGGCCTATAGTTTGTAGTATATAGTTTATATCCATAGTTGATGTAATTCACAGTTTGCAATCTGGGCCTATAGTTTGTAGTATATAGTTTATATCCATAGTTGATGTAATTCACAGTTTGCAATCTGGGCCTATAGTTTGTGGGCTATAGTTTATATCCATAGTTGATGTAATTTGCAGTTTGCAATCTGGGCCTATAGTTTGTAGTATATAGTTTATATCCATAGTTGATGTAATTCACAGTTTGCAATCTAGGCCTATAGTTTGTAGTATATAGTTTATATCCATAGTTGATGTAATTTGCAGTTTGCAATCTAGGCCTATAGTTTGTGGGCTATAGTTTATATCCATAGTTGATGTAATTTGCAGTTTGCAATCTAGGCCTATAGTTTGTAGTATATAGTTTATATCCATAGTTGATGTAATTTGCAGTTTGCAATCTAGGCCTATAGTTTGTGGGCTATAGTTTATATCCATAGTTGATGTAATTTGCAGTTTGCAATCTAGGCCTATAGTTTGTAGGCTATAGTTTATATCCATAGTTGATGTAATTCACAGTTTGCGATCTGGGCCTATACTTTGTAGTATATAGTTTATATCTATAGTTGATGTAACTCGCAGTTTGCAATCTAGGCCTATAGTTTGTAGGCTATAGTTTATATCCATAGTTGATGTAATTTGCAGTTTGCAATCTAGGCCTAGAGTTTGTAGTATATAGTTTATATCCATAGTTGATGTAATTTGCAGTTCGCAATCTAGGCCTAGAGTTTGTAGTATATAGTTTATATCCATAGTTGATGTAATTTGCAGTTTGCAATCTGGGCCTATAGTTTGAAGTATATAGTCTATATCCATAGTTGATGTAATTTGCAGTTTGCAATCTGGGCCTATAGTTTGTAGTATATAGTTTATATCCATAGTTGATGTAATTCACAGTTTGCAATCTGGGCCTATAGTTTGTAGTATATAGTTTATATCCAAAGTTGATGTAATTTGCAGTTCGCAATCTAGGCCTATAGTTTGTAGTATATAGTTTATATCCATAGTTGATGTAATTTGCAGTTTGCAATCCAGGCCTAGAGTTTGTAGTATATAGTTTATATCCATAGTTGATGTAATTTGCAGTTCGCAATATGGGCCTATAGTTTGTAGTATATAGTTTATATCCATAGTTGATGTAATTCACAGTTTGCAATCTGGGCCTATAGTTTGTAGTATATAGTTTATATCCATAGTTGATGTAATTCACAGTTTGCAATCTGGGCCTATAGTTTGTGGGCTATAGTTTATATCCATAGTTGATGTAATTTGCAGTTTGCAATCTGGGCCTATAGTTTGTAGTATATAGTTTATATCCATAGTTGATGTAATTCACAGTTTGCAATCTAGGCCTATAGTTTGTAGTATATAGTTTATATCCATAGTTGATGTAATTTGCAGTTTGCAATCTAGGCCTATAGTTTGTGGGCTATAGTTTATATCCATAGTTGATGTAATTTGCAGTTTGCAATCTAGGCCTATAGTTTGTAGGCTATAGTTTATATCCATAGTTGATGTAATTTGCAGTTTGCAATCTAGGCCTATAGTTTGTAGGCTATAGTTTATATCCATAGTTGATGTAATTCACAGTTTGCAATCTAGGCCTATAGTTTGTGGGCTATAGTTTATATCCATAGTTGATGTAATTCACAGTTTGCAATCTAGGCCTATAGTTTGTAGGCTATAGTTTATATCCATAGTTGATGTAATTTGCAGTTTGCAATCTGGGCCTATAGTTTGTAGAATATATAGTTTATATCCATAGTTGATGTAATTCACAGTTTGCAATCTAGGCCTATAGTTCGTAGTATATAGTTTATATCCATAGTTGATGTAATTTGCAGTTTGCATTCTAGGCCTATAGTTTGTAGGCTATAGTTTATATCCATAGTTGATGTAATTCACAGTTTGCAATCTGGGCCTATAGTTTGTAGTATATAGTTTATATCCATAGTTGATGTAATTTGCAGTTTGCAATCTGGGCCTATAGTTTGTAGTATATAGTTTATATCTATAGTTGATGTAATTTGCAGTTTGCATTCTAGGCCTATAGTTTGTAGGATATAGTTTATATCCATAGTTGATGTAATTCACAGTTTGCAATCTGGGCCTATACTTTGTAGTATATAGTTTATATCCATAGTTGATGTAATTTGCAGTTTGCAATCTAGGCCTATAGTTTGTAGGCTATAGTTTATATCTATAGTTGATGTAATTTGCAGTTTGCATTCTAGGCCTATAGTTTGTAGGCTATAGTCTATATCCATAGTTGATGTAATTTGCAGTTCGCATTCTAGGCCTATAGTTTGTAGTATATAGTTTATATCCATAGTTGATGTAATTTTCAGTTTGCAATCTAGGCCTATAGTTTGTAGGCTATAGTTTATATCTATAGTTGATGTAATTTGCAGTTTGCATTCTAGGCCTATAGTTTGTAGGCTATAGTTTATATCCATAGTTGATGTAATTTGCAGTTTGCATTCTAGGCCTATAGTTTGTAGGCTATAGTTTATATCCATAGTTGATGTAATTCACAGTTTGCAATCTGGGCCTATACTTTGTAGTATATAGTTTATATCCATAGTTGATGTAATTTGCAGTTTGCAATCTGGGCCTATAGTTTGTGGGCTATAGTTTATATCTATAGTTGATGTGATTTGCAGTTTGCAATCTGGGCCTATAGTTTGTAGGATATATAGTTTATATCCATAGTTGATGTAATTCACAGTTTGCAATCTAGGCCTATAGTTTGTAGGCCTAAAGTTTATATCCATAGTTGATGTAATTTGCAGTTTGCAATCTAGGCCTATAGTTTGTGGGCTATAGTTTATATCCATAGTTGATGTAATTCGCAGTTTGCAATCTAGGCCTATAGTTTGTAGTATATAGTTTATATCTATAGTTGATGTAATTTGCAGTTTGCAATCTGGGCCTATAGTTTGTGGGCTATAGTTTATATCCATAGTTGATGTAATTCACAGTTTGCAATCTGGGCCTATAGTTTGTAGTATATAGTTTATATCTATAGTTGATGTAATTTGCAGTTTGCAATCTGGGCCTATATTTTGTGGGCTATAGTTTATATCCATAGTTGATGTAATTCACAGTTTGCAATCTAGGCCTATAGTTTGTAGTATATAGTTTATATCCATAGTTGATGTAATTTGCAGTTTGCAATCTAGGCCTATAGTTTGTGGGCTATAGTTTATATCCATAGTTGATGTAATTCGCAGTTTGCAATCTAGGCCTATAGTTTGTAGTATATAGTTTATATCTATAGTTGATGTAATTTGCAGTTTGCAATCTGGGCCTATAGTTTGTGGGCTATAGTTTATATCCAAAGTTGATGTAATTCACAGTTTGCAATCTAGGCCTATAGTTTGTAGTATATAGTTTATATCCATAGTTGATGTAATTTGCAGTTTGCAATCTAGGCCTATAGTTTGTAGGCTATAGTTTATATCTATAGTTGATGTAATTTGCAGTTTGCAATCTGGGCCTATAGTTTGTAGGATATATAGTTTATATCCATAGTTGATGTAATTCACAGTTTGCAATCTAGGCCTATAGTTTGTAGTATATAGTTTATATCCATAGTTGATGTAATTTGCAGTTTGCAATCTGGGCCTATAGTTTGTAGGATATATAGTTTATATCCATAGTTGATGTAATTCACAGTTTGCAATCTAGGCCTATAGTTTGTAGTATATAGTTTATATCCATAGTTGATGTAATTTGCAGTTTGCAATCTGGGCCTATAGTTTGTAGGATATATAGTTTATATCCATAGTTGATGTAATTCACAGTTTGCAATCTAGGCCTATAGTTTGTGGGCTATAGTTTATATCCATAGTTGATGTAATTTGCAGTTTGCAATCTAGGCCTATAGTTTGTAGTATATAGTTTATATCCATAGTTGATGTAATTTGCAGTTTGCATTCTAGGCCTATACTTTGTAGGCTATGGTTTATATCCATAGTTGATGTAATTCACAGTTTGCAATCTAGGCCTATAGTTTGTATTATATAGTTTATATCCATAGTTGATGTAATTTGCAGTTTGCAATCTGGGCCTATAGTTTGTAGTATATAGTTTATATCCATAGTTGATGTAATTTGCAGTTTGCATTCTAGGCCTATAGTTTGTGGGCTATAGTTTATATCCATAGTTGATGTAATTTGCAGTTCGCAATCTAGGCCTATAGTTTGTGGGCTATAGTTTATATCCATAGTTGATGTAATTTGCAGTTTGCAATCTAGGCCTATAGTTTGTAGTATATAGTTTATATCCATAGTTGATGTAATTTGCAGTTTGCATTCTAGGCCTATACTTTGTAGGCTATGGTTTATATCCATAGTTGATGTAATTCACAGTTTGCAATCTAGGCCTATAGTTTGTAGGCTATAGTTTATATCCATAGTTGATGTAATTTGCAGTTTGCAATCTAGGCCTATAGTTTGTAGTATATAGTTTATATCCATAGTTGATGTAATTCACAGTTTGCAATCTAGGCCTATAGTTTGTAGTATATAGTTTATATCCATAGTTGATGTAATTCACAGTTTGCAATCTAGGCCTATAGTTTGTAGTATATAGTTTATATCCATAGTTGATGTAATTTGCAGTATGCATTCTAGGCCTATAGTTTGTGGGCTATAGTTTATATCCATAGTTGATGTAATTCACAGTTTGCAATCTAGGCCTATAGTTTGTGAGCTATAGTTTAAATCCATAGTTGATGTAATTCACAGTTTGCAATCTGGGCCTATAGTTTGTAGTATATAGTTTATATCCATAGTTGATGTAATTTGCAGTTTGCAATCCAGGCCTATAGTTTGTAGTATATAGTTTATATCCATAGTTGATGTAATTTGCAGTTTGCATTCTAGGCCTATAGTTTGTAGGCTATAGTTCATATCCATAGTTGATGTAATTCACAGTTTGCAATCTAGGCCTATAGTTTGTGGGCTATAGTTTATATCCATAGTTGATGAAATTTGCAGTTTGCAATCTGGGCCTATAGTTTGTAGTATATAGTTTATATCTATAGTTGATGTAATTTGCAGTTTGCAATCTAGGCCTATAGTTTGTAGGCTATAGTTTATATCCATAGTTGATGTAATTTGCAGTTTGCAATCTAGGCCTATAGTTTGTAGTATATAGTTTATATCCATAGTTGATGTAATTCACAGTTTGCAATCTAGGCCTATAGTTTGTAGGCTTTAGTTTATATCCATAGTTGATGTAATTTGCAGTTTGCAATCTGGGCCTATAGTTTGTAGTATATAGTTTATATCTATAGTTGATGTAATTTGCAGTTTGCAATCTAGGCCTATAGTTTGTGGGCTATAGTTTATATCCATAGTTGATGTAATTTGCAGTTTGCAATCTAGGCCTATAGTTTGTGGGCTATAGTTTATATCCATAGTTGATGTAATTTGCAGTTTGCAATCTAGGCCTATAGTTTGTGGGCTATAGTTTATATCTATAGTTGATGTAATTTGCAGTTTGCAATCTAGGCCTATAGTTTGTAGGCTATAGTTTATATCTATAGTTGATGTAATTTGCAGTTTGCAATCAAGGCCTATAGTTTGTGGGCTATAGTTTATATCCATAGTTGATGTAATTTGCAGTTTGCAATCTAGGCCTATAGTTTGTAGGCTATAGTTTATATCTATAGTTGATGTAATTCACAGTTTGCAATCTGGGCCTATAGTTTGTAGTATATAGTTTATATCCATAGTTGATGTAATTTGCAGTTTGCAATCTGGGCCTATAGTTTGTAGTATATAGTTTATATCTATAGTTGATGTAATTCACAGTTTGCAATCTAGGCCTATAGTTTGTAGGCTATAGTTTATATCCATAGTTGATGTAATACGCAGTTTGCAATCTGGGCCTATAGTTTGTAGGCTATAGTTTATATCCATAGTTGATGTAATTCGCGGTTTGCAATCTAGGCCTATAGTTTGTGGGCTATAGTTCATATCTATAGTTGATGTAATTTGCAGTTTGCAATCTAGGCCTATAGTTTGTGGGCTATAGTTTATATCCATAGTTGATGTAATTTGCAGTTCGCAATCTAGGCCTATAGTTTGTAGGCTATAGTTTATATCCATAGTTGATGTAATTTGCAGTTTGCAATATAGGCCTATAGTTTGTAGGCTATAGTTTATATCCATAGTTGATGTAATTCACAGTTTGCAATCTAGGCCTATAGTTTGTAGGCTTTAGTTTATATCCATAGTTGATGTAATACGCAGTTTGCAATCTGGGCCTATAGTTTGTGGGCTATAGTTTATATCCATAGTTGATGTAATTTGCAGTTTGCAATCTGGGCCTATAGTTTGTGGGCTATAGTTTATATCCATAGTTGATGTAATTCACAGTTTGCAATCTGGGCCTATAGTTTGTAGGATATAGTTTATATTCATAGTTGATGGATTTTCAGTTTGCATTCTAGGCCTATAGTTTGTGGGCTATAGTTTATATCTATAGTTGATGTAATTCGCAGTTTGCAATCTAGGCCTATAGTTTGTGGGCTATAGTTTATATCTATAGTTGATGTAATTTGCAGTTTGCAATCTAGGCCTATAGTTTGTAGGCTATAGTTTATATCTATAGTTGATGTAATTTGCAGTTTGCAATCTAGGCCTATAGTTTGTGGGCTATAGTTTATATCCATAGTTGATGTAATTTGCAGTTTGCAATCTAGGCCTATAGTTTGTAGGCTATAGTTTATATCTATAGTTGATGTAATTCACAGTTTGCAATCTGGGCCTATAGTTTGTAGTATATAGTTTATATCCATAGTTGATGTAATTTGCAGTTTGCAATCTGGGCCTATAGTTTGTAGGCTATAGTTTATATCCATAGTTGATGTAATTTGCAGTTTGCAATCTAGGCCTATAGTTTGTAGTATATAGTTTATATCTATAGTTGATGTAATTTGCAGTTTGCAATCCAGGCCTATAGTTTGTAGTATATAGTTTATATCCATAGTTGATGTAATTTGCAGTTTGCAATCTGGGCCTATAGTTTGTGGGCTATAGTTTATATCTATAGTTGATGTGATTTGCAGTTTGCAATCTAGGCCTATAGTTTGTAGGCTTTAGTTTATATCCATAGTTGATGTAATTTGCAGTTTGCAATCTAGGCCTATAGTTTGTGGGCTATAGTTTATATCCATAGTTGATGTAATTTGCAGTTTGCAATCTAGGCCTATAGTTTGTAGGCTATAGTTTATATCCATAGTTGATGTAATTTGCAGTTTGCAATATAGGCCTATAGTTTGTAGGCTATAGTTTATATCCATAGTTGATGTAATTCACAGTTTGCAATCTAGGCCTATAGTTTGTAGGCTTTAGTTTATATCCATAGTTGATGTGATACGCAGTTTGCAATCTGGGCCTATAGTTTGTGGGCTATAGTTTATATCCATAGTTGATGTAATTTGCAGTTTGCAATCTGGGCCTATAGTTTGTAGGCTATAGTTTATATCCATAGTTGATGTAATTCACAGTTTGCAATCTGGGCCCATAGTTTGTAGTATATAGTTTATATCCATAGTTGATGTAATTCGCAGTTTGCAATCTGGGCCTATAGTTTGTAGTATATAGCTTATATCCATAGTTGATGTAATTTGCATTTTGCAATCTAGGCCTATAGTTTGTAGGCTATAGTTTATATCTATAGTTGATGTAATTCACAGTTTGCAATCTGGGCCTATAGTTTGTAGTATATAGTTTATATCCATAGTTGATGTAATACGCAGTTTGCAATCTAGGCCTATAGTTTGTGGGCTATAGTTTATATCCATAGTTGATGTAATTTGCAGTTTGCATTCTAGGCCTATAGTTTGTGGGCTATAGTTCATATCTATAGTTGATGTAATTTGCAGTTTGCAATCTAGGCCTATAGTTTTTGGGCTATAGTTTATATCCATAGTTGATGTTATTTGCAGTTTGCAATCTAGGCCTATAGTTTGTAGGCTATAGTTTATATCCATAGTTGATGTAATTTGCAGTTTGCAATATAGGCCTATAGTTTGTGGGCTATAGTTTATATCCATAGTTGATGTAATTCACAGTTTGCAATCTAGGCCTATAGTTTGTAGGCTTTAGTTTATATCCATAGTTGATGTAATACGCAGTTTGCAATCTGGGCCTATAGTTTGTGGGCTATAGTTTATATCCATAGTTGATGTAATTTGCAGTTTTTAATCTGGGCCTATAGTTTGTAGTATATAGTTTATATCCATAGTTGATGTAATTTGCAGTTTGCATTCTGGGCCTATAGTTTGTGGGCTATAGTTTATATCTATAGTTGATGTAATTTGCAGTTTGCAATCTGGGCCTATAGTTTGTGGGCTATAGTTTATATCTATAGTTGATGTAATTTGCAGTTTGCAATCTGGGCCTATAGTTTGTAGGCTATAGTTTATATCCATAGATGATGTAATTTGCAGTTTGCAATCTAGGCCTATAGTTTGTAGGCTATAGTTTATATCCATAGTTGATGTAATACGCAGTTTGCAATCTAGGCCTATAGTTTGTGGGCTATAGTTTATATCCATAGTTGATGTAATTTGCAGTTTGCATTCTAGGCCTATAGTTTGTAGGCTATAGTTTATATCTATAGTTGATGTAATACGCAGTTTGCAATCTAGGCCTATAGTTTGTGGGCTATAGTTTATATCCATAGTTGATGTAATTTGCAGATTGCATTCTAGGCCTATAGTTTGTGGGCTATAGTTCATATCTATAGTTGATGTAATTTGCAGTTTGCAATCTAGGCCTATAGTTTTTGGGCTATAGTTTATATCCATAGTTGATGTAATTTGCAGTTTGCAATCTAGGCCTATAGTTTGTAGGCTATAGTTTATATCCATAGTTGATGTAATTTGCAGTTTGCAATATAGGCCTATAGTTTGTGGGCTATAGTTTATATCCATAGTTGATGTAATTCACAGTTTGCAATCTAGGCCTATAGTTTGTAGGCTTTAGTTTATATCCATAGTTGATGTAATACGCAGTTTGCAATCTGGGCCTATAGTTTGTAGGCTATAGTTTATATCAATAGTTGATGTAATTTGCAGTTCGCAATCTAGGCCTATAGTTTGTAGGCTTTAGTTTATATCCATAGTTGATGTAATACGCAGTTTGCAATCTAGGCCTATAGTTTGTGAGCTATAGTTTATATCCATAGTTGATGTAATTTGCAGTTCGCAATCTAGGCCTATAGTTTTTGGGCTATAGTTTATATCCATAGTTGATGTAATTTGCAGTTTGCAATCTAGGCCTATAGTTTGTAGGCTATTGTTTATATCCATAGTTGATGTAATTTGCAGTTTGCAATATAGGCCTATAGTTTGTGGGCTATAGTTTATATCCATAGTTGATGTAATTCACAGTTTGCAATCTAGGCCTATAGTTTGTAGGCTTTAGTTTATATCCATAGTTGATGTAATACGCAGTTTGCAATATAGGCCTATAGTTTGTGGGCTATAGTTTATATCCATAGTTGATGTAATTCACAGTTTGCAATCTAGGCCTATAGTTTGTAGGCTTTAGTTTATATCCATAGTTGATGTAATACGCAGTTTGCAATCTAGGCCTATAGTTTGTGAGCTATAGTTTATATCCATAGTTGATGTAATTTGCAGTTCGCAATCTAGGCCTATAGTTTGTGGGCTATAGTTTATATCCATAGTTGATGTAATTTGCAGTTTGCAATCTGGGCCTATAGTTTGTAGTATATAGTTTATATCCATAGTTGATGTAATTTGCAGTTTGCATTCTGGGCCTATAGTTTGTGGGCTATAGTTTATATCTATAGTTGATGTAATTTGCAGTTTGCAATCTGGGCCTATAGTTTGTGGGCTATAGTTTATATCTATAGTTGATGTAATTTGCAGTTTGCAATCTGGGCCTATAGTTTGTAGGCTATAATTTATATCTATAGTTGATGTAATTTGCAGTTTGCAATCTAGGCCTATAGTTTGTGGGCTATAATTTATATCCATAGTTGATGTAATTTGCAGTTTGCAATCTAGGCCTATAGTTTGTGGGCTATAGTTTATATCCATAGTTGATGTAATTCACAGTTTGCAATCTAGGCCTATAGTTTGTAGGCTTTAGTTTATATCCATAGTTGATGTAATACGCAGTTTGCAATCTGGGCCTATAGTTTGTAGGCTATAGTTTATATCCATAGTTGATGTAATTTGCAGTTTGCAATCTAGGCCTATAGTTTGTAGGCTATAGTTTATATCCATAGTTGATGTAATTCACAGTTTGCAATCTAGGCCTATAGTTTGTAGGCTTTAGTTTATATCCATAGTTGATGTAATACGCAGTTTGCAATCTGGGCCTATAGTTTGTGGGCTATAGTTTATATCCATAGTTGATGTAATTTGCAGTTTGCAATCTAGGCCTATAGTTTGTGGGCTATAGTTTATATCCATAGTTGATGTAATTTGCAGTTTGCAATCTGGGCCTATAGTTTGTGGGCTATAGTTTATATCCATAGTTGATGTAATTCACAGTTTGCAATCTGGGCCTATAGTTTGTAGTATATAGTTTATATCCATAGTTGATGTAATTCGCAGTTTGCAATCTAGGCCTATAGTTTGTAGGATATAGTTTATATCCATAGTTGATGGATTTTCAGTTTGCATTCTAGGCCTATAGTTTGTGGGCTATAGTTTATATCTATAGTTGATGTAATTCGCAGTTTGCAATCTAGGCCTATAGTTTGTAGGCTATAGCTTATATCTATAGTTGATGTAATTTGCAGTTTGCAATCTAGGCCTATAGTTTGTAGGCTTTAGTTTATATCCATAGTTGATGTAATTTGCAGTTTGCAATCTAGGCCTATAGTTTGTGGGCTATAGTTTATATCCATAGTCGATGTAATTTGCAGTTTGCAATCTAGGCCTATAGTTTGTAGGCTTTAGTTTATATCCATAGTTGATGTAATTTGCAGTTTGCAATCTAGGCCTATAGTTTGTAGTATATAGTTTATATCCCTAGTTGATGTAATTTGCAGTTTGCAATCTAGGCCTATAGTTTGTAGGATATAGTTTATATCCATAGTTGATGGATTTTCAGTTTGCATTCTAGGCCTATAGTTTGTGGGCTATAGTTTATATCTATAGTTGATGTAATTTGCAGTTTGCAATCTAGGCCTATAGTTTGTAGGCTATAGTTTATATCCATAGTTGATGTAATTTGCAGTTTGCAATCTAGGCCTATAGTTTGTAGTATATAGTTTATATCTATAGTTGATGTAATTTGCAGCATGCAATCTAGGCCTATAGTTTGTAGTATATAGTTTATATCCAAAGTTGATGTAATTTGCAGTTTGCAATCTGGGCCTATAGTTTGTGGGCTATAGTTTATATCTATAGTTGATGTGATTTGCAGTTTGCAATCTAGGCCTATAGTTTGTAGGATATATAGTTTATATCTATAGTTGATGTGATTTGCAGTTTGCAATCTAGGCCTATAGTTTGTAGGATATATAGTTTATATCCATAGTTGATGTAATTTGCAGTTTGCAATCTAGGCCTATAGTTTGTGGGCTATAGTTTATATCTATAGTTGATGTGATTTGCAGTTTGCAATCTAGGCCTATAGTTTGTAGGATATATAGTTTATATCTATAGTTGATGTGATTTGCAGTTTGCAATCTAGGCCTATAGTTTGTAGGATATATAGTTTATATCCATAGTTGATGTAATTTGCAGTTTGCAATCTAGGCCTATAGTTTGTAGTATATAGTTTATATCCATAGTTGATGTAATTTGCAGTTTGCAATCTAGGCCTATAGTTTGTAGGCTATAGTTTATATCTATAGTTGATGTAATTTGCAGTTTGCAATCTAGGCCTATAGTTTGTAGGATATATAGTTTATATCCATAGTTGATGTAATTTGCAGTTTGCATTCTAGGCCTATAGTTTGTAGGCTATAGTTTATATCCATAGTTGATGTAATTTGCAGTTTGCAATCTAGGCCTATAGTTTGTAGTATATAGTTTATATCTATAGTTGATGTAATTTGCAGTTTGCAATCTAGGCCTATAGTTTGTAGGCTATAGTTTATATCTATAGTTGATGTAATTTGCAGTTTGCAATCTAGGCCTATAGTTTGTAGGATATATAGTTTATATCCATAGTTGATGTAATTTGCAGTTTGCATTCTAGGCCTATAGTTTGTGGGCTATAGTTTATATCTATAGTTGATATGATTTGCAGTTTGCAATCTGGGCCTATAGTTTGTAGGCTATAGTTTATATCCATAGTTGATGTAATTTGCAGTTTGCATTCTAGGCCTATAGTTTGTGGGCTATAGTTTATATCTATAGTTGATGTGATTTGCAGTTTGCAATCTGGGCCTAGAGTTTGTAGTATATAGTTTATATCTATAGTTGATGTACTTTGCAGTTTGCAATCTAGGCCTATAGTTTGTAGGCTATAGTTTATATCTATAGTTGATGTAATTTGCAGTTTGCAATCTAGGCCTATAGTTTGTAGGCTATAGTTTATATCCATAGTTGATGTACTTTGCAGTTTGCAATCTAGGCCTATAGTTTGTGGGCTATAGTTTATATCCATAGTTGATGTAATTCGCAGTTTGCAATCTAGGCCTATAGTTTGTGGGCTATAGTTTATATCCATAGTTGATGTAATTTGCAGTTCGCAATCTAGGCCTATAGTTTGTAGGCTATAGTTTATATCCATAGTTGATGTAATTTGCAGTTTGCAAACTAGGCCTATAGTTTGTAGGCTATAGTTTATATCCATAGTTGATGTAATTTGCAGTTTGCAATCTAGGCCTATAGTTTGTAGGCTATAGTTTATATCTATAGTTGATGTAATTTGCAGTTTGCAATCTAGGCCTATAGTTTGTAGGCTATGGTTTATATCCATAGTTGATGTACTTTGCAGTTTGCAATCTAGGCCTATAGTTTGTGGGCTATAGTTTATATCCATAGTTGATGTAATTTGCAGTTTGCAATCTGGGCCTATAGTTTGTAGGCTATAGTTTATATCCATAGTTGATGTAATTTGCAGTTTGCAATCTAGGCCTATAGTTTGTAGTATATAGTTTATATCCATAGTTGATGTAATTTGCAGTTTGCAATCTAGGCCTAGAGTTTGTAGTGTATATAGTTTATATCCATAGTTGATGTAATTTGCAGTTTGCAATCTAGGCCTATAGTTTGTAGTCTATAGTTTATATCTATAGTTGATGTAATTTGCAGTTTGCAATCTAGGCCTATAGTTTGTGGGCTATAGTTTATATCCATAGTTGATGTAATTCGCAGTTTGCAATCTAGGCCTATAGTTTGTGGGCTATAGTTTGTATCCATAGTTGATGTAATTTGCAGTTTGCAATCTAGGCCTATAGTTTGTAGTATATAGTTTATATCTATAGTTGACGTAATTTGCAGTTTGCAATCTAGGCCTATAGTTTGTGGGCTATAGTTTATATCCATAGTTGATGTAATTTGCAGTTTGCAATCTAGGCCTATAGTTTGTAGTATATAGTTTATATCTATAGTTGATGTAATTTGCAGTTTGCAATCTAGGCCTATAGTTTGTGGGCTATAGTTTATATCCATAGTTGATGTAATTTGCAGTTTGCAATCTGGGCCTATAGTTTGTGGGCTATAGTTTATATCCATAGTTGATGTAATTCGCAGTTTGCAATCTAGGCCTATAGTTTGTGGGCTATAGTTTATATCCATAGTTGATGTAATTTGCAGTTTGCAATCTAGGCCTATAGTTTGTAGTATATAGTTAATATCTATAGTTGATGTAATTTGCAGTTTGCAATCTAGGCCTATAGTTTGTAGTATATAGTTTATATCTATAGTTGATGTACTTTGCAGTTTGCAATCTAGGCCTATAGTTTGTGGGCCATAGTTTATATCTATAGTTGATGTAATTTGCAGTTTGCAATCTAGGCCTATAGTTTGTAGTATATAGTTTATATCTATAGTTGATGTAATTTGCAGTTTGCAATCTAGGCCTATAGTTTGTGGGCTATAGTTTATATCCATAGTTGATGTGATTCGCAGTTTGCAATCTAGGCCTATAGTTTGTGGGCTATAGTTTATATCCATAGTTGATGTAATTTGCAGTTTGCAATCTAGGCCTATAGTTTCTAGTATATAGTTTATATCTATAGTTGATGTAATTTGCAGTTTGCAATCTAGGCCTATAGTTTGTAGTATATAGTTTATATCTATAGTTGATGTACTTTGCAGTTTGCAATCTAGGCCTATAGTTTGTGGGCTATAGTTTATATCCATAGTTGATGTAATTTGCAGTTTGCAATCTAGGCCTATAGTTTGTAGTATATAGTTTATATCTATAGTTGATGTAATTTGCAGTTTGCAATCTAGGCCTATAGTTTGTAGTATATAGTTTATATCTATAGTTGATGTACTTTGCAGTTTGCAATCTAGGCCTATAGTTTGTAGGATATATAGTTTATATCCATAGTTGATGTAATTTGCAGTTTGCAATCTAGGCCTATAGTTTGTGGGCTATAGTTTATATCTATAGTTGATGTAATTTGCAGTTTGCAATCTAGGCCTATAGTTTGTAGGCTATAGTTTATATCCATAGTTGATGTAATTTGCAGTTTGCAATCTAGGCCTATAGTTTGTGGGCTATAGTTTATATCCATAGTTGATGTAATTTGCAGTTTGCAATCTAGGCCTATAGTTTGTAGTATATAGTTTATATCTATAGTTGATGTAATTTGCAGTTTGCAATCTAGGCCTATAGTTTGTAGTATATAGTTTATATCTATAGTTGATGTAATTTGCAGTTTGCAATCTAGGCCTATAGTTTGTAGGATATATAGTTTATATCTATAGTTGATGTAATTCGCAGTTTGCAATCTAGGCCTATAGTTTGTGGGCTATAGTTTATATCCATAGTTGATGTAATTTGCAGTTTGCAATCTAGGCCTATAGTTTGTAGTATATAGTTTATATCTATAGTTGATGTAATTTGCAGTTTGCAATCTAGGCCTATAGTTTGTAGTATATAGTTTATATCTATAGTTGATGTAATTTGCAGTTTGCAATCTGGGCCTATAGTTTGTAGGATATATAGTTTATATCTATAGTTGATGTAATTCGCAGTTTGCAATCTAGGCCTATAGTTTGTGGGCTATAGTTTATATCTATAGTTGATGTACTTTGCAGTTTGCAATCTAGGCCTATAGTTTGTAGGATATATAGTTTATATCTATAGTTGTTGTGATTCGCAGTTTGTAATCCAGGCCTATAGTTTGTGGGCTATAGTTTAAATCTATAGTTGATGTACTTTGCAGTTTGCAATCTGGGCCTATAGTTTGTGAGCTATAGTTTATATCTATAGTTGATGTAATTTGCGGTTTGCAATCTAGGCCTATAGTTTGTGGGCTATAGTTTATATCTATAGTTGATGTACTTTGCAGTTTGCAATCTGGGCCTATAGTTTGTGGGCTATAGTTTATATCTATAGTTGATGTAATTTGCAGTTTGCAATCTAGGCCTATAGTTTGTAGGCTATAATTTATATCTATAGTTGATGTACTTTGCAGTTTGCAATCTAGGCCTATAGTTTGTGGGCTATAGTTTATATATATAGTTGATGTAATTTGCGGTTTGCAATCTAGGCCTATAGTTTGTGGGCTATAGTTTATATCTATAGTTGATGTACTTTGCAGTTTGCAATCTGGGCCTATAGTTTGTGGGCTATAGTTTATATCTATAGTTGATGTAATTTGCAGTTTGCAATCTAGGCCTATAGTTTGTAGGCTATAATTTATATCTATAGTTGATGTACTTTGCAGTTTGCAATCTGGGCCTATAGTTTGTGGGCTATAGTTTATATCTATAGTTGATGTACTTTGCAGTTTGCAATCTAGGCCTATAGTTTGTAGGATATATAGTTTATATCCATAGTTGATGTAATTTGCAGTTTGCAATCCAGGCCTATAGTTTGTGGGCTATAGTTTATATCTATAGTTGATGCAATTTGCGGTTTGCAATCTAGGCCTATAGTATGTAGGCTATAGTTTATATCTATAGTTGATGTAATTTGCAGTTTGCAATCTAGGCCTGTAGTTTGTAGGATATATAGTTTGTATCTATAGTTGATGTGATTCGCAGTTTGTAATCCAGGCCTATAGTTTGTGGGCTATAGTTTATATCTATAGTTGATGTACTTTGCAGTTTGCAATCTAGGCCTATAGTTTGTGGGCTATAGTTTATATCTATAGTTGATGTAATTTGCAGTTTGCAATCTAGGCCTATAGTTTGTAGGATATATAATTTATATCTATAGTTGATGTGATTCGCAGTTTGCAATCTGGGCCTATAGTTTGTGGGCTATAGTTTATATCCATAGTTGATGTAATTTGCAGTTTGCAATCTGGGCCTATAGTTTGTGGGCTATAGTTTATATCCATAGTTGATGTAATTTGCAGTTGGCAATCTAGGCCTATAGTTTGTGGGCTATAGTTTATATCCATAGTTGATGTAATTTGCAGTTTGCATTCTAGGCCTATAGTTTGTGGGCTATAGTTTATATCTATAGTTGATGTACTTTGCAGTTTGCAATCTAGGCCTATAGTTTGTGGGCTATAGTTTATATCCATAGTTGATGTAATTTGCAGTTTGCAATCTAGGCCTATAGTTTGTAGGCTATAGTTTATATCCATAGTTGATGTAATTTGCAGTTTGCAATCTGGGCCTATAGTTTGTAGGCTATAGTTTATATCTATAGTTGATGTGATTCGCAGTTTGCAATCTGGGCCTATAGTTTGTGGGCTATAGTTTATATCTATAGTTGATGTGATTCGCAGTTTGCAATCTGGGCCTATATTTCGTAGGCTATAGTTTATATCTATAGTTGATGTAATTTGCAGTTTGCAATCTGGGCCTATAGTTTGTGGGCTATAGTTTATATCCATAGTTGATGTAATTTGCAGTTGGCAATCTAGGCCTATAGTTTGTGGGCTATAGCTTATATCTATAGTTGATGTAATTTGCAGTTTGCATTCTAGGCCTATAGTTTGTGGGCTATAGTTTATATCTATAGTTGATGTACTTTGCAGTTTGCAATCTAGGCCTATAGTTTGTGGGCTATAGTTTATATCTATAGTTATGGAATTTGCGGTTTGCAATCTAGGCCTATAGTTTGTGGGCTATAGTCTATATCTATAGTTGATGTACTTTGCAGTTTGCAATCTGGGCCTATTGTTTGTGGGCTATAGTTTATATCTATAGTTGATGTAATTTGCAGTTTGCAATCTGGGCCTATAGTTTGTGGGCTATAGTTTATATCCATAGTTGATGTAATTTGCAGTTGGCAATCTAGGCCTATAGTTTGTGGGCTATAGCTTATATCTATAGTTGATGTAATTTGCAGTTTGCATTCTAGGCCTATAGTTTGTGGGCTATAGTTTATGTCTATAGTTGATGTACTTTGCAGTTTGCAATCTAGGCCTATAGTTTGTGGGCTATAGTTTATATCTATAGTTAATGTAATTTGCGGTTTGCAATCTAGGCCTATAGTTTGTGGGCTATAGTCTATATCTATAGTTGATTTACTTTGCAGTTTGCAATCTGGGCCTATAGTTTGTGGGCTATAGTTTATATCTATAGTTGATGTAATTTGCAGTTTGCATTCTAGGCCTATAGTTTGTGGGCTATAGTTTATATCTATAGTTGATGTACTTTGCAGTTTGCAATCCAGGCCTATAGTTTGTGGGCTATAGTTTATATCTATAGTTGATGTACTTTGCAGTTTGCAATCTGGGCCTATAGTTTGTGGGCTATAGTTTATATCTATAGTTGATGTAATTTGCAGTTTGCAATCTAGGCCTATAGTTTGTGGGCTATAGTTTATATCCATAGTTGATGTAATTTGCAGTTTGCATTCTAGGCCTATAGTTTGTGGGCTATAGTTTATATCTATAGTTGATGTACTTTGCAGTTTGCAATCTAGGCCTATAGTTTGTGGGCTATAGTTTATATCTATAGTTAATGTAATTTGCGGTTTGCATTCTAGGCCTATAGTTTGTGGGCTATAGTTTATATCTATAGTTGATGTAATTTGCAGTTTGCAATCTAGGCCTATAGTTTGTGGGCTATAGTTTATATCCATAGTTGATTTAATTTGCAGTTTGCATTCTAGGCCTATAGTTTGTGGGCTATAGTTTATATCTATAGTTGATGTACTTTGCAGTTTGCAATCTAGGCCTATAGTTTGTGGGCTATAGTTTATATCTAAAGTTAATGTAATTTGCGGTTTGCAATCTAGGCCTATAGTTTGTGGGCTATAGTTTATATCTATAGTTGATGTAATTTGCAGTTTGCAATCTAGGCCTATAGTTTGTGGGCTATAGTTTATATCCATAGTTGATGTAATTTGCAGTTTGCATTCTAGGCCTATAGTTTGTGGGCTATAGTCTATATCTATAGTTAATGTAATTTGCGGTTTGCAATCTAGGCCTATAGTTTGTGGGCTATAGTTTATATAAATAGTTGATGTACTTTGCAGTTTGCAATCTGGGCCTATAGTTTGTGGGCTATAGTTTATATCTATAGTTGATGTAATTTGCAGTTTGCAATCTGGGCCTATAGTTTGTAGGCTATAATTTATATCTATAGTTGATGTACTTTGCAGTTTGCAATCTGGGCCTATAGTTTGTGGGCTATAGTTTATATCTATAGTTGATGTACTTCGCAGTTTGCAATCTAGGCCTATAGTTTGTAGTATATATAGTTTATATCCATAGTTGATGTAATTTGCAGTTTGCAATCCAGGCCTATAGTTTGTGGGCTTTAGTTTATATCCATAGTTGATGTAATTTGCAGTTTGCAATCTAGGCCTATAGTTTGTAGGCTATAGTTTATATCCATAGTTGATGTAATTTGCAGTTTGCAATCTAGGCCTATAGTTTGTAGGATATATAGTTCATATCTATAGTTGATGTGATTCGCAGTTTGTAATCCAGGCCTATAGTTTGTGGGCTATAGTTTATATCCATAGTTGATGTAATTTGCAGTTTGCATTCTAGGCCTATAGTTTGTGGGCTATAGTTTATATCTATAGTTGATGTGATTTGCAGTTTGTAATCCAGGCCTATAGTTTGTGGGCTATAGTTCATATCCATAGTTGATATAATTTGCAGTTCGCAATCTAGGCCTATAGTTTGTAGGATATATAGTTTATATCCATAGTTGATGTAATTTGCAGTTTGCAATCTAGGCCTATAGTTTGTAGGCTATAGTTTATATCCATAGTTGATGTAATTTGCAGTTTGCAATCTAGGCCTATAGTTTGTAGGCTATAGTTTATATCCATAGTTGATGTAATCTGCAGTTTGCATTCTAGGCCTATAGTTTGTAGTATATAGTTTATATCTATAGTTGATGTAATTTGCAGTTTGCAATCTAGGCCTATAGTTTGTAGGATATATAGTTCATATCTATAGTTGATGTGATTCGCAGTTTGTAATCCAGGCCTATAGTTTGTGGGCTATAGTTTATATCCATAGTTGATGTAATTTGCAGTTTGCATTCTAGGCCTATAGTTTGTGGGCTATAGTTTATATCTATAGTTGATGTGATTTGCAGTTTGTAATCCAGGCCTATAGTTTGTAGGATATATAGTTCATATCTATAGTTGATGTGATTCGCAGTTTGCAATCTAGGCCTATAGTTTGTAGGATATATAGTTCATATCTATAGTTGATGTGATTCGCAGTTTGTAATCCAGGCCTATAGTTAGTGGGCTATAGTTTATATCCATAGTTGATGTAATTTGCAGTTTGCATTCTAGGCCTATAGTTTGTGGGCTATAGTTTATATCTATAGTTGATGTGATTTGCAGTTTGTAATCCAGGCCTATAGTTTGTGGGCTATAGTTTATATCTATAGTTGATGTGATTCGCAGTTTGCAATCTAGGCCTATAGTTTGTGGGCTATAGTTTATATCTATAGTTGATGTAGTCTGCAATTTGATATCTATACTCTGCATATATAGTTTATATACAGAGTTTGATGTAGTTAGCAATTTGCAATCTATAGTTTGAATATACAGTTAATATACGTAGTTTGATATAGTTTGCAATCGTATGACAACCCTGCCGGGAATGGTGACAAAGAAACGGTAGATCCTACGTCAAATAAGATCTCATCACCGGCCTTATTGAGATTAAGAAGCGCATTCGACTGTTACTTTTTGTGTTGATTATCCATTGTTCAGCATAGTTAGCAATCGTACGACAACCCTGCCGTGAATGTCAACAGATAAATCGAGTGTCTTACGTCGAATGAGATCTCGTCGCTGGCCTGGGCCGAGTAGCGCCGTACGGTGTAAGCCGCGGCGATGGCGGGCGTGTTGATGGGGCAGTCATCTGTGTCCGGAACGAGGAGGCGTCGACCGCGGTTGTTCAGCTCAAGCCAGCCGAGCACCAGGCCGCAGTTGACGTGGCTGCCGGCCAGCTGGGAGACCAGCGACAGGTAGCGCTCCAGCAGCTCGCGCACGCAATCCTGATCAGAACACAGGGCAGTCAGCGGTCAGAACAATAGGAGAGTGAACAAATGAATCATTGAAATAAAATGGGATGAAATGAGGAGAATGAAACAAAATGAGGGAAATAAAATAATAGAAACAAATGAGATAGTCAAAATGGAACGGGATACAAAAAAAAGAATGATAACAGAAGAAATAAAATGAAACAAAATGAGCAAAATGGAATGAAATGGGGTAGATTCAATTGAATGAGATGAGATATTTCAACAATAAAAAAGAGATGAAATTAATTGAATGAAATAGAAGAAAATGAAGAAAAATTGAATTTATTCGAGTTTTCTGAACGTCTTACTCAAAGTCCACACATAATTGACAGGCGATTTCCCAGCGCCCAAAGTATGAAGTAAAATTGTTGGTGACGCGTGCAATGCCAGTGCAAGCAATGTGCTTGGAAGACAATACTCACCCAGGCCAGGTTATTTTGCTGTTATATCGCACAGATACTTGTGTTAAGATGGACTTTCATAACATTCATAGCAGGAACGAATGGTTTTATTGTATTGGGTTTCAGTTGATATGTGAAACAGAGCATTTGCCGATATCACTTTTATTCACCGTTCAGATGTTTGTTTATTTGACACAGATACCCTGAAACGATGTTGTGGAGTAACAGCTGACTGTATTTTATCATTCTCCAATACATTTGCGTATTCTATAGGCCGAAAAAAAAAATTCATCCTCCCAGATGTCGGTACGTAAAAGTGTTATGTGAATACTAGGATTAAAGCTATCTACGATGGATACGCGACTGCGTTCAAGGTTACTCGGGAACTGTGTAGGAAAGGAATACCGCGTATCGAATCACGGTTGACCTATCGCCACAGATAATCGAGCTATTAGCTCGATTATCTGTGCTATCGCATCAAAATAGAAATTGAAGAGCGCAGTAGAGGCACTCATAGACGAGCGATGGCTGCCACTGTCAAAATTGCGATCTTTTGAAAGAGAGAAACAATTAGAAGAAAGTTATATCAACGCATAAAAAGTACATAGTACTATTTGATGTTGCATTACATGTCCAACGATGAGTGTCATATAAGTGGTTCTTACGCTATCCATGTAAAACGAAAAATAACCAGTAGCTGACACAGTTTTTTCTTTTTCGGAGCACATGGCCTAGGCATAACTACGCAGCTGTTAAACTGTACATAGTTGTAGAAAATAACTCATTGCATGATAAAAACATGATAGTGCTCACCATTGAACATGGGAGAAAACGATAATCTCGTTCATAATATAATTCGGATTTTGGATTAGTATGAAAACGAATTATGAAGTACATTAAAAAAACCTTCAAAACCCAGTTGTGTTTGTCTTCCATCTTGATTCCATGTAAGTACCTTGCAGTGCTGCGGCGAGGCGCCACCATATCTCTTACACTGTTCCAAAAATCGCTCTGCATTAGAACTAACGTGAGTGACGTCACAGTTGCGTATCCATCGTAGATAGCTATAATCCTAGGTGAATATGATGTCATTTTGACAAGATATGAAATGAAACGTTTCGGAGTGTGTGTGGACGCGTATTTGCGCCAACGGCCGTCGAATGATTGAACGGCATGAAAAAGTCTTATGCGCAACTCAAACCCACCGTGCGACTCAAATCAACCCACCATACGACTCAAATCAACCACTCGACTGAAATCAACCGCGTGACTCAAATCAACCGCGTGACCCAAAACCACCGCGCGTCCCTCACCTCGTTGTCGAACTCCTTGTCCGGCAGGTCTGGAAGCCTCGACTCCCTCCTGTCGTAGATGCAGCGATGCAGCTGCCGGTCGAAGAAACGGAAGTTATTGTACGACCGCCGCAGCAGCCAGCTCGACCCGTGCGACCGGACCTTGACTGTGTACCAGCGGGTGTGGAGATTCTCGCAGCATCCCAAAGACTTCATGTCTTCGTGGTACAGAGACAGCTGCGTAGGATGGAGCGGAGGAGAATGAATGTCATTGGTTCTTTGAATTTCATATCCACTACTAAAACCCACCACAAATCAGTAATAACTCTCTTATGGTATGAGTATATATGGTAGAGTTTGAGCATTTGCTCTAAGTAAGTGATGCAGATAACTGTATTGAGTGAAATAGTCATCATATCGATATTGTAAGTAATTAATTAATTCCTTATAAATAATTCCATTCATTCAAGTCTGGTTTTCACTAATAAGCCTACTAGCATTCTTCATGACAAATTCATTATAATTATTTTTGTTATATTTTCTATTATGATTCAGCTCAAGCTATTATAATCATCTGTGTTTCTCGTGTGTCAGAATTTCTATATCTCATACCGTTCAAAAGTTATCATCAAAAGACTGACATTTCGCTAAATCGACTCCCATGGACTCCTAATTGAACATATTCAAGTTGTTTATTCAATATTCAGGCCGTTAAAGCTAGGTTCCCATGACGATTTTTCACGTCTCATCCGTCAGAACTTCGGCCGGCGGCAACTTTCAACCAATCAAGCGCAAGAGAATGCATCGGACGGAGGAAATGATTTTTCGCCGTCCAAGTAGAGTCAATTTTAACTTTTGGGATGTTTCGCGGATGTCGTGTAAAGTACCAACAGTCGAATGTAGGATCGCATCGTCGCATTTCCGTTCTATTTCGATATTACTGTTATAATCGCGAGCAAAATCAAACGCTGTTCTATATTTTGAGGTTATATGAATAATTATTCATTACTAATGATTAGTTTCGATCCTGAAATGTTCATTGAGGAAATTAGAGAATATACCTGCCTAGAGAAGTGTCATGCTGACTCGTTGATTTCGGTGGTTGCCTTCGAAAAGTTCTAGTTTTTGCCGATAGAAGGCATTACCTCATGTGTCGGCAACAAAACGGTATGGGAACGTGATCTCTTCTTTAGCAACGATACTGTCTGAAGTTTTGACGGACGTCACGTGAAAAAATTGTAATGAGAACCTAGCTTGAGTTGTTTTAATATAGCTCTGCTTGTGATAAAGTGCGGTGATGAAGGGCAGTGAGAATGAGCAGTGAGAAAGTGCAATTACCTGCAGCGGCGGCAGTTTGACGTGGTCGTAATGGTAGTGGGTGCACTGGTCGAGCCGCGGGAATCTGTCCTCCGTCTCGTCATGGCTGGCCGAGACGGGCGAGCTGGTCAGGTGACGGATACGTACGCTGCCGCCACGAGTCGTCTCTACGTCAGACGACCCACACAGGCCGCTCTGAAACAAGAGAAAGAGTGAGGTTAGATACGACGGACTAGAGACAGGTGTTCAACGTGACAGAGTGAGATTAGATACGACCAACTAGGGACGCTTCTTCAATATGAGAGTGAGGTTAGATACGACGGACTAGAGACAGGTGTTCAACGTGACAGAGTGAGGTTAGATACGACGGACTAGAGACAGGTGTTCAACGTGACAGAGTGAGATTAGATACGACCAACTGGGGACGCTTCTTCAATGTGAGAGTGAGGTTAGATAAGACAGATTAGGGATGGGTGTTTGCATTCGTTGTGATGCGGAGTAAACGATAGATATGTTTGCCTTGGAAAGAAGAGGGAAGGAAAAAAGAGAAAAATATAAAAATGGAAGAAGAATGAAAAACTCTGACCATGAAGAAAATAAAAAATAAATACCAGTAGACCTATTCATCCATTTTTTTCATTTTTTCATTTACTTTGGATTTTGGTGGAAAATCACTATTCCCCAGTCAAGGCTGGGGATGAGAGTTGGGATTGAACGGGCCAAGATCCAAAAAGGAAACCTTGCAACCCCATTTGTAGTTCTGGATATGGAATTTTGAAATAATAACATTGAGACAGAGAAAATATTGGCAAAATCTTTGCAAAAAAAGTAAATTCATGAAATCAGAAAATTTGAATAGTGAAAAGAATTGGAAACAAATTAGGAGGATGAGAATGTATTGGAACAATTCCTGAACGAGGAAAATATTCATGAAAAATTAAAGAGGAAAAACGGAGTTTCACACTTTTTCACTTCTTCATCACTCGTAACATTATTATTTTCCATTTGATCATCTTAGCCATGTGAAACACACCATGAGTCTCTCTCTCTCTCTCTCTCTCTCTCTCTCTCTCTCTCTCTCTCTCTCTCTCTCTCTCTCTCTCTCTCTCTCTCTCTCTCTCTCTCTCTCTCTCTCTCTATCTCTCAATCTCATCGGAAGACAGCCACGTCGCATCTCATCAACCCACAAGCGTGACGAAAACAACAACTCTGGTCGTCACAACACCCGTTGCTCGTAGCAACTAGAAACGCTGTGCCAAACATCTCCATCCCAACCAACACTATTGCCCCAATAGCTGAGTCAGCTAAGGATTCATTCTAGAAAATCGAACTTGGATCGAGCGAGTAAGTCCTAGGTTTCTATAAACGTGCTCTGTACGTTTGCATTTCTTCAATATCCACACTCGGAGAATCGACGACGGTGGAATAGATTCGATTCATTATTTGTTAAAGTTTCGTCAACTTGAATGAATCAACTTTTACTAGTAATGCCCGCCCACAAGATTTAGTTCTTTCGTTGGCATCTCCTTCTCTTCCTTCTTGATTTCGCAATGTTAATCTACATAATTATATTTGGTCCGCTTTATTACAGTTCGTTATAGATTATAACAATTTTTTACGCAATTAGAACCAATCGTTGAATAATTGAATGAATATATTTTTATTCAACAAATAGATGGGAATAATAGCAGGACCATTGCCGAGGACACAGCTCTCTAGATTCGATATTTACGGATGAAGTTTTATTCATTCATTCATTTTCATTCATGGTTTTTGGGTACATCATTTGAATGTTTGGAAACTGAACGATTGAGGTAATAAACCAGGTCATACATACAACATACAAAATTTTTGAATGTCAAAACAAAGTAAAATACTAAATAGATAAGAGTTTCAACATTTAAACAATTTAAGAAGTGATATGAAAAAGTGGATGCCTTCAACCAAGTGATTCTTTCGTACTATGAAACGAGTTGGCCATGAGATGTTTTTTCGAGAGGCCGCAGGCGCTCTACACAAGCTCGTTGTTCGCTCGCTTCAGACTTGATTCGAACATGCATCGTGTACTAGGCGCAACCCGTTGACTAGCCCGCCAAACTCATATTCACATGAACGCCGTTGATTCTTCAGCTAACACTTTCGATATATTTT